>WOFM01000144.1:31188-738255 GCA_011428145.1 Ericerus pela | reverse complement strand
AATTGTGATATACTATGTAGTACTATTAACGTAGAAATATTAACTGTGATGTACAGAATATTATTTTATTAAATGTATAAACTCATTCATGTGTTTGAAATATTATTGAGTCTCATAGTGATGTTAAGGTCCACAATAGTACGTGGATGATAAACTTACAATTATTTTAGAAGTATTACTGCTTTTACAGTACGTGATATTTCGTGTATGGTGTACCCCCAAAAGAGGTCGTTACCAGGTACAATACAACCTCTTTTGGCCGTTACAGTAAGATCATAAATAAAGAGAAGGGGCGGGATTCTGGACCTTCCTAATTCCAAAAAAAAGAAAAGATTTACGTAAAAAAATAGTGCGAGTTTGTTATTTTGACGTGGGAGAAGGAGCGAATAAACTTTTTACAATTTCAACTGAAATAATTGCGATAAAAATTCAAAAAAAAAAGGCGTGAGTCCTGCTGAGGCATAATTATGAAGAATTGATGTGTAAACATAAAGTAGTGTGGTTGTGTGCATGCGCAACATGTTGCGTACGTACATAACCACACATCTGGGTCATTCCATGAAAATGACGAAAACTGACAATTTTTAGTTATTGTTTTTCAACAATTTTTTGGGGGAATTATTAGGTGCGCATTAACCCCCCCCCCCCCGTGAAGAGGTAATAAAAATTAAATTTGTTCCAAATTGCATGAGTAATAATTGTAGTTAATTATGCAGTCATGAAATTATTGTAATGTAAATTTGATGTTATCAGTATATGATTTCCCTTAAATGTAATAAATTACACCCTCCCCCCCCCATATATTCTTTATTTATATACAAGTCCCTTCATCATGTCTCAAAAAATTACCTTAGTCACGACTGTGGTAAAATAAAAAGTCCGCGACGAAGGAAAAATTCATACAAAATTGAACCGGCCAACCAATAAACTGTCATTGAACAGAAACTAAGAATGGCAATGTCAATAGCAGTAATTACTAGTACATATTACAGTGTTTTTGAAGTTTTTTTATTTTTTTACTATATATACTACGTATTTTTACAGAAAAAGAAAATCGGTTACAACAAACAGTTTTTTGTCGGTGATTTCCAGCTACAACAAACATCGGTTAAAACAAACAAATTTTAACAGTCCCTTCAAGTTCGTTGTAACCGATTTTCGCTGTAGTTAAAAATGCAGAAAATGAATTGAAATAAAGACATTTTTCAAAACTGGAAAAAGAAATCAGTCTGACCATTGGCCCTATTAAAATATATGGAAATCAGAACTTTTTTGATTGGTTGAAAAATGGGTATCTTTAAGGGATAAAAACTAGTGTCGCAGGTTACTCCACGACGATGGAATATTTCTTATAATTTATCAACATAGGCTACTTATTGAAAATAGCTTCTTACTGGCTATGATAGGGGAGATTATTATCTATGAAATAAATAAAAATTATATTCATATTATTTTTAGTTATGGAGATATTCACTGGTTTGGTAATTTTTGTCATTTTCATAGAATGACCCCCCTTACACATCGTATCACACATAAATGAAAGTTACAATTATTGTAAGAGTTACAGTTACGCAAATATAATGATCGTAATTCTCATTTAGCCCCTACTGTAGATAGCAAGCCCTAAGATATTTATAGTTCTTCTTTAAAAGGGAGTGTGCTTGTTTTCATATGCAACAGAAAATTTGCTGCTGACAGCATTTTGCAGGGGCGTTTATCAACACAATGCCTACCTTTGGTTACAGTGGTTTAAAATTGCCGTTCCTGTTCGCTGTTAGTTACACAGGCCAAGCCGTAGCCTAGTTAGTACAGCCTTGGACTCCAAATCAGTTGAATTTTACAGTGTTGCTAGTTCGAACTGTCCAGCTGGTGAAATTTCCAAAATTTAAAATAATGGCTACTACATAGAAAGCAGCTGTGAAGTTGCAAGGCTCAAGAATTGGCAAGAAAATCGAACGTTCTGTTCCCGAGTTACAAAAAAAATATTTTTAGTGGAATTTTTACTATCTTATACTAAACATGACCATGATCTTTTGGACTTTAGTGGTGTGGTACTGTCTACTTATACATGTAAAAATTGAAAATTTATTCAAATTACTAAAATATCACCATTTGAAACATCCATCTGGCTTTATGCAATGCAAAATATTTTCTCAAGCACTCTAGGCATAGTAGGTACATAATATGCTTAAAAAGCTCCATAAAATCCAACAGTCGCAAGAAAAAAAAACTGTTATTACGTCTGTAGGATGTTTTTCTCTTTATCCCTTTCCATCGAACAAATATCATCCCAGTTGTCGCAGAAAGAAAAATAATTTTTTGAATTTATACGGTCAACCGAAAAAAAAAAAAAAAAAAAGGAAAAAAAAGAGAAAAAACGGACCACTAGCCGAGATGCTAAAGAAGACACTGTTTGTTTAAAAGTTATTATTATTTTAATTTTTCTTTTCCCAAGCTTTAGCTACAGAACAGAAATCATCGGATATAACCTATGATAAACTTAGTGGGGGGTCATTATGAATACAGATACCCCGCTGCTGTCTGTTGATACGAAACTTAGTTACCTCCACAATTATGTGCCTATAGTATGTATTTTATAAAAAAAAAAAAAGAAATCGGTTTTTGTTTCGTAGGTACTCATTTTTTGAATATCATATCTTCAACGATGGCTGTGGCGCATTAGAGCTGTTGTGTGTAGCCAAATTCATATAATTGATAAAACGATTACTCGAATAAATTTATGAGGTAACCTCCAAATATACGCTGATGGTATAGAGGTGTGTGACTGTGTATATTTAAGTCGATGCTATTCGACGGAATTCCCCTCAGCTGTGGTAAGATAGGTCATCCGTAATGAAATTTATGAGAAAATACGCAATCACTGGGGGTTATTTACGAATTTTTGTTAACGCCTACCGCCATCGCGGTATGGCGATGCTTTTTTCGGACACTTTACAATGAATTTTTCCCTCCTAAATTCGAAACATTAATTTGTGCCTGAATTTCTTGAAAATAATACTTTTTACTTAGTTCCGCTATTCGTGAGTGATGCATTATGGCTTTACCTGGGCTAGATTTCAGAAGAGACTCAGCCTACTATATCACAGGACTGACTACCAGATTTTCAGGGATGCGAAATTTTAAAGAAAAAATTAAACTGGTCATACGGGGTTGCAAATAATAGCACTAAAATCCTATAGGTTATTTCAAATGAAATTACTATATTATAATATGTCAGTTGTGCTGAAATTTGGAAAACTTTACCCAACCTCGAAGGTATAAAATCAAATATTTTCTGGTGGAGAGATTCAATTAAATGAGCTCTTATAAGTATAGTAATTAAAATACTTTTTAAATACTATTATCCGAGTCAAAATTTTTGAAACGAATAAAAACAATAAAAAATTTTGTTTAAATATTCCTGGATGGTTGATACAAGCACATTCAAACGAATAATTATGTTTGAAAAAATCAGTTCTAGTTCAAAAGTTTTTCCATTGTATTTTCCTGATTTTCAAAGGGATTTTATTTTGTTACCTCTCAAATACCAAATTTTCATTAAGTTTAGTCCCACACTATTTTTTTTAATCACTGAATCGAGTCCCACTTTCCCCTTTTGGCCCATTGAATTGCATCATGCTTCTGAGTTAAAATGGTCTTTGCAGCCTATTAGAATTTCCCAGGCGACAACACAAGTAGTTTTGCTGTGTCATCTCGAAAAATTTTTGCTCATCAATATCCAACCATTCAGTTAATCATACCTAAATTACAAGATAATACTATTTTAATCTTAGTTTCCAACATAAATTTCAATATAAACCCGGCACTATACAAAGAAGGATTAATAAAAATAATTAAATATAATTATATATTCTTTCATTCATCTTGTTTTAATATTATAAAAATAAATATACATTAATAAAGATATGTTTGACATTATTTACTTTAATATATCTATATTGATTCTTTTTGTATTAGGAATATTACAATATAGTTAAATAATTACTACTGTAAGATAAGTCTTAATATCCCTATCTATAAACTTTGACATCAGCCTATCATTTGTTTCATAACATTTTTGTGTTCGCAATTCATGAGAATTTTTTAATGGTATTTGAAAAGAAATTTGAAGGATATTTTCTTGATAAAATCCCATTGACTGAGACTGATGTCCCCTGGGAGTATCGGATCATCTGTACACTCAAATATGACTCGTTTTCATAGTTTTTTTCAACTTTCTTCATTATATATGTATATAACCTTGGGTTACATTCTGGATCCCAAATAGTGTATCCGGTTACATAAATATAAATTGGGTTAGGCGTAAGTAGTTGAAAGAAGAATTCAATTTAGCATAAAAGTATTTACATATGTTTGTGGTCAGAGGTATAGTAGCAGTAAATTCACTCTATATGGATAAGATTGAAAAGTACTATTTCAACATTTATGTAATCTGAAAATTGGTAGAGAGTGGCATTAACAGATTTCACATCGTCAGTAAAGCAATCAAAGACATCGCCACTGGCAGCTCTAAAGAAAACTTTAAATATTTACTCAACCTAATTTCATCTACATAGTAAGTACTTATTATTTTATTTGTTTACTTCTCTTTCCAGTCTACCTGTCAATAATCACGACTCAACTCAATGGGTTCGATTTTAACGAGGAGACTCAACTCGATGTAAAAATTATTTATAAAAATCACTCAGGACTCAACTCTATCAGCCTTTAAAAGAACTCATTTTTCTCATTCTTTTTTCATATCTCCAAGCTTATTGTTTAGGAATCGTATTGTAAATTGAAATTTAAATAATGAAGCAGTAAAGCTTTGTCATTGACAAAAAAGGATGCATTTCTGCGAACAAAGTGCACTTCCGGAATAAAACTCAATTTTTGACCGATTGGTAATTTTTCATTATCGTTATAGATTTCATAAAATGATCCGTCCAACGGAAATCATAAAAATGTTGTTCTTCATATACATTCGCTCATATGATAAAAATATATGGCGTCTCACTGTTGAAAAAAATTCTGGTGGTGCACAGCAACTCTCAATTTCATGGTGGAAATAACTTGAAAACAAAAAGCTTCTAAATTTCATATAAATTCTTAATTCTCTAGCATTTTAGCTGTTTTATGTAGGTAAAATTTTACTAGATATTTCAAAACTAAAATTCGTAGGTATTTAGATAATTTTACTACACGTAGGCCTAGGCCGTGTCTGCCATAAGGTACAGATTTTGAGATTTTCGTTTCTTCACTTTGATTTATAAAGAATGTCCGAACAACTAAAACTTGTATACCTATACCTACTTAATTAATGTCAAAAAAATTCTGGCCTATTGTTCTTGAAATTTACTTTTATTTTTGGTGATTGTTGAACTTTTGAAAGAAGAAGAATCATGTAGAGACAAAGCTCTATGCCGCCGATGATTTTAAAATTAATTTTTGTCCTGTTTTTCTTATCTTTTAAAGAAAAATCGTGACAGAGGGCCAATAATATAACACGCTGAACTGAATGATGTCGTTTCATTAAATATGTTCAGGTTAACCTTTCCCAGTGATCCGTTCGCAAAAAGGTACTGCAGCCAAACGAAATTGAAATTTATTTTATTTTTTTACGAGTTCGAACCTAGGTTACTAATAAATGATAAATAATATAGGCAGCTTAAAATCAAAAACATTAGGTACCTATCAAAATTTCTAACTTTTTTTCTCGATATTCGAAAAATGGAGTCCCTAAAACTTGAAATCAAAACGAATACCATACCTTCTTACATAAGTATAAAATAAATTTAGTTAAGATTATATTGATAAGAAAAATTATACCAATTAAAATACTATTTTTGACGAGTGTGTGATTAAATTAATTAAAACCCTTACAAGTTGTATAGATTAACGAAAAAAATTCTTCCTTCAAAACTTGATAAAAGTGAGTAGAAGTTCGTAAATAATAACCTGCTCAGCTGCCTTAACTTCTGAATGTAATCGCTATTCTCATTCAACATAATTATCAAGATGGCTACCATTTTTTCTATCGAATAGTTGTTGAAGAATATACGTTTAATGTTATGGACTGATTCTGTAATTACTATCTAATAACTGAATTCCTGACTGTACTGCGACGAGATTTTTCTTCATTTTAAACTTTAAACTAAACAAAAATTGTGAAATGTTTTTCAAGATTAATGCCTAGGTTCGTGCACGAGTTTCAGCGTAGGCCACTTAATATTTTTTACATAAGATTAAAATCGTTGTACCTAAGTATTATCGTTGTCGGAATGGAGAATGAGGAGTTTTCAATATCCGCAGTGGTCACTGATCGACCAAGAAATGATTTTTGGAACCGAACCAAACACATCGCCATTTTGGGTCGGAAATTTAACATGAATTCGCAACTTTCCGATCGCAAAGTGGAGCAATTATAACTACTGCGCCACATAGACACCACCTACGAATCACTTCTACTGTCCGCGTAAATAGAACTCTGAACATTTGAGCACTGAATCTTGCAGTCTTGGATGCTAAAAAATATGGAGATGGATATTTTTTAGGTGAAATAGAGATGTAAAATGAAGCCCTAAGCCTAAAGGCGTTCTTTGGTGGATTAGTGTAGGACTCTGGCTATCTCAAGCAAATACGTCTAATCCTCGGCAATCTTGAAGAATTCGTCGAAATAAACAAAAAGGGTTATTTACAGTAATGTCTTAATGTGTTTATATATGTACAACATTAAATCACTGTGTACGTAAAAATAGGTTTACGTTAAAAACGAGTTTTAAAAGATAAGGTTTTATTTTATTTTATTGTTTTGGCTTCAGCTTCATTCGAAATAAATATTATTTCGTTGCGGAAGGTTGGCTGCAGTATTGGTATATTTTAAAATCGCAGTAGCGAGTAGAATAAAAGCTTATGATAAAAAGCCGCCCGAAAATTCATGCTCGTTTTCTTTAATTACTGTAGGAAATTGGTCGAACGCCGTAAAGCAAACTTACAATCTATTAAAAACCTAATCGAATCTAATGTAATTTGAATTTTGAAATCCCTTCACAGCATAATTTATTTTTAGCAAATTTCTATGATGACATAATTTTAAAAATATACGTATACAGAATATTACGTTCTGTACAAACTTGTTACAAATTAACGTGATTTTTTGCTCGCACGTTTGTATAGAAACTCTGTAGGCCTTAATGAGTTTTTCATGAATTTTCCTTTATGTTGTAAAGTAGACCTTTAATACCTCCGATAAAATAAACTGTACAAAAAACGAAGTTCATCCAACTAGATGGCATGATAATATATTCGTTGGCCTCGTTAGAGCAAAGTGCGTAACTCCATTTTATCTAAGACTTTCTCAGCACAAAAATTAATTTTTTTTTGTTAATGTACGGTTTATAAAATCATTACACGGAGAAATAATTTTTGCGAAAAGAATTTTTATAATTCTAATTGCAAACAGGTAAATAATGAATGCAGGCAGAAGATACGCACTTATCCACAAACCAATAAGTATTAATAAATGGTTTGGACTTACGTATGTTTCTTAAATTGTTATCTTGGAGTTTGCACCTTTCCTTTTTCAATTTGGTAGATACGTGGAGATACATACATTTCCTTCTTAAATTTGGGAGATTCGCACATTTCCAATCGACAGTGACTGGATGGAGATAAGCATAAAATCGAGGAATTGGTTCAAGATTTTCTTATCATGTAAATACGCTAATAACTTAGGTAGGTATGCAATGTAAAACAATATTGCTGCTTTTTATTACCAATCAATACTTTCCTTCAAACATTATAAATCTGTTTTCTAATTAAGAAATATTTGTTATTCATCCCAATTATCAATTTTGAGAAATATCAATCGTTTTAATAGCCAATGATAAACATAAGAAAATAATTTTTTTGTAATCTCATTTTGATAATGGAAATTTCTCAAGTGTAGTTTTGTTATCGCAGCCGTTTCGATTTGCTTTTTATGGTGCTTCCTTATCATTAAATATATTATATGAAAGATAATGGGTTATTTCAATTTTTTCGAATTGGTAATTAACATAAAAAAATGGTGTAATCCACGAATAGACTACATGCAGATCTAACCTATAAACAAACTTTAATTGTAATATACGAAAAATTCACGAAACCACTGCTAATTTCATTGATAATTTGCGCTGCTGTCCAAATCATATTTTCTCATCACTATAGTATAGGCTAAATGTACACATATAGAGGTAGACTACATAAATTTTTCATTTACACCCGAAAACGTTGAGAAAAAATGACAACCTAAACGGATGAAAATAAATTTAGGCACCCCGAACACGTTTTACTAATATTTTTTTTTTCACACTGTCATTCCTAACCACCAATAGCCCCTAGTCTACTCGCTTTACTGAAGATTTAGAAAATTTTATGAAATCGTCGAAACGTTAACCGTCCTCCATGGTTGAGAGATATTCTCATAAATTTCTAGAGGAAAATTTAAATTTTCTTTCTCCTCGCGCTTCAAACACATCGAATAAAAAAAACTTGTCAGACTTTCTCGTTTCAAAACCTCCTAATGAAAGCATGTTGAGTCGCATGAAAATGCAACCTATAGCGGATTATATTTATGGAGAGAATTATAAATACGATGGGAGAAAAAATAAAAAAACTCATCTGATAAAAACAATTTTTGTCTCAGAAAAAAAATTAAGAAAAATTATTCATTATTCGCTTAGGTGGGTATCCAACATGTATACAAAGTAATATACACGTTTTTATAAAATTCCATTGTAAACAATTTTTTTCATGCAACAATTAGTTGAATTTTTTTTCTTTGATACATATAATTATCATGAAATTTATGACCTAACGGTGTACTCAAAATTTCTCGTTGATTTAAAAGTATAATTAGCCAACTTACACAATAACTCATACCAATAAGTACTTTTTGTATTTTATGAGCTTCAAATAATCCTGGTGATTAACATTTGATATAAATAATAATTGAAATTCATTGCTTATGTAACTGTTCTGATGGATATCGTACAGTTTTCCCAATATTTTTTCCCAAAAAAAATTTTTTACAATTTTTTTTATCCAACGAAAAAAATTTTACAAAAAATATTTCCTCCAATGATTTTATTTTTCCCAACAGTGCTTTTGTAAAAAATGCATATTCCCAAAGCATTGTTTAAATTTAAATATTTTTAAAAACAAATAACAACTCGCAAAGACTAAGGAGCATAAAACTTCGAGAATTTATTCACTACAACTATACTTGAAAAGCACAAGAGAAATGTCTAATTTATAAGTCCACTGCAAAATAAAAGAAAAAAAATTTCTACCAAAAAATGCAAATTATAACTTACCGAAATGGTGGTCTTCTGAAAAAATTGCGGCACCTAAGATGCTAATAGTATACTATGGGATATCTACCTATTTCTTGAAAAGCTCGCTAAACTTTAACCCAATTTAGAGCACTTCAATACAAATGAATAATGTTCAACAGAAATGTGTCCTGTTCTGTACGGTGAAGGAGCTAGATATACTAAAAGCATGACTTCACGGAATTTTCGTTAAAATTGTTATTTGATGGTGCGAACTCATAGTACTTACCACGAGAAACAAAAAAATTCCTTTTCACTTTGGCTCTATTCTGTATAGCAAAGGGGCTACGGATCCCTAAAGTTATAGCACGAAATCCAAAATAAGCTAATCATAATGTTTGCCTAACTGTTTAAAAATGATGAAAAGTTAATAAAGAACGGTAAAGGTAACGTGGATCTGTTTTGTTCCACGTAATGAGTATTTATGGATCTACAAAATCAAATAACAATTTTAAAGAAAATTTATTGATGTCATGTTTTTAGTATACCTTTGGCTTCTTGGCTGTTGAGAATAAAACACAGTCTTGTTTATCAAACACTTTTGGGAAATTTTTAATGGTGAAAAATTATTTATTGGGAAAAATTTATTTAAGGAAGTAGTCTACTCTTCATGGGAGAATATTTTTGGGAAGTGAAGTTGATTTGGAATGAAAAATTTTTGAAATACAGGATCAGGAAGGATAAATATTGGGAAAACTATCTCCCAATGATTTGTAGGTGACAGACATAGAACAATTTTACATGACGATAAAATCTTTCTTTCATTGAAGAAATGAAGTCGTAGAAATGTTCAAATCAATGATTGTGATGAGAAGTAATCATAGATATTTCATGCAAGCCTACGAACGTGTGTAGTCATTTGACAAAATAATTAACCAAACACACTGGAGATAATTGTACGTTGATCGAGATAACTGAGGAGTGAGTCAATTTTTGGGGTATATTAGAAATTTTTAAATGAGAATGAAAGCAAAGATCTACAGAATCGAAATATCAAATCACTAAACATCAAAAGTTGCTGGAAAAAATGAGTGAATATAATATTAGCAATCATAGTACATGACAATAGATTATCCAACGTAGGCGGAATTTTTAATGCTAAACTTGTCACCTAATGAGTTATCTTGGGTTTTTTTATTTCTTTTTTTTTGTTACATAGGTAACTATTTTTGATTTTTTCAAGTACTTCAACCAACACAGACCTACTATTTACTGTGTTCTGTTTGGCAAAAATGTGCTACACTTAAACGCGCCAATTCTGGCCAAACTCCAAGGAGGAGGGCCCAAAAATAAAATATTCATATATTAAATTTTCATAATCTATAATCTATAACGAATCGTTTCCAATTACCTTTCCACCCTCTTTCCCGAGCAAAAAAATATTTTCTCCATTTACTCCATCATTCTTTGTCTACTTATGTAAAACATCCTTTTACCTTTTGGAATAATTTTTTTGAGAAGAGAGGGCACTGAGCACAAAGGACTGATTATGAATTTATGACTAAAAAATGAGACTTTCATTCTGAGTCAATAGCTGAATGCTGTGCCAAATAATGAAGGAAAAAACCAGCCCATTTTGCTCTCTGGGTGTGAGTAGCGGTTAGATAGATAGGAACTGAGGAATGGGTGACTTTGTCCAGTGTCAGTTTGTATCTAAAAAAGGAATTAGCCTTTGTTGCCCGCTCGAGGGTTTGCTACTGCTTAAAGTAAAGTATCTTTAGTTAGACTTGACGTATTTCAGAGAGTGTGGTTTTTTCGTATGAGGTAGGTATTTAACCGAACAATACTGTTAAAATCTTTTAAAACAGGTTAGGTCTGCTATTGATAGTACAAAAACTTATTCAAAATATCAAAAATCATATAATTATAATGCAAATAATAAGTAAACACAATAGGCCTACTGAGTATTGATCTCAAAATTTCACAAAAAGCAACAGTTATTCGTGGAGGAGAAAATGCAATCCTTTTGTAAAATCGGTTTGCAAATAAGTTACGGAAAAATTGAAACTTTCAAAGATTTATGAAAAATATTTATGCGGAATTCTTAAATTAATTTTGTTTTCGACAAATGACAAATGAAGAGCAATTTCTCACGTCGTCATTTGATCTCTCTGTTAGATTAGCTTGAAACAAAATTTTTGAAATGCAGCCAAACTCTTTCCCATTGTGGTCATTACCATATTACCTGTATTTCAATAAGTTGATAATAACAAAAATTTCTTCCATTCTTTCGTCAAATTTCAGTGAATGAATGTATTCCAGACAAACTGAAATAATTAAGACCACAATAAAATCAGTTAATCAGAGAAGGAAGGGGGCGGTTTATAACTGAAAATCAATGAATTCTCTATTAAGCTATCAATGGTTTTCAGGCTAAATTCTGACTATAGATTCAAATAAGATAGTATAAATTATAAAGCTGACTGTGAAATATTCACTGGCTATTTTCTGATCGTTATCAAAAATGAAAAGTTCTTAGACTGCCATTTCAAAAAACAGTCGATATTATTTTTGTTTTCTGGTTTTTGTCAGAAATTAGAGAGAACTCACTGAATTTTTATTTAAAAAATGTACCTAATATTTTTGTATATAATTTATTGAATTAACTCTCTGTTTCGAGAATTATCAAAGTTAAAAAATTTTAGGCTTAATTTTTGTTACAGATTTTGACAGAAAATTACTGTTTTAATGGTGACTATAATGTTTCTTTCCATTGCTTTTAAACTTAAATGAATTGAAAATATACGAATTTTTCATCAAATCAGTAGATAGGCTAATATCAGCCGCAATAAGTTAGCGAAAAGTGTTTTTTCTTTTTTTTAATGATGACGTAATAGATATATTACCAATTTATTAACGCGTAGTTAACTTATTTTCACTGGATTTAGTTTATGCAGGCTTCTTGGTTACCGTGAATGTTTATCAAGAAAAAGATAAAAGATAAACTCAAGATGAACCTAAGAAGTCGAATGGGAAACAAAGAATTGCTGTTATTTATATTAGCTAGACATTAACTTCGTCAACCTGTAGGCTGTTAATTTCATTGCATTCAAGTCTTGTTGTAATTCTGCATAACCTGACAATATAGTTGCCGAGTCACACAGAAAAAAAATCAAGGTTGCTTTTACGCATGCATCTCAACTTCTTCTTAAAGCTGAAAGGGTGATGATCCACTCAACTTTGCCCCTATTGTTTTTGAAATTTTTAAGAGAACTATAATTGGCCTAAAATCACGTTCGTATAGATAAATACGTAAGCTAACATTCATTTAGCAAACAATTAGCTCATAATAAATGGGCTTATATTTCATCCATAATCAAGTATGGTTAAATAAACGAACAAAAAAATGAAAATAACAAAAAATTTTAGAAATATATTTTGCGTACAATATTTACATTATCATCTGTACAACGTATTCACAGTTAAAAACAAATTATTAGAATGGCTGTGGTATTAGGTACTATTTAGCTTCTTTTTTGTTTCACATATTGAAACAAAGAAAACAGAAACAATTAAACCTATCTTATCGTTGGTCAGCTGAAGCGAAATTCATGTCACTAACATCTTCCGTGAAGCTTCAAGTGGACGAATGAAAAACAAAGTAAAAACAATGAAAAAAAAAGGGTATGAAAAAAGGGTCGTGAAATTGACGTATAATTGAATTTGGGTAACAACCATTCACTACGAAATGGTTTTCTTTTTGGTTTCCTTACTCTAAAAACGAATCCGATTCACGGAGGGAGGGGAGGAGGAGAGGATAGCCTACACAAGAAGAGTGGTTTATGGCCCGGAAAATGGGTACAACTTTTACAAGGGGTTTGTAACAAAATGCTTTTTTGACAGACGCTTGTTTTCTTTTCCGAGATTGATATAATGTGATTTCCTAAAATGTTTGCAAGTACTTACTTAAAAATAATTGAATAAGTTGAAAAATTTTGCAACTTCAAGCAATCAAAAATTAGTTTCGATAACAATAATTTATGAATTTCCGGATACTGAATTTAGTTAGATACGTACCTAAATATAAATGAATAAGTGAAACTTGCAAGATAATTTGCATATTCTATTTATAGGTTTACCCTCACATTATAAACAAAATTTTCATTTTAAATAATAAGGTTTAAAGAAGGAAAAAAACTTCATATAACTACGTACTTATTTTGGTCAGTCAGAGTTATTTTTAAATTTCTAAATCCCATTACCGTCTTTTATAATTGTACTTACAGCATTATTTAGTAATTTTATGAAAGAAAAAAATTTGAAAATTGAAATTTTAAATTATGTATTTTTTCCCTAATTATTTCGCCTTCAAAATATACGTTTCAATTGAATAAACATTAAATATTCGTCATTTTTAAAAATGTTATCACTTCTTCAAATGAATTTTTTTTGTACGTAGTTAATGATTTTTGTTTTTTTGTTTTTATGGTTCATTAGTTCAGATAAGTATACGATTGGTTAGGGTTCTCTTTCGAAACTATATGAATAAATGAATGACGAAGAAGCTCATCAATGTGATGTCAATTTCGAATATTGGAAACGATCCAAAAACACCTTTAAACGTTTATTAATTTTAAATAAATTCTACTTTTTTATTCATGAAATTGACACTATTTTTGATGTGTCAATTTTTTCAAGAAATTTAAGACTATTAGCTCGGAGAGCAGAAGTTTTACTTCTTCTGCATACGTCTCACGTACTACCATTCAGATGGACCATTAAGTGGTGTTTCAGGGTGTGGGAATTTCATTTTGTCATTACTTATACGTATATTATAATGGTTCGACCGAAATGTGCAACGTTTTGCAGTGGAACAGGAACCAGCTGTATATCTAAGATACCTACCTAATTGAATAAAAACAAGTCTATTTTAATGGCGTGTGTGAGAGAGAGAAAAATGGTGGGTAGATTTCAAATTCACGCATTCCAACAACTTTTGTTAGCTGTTTTCTGCGAGTACTAAGCGGTTGTTTGAAAAAAAGAATAAAAATTTGACGTGCTTCTGCATTTCCTATTTTTTACACATTAACGTAAAATCTATAAAAAAGAATGAGACAATTTTCGATTCCTTTTCTTTTAAAGATCGAATACGTTGCTTATTTATAGTTTTATCACCGACTCAAAAATGAAAACACTTTAAAATACCGTAGTCGAAGTAAGAAACAGGATTTTGTAAACAAAAAAAAAAAAAATTGGCTATTCAAAGGATAAAATTTTTCTCAAAATGTATAAATAAATTTTTTTTTAAATTTGTCATTACTTTTCGTAAAATACTTTTGAATATATTAATGAAATATTTGGGAGGAGGGAGAGCGAACGTTCTTACTTGATCTACTTTTGTCACTAAAGTTGAATACTCAAATGCCATCATGCCTTCTTTTAACTTAATTCTTTAATTAAAAATTCAACCCAAAAGAGACCTATCAAGGAGTCATGGTAGCAAATATCGAAATCAAAATATAGGGGAAAAGTAGAGGGAGACATGGGGAGCTAAGCCTACTAAAACCTTGTGAACCACCCCGCTCGAGAATTAGAAAATCTAAAATATAGGCTAATAATCTACGTATTTTCTAAATAATGACGAGACCTTGAGCTCTCCCTACGATAATTTTACCCCGGTTCAATCCTGTCTAAATTTCGATGATCTGAGGAAGATATTAGTCAAAGAGCGAAATCAATGTAAATGTAGGTTCAATATAGATACCTACAAAGGGAGTCGTAAATGAGCCATCTTTCAATTTAAAGCAGTTTATGTTTGGCTAAAACAACACCACGTAGTTTGACTACCATACCTTATATTATGGTCGAAGAAATCAGTGTACTAAATTTTTTTTGTATTAGGGATATGAAATATTTCAGGAGTTACGTAGTGTAGGGGCAATATGGTGGCATGGATATTTGTAAACCAGACAAGTATTATCGATGACACTTGCATTGTAACATATTTCATCATTCAACTCAACCCACACCTATTTGGCCACTAACATTGTAGTAAAAAAAAGCTTGATCGTACTTCAGTCTAAAATTGCAATTCAATCACCGAAGGTATTCATTGGTTTTTATCATTGTTTGAACGAAGTGATATAACTGAACTGACCTCGAATGCTTATGAGAACTCGACATATTAGAGAATTATAACAATGAGAGTTATACTAAGTCATCACAATATCAGTAAAGTGAAAAAAAAAAAATTCCACTTTTTCTTTTCTTATTCTTTAGAACTTGATCTTTAGTTTTCAGTGCTACCGAAAGTTCATAGAGGTCTGCATTGGGTAGAACTATGGTGGTTGGCCTTACTATCGAAATTTTGAAATTTTGAGACCTGTCACCGCTACCACCATAATTTCGACCAAAAATAATTGTGCATGTTAGGTTCATGTGTTCAATTATTGGTGTTCTAACATGTAATTTGAAAATTCATGCTGGGGGACCATTGCCCTCCAGATACTGATCAACCCCTACGGTGACCCCTATCGATATCAATGAATCTCCAGACACCGAGTAAAATGGCTTCGTTGCCAAAGTACAACGATAACAATAGTAAAAAGGTTCTTCTAAGTTGTGTTGATTTTGCAAATATTTAATTGGGTTACAAAAGATGGATGGGAAATTTATGTGAATTTCAGTTTCAAAACTATTTTTGACCGTTGTTTTCTCCGGAAAACATACTTTTATGATAAATGCGCTTGAAAGAACCATTAAACGATTGAATTTAACTCTCTGAAACAGGCTAGAAATTTTGAAAATTTTGTACACTGGCAAAAAAAGTTTAAGAACAATTTATTTTCCATCTTGAGGAATGAAAGTTCGTCGGACGAGTAAAATTTTCTTTCTTTCTTGTTGCATCCCTCATTTTTCATGTTCCTGTACGGTAAGCTATAAAATTTAAAATAAAAACTAATTTTAGTAAGTATTTTATTTTCCCCCTTTTTTTCATTTTTCTTCCATAATGTTAGACCAACTTGATGACGATATTTCAATTTTACTTCTCTTTAGATTTCGATACATTTTTTTAACTCCAAGTTTCCAACTATTTTTGAAAAACTGGTGATGAAAAAATTACTTACTAATGTATTTTTCTGGAATTTTCTCAGCAGTTTCAAATATTTACCCATTTTCAACTTTTTAATGTTAATAAGATCGAATCGGACATTGTATAATATGCGAATGAAAAACCACTTTGTATTTTTTTTTTATTTACGTCAATAAAATTGAAAAATTGCACTCTTCCCCTTCTTTAAAAAAACTAAACTTTGTTGGCCGGTTCGAGTTAGTAATTTAACGAAAATTTCGCGAGCTAAAATGTTTACATTGACCAGCGTTAAAAGTAATAAAATTTTGACCGAAAATACGAACGAAAAATTATTCGAAGCTTCGAAAAAAAAAAAAAAAAAAAAAAAAACGAATAGGCGTATGTACTTAAAAATGCGATCTTTACATTACAACCATATACAGTATATACTATACATAACATTTATACATAATAGAAAAAACAAAAGATTTTTTTATCAGTTATGGACGATTATTTTTTCCCTCCTCTCAGCTCGATGCGAAACCGGTTTATTGGAAAGACACAATTACATTCCGATAATTTACGAAGACGATACCATTAGAACACTGTAACAGAAAAAACAATTAATTAAAAAATCAGTATAATATTTTCGAGAGAAAAAATAAAATAAATAAATAAATAAACTAAATAAAGGTGAATATACTTCAACAGGTTTTTATTCTCATGCATGTTTTTCATTCGGAAATCCGAATGGACTAATTGCATCCCAAAAATAAAAAAAACTTCGCATAATTTAAAGAAAGAAAAAATAGCGTCACTTAATTTCCAATTTCCTTTTTTTTTTTGGTTTTTTTTTTTTTTTTTTTTTGTATTTTTGTTAAGAAGTCATTGGTAATAGACCAGTTTCCTCAAAGACTATGACGATTACTCGCATTCTTTCAAGATTCCACATTTTTTCCTCGTTTAGTATAGCTTTCTCTCTCTCTGCCTCACTCTCTCCTATATTTCTCTACTTCCATTCTTATTTTTCACGATAATATACTTCAGTCAACATATATGATTGAGTTCTCTAATTATGCAATAGGTATATAAATGGTTTTGGATAACTTTTGGCATATTTTTTTCGTCTACTTTTGAACGATTTGTAACTGCACACTTATACAGCTAATGAAGGCGCCAGGAAGACTGTAAAAAAAAAAATTCATTTCAGAATTTTCTTAGTGGAGAATCGGCGACTAGTGGGTGCTCAAAAACTATGGAAACAGCTCGTTGAAATTTCGGATGTTCGATATACTTAATTGTAGTGCCGACCTTTTTTTTAAGTAAATGAGCGTAGAATACAATGTATTATGAGCAAAATCAGTGACGGTTTTAGCCGGGGGCTGAGAGAGCAACTGCCCCCAAAATTTATAAATTCGTACCTAATATTTGGAAATTTTACTCGAAATTTTACCCTTGAATAACCCCTCTCACAAAAAAAACCTTTACTCCCTCAAATTGTAAACCCTAGAACAGCCACTAAAAAAATCACTGGAGACAGTTTTTCCCCATTTAGTTATTTATTTTTTTGACTTAAGCAACGGCAAACAACATTAGTTATCTCAAGCTTACACAAAAATCTGTCTTTAAATTCTCCCACGATTACACAAAACGTATGAATCTAAGTAAAACTGAAAATTGAAAAGATAAATTTAATTCTGTGAGGAAATCAAGAATAAAAATTTCCCTAAAATTCTTAAAAATTTTCGACGTTCAACATTTTTTATTTTTTATTTTTTATTTTTTAGAGAATTTCTACTTTTTGAAAAAAAAAAGAAAATTTGTAGGTTTTTCAGTGTTTGATGCTCAACTTATCAATTTTGATGATTTTCCGTTCGAAGTATAGTTAAGCCTATAAATTATTCTAATTTTGTATTTAAATTTAACAGTTAACTCTCTTCCCTTTTCAATGAATGTAGTTCTGATCTCATAGTTTAACGTCCATTTATTTGTAAAAAATATTTCTAGAGTTAATATTCTGAGAAAATGGTTCCCAACAGAATGAACTATAACTTAAAATTTGTAGAATGAATAATTTTGAAAGCAGCCAAGTTTTACTTTTTACCGAATTTATTTAAATAAATGAAACATTATCGCGTTTTCATTCCAAGTACTTACATAATTCTTTGAATAAGCAGAAAACAGGTCTTAGAATTGATGATTGAATCTGAAAAACGGTATCGCAACGAAACATAAAATTTTGAAAACTTTCTAATATTATTTTCAACTGTTCCTATGTTTCAGAAAGGAGAAAATTTCGAAGTCCAGTAATTGCATAGAAAAAGCCCACAAGCTACCTAGGTTGTATTTATATTATAATATATTGGTAAGCTCGAATTTCGAAAATATTATACAGTCACATTTGAAAGTCCGTACAGTTTGGACTTTTTTCGTGAACCAGATAGGAGGACGTCGGAAGGATGTAACCTACAAGAAGAAGCGTATTTGAAAAACACTTCTTTCTTCTTTTCTTTCTTTTTTTTTTTGCTTATGTCACTTGCCAAAATAATAATTGGATTACTACAACTTACAAGTTTACAGTTATAAAATAGGTACGACTGTAAATTAACATAAACAGCGGACGGTTTAATCAAAACGCGCTTTGATTTAGGTTTTGACTTAAATCTGGTTGCGATATAAAATGTTACGGACCAAATTATTCGAGATGACTGCATAACTGAGGTGCTTAGAAACCAGAATGGGTTACTGAAGAAAATCACTTAGTGAGAAAATTAATTTCGGACTAATAATTTGTTTATTTTTTGTCTTGCACGTAATTTAAATCCACGAATCGAATTATTCGATTTCATGTTTGCCAGGGACTATTGTTCAATACTTTTTTTTTAAGAGTTGAGAAATTAGGTTTGAGTCCTTAACTGAGCCTCTTTTATGATGCGGGTGAGTTTGCGTTTTATTGGGCCGAACATGGAAGACGAAGCCCTCTTCCACAGCTTATTTGCAAATATTAGATATAATACTCCACCAACTCAACCACTTTAAATAAAATACTGCTTGCACATTCTACATCACTTACCGGCTAAAACATCGCAAATTTTACGTAAAAATGTAAATTAAAAAAAAAATAAAAATAATAAAAACAAAAAGGTAATTAAAAAATAATTTAAAAATAATAATAATAAATATATATAGCTCTGGTTAACACTAAAAGAGAGCTTTATCGTGTTCGAATTTTCCTTTAGTATAACTTATATTAGAAAATTGAAAAACCTATTTTATAATTTGTCAACACCATTAAATAATGTAAAATTTTATTAAAATTGGTAGGTTAGTTTCTGATGAGTACTAACATTCCAAAAATTTGCAAAAACAAGAAACTGTAGAAGAGGGCTGAGTCTTCGAGACTCCTCTCTTTTATGCCCGGGGCATGCCTTGTTTTATTTCTAGGCTTACATCAGAGTGCAAGTAAAATTTTTTTAAATTCGGATTACTAATAAATTTTTATACATTTTCATATTAGCTACTACACCCATATTCATAACGTATAGCCTACAGCACACATAATCACTCGGCTGTAGTGAAAATTTCGACATTGATTGTTTTCATTTCATTTTTAAAATTTTTAATTTTTTCCCTAGATTAGGTTTTCGCAGGGTAGGCAATTTCAATTTGCATTGGGGAGGATGACGAAAATAAAAAATAGAGTGATAAGCGGGGTCCGATGGAAATTCACGGAAGTCAGAATAACACTAGCAATCAAATCGCTTCTTTTTTTTCAGAAATTTATAAAAAAGAATTGTCAGCAGTTGTTATGGATTCCTACTCTAAGTAGGTATATAAGAAAAATAACATAATATAACCTTTTTCTCTTTTTTGAAGTCCGTTAGTGAAAAAATAAAATTGTCAGAAAAGTAGAAAGCTATACAATTTAGTAACACTCAAACGACGACCTTTTTTAACTGCATAGTTCCTGAATACTGAGGGTAAAACAAATACCTACACCTGAATTTGCGTTTTAGGTAAACGAGAGGCGATCGATGGGAAACTAAAGACCCTGAAAATGGTGTAATCACGGAAAAATAATTGGAAAACCCTGCCCTAAATAATGAATCTCTGGTTAGTTTGTTCGACTACCACAAATATTGGTCTAACTCAGCCTAAAACTCTCCATAGTACTATAAAATGTTGGGGAAAAAAGTAGCATCTTGTGTACACGTTGACTAAAATCAATTTAGATCAGTTCTCAGCCCTCAGTCTCTCGTACTCCTAAACAACAACAACAACAACAACAACAACAAAAAACTCATCTTACAAACCTATATAAAAAAGTAATTTTTCTTGCTCCTCTCATTTTGCCAACAGAGATGTAGTAAATTTTCGTTTTTCTGTCGAGAACCCTCATAACAAAATACTTACGACGGCTATTAAACGGCCACACGATTCGATTTCATTCATTCGATGAGGTTGCCGATAAAAACAAAACAAGGGGGAAAAATAGACAGAGAGAGTGAGAGAGAAAGACAATAATTTTCGATATTATTCCCCTTTTTTTATAGAAATTTTCTTCGATGAAGTGAAGAAACAAAAAGTGAGAAAGATGTGAACAGATAAGCAGACAGACTGACGAGGAAGGGAAAAACCCTCATTCACGAAGTATACATACATACCTACTGTATACCAATATCCAGTTCTCCCTGGCCTAGTAAAAAAACGTAAAATACATTTCTACCCTTTTTCTTCTTTTTTTTTTTCTTTTCTTTTCTTTTTTTTTTTTGTTTTTATCTTAGTAAAAAATTTTATAAAAAAGAAGAAGAAAATAGAGGAAGAAAAGGGCGAGGATGAGAGAAAGGGGAAAAAATAAAATAAAATAAATCTATAACGAATGAAAACTATCGAAAAAGTTTTATTGGAGCAATAAATATTCCACAGATAGGGAAACGAGGCACGTCTTAAAGGGAAATAAACAACAGCATTGGGATAATATTTAACAAGGAAACGAGGTGGTTTTTTCGGAGAGCTGCGAGTCGTTATATGATTTTAATGGCAGTGTATATATACTGAGAGAACGAGCGAGAGTGACAGAGAGAGAGAGAGAGAGAGAGAGAGAGAGAGAGCGAAAGCCAGTAATGACAGAGAGACAGTGGGGCACACAAGAGACTAAAGGTTCTCGTGTGTTGGGTGTGAGCACTGTGTGTACTTGCTGTGTGCTTGGAAATCAGATGGGACTCACTGGCTGTCTCACTCGGTTACATTTATGTCGGATTCGATGGTGGAACAGAAGGCGAGGAGGAGAGAAAAATGAAGGAGAGGAAAAAAAAACCAACGGCGAAGAAGTAAAGAGGAGCGGTAGGGGGAGAAAAAAAAAACACGAGACCTAAGTCTTGTCTCAGACATAGATTAATGAACGTTGATAGGAATCTGTGAATGAATTTAATACAAAGAAAATTCACGCTACACGTACGAGCTGTGAGCACGTTGTGTTGGTTTTTATTTCGTGACAGGGTTTCGCAAACTTGAAGAAAAAATCAACCAGCGTAGCGGAGGGGTAGAAAAAAAGAAAGAAAAAAAAATTCGAAAAAAGAAAACAAAAAGAAGACGAGAGTTATAATAATTATATGCACACAAGTTAAAAATCAGACGCCGTTTTACGACGTCAATTAGTCAATATTGTTTGAACTATAAATACTTATATACATATATATGTATACGTATATATATAGGCTATGTTGTATACACCTATATGTGTACGATATTGATGCACACAATCACACACAACACTGGTGAAGCCAAATTAGCGCCTATAGAGTGTAAAAGTGACGATAAATATCGTGTATGCTAATCGAATGGTGGTAGGATTGAGAAGAGAAAAAGAACAAAAAAAAAATGTTCTCAGCTTATTTATAATTGTAATTGTGGGTGTGTGTGTACCTACGTAAGATGGTGCTCAAAACGAAGTGCACTCACGAGATGTAATTATAGGGCACAGTGGCAACGGTAGTCGGTTTCGACCTCAACGAATGAAAAAATTTCTTTAATTATAAGCTGCGATCAAAATGAAAATAAATGTCTTGGAAAACGACAACATTCGAATTTGTCGGAATTAGAGTACGATGCAGGTATTCTGATAAACTTTTGGTTGCTTTTATGATGTTCCAGTGCCTGTCCACTAGTGCTGAATGGGGTAAAGCTTTTCAGAACCAAGACAGGGAACAATAATAATAAGACAGGATGTAGCAAATAATGTTTTTTAGAACAAGTAATATGTTTTTATTTTCAGAAATGAACGAATAAAAATGATTCATTTTGCCCATCGTATCGTAAGAGTAAAAAAGAAATATGCCTCCGAGTAGGCCAACCGCTAATTGTAACTTAATGAACGTAACGAATTTCGGATCAAGACAACTGCTCACATATCACCTCCTGAATATCGTCCGAGGTACTTTTCCGTGTAAACCGCTCGGCTAATTACTTCTTTATGGATCAGTGGTTTGTTTAGTGGGGTGGGAGGTGACATTTTTTGGGGTTTTTCCAATGCAATTCTAATACGACTAACAGTTTCACAATGGAAAAAGTCCGTACATTTGGCATTTCTGCAGAAATTGGAAATTGAATCGAAAAAGTTATTGTCTTGTGTTCTGGTCATCAGTCATTTTAACAAGGAGGCCCATCGAACAATGGTTGGTCCTGAAAGCCAATCTACTAGTGCCGAATATTATTCTAGTTAGTCTAGGTCGACAGGCCAATATTAATTATTGTAAATCATATTCATAAATTTTTGACGCAGTGACATCATCACAGCTGTTAAATTAATATTTCTATCTAAATGTGAATCAGTAGGTGTAGAAATCCAAACAAAATAATATAAAATCAAGGAAAATGTCTTATTTTTTGTTAGCAATGACAAATTTTTGCAATGGTTTGTTACAGTAGGTAGATACTTTGGCAAATATATATTCGTTAATTACACATTCTGTGAAAACGAGAGTATTTTTCAGTTGTGTTGTCAGTTACTCCTCAGTATAGTCGGTGAATCAATGAAAATATATTAGTATACCTATTGAACTGATCCAGTAAATCCAGTGATCCATAGATCAGAGAAACTTTTTTCGAATTCCAGTTATAATTTTACAGTTTTGGTTAATAAGCCATTGATTCTTCTGCAGATATCTAAAAATCTATGAAAATTAGCCGAGTCTTCGTGAAAATAGGCTATTCTTGTTTCCAGTGATAAATTAATAGCCCAATGATTTCTCGATGGACTATCAATTAGCGAAAATATATTGGTTGTCGGTGAAAATTTTGTCTTTTTCAGCGCTTTTGGTGAATCAGAGAAAATGTAAAAATATTACGGCTTCTAATAATACAAAATACGATCATTTAAAGGTCTATAAATAAGTGAAAATTTAAGGATTTTCGACAGAAATAAAACAGTGTTTAGCAAAACAAAAACTTTGTGATTCTACGGTGGTTAGAAATTATTGAAAATTTAAGTAGGTATAAGTCACATGAAGTTCGTAATTCTGCAAATTTTTTCTAATTTTCACCAAAAATATCTTGTTTTTTTAGTGATAAGGAGACGTTATTGCAGTATTTAAAACAATTTATTAAAATTTACGTAGTTCACACTTTAAGGTAGGTTATTTTGTTTTCATATTTTCATGACGTCAGTTTTACGTCTTTCGCGTAAAATTTTACAGGTAGTTTTTAATATTTGAGGAAAAGTACAAATTCATTTGATAGTAGTCTAAGAATTTCCAAGAACTGGTTTACTACTCTTGTTAGTAAGTAAAAAGTACATATAAAAATTTTCATTTTTTCATTGTTCAATAATGATGCGTTAGCTTATCCAAAAATTTTTAGAAATTTAAATAATTTACGTCAAACTACAAGCTGTTTTTGGATCTTTTTAATGAACTTTTACTGTCTTGGGTTTTCTGTAGAGTGTGACAAATTCACTTTTAGTTTGGTTTGCCTTAATGAATCTTGCAAATGAAATTACGCATATTACATTTACGTACCTACTGATTGCATGATTAGATTCAGCCTCAGCCTCTTAATGTACATCATATTTCTCACATCCGAAGTTTGATTAAATTATATATTTGATTGATTTCTTCCACCCCTTCTCCCTCTCTCATACACAATGCTTTCTTCGTTAATTCTTCGAAAACTCATCAAGTTGTTTCATCTTTAATTAGAATTTTCAATAATTGGATGCTGGCTACTTTTTCATGACTAATTGATTTTATTTCGTATACAAACAGTCGTGGAAAAAAAAAAAAAAAAAAAAAAAGTTCGTTAATAATGCACCCGCCTGCATTTATTACCTTTACGAAAAAGAAAGCGACTTATAACAAGAGGAAGGAAATTATTATTACATTCAATGTAACCGTCTTTTTTTGGTTATTTGGAGAGACCAAAAATTATGGTTCCACTTTTCGAGAATCGTCCGGATGTTAAACGTATTTAACCAGTTTTCAATTCAAAATTGAAAACTTGAGTCTAAATATATATTTTTTTTTTCTCTAAATGCCCGAGCACCCACTCGATCAATACGAATTTTAATCCCATAATATCGATGTTTAGTACAAGTCATGAGTCTAGTTTTTGTAAGAAGAAAAACTCAAAGGTTTTCTTCGCGACCATCTTAGTGAAAAAAATTTCTCAATTAAGTATCAATTTGGTCGTTTGAAACAATTCGAACGAGTAGGTATAGTCATTCACGAAAATGTATAATTCGTCAATGCTCGGTCGTCGCCTTGGGAACCAATTAATTTTATTATACTTGTACATGTTTTCTATAAAACAGTTGAAATAGTCTACCTGTATATTGATTTAAGTAATCGAAAGAGAAAGATAGAAAGAGCGATGAAGAGAGAAAGAGAGACACCAAGTCACGATCATTATATAGATTAACTCCGGATAAGTATTTGAATTTCTGTTTCATTCATGGTTTCGTCGATTATACAGTATATGTTTTTCTCTCCACCTCTCTCATCCTATCTAATCGACAGCTTAAGAGGAGGTACTAAATCAGAAAAACTTTTTCTTTTTTTTTTAAAGTTTAGGTCGTGTAGTCGTACATTTTGTGGAGTTTCATTCAAAAAATAAATGATGGATTAGTCATAACTTTGGATGACAAGTTAGATAGGGTCAATTAGTAATTTTTCACGACGACGATGATGCTGATCCGTGCGTTGGACGAAAAAGGTGTTCGTGTCTTACAAGTTGCATAATTTATTCCTGCGAGATGTACCTAAAATAATGACGTTTATGTTCTCATCATTTCAATGTTTTACTGTTTTTTTTGTTTTTTTTTTAATTGAAATTCTGTGCGCACGCGTTATTCAGGGTATAATATGCATATTGTACGTAATTAAGCTGAGCTATCTTCAGTAAATTATTTTGATTGTCTCAAATTCTTCACCTTTACTTGTGATTTTGGTTAAATGTATTTTCGAATAACGTTTGAAATAATTTAGCTTCATCAATCTTCATATTTTTTTCTTGAATTTGAAATTTATATATTTTTTGAAAACTTTTTTATTTACCTTTTTACGCGAATTCAGTCAGCTATAAATAAATGTATAAATGAGGTAGGTTCAGTGATACGAAGTCCCATGGTCGTAATATAATTGTGTTGATTGTAAAAGTAGGAGTATTTATAGCAAAAATTCAATCAAATACATCTGATTAATTGATCGTTTTTAGTCGTTATGAAAAAAACACTGAGGTAATTATTACTACCCATCACAGATATGAATGAGATTTCCTTCATCAATTTTTTCAATCATTATTATTATTATTATTATTATTATTATTATTATTATTAAATTACCACAGCCATTTTTGAAGTCAAACTAATAGTAAAATTACTATTAGCTGAAACAATAATAATTCGTATTAAATTTCATTTATTTTTCCAAGTGACTGATAGTCTAAAGCATACAGCTTTTTAACATTTTCCATAGATCTAATCTATCCAACTTAATTGAAACTATTTATGAAACTAGATTAATACCTGCAAAAGTGATTATCTGGCGAACCAATATTTTACGAATAATTAACTGCCAAAAGACAATAAACTAGTCATACATTTGTACGTAAGAAATATATTAGGTGAGTACCTACAAATATATTCGCAAGATTTTGGAAAGGCGAACTCAAGAAATGGACGATTTCACTTTTTAACCTTAATTATGTTCCCCCATTTTATGACACGTGAGATATTCTGCTTGTTTAACTAATTAATTTTTTTACCTTTCGTGAATCTGGCCAGATTATACAGTATAATTATTAAAATTCTGCATTATAAAATAAAAACTATTCAGTTAAAGATTCAAGAACAGCTAATAGTTCGTAAACATTTGAATAACTTATTGCATCAAAATCTGCCAAAAAGGTCTAAAAATTGAGGGACAAATGACTGAACATTTTGGGAATTGAATGAAAGAAGTCAAATAACTAATGGTTTCAACTTGAGTAGAAGTTATCAGTTGGCCTCTTCAACCACGAAATATGTCTCAGTCATTAGGCAATAAAAACTTTCAATGTTCTGAAACATCGAGGCGTTTAGTTATAAACTATAGAGATGTAGGTATTTATTCTATTGAAAGTTCATTTTGTGAGAAATCATGACAGGTTATACATAATATAAATTACTAGAATCTGTTATTTAGTTTTATTTCTGTTCTCATTTCTCAGCATTCCTACATTTCTATAAAATTTTCCACCTGATATAATATAATCCAAATTTCATTGAACAAGTAAAGCCATTAAATTTGGATAAGTCAGAGCAGAATAGGCTGATCTTTGCCGGAAGCTTATTTTATAACTGAAATTCAGCATGAAGACCCCCTAGTGCCTTCTGACACTTATGCACAAAAAATAGAAAAAGAAAAAGGGGACTGTTTTAGAATAATTTTTATAAAACAGGTGGGTTTTTTTTACCTCTCCTCTCCCATTCCCATATGACCTAGTATCATTCTTTTACACTCTTGCAATTTGACTTTCAAAAGTCGACTGATGGCAGTACCTAAGCACCAAGCCATTTATTTAGCAATAAGTAATAAGACGATAATCTGAGATCAGCATCTCATGACCCTTGCATAAGACTCTTTTGAAAACCGTAACTGAAGGATTGTACTCTGCGAATAGGACTAGATCCAAAATTTAGTAATTTTGGTTTATGAATACGTGCACCATCATAACATATTGTACAGTCGTCCACTTTATACATTAATTTTTTTTATTCCTGACTAATTCCTGACTGTTTCATAATCGGTTTCTCTCATTTTGCTGCTCGTCTTTAAATGTACACTCATTCTGACCTAATCCAATATTTCAAACACGACCTAGGCTATGCAATGATAGTTTCGTACTCTGTATAAAAAAAACAAAGTATTACCTATCAATCGATTCACTTATGGGAACTCCACATATTTTCATTGAGAATGCTCATAAACGTGGCGTCGTGACTAATATAATGGCGTAACCGCGAACTGAATTATCAGTTTACACCTTCATCTGAGACCAGCTATTCCAGTCACATGCAAATATTTTCTTGGAAGAGAAAATGCAAAAAAATAAAAAATTCAGATTTATATATACTTACAATTACGCCGTCTATTTCAATGTGGTCGTTCCAATGTGAAGAAAGAAGCACACACAAAGAGAGAAGGAGAGACACACACACACACACACACGCACACACACACACACACACACAAACACACACACACAGAAAAACGTTTGCTTCTACACAGCAGCCGTGAATGCTCCATTCATAGGTTCAGAATTAATGCTGAAAATTTAAAAACAATTTTGTTAAAACGTTCGCAAAATTAATTCACATTAATTTATGGAAATTTTTTCTGCTCAAAACGATTTCGAGTCCAAATACTTATACGCACGTTGTTTTTTTCTTGTTTTCCTTCTTAGCTCATTAATATCATCACTTTGCTTTTCCCATTAATAAACACTCTGTCATCAGCGATAAACTTACATAAAATGGTACCCAATCAAAAAGGCTACAGTTTGTGAAAATTCACTCAACATAAGCCTACGTGTAGAAGATTTATCCCAAAAATATAGAAAATTAACTCGAATTTTGGCAAAAACATTTTAGAATTAGGCCTACCTCTATAACTTCAGAAAATGCCTTTAGGTCCTACCTAAACAATAATGAATATTCAATAATACATTGATAGGTAGGTATAGTTAGGTCTGAATTTTGATAGGTATCGGGTGTTCAATTTTTTTTTTGTCGTATTCAACAGAAGTGAAACTTGTTTTAAGCAGCTCATAAAAATTCTAGTTCTTTTGAAGGTATTTCTTCTCTAATTTCGTATTCTAAATTTCATCAGAACAGCCATATAAGCCTATTTCTATTAGAAAACTCTGAAATACAAATTATCTATCCACGAATTCAACAATTACTTGCAGGAATCATATTTTATAAAAAAGCTATACCATCATCCTAAGTACTTGATTTTTCATTCGAATCTGAACTTTCTATAATACTTTTTTTTTTCCTTGGCACTGAATCACGCTTTAAATGACTGAATTTTAAATTTTTTTACAATTTTCACTATTCAAATTGAAACATTTAGCCGTCGAGCTCTATTTCGTTACGCCCATGTCACGTTCTGAATTGATTAATTTTTGATCTAGTCTTTCGTATTTGAATACATTATAAAAAACAAACAGAGATACAATAAACAAAAATTTTTTTTTCAAATACTGGTTAAGTAATTTAGCGGCAGCACTAGCGTGAGAAACTAAAATCTGGAGAAAAAGTTTTTAAAAAGCTAGGAAAAAGTTAAATTATTTTCACTTTTTAGTTTTCTTAGGGTGCCGAGAAAAAGAGAAGGAAAAGAAATTATTTATTTTTAAAGACGCTGTGTTATTTCTAACCTCGTTCACTGAAGTAAAAGATGAGAAAAATAAGGAAAACTAAAATGTTTTTCCTTTTCTTTTGTTTCTTCATTTTTTCTGTTTTTTTTAAGCACCTCTGGCTGGAATCGTATACTCGAAAATGTTTAGAGAAGACTCAAGAAATACGTGATTATTTTCGCATATGATTTAAACCATTGATTGTTTACTGTAACCTACAACTCAGTGGTGTAATTAGCTCTTTTTGGAGAGGTTAAGTGGAGGCTGATAAAAAAATATCACTAAATAATTAGACCTACCTACGTTTATAAATTTTTTCAACTTTTGTTAGTCGTTATTTTTTTTTTTTTGAAGGTTTGACTACGCATTTTTTTAGGAGAACATAGTAAGCAAAAGGCTGATAAGAGTACGCACTTAGTGTTCCATTGTCAACCCGGCAATTCCCTGATATCCTCAAACTTTCATATAAAATACTCTCATCTATTAGCTATAATTTGTTGCTGGTTTGAGTTTTGTAATTTGATTTTTAATCCCACAATTCAAATTTTAAGAAAAAAAGTCTAATTGATAGTCTTACCTGTCTAAGTAAAAATACTCACTTGGGATTCTAAGAGTACGCAATTTGAAAAACATACCAAAAACCACTGGAATTTTAAAAAAAATGATATTATGAAAAATCAGTTTTGAAACGATATTATTTTTTTGTAAAATCTGAGTATTTATTAACAAAGACTGGTAAAAATGTCTCTTTCTGTTTATGTGCTTTTGAATGTTCAGACCACCAATTTCCCCTAATTGAGCACTATGATTCCGGAATTTTCTTCTTACTCAGAAATTTTCTTCATGAGTAGAATACGTGAAAATACCTTTGTTCAATAAACCAGTTTTCATTTTCCCCTTCTTTTCTCTCCCAAAAAATCATGTTTTAAGCATTGATATTCTGCCTTAATAGGCTATGTGCGTACACTTAGCTGTCTAATATTTGTTTTATAAAAATGTCTTTAAAAAAATATACTTTGTAATTTTTCAAAATATTTTTCATGGGTATACTTTTAGATACTTACACAATATATATTATTCATTTTCTGCGAAAAAAATTGTCTTTATACCTAGCAATGTTATTACAGAAAATGGTTAAAAAACACAAAAACGGTTTTTATCATATTCTGAATCACTTAGTCAACCTAATATCATGGTATTTAGTATACAAGGGCTGTATACGAGGCTATTCATTAGATATTTGACATATTTCAGGTTAGTGCAGCCAGAGAGCAGTAACTGAAGTGCGTACCTTCTCTTACCAGCCTTTCCTTGAAGTATTACAAAAATAGGGCAAAACTACGTCACTTACTATTTATTTTTTGATTAGGCCTTTTTTTTACCGAAAAACTAACCTACTTTAAGGTTAATTGGTCTGCGTGGCTCAGTGATTAGGTGCTTGGCTTTGCAACCGAAAGGTTGCGAATTCGAGACCGGCTGCCCACACATTCATGACCCAAAGTGGAGATGTATTCGAATTTGGTTCTATTAGTGCTCCATTATGTGACAGAAAAATTCATGCTTGGGAGATTATTGTTTACCAGATCCGACGCCTCCTCACTTCGACATTAAAATATACCCAGAAATTACTAGATAAAATGGCTGTGTAGCCAAAGCTCATCAAAAAATATTAAAGTTGTTTTTGAAGCGATATTTAGTTCCTTTTTTTCACTTAAAATTTAATTGCAATCTAGACTGCTGAGAGTAGTTCAATGGTATGTAGTTTTTAAATAGTCGAAATAAAATTATTATTTTTCTATGAATATTAATAAAACTACTCTTATTACGTATACTTATACATAAATTCACTATCTTATTAAGGAATAATTATTCTTTCTCTGCAATACCTACCTAGCGATTTACAGGCTGAATTAAAAAAACCTAACATAAAAATTGTATTTACGTAACTATCGTTCAGTTTTTCTCCTCGGTGGAACGATTTTGTGAATTTCTTCGGTCGAATTTAAAGTAAAAAGTTGGTTAATTTTTCATTTGGTTGCTGATTTTAAGATTTTGAGTCAAAAATAATCATATTAATAATCGTTACGATTTGCAAAGACAGACAGGGCCTGAGAAAGAAATTTCGGGTCCGAGAAAGAAATAAATCTACGAGGCCTGTTCGAGCCTTAACGAGGCCTTACCTCTGAAGAGATGGGATTATAAATTAAGAAAACAACTTTACGAATAGAGCGAGCGAAAATAATTTTTTAAGTGTTTTTTGTGTTTTCTTTTGAAACTTGTAATTTAATTATTAATTTTTTGTTTTCATCATGGGATGGTTCGAAATCCAAAACCACGGCCCTGACGCCCTCTTTAGACGTTTAAAAATTTGGGCCCATTGAACTTGAAGACACATTGTCATGGAAATATGAATGACATAGCCTATCTATTTTGTTTTATTTTTACACTATAGGTAAGCTGTGAAGAAACTACATGAATCAAGCATGAATATAAAACAATTTCACTTAATAGAGTCTCTCTAAAATGCGATCGAAAAAAAAAATAAAAATAAAAACTCGAAAATTGTAATTTCGATATGAAATAACGAAGAGGATTGCAACCTACTCAAAATAAAATGAAAAGTGGTTCCTTTATATTTTTTGTTTCGAAATTGAAATCGTGGGTTTTATGAAAAACAATTTTAAAATAAAATCAAAATTCATTTACGCCTCTTTCCTCAATTGTTGGCGTTATAATTTGAAATTGTATTATAGAAAATGTATCTAAAATTAACCCTCAGCCTAAGTAGCATTGCTCCAAAATACCCGAATAGAGAATCCAGATATTAAACATTCATCTTTTTGTGATTAAACCTTAATGAATCTTCGATATTTATACCTAGACTACTACTTGAACAATGCTTCACCAATATTTTCAGGTATTAAAAATTTCCGAAGTAGCATACGTTCGGTATGTTCTTTTCATAAAATTTTGTTCAGGTATGATCTATAGCCTATGTTTTGATGGAAAAAATATAAAAAATTCAATTTGCGTTGAAAATGAGTGGGAAGTATTGACCATCTTTTTTTTTTTTTTAATTTCATGTATAGTGCTTAAATAACAATATCATCAACATTGTCCTCCAAAAATTAAACGTATTAATAATAATTATTGTAGGGTGCTGCGGTAGACGCATGCGCACAATCACAATGACCTCGTTGTGTGTGTGAGCCTAGCTCAGCATTAAAAGTTAGACTACGCACGGTGAGACGGTGAGATACGTAGCCCGGTTGAACCAAAAATGTGTTTGCCTTACTATATGTAGTGACAAGCCACACAGTCTACCAGCAAGTGTATAAATACACTGGTCATCACTGATAAGAAGTTACCACAATTATGTTGAGACGTCTAGTAGGTAGTCATTTTCTAGAAGGTATGCACCTATAATGAACTGACTGGTATAGTTGAGCAGGTTTTGGTAAAAACTAATTACCAGTTTGATTAAAAAAAGTTTCAACTCTTCTTTTTTATTGATAATTAGTTTTAGAAGGTCAAACATTGATTTAATGTTTGACTTTTTTTTTTTTCAAAATTAACAAAAAGCATCCTAGGCTTAATCATATTGGACTATGAAAACTTTTTTTTGGAGATGAAAATGCAGCACTCAACTAGTTGCAGGAATCATTTTTCAACGGTTACGCTTGCTCTCGTATTAGTAGCGCTGAATATTTTTATTAATGAAATGTAGTTTTCAGTCTATAAAAATATGATAAATAATAATTGAAATGAAAACTTTAAACAAAAATTCATTTGTTTAGGCCTTTCACGCAGGTAAAGTAGTACAAATCATATTAAAAAAAGCAGGCGAGGAAAATACTTTTAAATTTTTTGAGAAAAACAACTTGCATCTGTCGCCTACTACAAAAAAGCTTCGAAAAAATTTTTTAAATTCAACATCATGAGAAGAATTAGATACATTTCCAAATTAACTGCTTAGAATAGAACAATTCTTTTCTTGAGGTACCTATACACCTACTATTAATATTCCGGATACTTGAGAATAAAAAGACGCATTTATTTTCAAAATATCTGTAAAATTTTTTATGAAGAAATAATGGGAGCAAAGGTTGAACATACGAATAATATCAACACCTTCTTGCAAATGGGATATATGAGAAAAATGGCGCATTTGGTTTAGCTTTTCACGTATATTTTCACTAGTAAAAACCCTAAATTTTATCAACTTGTGCAATTATTGCACTCGCCTATGGTTCAGGCTTGCACACAATGCATTCGTTGAGAAATTGCATACTTTCCTCCTTAGTTGCCAATGTATTATCTCCATGCTTGAGAACAATGCACAGAATGGCAATAAAATGAAAATTAAAAAAAAAATTATTAGAAACCCAATTATTTTTTTATTGCAACCAGAGTAGTCAGAATGTGACCGAAAAAAGATGGTGATGATTACGATGATAATGATGATGATGATTCTATTCAACATTTTCTCAGTGATAGATAATTATGTTGTAGGAATTATAGAAGAAAGATTAAGATAATTTTTTTTTATTTTCTAATGAAAAAGAGAGGGGTGAATAGTTTTTCTATGTGCTATTTTTCCGAGGGATGCAAATCACGAGAGTGGCAGTGTGCCACAGTCTATTTTTTATACTTTAGGAAAAAAGTTGTATGAAGAAAAAATTATATTTAAAAAGAAGTGAGCGTGAGAGATGTGTAAAAAGTAGAGCAAGAAATAGGTCAAATACAAAGTACGCATGCGTAGCTAAGAAGGCGGAGTGAATACGAAAATTCTGACTTTTTGTATTGGGCATAAACCAGCACTTTTTCACTCACTGATACACGAAATAGTTATTTGTGATACAATTAAGGGTAAAACGTAGGTGATTGATACGAGTGAGAAGATTGCAGCACCAGCCAGAGGGGAGTATGCAATTAGAAATCAGCTACTTTGCACATGCATCACACTCTATTTTTCATAATATTCATCCGAAAAAAGACACACAAAGAGGAAAACAAAGTTAATGAGAGAATTGTGTACAAAAAGTAGTGCAATGTGTAAAAAGTTGCGGGTAAAGAAGATAAAATCAAAAGTTCTCACGCATGGCCCAAATGGTTAGGCGAAAACGTGGATAACTGACAAATGCGCATGTGTGAATGTGAATGCTTACATTTTTGCACCGAGAAACATTCTTCTAATGAAGTAGTATACCTATATAATATTTATATTTTTTGCAAAAAAATTACCAATATTACACAAATACGAAGCATGCGATAAAATATACACACTGATTCCGTATCATTTTTCAAAATATTTTATCAATTAATTACTAATTTTTGTGTCAAAAATCATTATTTTTTTGTGAAATGAAAAATTATTCCAAGTTTTAACTATCACGATTTCAAATACCACACTTTCAAACCTGCTTAATAAGACCATAATGGTTAGAAGATTTTTAACAGAGTCGAAGTTTATGGGAAAATTTTAAAATATTGGCCCGGGTTTCGTCAATGGTTTCAATTAAAAAATTTATTTTAAACAGAAAATAATTTTCAGATTATCGAATAAAATTGTAACTTTTGAAGCTGATGGAGGAGGCCCCTTCGATAGCTCCAGGTAACGAACCATAATACTAATAGGAACCAAATTTGGAGGCTTGTTAGATATACTTCAAATTAATACCGGTACCAAAGTTTGTGACTATAGCTTGAAAACTATTGCTTTTGGAGCCATTAATCTGTCAAAAGTGCATCAAAATCATTCCTACCAAACGTACCGTAAAGCCTATCCATGCCAAAATTGGTCGGTATTGTCCTAGAACTAATACACGTACGTACATTAAATTTCAAGCCTATCGACTGAAAATTGCGACCAGTACGCTGTTCGATAAAAATGCATATAAACTAAACTACCGAACGGACCATGTGCCCGATCCGGACCTAATCCGTACCTGATACGGACCCGATCCGAACCAAAAGCAATACTGTTTTTCCTAAGATGGATTCTAATGTGTTTTAAATTTCGAAACCAACCGATCGAAATTACGCCTGAAAATGGACTCCACGCAAAACGGGGTACATATTATGGGGAAAAAAAAAAAGAATTCTCGAAAATAATGCCAAAATGCTCAGAAAATCATGAAACGAAAAACGTACCCACTTCCACTCCTGCGTCCGAATACTCAAGCAATTTTCATAAGTAGATTTTTGAAGAAAATCTACTTAAAAAATGAGAAAAAAATCTAAAAAACTTCTACGAAAATGCTCTTCATACCGGTAATTAGGTAACTATAATAATGATCTTGAAATTTATGTAGAAAAAGAGGGAATCGGCTAGTGACTATGGTTGCGTTAACACAAATACCATAGTTATTCCTCATAAATTTAGATTTTGAGGAAAGGTGAGTGCACGTTGCGGAGCGGGTATCCTCAAATCATCGTACCTCGTGTATCCAATAGGTAGGCGCGTAAGGTATACGCTAAGAATTATTAAAAAATAAATTACAAGAATATTCTCCCCCAAAAAATGCGTAGGTGGTACGTGAAAAAAGGGGCCGTTTCTCTTACGACTACGACAAAACAACAATTACTTACTTTTTGTAAAACGGTTTAAAAGCGGCTTCATCGTTCGAAGCTTGAGCAACATTATTTGGCACTGGAGGCGGCTGGTTGAGAAACTGCGACGCCGTCTGATGATATCCTACGGCGTTCACCTTATTCTTATCCTTTCGCGGAGAATTTGGCAACTGAGCGTAACAATTATTTACATAATGCTGGTTCGACGTTTGTTGCTGTTGCGGCTGCTGCTGCGGCTGCTGCTGCGGCTGTGCAACTACTTGGGACGACGGCGAATATCCGTTGGCCATAGGAGGTGATATGTGCGGATTACTGGCGTTGAATGGCGCATTCGCGGTGCCGTTCATCAGAATATTGCCAGCCACGCTGGGCAGTTTCATATTTGGCGGCGTTTGTGGTGGAGTGTCCGTTTGGACGTCCGGAAAGCCGGAGCCGCCAGAAGGACAGCCAACCGGTCCAGCAGGGCCGCCGGTGCCGGCGTAGTAAGCGTACCGCGACGGATAGACTCCGGGGCCTGGACTAATGAATCCGTTGCGAACGTTATTTATAGTGTAGGTAGGATTGGTGGTGGCCGGTGTGGCTGAGGTGCACCATGTGGACGGCTGCTGCGTGGATATGGGAGGAGGCGTTTTACAGGCGGCCGTGTCAGCCAGAGACCAGATTTTTGGTTTCGAAGGTGGTAACGGTATGCCGCAATCGGCCGGACCGGATTGCGATTTGACCATTTGGTCTTTTATGTATTGCATGTGGGCCAGATGCTGGCGGCTCATCGTCTGCGGCAGCATATGGTGGTGAGTGTGGTGCTGGTGCTGGTGCTGGTGCTGGTGGTGGTGGTTGTGGTGATGGCCCAGCATGTTGCTGGGTTTGCGCTCGTCGACATCCTCCTCGTCGAGATCGTCGTCGTCGTCAAGCTCCTTGGCACCGGGCTCCGGTTTCACGTGCATCAAGCCATCTGTGCAGAATGAGGATAGTATTGATTAACACACGTCGTAACGTATACCGGTACGTATTTCGAAAAAAGTTGTCCGCATCCCAGATGGTTGGATGCGGACGCACGACAAACAATGTGCGGTTATTTTCACAAAACTGATAAAGTCACTTTTCGACATTTGCCAGGTGATAACAATGAAGGTTCGCCTGCAAGTGCGAATTCGGGGAATTAACCAAATTGCGGTACGTGTGAAATGGTGGACCGGTGCTGTGAGGAGGCAGGTTTCAGTTAATCACGAGTACAATATTAAAGAGCAGGTTGATGGTTATTAAATGAAGAGAGAAGGTGAATATTTCATAACATAGATCATAGTTTGACGTGATATACCAATTATTATGTTTTGGTTAAAAAAAACTTGGTGCGAAACCAATGAAACATCAATTTTTGGTAGTATTTATTAGTTTTTGACTCGGAATTGAATGATGCTGCAGACATAATTATCGTGTTTTTTTTTTTTCGAAAAAAATTATTGATGATAATGAATTACCAACTGAGATATAATTTTTTGGTAACTTGAAAAATTTGGTTTTTTTCTATCATATTTAATGATTAACTTGAAACTATCAAAAAGTGATATATCAGTTTTTTTGAAAATAACCCTAATATTGTAAGTCACAGTAACATGTTCGAGAATTCTATAAAGAAAATTCGTTACGAAATTCCTCAATCAAAAGTTGTGAAGCAATTTTTTATGATTAAATTTTGTCAAGAGCTTTGAAAATATGAAACTTTGAGGCAGAAGTTCGGCACGTCTAATATTTGCAGAATTATAGCAAACTTTCCTCGCAGAACGTCGTAACCGAATTTTGTTGCGGAAATTCGTCATGAAATACAATGTTGAAAAATTTTTTCTAATTGAATTTCGCAGAAAAATTCATCGCAGAATTTAATCACGAAAATTGGTCGTATAGGTACCTACATATCTATGTTCGATATATAAAATTTTGTTGCGAAGATCCGAAACGAAAATTGCGTAAGATCGATTTTACCACATGAGGCAGAAGAGAGGTTGTATACCTGTGGCTGATGAAATAATTCTCAGAATTAGTGATAACTGGTTTCACTCCGCATTGTTAAAAGGTCGATCAGAAAATTTATAAATGATGAAATAAAAAGATCAGCGAGGATCGTTATCAACAGTTCCACGAGTCTAATTTAACTGCAGAAGATAAATTTAATGGGAGGGGGAAATTATAAAATTTTCCCCGAAGTCTTTGGAGAACACGGAAGTTCGGAATAATTTTTACAGATACGGTTAACCAACCCTCAAGTCAGAAGTGTAGCCAGAATTTTTCTTCGGATGGGCCATTGGGAGGCCATGAATATTTTTGGGGGGTCAGAATAGAGTCGGATAAAGTTGTTTTTTGGCTTATTCGGGTAATTTATTGTTAAAATAGTTGAAATTTTTCAAGCCAATGGAGGAGTCGAAAAATTTTCGGGGGGCATAGTCCTCACAGGCCTTCCGTAGATATGTTATACCTTAAGTTTTTATTTTAGAGAGGAGGTAGCGAAAAGTGAGTGATTGTCTAATTTAGAACCTGCAAAAAAGTAATCATACCAAGTGATGAATGAACTTTCACTAGGTACTTAGTAATTTTGAAATGGATGGACCAAAGCAGAATAAAAACCGAGATCCTGATAATGATAATCTTGGAGTTGGTCTTGCAAAGAATGCAAGAACGATTTTGCTCATAGCTAAATTTTGGCTCGGCGCTCGAAATAGTGATGGGTATATCGATTTTTTTGGATGGTTCCATTTTTTTAAGATCTATCATAATTATGTAAGTAGACGATTTTTATCTCAGAGATCAGACATCATATTAAATGTGTTTGAAATAGCTCTTTAAAAATTTCTTATAACTAAGTACGATACCTATTTCTTAATTATCTGATTCTATTTCTGCAATGAAATTCGATTGAAAAAGTTTGTAGACCAATTTATTCAGGCGCGCAGCCAGAATTTATTCAAATGTGACAAAAAATTGTTTGATGACCTTTTTTTTTTGCTCATCACTTTTGAAAATTTAGAAAATTTGGGAAATTTAGCATGTATGAAAACCGCTTGTCCCATATTTATTACTAAAATTTTTTTCAAAGTTTAAAAAGAACAAGCAAAAAAAAATGAAAATAAAGATATGGGGGAAATTTCATCCTTTACTCCCTCGACTACATCCTTGAATTTATTCAATGTTGAGGCAACCTAGCCCTACAGCGGTTCAACATTTTCCTCATGTTTTGTTTTGTTTGTTTGTTTCATTTTATTTATTTTTTTTTACAATTATGCCGTACATCGTATTTTATTGATTATTTTAAGCTGAAAATTACCTCTAGCGATTGACTCATCGAAAAAATTAAAAAAAAGTAGCCTACTCAAACAATATTATTCCACGAAATTTACAATTTCCAAAGGTCCATGCTTCAAGAAAGTAAGAAATAAATTTACTGTTTTTCCATTCGAATATCTCGTAGAGCAATGTGTGGAAATTTTTATTTTAAAATATTTTAAAATGTTTCAGCAGCGTGAAGGACAAACAGATATTGCCGAATGGGCAAAGTGGGTAGCTCTTTTATTTTGATTGAAGCAATAAAAATAATATTCTGAGTGTATAACTTAGTATTATATATTTGCATATAACCTGTGAGAAAAATTCATTAGGTTGATACTTGAGATTTTTTATAGCAAAATTTGCTGAAAAACATTTTTTTAGCGGCATTTTTGTTTTTTTTTGTTTATTACTATAAGTATACCTATCATAAAATATAATTTCATAGTACTGCTTATCTAATTGCTCATATAAGAAGCAAATGAGTGTATGTCACTTATTCTATAAATTATTGTTGTTGTTGTTGGTATCGTTTTCTGTTTCAATCTCAGAAAATTTACCTACCTGTGCGAAGTCATTCTGTCCACTTTTAGTTAAATATAATGGACATGAATAAAATAAATAGCCCAGGAATGATTCGCCACTTGATGATTCTCACGAAATACCGTCGTCCACTAAATAGTCATAAGAGTATTTACATCTTACACATTCTAATATATTATGCAAGCCTTTGAAAATAATATTCTGCACTCTAGGTATTAATGTCGTTTATAATTTTTACAATCCATTGCATATTTTGGTCTTCGCAATTGAATACTGTCTCAGTTCAATTATGGGACACTGGCTTTCGTGAAGACGTGAACTTCAATTTTTAGTTTCAAAGAATAACTTTCCAGATTGTCCAGAATTGCGAGCGTGAAATTATTGATTTCAAATGTACCTCGAGAATAAAAACTGAGTAGATTTGGGAAAAAATACCTAATGGAAATACCTATTTTCAAAACGATCGTTCAAACTTGTATTTGGCACTTCTCATTAAATTTGTCGGCAAGAAATTGAATAAAAAAATATATCAGCTTACTTTCTTCATTGATGACTGTTGAGAGAATGTGAACCTGCGCTAATCAGCTGGTAAGTTCGAATGAACGATAACAAAGTGTATGCTTGCGTCAGTGTTGTTCAGTTTAGAGTGGTTGGAGAGAGACACCACTCACCACATCATCTCACGACGCTACTGAGAATCAGTATAGCTTACAAAATCACAGGTAGGAGAGCTACTCAACCAGAGGTGACAAAAGGCTAACGAGAGCATCATTAATTTTGAGATTGATGTTTATACGGTATGGCCATTTGAAAAGTATTGTCTCGAACGGAGAAGTATATTCGTTCAGAAATTAATAGATTTAAAAACAAAAGGATTGAAAATAAACAGTGGAAAATTATTCTCGCAAGGCATCTAACATCCCAAATGTTAAATCAAACTGTTTCTCTCTACTGGGTATTTCAATTTTGCCTTCAATAAAAATGAAAGATATTAACCACACAAATAACTACCGGCCTTCTTTTAATATTTTTTTCGTTTTCAAAAATAAAAATAAAATCAAAACATCTTTTAGTAAACGTTTATATATTTTCAGAAAGAAAAAGAGAAAAAACAAAAAAATCATACTTCAATATGTAACATTGTAAATAATTTACGCTAAAATGAGAAGAAGAAAAATTCCTAAAATATTAAAAAAACAAAAAATGGTAAGTTACCATATTTTTTCCAAAAAAAATTTATATAAGAAAACGTTTTTGAAATGATTAACATTATCTACATTAGTTAATTAAAAATATACTCCTGCAAATTTGTACAACTAACAGAAAAATGATTTGACTGAAACGAAAACATAAAACTAATAGACTATACTAGTTAAGAAAAAAAAAACAAAAAACAAAAGAAAATTAAAAAAAAACAACAAAATTAACGTTTTCGTTGTTTATCACATTAATAAAATGATTATTGGACGTTAAAAATCTCCAAGAAAATATTTATTATTTTTTTGTATGAGGTAGTATTGAAACAAAAAAATCTTGGATAAATACTTATCTACTTTCATCACAAAGGTCCACAAAAAGGAAATACAAATGAAGTAAGAAATCATTGAAAATTTTGAAAACAAACTTGTACAGTGTTGAAATTTGTTAATGAAGATTAGTTAGAAGTAGGTACAAAAAAAAACAAAAAACAAAAAACCGAATCAATTTATTTTAATTAAAGCATTCAATTTGTACGATTATTTAATTAGTCTTTGTCAGAAGATGCCAAGAAATTTTCTGTTTTGTTTCTTTTTCGTTCCCTTTTCTTAAGGTCAACGGAATGATTATCAAGAAATCATCGAAGCAACGATGCCAAAAATAATACTTATTAATCGAAATAGATGTAAGTTACTCTGAATAATATGTAATACTAATAGTCCTTAAAATTTTTGCCTTCTCAACGCTATTAGCCTATTAAATTAAATTATTTAAAAATGTGATTAAAATCGACCAAAGTTAATTAATATCATTTTGTTTGTGATTAGGGTTTGCAATACCTATTAAATCTAATTCGATACATGAAAATCACAAAAAGAAAATTGACAAAAAATGACAAAACCCAACTCGTTTAAACCGCATTTGGAATTAAATTGTTAATTTAAAAGCGAGAATGGGAAAAAGTATAGGAAAGATGAGAACGAAAAAAGAGGGGAAAGAAGGCTAGGAGGTAATGGCTGTAGAATCCTAAAAGTGAAACAATATATGTATGCACTCGTGTGTGTGTGTGTGTGTGCGTGTGTGCGTGTGTGTGTATGTGTTTGTGTGTTTGTGTGTGTATATATTCGGCATTGAGTAAGTTTTTGGAGGGTGAATATGATCGCTGGGGTTGATAAAATTGCGACTATATGATATATTGTCGTAAGACGCATTTTATCACGCAGAAAGCTCTGCCACTTGTGGATTTGAAGGCCTACGCGTTAAAGTTAATAATGACACAAAAACTCCCTCCCCGCTTTCGAAAATTACCATCGGAAAGTCATTCGATAGTTCTTAATGAAATCATTCTCGACCCTTCATAGAGCAGTGGTGTTCATCGCCGCAGCCACCGGTGCGACCCCTTCTCATGAAATCTCGGAGAGCTAAAAAATATACGTCCCTCTTTTTTGCACACAGTTTGACCATTCCGCCATTCTCTCCCTCAACAGAGATCGTTCGTCGTTCGACTGACTGCTGTGGAGCTCTCTAAAGAGGAGATTTTCGATATTCATCGCCAAAAATTTAACCCTCAATAGACACTCGAACAGCGACCCTTTTTCTTATGCATTCTGACCGACTAAAATACATATTAGACGAGAAAGAGAAAGACGGGCAAATGTAAGGGAGAAAGAGGAAGAGAGACAGACAGACGCAGACAGAGACTCAAGTGTCGTTGGAGTAAAAAGAGGAAAATTGAGAGTGCTCGCGGAGCCTTTAAATAATGAATATCAGAAAGGGCAAAACCAAAGAATAAAAAAAAAAAAAGAAAAAGAAAAAGGGCTCAATTCAATCTAAGTTGGATTTTAATTGTTTATCTAAACGGCTAACAGAAGGGCGTAATTTACACGTGGGAATTTTCGTCTTTTTCACCATCCGCTAACACTTTATTACCGTAGAAACGATTCAACATTTACGGTCGTTTATTTATTTATATGTGCCCCTCCTCTTTTTTTTCTTTCTTTTTCCTACTTCATTTTTCCTTTTCTTTTTCAATGGGCTGACAAATCAAAGATATACGCTACAAGTTTGCTCTAACGTAGGCCCTAACTCAATCAAAAAAGTGATTTTTGCCAGCATACTATAAGCGAACGTTGTTAAGATTTTATCGAATGAAGGTGGTTCCATTCTAATTTTTGTATCCATGTGAAAACAAACAACAATTATACTTCGGTCTGAAAGTTTGCCAAAAACCAAAATCGATCAAATTGATCTTTCACGAGTGACGTCACAACCAGCCTAAAATGTAGCCTAATAATGTTTCAGGTAGACAGCTGATAGCAGCAACTGGGTCCAAATAAACTTATAATGGTGAAAAATTACCGTTTGTTTTTAGGAAATGGAAAAGAACTGTAAGTTTTGAACATTTTCATGAGAGCAGAACAATGAAATACAAAGCAAGTCATACTTTCCCGGTGTAGTATCATAGACTATCTATACTATTATTTCGATTATTTATACACTGCCCTCAGCCTCAAAATATTCAATATTCCTTTTTTTACTAAATAAAACAGCTGATTCAGTTATCTGTTCCGATCAAAGTTGTGGTCAGTGCTGCATGATGACGTCAGCTCGTGAAAAATCAGTTTTGAAATCGACTATCATTTCTTGAAAAAAACTTATTTTTTTATGGTTTAGTGTCCATTGCGTATCTCAACATCTTTGACAGGTGTGCTAGAAGTTGAAAAAACAACAATATTCTTTTTTCTTTTCTTTTTTTTTTATCATTATTGATAATATTTGAATATTCACAAACTTTTTTGGAAATTCAACAGGTATGCCAGTGGCACACAAACAGGTCAGTGTTGGGATATGTTATTTTATTATGGTGCCATCTGTGTAGAAAAATGAATTTTTTTCGATGTAGGCTCACACTATTTTTCGAAATCCTAGTTGGTTTCTAACACGTTTCTTCAGTCTCACAACCAAAGTCGCATCTCTATTAGATTTAATAAAAATATTTTTCTGAATTGAAGCGATAGGTTCTTGAAAGTTTGACAAATCCTCTAAAAAGTCAATTCTATTATTATTATTTTAAGTTTCTTTTTTGACTATTTTTCGGGGCCAGAGCTGGGTTTTTTTGCATGTTTCTTATTCCACGACGATTATACTACAGGCATAATCTCGTTGAAGACGGTCATTATTGAGAAGACAGAGAGAGGGGATGTTGTGTAAACAGACAGCGTTTGGGTGAGTTTATAGTAAATTTTCTGATGCTTCAACTGAAAGTCTATTCACTGAATTAGGAAATTTGGAATTCCGAAATCTGAAAGAAACGAATCTGAGTTTACAGTAGTTTATTTGCATCGTATATGAGAGGGGTAAATGAAACATTATAAATTATCATTCGCTTTGGATGAAATAAGATGAAAAAGAGATAGGCCTAACTTTATTTTGACCAGAAGTCTTTAAATATCTGTGAGCTGGTTCCTAAAAGCATGGAAAGTATAAAAATTCTAAGTTGTAAAAAACAAAAACTTCTCCATTTTCAGGGGAAAAAAAAAAGTTATTGTATGAAAAATTGAAAAACAATTTAATTTTGTTGTGAGTGTGCATCTAATAAAACAAATAAATTTCCGATATATTACCTACCAATGAATTAACTTTTTCCAAAAATTTTACTTGGAAGATTGAGAAAATAATTTCGATAGGGCCGATTTGTTGATGAAAATTAGTAAAGAATATGAATTTGAAATTTTCAAATAAGAAACTTCTATAAACTTTGAAAAGGACATGAATTCTTATTAAATGTAAGCTTATTCATGATCTCTCTTCTTTTTTTTTTCCCACTATGGCAATGTGGTAGCATCTTTGTTGCTTCAACTTTAAAATAACAATCCCATTTTAGGGAAATCATAATTTATTCAAAAATCACATCGATTCATACCAAAGCTAATCAACCACCTGGAGCTAGAAGTGAGTAAATAAATCATCAATGGCCCAACTGTAGGAAAAAAAACTGCCGCAATACTTTTATATGTCAAGTACTCAAAAGCGTAGCTCCAAATCTTGAGCTCAGACTGTATTTAATTTCTGCATTTAGCTTCGCAGTGTGAACAAATTTCAATAAATCCAGCTGAATTTTTCGATTTTTAAAGGGTTACAGAAAAACTAAATAAAACAACTTTACCCTGTGGCGAATTAAGGAAGGACAATCATCGAGTGAAGGATACGAAACCCTTTTTAAGCAAACAGCTGTTAAATATTCATTTATGAAGCCCATTACTAGCCTGCAAACTAGGCCTACAATAGCAAACACTTCTGGTGAGAAGAATTTTTTAAATTCGATAAATAAAATAGTCACTGTTGGATACCTAAGTAGATAACCTCTAAACTGATGTCAAAATTTGCGCTTTATTCACTAATTGGGCTACATTTTCTAAATAATTTGTCACCCGCAAGCAAAACTGATGGAAGTAACAGTTTTTAACTTATCTCTCAAACTTAATCCAAGTAGTCTTCATTGATTACTCGAATTAAAATCACAAGAGCATAATTTCAGAAAAGAGGACGAGATGGATATAAAAAAGAAGAAAATTCATGCAAAGGCAAAACGTTTATGCTTTAAATGTTCATACTACTGTATAATTAAAGACAAATAAATTTTTTATGAGGGAAAATGGGAAAAACAAACTAATGGTGATAAAGAGCTATAATTGTTTTTTTCAGACTGTTGTTATGTATGTCAACAAAATTGCAGACGTAATATAATAATACAAGGCTTCCAAATTACACGAGAATTACGTCAGGTCTACAAAATCTACTAATGATTCGCACGAGATTACTTTTAATGACTACATCGGTTGTCGTTGTTATTATTATTGTTATTGTTATTATTATTATTATTATTATTATTATTATTATTATTATTATTATTATTATTATTATTATTATTATTATTATTATTATTATTATTATTATTATTATTATTATTATTATTATTATTATTATTATTATTATTATTATTATTATTATTATTATTATTATTATTATTATTATTAGTAATAGTAGTAGTAGTAAAAATTGATTTTTTTTTTGTATATTTATGTAAATCATTTCTTGTGACTAAAAATACTATCATGCAATGTTACCACCTACATAAAATATTACGTAGCCCTCCGAACTTGGAACCTAAATGCCATTGTATATACAATTCCCATATCATCTGCTTAATTTAGGCTGAACTTCGTAAGTACCTACCTAAGTAGTTATCTGTAGTGAAAACTCTCCCACCCTTTGAGTTTTAGCTGAGACTAATAATGATGATATGATATACGTGGGCATTCATGTCTATTTTCATTATGGAAAATGTTGACAGGGCCCACCAGAGACATACCTACAGCTAAAAAGATGCCCTATTCCCTACATAAGTACGCTGCGGTACAAAAATACGTCAAAGATGAAAACAGAGCTATTATAGAGTTTTACATTCTGCGTATCTAAAGCTGCGCACGTTTCATAAAATTTAATCGTTGAATTTTTCTGGCATATCTATTCTCACGTTATCAAAGCCACACAACGCATGCGCAACAACAAGTATCCTGATTGGAAACCTTTCATCTTTAACGTGTTTTTGATCAGCTTGTTAGAGATCTTTTCCGCTGTGCGTTTCTGGGGGCTACGAAGAGATGATTACGAATTGTGCTCAGCTTAAAATTGCAAGAATTGAATAAATTATGACGAATTGAACAACGTCAAATGTAAAGGGGCTACAGGTGCTGTTCCTTCTCTCCTTCTTCAATAATGACTGAGTGGTAATCACGTCTATGTTATTGTAGACTATATTCGCAACGAAAGATCAGTGGGAATATAGACATAGGTAAGTGGACAATTATTAAGGAAAAAAGTTAGTAGATAGGTATTAGGATGTGCCCCCTACCTTCAGCAAATCCTGAAACCGTATTTGGATTCGAATTCAAGTTTCAATTGCAATGCAAACTAACACCGAGAGACCATAAGTACATAACCTTCAATATTTATTGTTTAGTCTGAAAACTGACGTTTATTCGGTAACCAAGCAAGGAGACAAACCAAAGAAAATCGCATATAGACAATAACTTTCACGACTAAATTGTCGGAAAAAAGGAAAAGTGACACATAGTAAAGAGCAGGGAGAAGGCTCGCTATATTTTTGTACATTGGTGTTTTCTCATTTGTGTTTTCGTTTTAATGAATACTTTAATGAATGAATGAATAAATAGATGAAGAAAAAGAAGACAAAACGGGGGTAAAAAACAAAAAACAAAAGAGAAGATAAAAAATTTATGCTATGTATTATATTGAATTACAATTGAATATAATTACCGTTCGGTATCCGACCGTCTTTCAATCTATCCTCTTCGACGGAGCCGTCATCTTTATCTTTGTCTTCGCAGTCGGATAACATGGTGTCGTCGTCATCATCCTTGGAGTTCTTTGGTTCCCACGTCATCTTGTTCTCCTTTTTCAGTCTTCTTCTGGCGTTTGCGAACCACGTCGATACTTGGGTAAGCGTCATTTTTGTAATTATGGCTAACATAATTTTCTCCCCCTTCGTCGGGTACGGATTCTTTTTGTGTTCGTTGAGCCAAGCCTTGAGGGTGGCTGTCGACTCCCTCGTAGCGTTTTTTCTGCGAGCAGCGAGATCATAACTGGTTCCATATCTGAAAGCAACAAGTGGTCGCCAATGATTCAGTGGCACGAAGTTTCGAAGTAGCTCCCTCAAAATAAGTATAGAATTCCAAAAAAGGATTAATCTTAATGCGCCTGTCGTAATAGTGGTAGATTTCACATTTTACTACCAAGTAGACCTAGAGTAACTATTCTATTGTATGTAGGTTGTAACCGAACCACAGTCAAACAGATAAGGTAGTAACTGATCATAATGATTAATGAATAGATGAACAGAAGAAAAAAAAACTCTTACGCAGCAGATTTTCTTCGTTTAAAAACCACCACTATTGCCAACATTCTTCTAATAAAGTAATATACCTATATAATATTTATATTTTTTACAAACAATTACCAATATCACACAAATACAAAGGATACGATGAAATATACCTACTGATTCCGTATCATTTTTTTCAAAATATGTTGCGAATTAATTTTTAATTTTTGCGTCAGAATTTATTGGTTTTTGGTGAAATGAAAAATTATTCCAAGTTCCAACTACCACCATTTGAAATACCACACTTTCTGACCTGCTTAATAAAACCAAAATGGTTGAGGTAGTTGTAACAAAATCGAAGTTTATGGGAAAATTAAAATGTTGGGCTGAGTTTGGTCAATGGTTTCACCTATAAAATTTGCTTTTAATCGAAAAATAATTGTCAGATTATCGAATAAAATTTTAATTCCCCAGGCCCAGGTAATGAACTATAATACGAATAGAAACCAAATTTAAAACCATGTTAGATATGTATTAGTTCAATACCTATACCAAATTTTATGAATGTAGTTTGAAAATTACTATTTTTACAGCCATTAATCTGCCAAAATAGACGTACCATATGGTATATCAGCCCCAAAATTAGTAGGTATTGTTCTTGACCTAAAGCTCATAAGTATAATAAATTTCAATCCTATCGATTGAAAATTGCGACCTGTACGCGGTTCGATACAAAAATGCATATAAACTGACATACCGGACGAACCATGCTCCCAATCCGGACCAAAAACAATATGGTTTTTTCTTAAGTAGATTGAAATATGTGTTTCAAATTTCGAAACCATCCGATCAAAATTACGCCTGAAAATGGACTTAACGAAAAAAGTGGTACATATAAAAAAAATGAATTTTCAAAAATAGTGTCAAAATGCTCAGATTATGAAATGAAAAACGTACTCACTCCCAGCCCTGAGTCCGAAAACTCAGGCAATTTTAATAAGTACATTATTTTCAAAAATCTACTCAAAACTGGAATACGTGAAGGTGTATTAAAAAGAAGAGAAAGTTATTTTAACATTTTATCAAACAAAGCCGAAGTATGATGTTTGAAAAAGGAAGAGTCGATACTATTAATAATATTCAGGTAAACAAAATATTATATCAGATGCTATAAATTTATACCTATGTATTGAAGAAATTCTACAAGTAATCAACGTAGGTACAAAAAAGCGCATGAGAGGAATTTCTTGTTTGTACCGTTCATACTTAGTAAGTGCCAGTAGGCACTATAGATGACCATTTGACAGATTTTCAACAACAGAACTCCTTTTATTAAAAAACAAAAGGTGAAAGTTTAATTTTAATTTAAAGAGCGAAAAAAATAGTCATTGAGTGATGAAAGTTAGACAAATTATGCTGATTTGACTTAAATTCAGGTAATATTCTAACATTCAGCTCTTTTAAGTAAATTGCAGTAAGATTCTATACATTATACTTTAAAAATTTACTTAACAAAAAAAAAAATACACTCAATAATATTTTCCCTTTGTTCCTCCGCAACCTGTTGAGTTTAATCAGATTTTTTTTTTTTGGGGGGGGGGGTTAAACCAAAGGCTTTTGTATTGATTTTGGTTTCAATTTTCAAAAACCTAAATTTTTAAACGTGAGAAACAATTTTCAGGTAAAATTATGTAGCTAACTGCATGAACGACAAGATAATTTACAGCACACAGTAGATTCAACTTGCCAAACTAAATCGGTTACTTAACATACTCTTTAGGTTTCATACAATATATGATGCTTCAATTGGTTATGTACTGTACTTTATGATCATTTTACAATGCCATTGTCATAATATTATGCATGCGTCTGATTGGATTAGATCTGCACTGTAATACTTCTGTAGGGCTCTTTGTGTTAAGAAAAAAGTCGTAATCTTCATTAATCTCCAGTTTTTGGACTGTGGTTCAACATTTTGTCTGCTCTCAAGTCTGGCCTATCTAATGCGACTACAGTGGCGGATCCAAAGCGTCATTTTTCGGGTGGAAATAACAACAATGTTTTTGAAATTGTGCTTTTGTTTTTTTTTTTTTTTTTGCTCTTCAACTAATTTTTGAGAATTTTTCTCTGGATTCTGTGGTCGAATTTTCATTTTTCCCTTTAATTTTTTTCTTTAGCCTTTGGAGGGTGAAATTTCCCCCTTTTCCCCTGGAACCGCCACTGTGCGTATAAACAGTGAACACGCCGACACAAGCCTATAGTTACCACAAATTTGCATTCACTAAGTTTCAAAAGTAAAAGTGAGCCTATTTTTCTCGTTCAATACCAAGATTTCGAAGCTAAATACGACCCCTTCGACCCTTCTAATTTAATAGACAAGAGCATGTAAATGAAGTAACTGATTTCGTAATCTTTCTTCTTTTCTGAAAGGAGTAGTTCCGTTGTGAAAGTGATGACTTTCGAAAATTGGTGCCCTATTTTATAAGATAATAAGTGATAATAGATGAAAAAATAAATTGAATATTATTTGATCATTTACATAACATGATTACATTATCGTTCGAAAAATGCCAGTAAGATCACTTTTTTCTAAAGAAAAAGCCTTTTATGTGTAGGCCAAACGAAGAAACACAACAAAATAATACAACACTAAATTACAAAAGGGGTCCTTCACTCGAACATATTCCCCTGAAGGCATAATGGTAGTGCCTCATCCTCTCTCCTCTCCAATGATGAGCCAGTTTCTTGTGTAAAATAAAATTGTACGAAATTAAATAAACAGGACAAAATAAGGTCTTACCATGATTAAGGACCTGCATCCACTATGGCAATTATTCAAAAAATTCTGGTTGCTGATTATATAAACAGGTACCGATCATAAATCGTACTTTTAGATAAAAGTGGTTATACATCGAATCGCAATAAACTTTGTTCACCAGATATATCATTTTATTCATATTTATTGTACCTGGCTATATCTTTGTTCTTCGAACCACAAAAACATTATAGGATGATAGAATGAAAATTCCGATACAAAGTAAATAAGCTTCGCCGATCTTCCAAACTATAAACAGTTTTTGAAAACACAGCTGGGTCGTTGATTGCAAAACACCTCATGCCCAACCATGCAGAAAAAATGATGAGTGGTGCAGGTGTCAGTTGCACAATTAACGACGTGGTGATTTGCATTTCGAAACGTATACCTGCTCGACATAAATTCGATGAAATTTGACAATGTAGGCGCCCAATATTTACATCCCCGCGGAACGCAGACTGTCAAAATTTTCAAATTAAGCGCATTTATGCAGTTAAGTGGAGAAAAATATTGGCATTTTTTCAGTGAATTTTAATAAGCAATTCAACCACGTAAAAAATAATTTTTTAAATAAATTTTACGAAAATTTTACAGTCATTTTTCTTGTTTTTTCTTCTTTTTTTTTTGCCTCGTTTTTTCTTTCTACATGCATATATATATACAGCACAACACCACCAACTGTTAGGACTGTTGAAATGGAAACGACCAAATAATAATTTAAAGAAAAGAGAAAGAAAATTGATGGAAAAAGAAAAGAAGATGAAGTTGGTAGAGACGTATGCAGGAAAAAAGTACCTATCTACGAACAACAGTTGGGAAGACGGTCAGTGAATCAGTTGATATTTATTGTGTTCGAAGACGAGATAAAGTATAGGTGGTGTATATATGGTATTTCTTGGTCCACTATATATTTTTTCCACATAGAATGCTGAATTAAAGTAGGCGTGAATTTTTTTTTTTCTGCTTCTTTCCAAATGTTGTAATAAATTTAATGACGAATATTTTGTCTTCTGTTTCGCCGTACACTATAATGGCTATAAAGCGATTTTCAAAACACGATCTTGAATCATTAATTTTTCTATCAGGTCAACTTCTTGATGATAAATTTTGTGGTATGTGTATAAAACGAATATAATAGGGTTTCACTTAAAATGATTCTTTATGCATTTTTTTTGTACGTTTGTTTTGTCGTTTTTTGCCCCTTTTTAATTTTGTATTTTGCTGAAAAGTGGTTGGTAGCTTGAAACGAGAGGTATTTAATTGTTATTTTTTTACTTACTTAATTAGTTGAAACTAGCCCACGTAAAGGTAATTTTTCAAAAATAAGCGTGTAAAATTTAATTTCATAATTAGTACAAGAAGTATAGTTTTTCTTTTCCATAATAATATGAAGTGTCCAGACTCGAGACTGTAGAAGTATAAATTATACTACGTTCAATAATTTTAAAGAAAAAACCAATCAGAAAAAATGTTTTTTTCACTGTTTTCGTAATGAGCCAGTTTTAAAATTATATGTACCCACAATATTACCATCTTAATGGTAAGACAAAGGTAGACTTTTATTGTAAAAATGAATGGCTTCATGTAGAAATTGTTCCGAGAGTGGACGAATAGAACTAATATTATTCGTAACTTTGAGGATCAACAACTAGGTAACACCAATACAAGTGGGTAATGTTATTCTTTATAATTAAACCATTTTTGAAGGTAACTATTGAAGGCCAATTGCAGAATAAAGTCTTAAATCTGACTTAAGTTGATTCTGTTTCAAGCCCAAGGCCGTGGATAGCTTCATCGTGAAGGGAGGTCCACATAGTCTCAGTGATTTTATCTGACACGGTACCCCAACAAAAAATTACCAAAACCGAAAAAAACACACCATTTTGGGTTGTCAACGCCTTTCTTTCTTCGCCAAGAGGGGATCCAGACCCCCAGGAAGTTCCCTTATCCACAACCTTTGTGAAACTCATCAAGAGCTATATTCTCAGTTCTCACTTAGTATTCATTTAACTCTAAAGGGATTTAGCTGAGTGAATTCACTTAAACGATCTCCTGACCACAGCTGAGTTTTCCCTTAAATATTAATACTTAAATAGAAAAAATTACGTTTTAAAAGTACCGAAACTAGCAAATACACTTATTTTTTCGCCTACGTAGTTCAATTAAGTACTTAAACTAAACGTCTAAGAATTCGGCCCATAGTGGTATCCGAAATATTGGAGTTTGATCAAGCTTCATCCAGGGTATGAAGTTAACTCTCTTTTACAATATCCACCGCGTACAACAGAAAGTTAGGGCTGAGTTAATTTGACTCTAGTTTAATTACATATGATAGTATGTGAGAGTTAGGAGTTAATACAGGATTAATCTCCAAGTATAGGTTAACTGACTACTGTAAAACTGGATTTTGGTAGGTAATCCAAATCCAGTTTTTAACGGACTACCAAATATTTATAACTTCAAGTCTATTTTTTAAAACTTTGTCTTTGGTTGAGTGTATTAATTGAAACCAATTGTGTTAGGTTTAATTTATGTGACTTATATGTTGGTTGTAACGCTATTTATTTTTAAACTGACTGTAAGATCATTTTATCGAGTCATAACTCAGGAGGCAAACTGTGTGTCACAATTTAGTACTTTTTCCCCAGGTCAATGGAACTTTTGCCTCGTACTGTGGGGCAAAAGTTCCAACGGAGGAGGTCTAGGTAAATTTATATGTCTCCAAAGAGATACCATTGAAGTGGAATAATTCTGAATTAATTTCATAGCCAAATGATGACACCAACGATATTAAAGAAAAAAAGTTAGTTTTGCAAGTAATCTGGCCCACATACATGCCGAACCACAAAGTGCGAGATTTTACCCTGGTTTACTCTATAGCCTAAGTATCCTCAGCTTCACTGTTGCAAAATCTAAATTAAATGTGAACAGCTCAAATGGAGAAGCGTATCGACTCTTCGTCATCCTTTTTTTCATGATTTTTTAACACAAATAGCCCACATATTTTATTCCAAAGAAAATCAGTTGAAGAGCAACGTTCCAAAATCCTACAGGCAGCATAAATTATATTTTTAAGTTGGAACAAAAACAGCCTAGGCATGTGGCTTTGCCCGAATGTAGACCCACTCGAATAATCTAATTATGAAAAGGGTAAGAATTCTCGGTTTTGTTGTCGTGGCTCTCATTAAAGTGTGGTCACCACTACCAATCATGACGTAGAATCACGCTATAGAAGGCAGACACACAATAGGAACGCAATCTGAGCACATATTTTGCAACGTAATTACGCCCACATGCGTGACGCAGAGCTTTTATTTGAAACAATACACTGAATTATTTTGTACCAGTTATCATTGGACGGTTTTGTTTTTCATTGAAACTCTCCTTTAAATTAAAAAACAAATAAATAAACGAAGATGGTAAAAACATCAAATTTACGTCACTACCTACATTCAATATTGAAGGAAAAGTGAGTACTGTATCTTTGAAACAGAAGATTAATGTATTCCAAATCGACAAGACAGGTTTTTACTAGATGAATGATCAGTAATCAAGGAGTTAAATATCGTACCTATACTGCATTCAGGCATTACCTATACAATTTTCTTCGATTTCACTGCGTACGGCATAGCTGCTTTATTCGTATCAACGAGCCAGTTTCAATAATAAAATGTTATTGAATAATTTCGGATTTTATATCTAGAGCAACACTTTTCGAGGAATTTTTAGGCGAAACTTCAAACGACAATAAGCACTTAAACGATTCTGCAGCATTCATTTGAAATGAAAATATTGTCATAATGATATGATAACGTTTATATTTTATAGGCTATAGGTGAAAAATAATTTTGCGTAATATTTCAAAAACGTATAACAATGACATCATCATTTACCTCGAAGTCGAAACCTCAAATCCTTAATGACGTCATTTTTAAGTTAGTGGTAAAGAAGAATTCATCTTGCATTCTGCGGATTTCGGCATATTTGTTTTATACCCAATTGCGAATGAAATGAATTTTGTCCTTTTCGTTATCATGGGGGAGGCCATGGATTCAACGCTTCCCTAGCAACGGCTCTTGCCCCCTCTAACAAAACAAAAGCAAAGATTATATTTATTTCGCCTTTCCGGCTTCGGCGTACTCGTTTTTTTAAACTTTTCCCTTTTATGACTATTCAATATGGAAATTTTTGTTCTGCAACCAGCAATACTGATTAGTTGATTCAATATATTATTTTAATCAATCTTATTTGGTATTCAAGATCGTATTGACGTGAAATGAAAATGTGGTTGTCAATTATTTTAAAGTTTTTTTCTGCTTACATTGCTCTTCTCTCCTCGCACCCTCTATGTCTATGTTTATATACCCATATAATATTAAATTATATGTAATAGAACATTATACCTATGTAATATGCCGGCTTGTCGAGAGGGGAGTGAGAATTTCCCCGGACCAGAAGTTTTTAGTCACTCGGCATTTAAAAACAAATAGATTGGAAAATGTATTGAAAAATGTCTAAAGAAAATTTTTCGCTAGCGAAATTGACTTCTCTAATTTCATTACATTTCTCCCACAGATAAATAAATTAGGTGTGGATATCGCATTGAACATAGATGTGATTTTTAATTTTTTGGAAGGCTCATAAATTTTCTCTCCCAAGACCCGAATTCCTTCCCTATGACCCTGATAATATGATATATCTGAGAAAAACAAATTTTTCCCTCCCTAATGTGGTGTTTACTGGCCCTGGAATTTGATTTTGTTTACGGGGCCTATTGGAGTAAAAAGATATGTGTCTGCGAACAATATCGTGTAAAATGATAAAACCTTTGGACGAATTCGCGTCTAATGAAGTAGGTACGATGTATGACTGAAAAACATAAGAAAAAATCTGCTTCAGATTGAACATGGCAACATACTTCGACGTTTTTAGCAGAACGCTCAAAATTATTTCTAGTTTTTTGGTGTTTTTCAACGTTTACTTCGTTTTTTTAATTTTTTTAATTTTTTTTTTTTATTTATTTTTTTTCTACTCACTATAAGGTACTAAGGTTTCTAATAGTAAGTGTGAAAGTACTCGTTCGCAGTTTGCGTGGCGTAGTGGTTAGGAGTACAGCTTTTGCTATCAAAAGATTGCGTCGAGATAAGACCCACCATATTTCCGACCCAAAAATGGCGGTGTATTTCGGTTCGGTTCAATTGGTGCTTCAGTATGTAATTGAAAAATTCATGCTCGATAGACTAAAATTGACTACCGAATCCCGATCATCAGCCTTCCACACTTCAACATCAAATATATCCTCTCTTCCAGATGCTGGATAGAATGACCACCTAGCCAAAGCTCATTAAAAGAAAAAAGCACTGTTTCAGTTCCAATCAATGCCTTCTTTTATGGCTCATTCTCGGGAAAATAGAAATCTAAGTCGAATTAATCAGAATTCAGTTCCTGGCGGTGAGACTTATGAATATTATTTGGAAATTTTTCTATAGTATTATTGATTGATGAGACATTCGCCAACTTAGTGTCAAAATGTCTTTACGCGCTCTTTTTTTTTAAGTTGTGCCTAATTTTCAACGACAATATTTTAACTGAAATATAGTTCAATTTTTTGTTTACTATTTCTTTGTGACCTCGGACGATCCTTTTCTTATAACAAATTTAGTCCAGAAATTAACAGTAAATTAGAAAAGGTTTTATGGCTGGAATATGTTGAGGGTGAGCTCTTCAATTAGTGACGAAAATTCTCCACACCCTTATCATATTTGGTTCCAGAAGGGGTAGCTACTTGGTTTATCAATTTTCGTTGAAAACTAAGTGATGTACAATGAAAGTGTTTCCGTATAAATTTAACGCACATAATATTTGAAACAAAAATGTTTCACTCATTTTTATCGTAACTATCATAATAGTTGAGATACACGGTGGTAAGAAATAGTGAATTTTTTTTCTCAAAATCATAATATAATATAGATATCCATTAATCTTTTATTGGGAAGCTAAAAATGAATAGGTATGAAAGTAGATGTGGTAAGAGAAATTGACATGCTGAAATTTTAAGACAGTACCTATATGCAGTCTATCTATCGTATTTCCTGCTTTTACAAAGTCATACATGGTGTCCTTAATAACGGAAACAAATCATTAGAAAAATAATGAATGAAAAAAAAAAAGTTTATTTTTGAGCAAATTCTATTGAAAAAATCTATTTTTATTCTTGCACATATTGTTACCAGTACAAAACTCCTTACTTAGGTACCCAAAAAAACAGTGATTAAAAAAAATCTGTATTTGATTGGAAAATTAATATGTAACAATTCAATCATTTCGAAATTATTCAAATGGCTAAATTCACGCGTTAAAAAATTAGAATATAATAATACATCGCATGTAAAATCACAATATCAGCCATCATATCAGATACCTATATTATTTCACACAGCAGGAACGTATACAGTGAATAATTTACCACGTACTACCTTCTAAGCTCGAAAAAATAATAATAAATAAGTTTTAGAAAAAAAAAATGCGATTTGGTGGATACATTTTATTGTGATCTTCGTCCAGCAGACGTTCTAAAATCCTCGAGTTTCAGTGTTTCTTTCTCTCTCGAAAAAAAAAAAAAAACAATCTCCTGCTATTTTACGACTCGAGGGATAATAATTTATTGTTTGAAGAAGATATTCCTTAATCAGGGTTTGGCGCCACTGACATCTCTTAATTACAGAAATTTCAAGACAGTAGTGGGTATATTTTCATGTTTGTTTGCCCTGTTAGGAAGGAAAGTATAGTAGTCGACCGAAGAGTGGAAGAAAAAAATCGAGGGAAAGAAATGGAAAGAAGCGAAGAGAAAATAAAAATTATATAGAAAAACGTTAGTAGGTTGGCTACTTCTGCTACTGGATATCATTCGCATCGAAAAGAAATATATACTTGAAGAAAAAGAGAGACGCAGAGGAAGAAGAATGAGAGGGGAACATATCTTTGGCTAATTTATACGGTCCAGATGGGTAAGACAAGGGGATTTTTAGAAGATACGGACATTTATCATAGGCGTGTCACGATTCGGCAATAGATTATGGAATCCAGCCGTGCGCCACTTCCAAACCATTATGGAAAACAAAACTCGAGCATTTCCTGGGATATGGTGGTATTCGAGGGTGTAAGTGGCCAGAAATGATAAAAATTTCTGGGATGTGTACAACATGAGAGATTTGTAAACCAATACGTCGGTCTTCGTTTCTTTGTCGTGCGAGAAGGGTGTGTGGGACTGTTGTGGCAAAACTTGGTAAACCTTTATTTGGTTGGTACGAACAATGTATTGACTACAGCAGGATATTGATTTAGGAGGAAATAAATTAACAACTTTTAATGAGTCAGCAGGTGATAAATTGTGCTTTCAAATAAATTCGCAAGAGGAATTTCGTGGTCGTATGGAAAATTTTGAAACGACTTACTGCCCCCAAAAAGCGAACAGAAATTTTTATGAGTTCGAGGCAGGGTTCATAAATATAGATAATTTTTGGTAGAGTATTTTACTTTTTTATTTGACAAAAAAAAAATGGAGCAGGTAGTTAGGTAATCTTTCTTTGGGTCCAAAATCGTCAATATACTCTCTTCTTGTATCCTCTTACTGAATAGGTAATAGTCAAATTTTGATTAGAATTAATTTTTTTTTTTATAGCTACTCAAAAAATCTAGGAAAGCACTCGAAAATTGTGACACGCCTGTGATAAATGTCCACAATTCCTAACAATCCTTTTGTCTTACAAATCAGAATCGTATAAATTAGCCATAGATATATTTCCCTCTCCTACTCTTTCCTCTGTCTGTCTCTCTCTCTCCAAGTATATATCTGTTTTTGATGAGAATGATATCCAGTAGCAGAAGTATGCAACCCAATCTCCAAATGTTTTCTGTTTAACTTTTCTTTTCTTTTTCGAAACTTCAAATTTTTCGTTTTACTTGTCGATTTTTACTTTTCCTTTTAAAAAGTTTGTGAACAATTCTTTAAATATTATAAATATAAACAAATTAAATGTTACTAGGCTTTTAAAAGTAAAAATCGCTTTTATCTGTTGGAATAATTTGCAAAATATTTTCGTACATGACCAGAACGTCTGCATATAAATATATAATTATATATGACAGATCACTGCTAATTATGAGAAATCACAAGCTGAAAGAGAGATTTTTATACTTATTGTTTATTAGACGAAGAATACGAAATTATGATTTAATTAATTTTAATTCTCTCATGACTGGTCCCAGTTACTGAATGAAGAAGAGATATCTTTCTGATTTCAAACAAAATAAGTACTTATGACTCTCTCAGCTGGCACTAATAACCTAAGAACTACTTTACCTTTCATCTGAACGAGTTTTATTCAACTGTGAAAATATTGTTCTAAGGGACACTCATTTTTAGAATAAAAATTGATCATAATGTCAAAAAAAAACAAACTAAAAAATAATCAAAGGGATCTGAAAAAATATCAAACAAAAAGGTTCATACTTGAGGAAGAGATACTACAACCATAAAATCTGCGTACAGCATTGAACTTTTAAAATTATTATTTGACAGTAATACATTTTGATAAGGGAATTTGAAGGGCCGCTCCGCCAATATCATAGGCTAAATGTGTTAACTTGTTCAATCAAATTTTACAGCCCACTATAGCAATTTTTCATACATTTCAATTTCAATAGACTTTTCCATCGCGTTGCGACCAGACTTAAATGAAAAAATACGATCAAAATATGTACCTAAGTAAGTACATCAAAGTTGACCGACAAATAAAATTTCCGTACCCTCATTAATTTTATACGACATCAACGTTTTCAAAATCAAGTTTCTTCAATTTCATTAAAACACAAGGAATAGGTACCTACTTAATATAAAATTTTCAACGCATTGACCATGACCCCCACCCTGCTGCCATGTTTTCGTCTTAATTAGCATGAAAAATTTCACAGAAATCACTACTTAATGAGTTAAAACAAACACATCATGGATGCAAATTTTTCACCTTGTCATCAATTCAATGGTCAGTCACGTTCCACCAATTCGAATACAACCTAAGCTATAGCTGTAAAATCAGGCTACGGTATTACTGATAATTATTATTCTAAACTTACTAGGCTAATCACAACTTTCCACTGACTTTTTTTTTCTTTTATTCAGTCCTTCATACGAATAATAACCGCAGAATATTGTAAAATGAGGTGAAGAAGGCAATAAGGGAATGGGTCGAGAAAAGGTCTAAAATTAGTTCCACAATCCACACCGTAATATATTGGTAGGTTTAACGAGATTTTAGCTAACGAATTCGTCGAAGAAGAGGTGGGAGGCATGCTACTCGGCTGATTTTCTTCAGGATTCAATTTTGCTTCATTTTCAGCTCATAGTCAGTATGGTCGAAGTAATTGTGTAGGGCTTGATGCGCTACTGACCCAATATACACATTATAGGTTTTTCAATATACTAACTGTTGGACGCCACGTGTGATAAATGTGTGAATGAAACTATTTATTTGTCAACTTCATTAAGAATTTACGATATTGTTACTAAAGTACAGCCAAACAGTCAAGTTAATTTTAAAGAGAAAGATGAAGAGAAGACTACTGATGGATTTTTCGGAGCTTCGCGTATGAGTTATAACCTTATTTTAAAATAAAGACCAAGGAAAGAAACAATTGTCCAAAAGTTGTTAGAGCAAAGTTTAGCATCTAGATGCCTACTTATCTCGGATATAATGCAAAAAATTTGTGAGTTTTTAAAATTTTATCGTTCGGATGCTTACCTGTAATTTCTTGGAGACCACTTTAGCGATAAAAAAAATTTGTTTTCGTCAAATATCAATGCTGCATGTAGTATGCTAGCGGGCCTAAAATGGACACCACTACCCATCAGTCTCGACAATATCTTTGACCTATGAACACGTCCAGGTTCCTTAGATATTAACTATCTACACTGGATAGTGCCCACAGAATCAGCACCACCCAGCCCTCATAGCCTGCTAGGAATTTGTAGAACTTGAATTTAGACCATGCTGATCGTATTTTATAACCATTGAAAACCTAGGCCATGTACCTTGGAACATCCATAACTTACGAGATCATTAATTACCAGCCGTACCTAGGAATTGACACTACCAGTGGCCATTGCCACTAAAAAGTTCACCAAAACATTTTCAAAAAATAACACAATGTATTTGACAAGAAAAATGAACACATACTTCTATGAACGTAAGAACAGAATGGTACAAAAAGTGTTCCTGCTTGCACTGACAGATAAAAGTGTGTGTCGAGCAACAGTGAACAGAAAAAAATATAAGGTGTGAATTTAAGTGGTTGCTCGACTTATCAGAAAGAAGAGAGGGAAAAAGAACCAGATTAAAAATATGGTGAAGATAATTTTATTATTATATTCGAACCTAGGAAAAACCAAAAAGATAAGGTAAAGGAAAGATTGAGAGAAAAGACAAAAAAATAAATAGCCTAGGTATTACTGGTTATATACGTAGACATATTCTACACAGAGATTTTTCAATTTTGAATTTTTTTATTTTATTTAATTCTGTAACATCCAGATGCGTCATGCACATGCTTAAAGGTCTAACAATGTTATAAAGCATAATTATTAACCATAGATAATGGTGAAGCTAAGATAATATTTCTCGTTTGGCTCAAGATACAATTATTTTTTCTTCTAATAAAAATAAACAGAATTAATTTTTGGTTTTTTCTTAACAGCACTTATATATTTTTGGATTTTTTTTGGGGGGTGGCTCAGTAGGTTTTGGGAAGCTTAGAACCCCATACTCTCACAGCTTCTCTGACCATACCTACACTTTGAACACGAACTTTTTGATGTGTAAACATTTTAGCACTTGGTCTGTGCGAGAGGTTAAATGAGAATTACAATTGTCAGATTTGCAACTTGTAACACTTACAACTGTAATCCTCGTTTGTGTATGTTACATGACATGTAGGTGTGTGATTGTGTGCATGTGCAACATGCACACTCACAACCCCACCATTATATTTACATATCAATCCATTATGAGTATAGCCCCAGCGGAGCATACGCCTTTTTTTTGCATTGACTTCAACTTATTCTTAGTTTTATCAACAGTTAACCCTAATTATATAGATTTATTTGTGTTCTGAATTGTAGATAAGTAGGCCTATAATGATATAAAATTGGAGGGGCTTGGATATAGAGACTATGATGGGAAAGTTTATCTTAATTAACCACCTGAGAATGTTGTTTCCTCCGTAGTCAACGTATTGAAAAGGAATATTCATAAAAATTTTATATTCTTAACTGACTTCAAATAAGGAGGTGGTTATTAATTCGATGAGTGTATTTGTTTTCGTTTCTTATGTTTGTTCCAGCATAACTTGCAACCTGGACGCAGATTTTTATGAACTTTTTTTTACATGATAGAAGATGATCTCTTGGTGGTCCTATTACATTTTTTTTTAAATCGATGAGATAGTTTTTGAGATCTTTAAAATAAAAACTGTTAGTTTTAATGTAATATTGCCGCTAATGCTAGAAACAAAAAATCATTGAAAAATTTTTTTATTTAAAAAAAAAAAAGAAGATAAAATTCTTTAAAAAGAGAAAAATAATTTTTTTAAATCCTCTAGTAAATTCTACTGGAATTAAAATGAAACGAAAAAGCTTTGTGGGGACTCAACGGTATGAGGTGAAGGGGCTCGGACCCCTCGACGACAGTCGCCGCCCCAAAGGGCAGGTCAATTACTCGTCTCAATGACGTTAAATCACACAAAGTACGTTCGATTGTAATTACCTGTACATACTTGCAGGTAATGTACGAGTACCGAATTGTGACATCACCAAACAATGTCACGATCCGTACACGAACTGGCCAGCCATCTCTTATCACGATAGGGGATGATGCGACCTGGCCGCCCTCACCGACGTACGTATTACCTTACGTACGTGCTTGTGTGCGTGTGAATAAGCCGTATATAAACCGCCCGAACTGGCTCTAAAATCGCCAGTGTTCGGTCTGGTTCTGGCTTACCCGTACTTGTGTACAAAGTGGCTGAATACGCTTAAATTCTGTTGAATTTCCTTCTGGTGAGAATATCTCTCACAACAAGGTATTCCACAAGCATTTTAATAAATCATTAATTTTTTTCAAAAAATAAAACGATCTTCGAAAAAAAAACAAAAAAACAATAAAAAATACACCATAAAGAGAAAAATATTTAGATCTGGGGACTGGAATTATTGAAGCAGCGCTAAATAAAAATTATTTCAAAAAATTGGAAAGAACTGACTTATTTAGAGCCTGCATGGTAAAGGAAAAGAGACTTTTATAATTTCAGTCCCTAGACCTAGATTTTACTGAAGAAATTTTAAAGGAATTATCTTTCTCTTTTTCGTGCATTTTTTTATTGGTTTTTTTCTAAGTCGTTCTATTTTCTAAAAAAAAAAATATTTTTAACGTGTATATTTTTTTCTATATGTAATGGTTGTTTTCTCTTATCGCTACACCTAATAAGTATCTACTAAATCAATCTGTTTAAGAGTCAATCACGCAAAAATAACCGAATTAATTGGAAATGGTAATATACCTTAATATTTCCTAACTTTAAAACGCAGTTTCAAAAAAACTTCACTTAATTGACAATTATTCGTCCTCTCACTTTTTATAAAATAAAATGATCTCCCAGATTCTTCTCCCTGAATAATTTTTCACGAAACATCTTTTGTCTATTTACTCCATTAGGCGTCTTGCATTTTATCACTTTCACTTAATACACAAAAATGCCCAAAGGTTACATTATAATCCTTATAAGTACTGGTGTCTAAAAAGTACCATTTCTGCTGAGTAAAATTTTCTTTCAACTGTGTAGGTTCAGATAAAACATTTATTTGACAAAACTCTGTAAGTATCTTTTTAATGTACAGTTCAAATAATTGAACAGAAAGTTTTTTTACATTCTTAACTATCCAACGTCTTTGCACTCGTTTTTATTTTTCAACCAATTGTTTTTTAATAAAACGACGAAAATTAATCTACCAATAATCTGATACAGATAAATTATGACGGACGATGATAAATGCTTTCCAAAATACACGATTCTTCATTTGATACCGCGGCCAAATGTCCAAATATATTATAAGCAAATAAAACTAATTACGAACCCCTAATACGATCAAATTTTTTCACCATCTGGGTTAAAAATTAGAATTTAAATAATATATACCCACCTATGTAGGGAAAAAACCACTTTGACGCAGACACACACAGAATTATACACAAAATTCATATTCATATATTCAACTTTTTTACTATTTTTCTTTTTCTATTTTTTTTTCTTTTTTTTTTTAATTAAAATGGCGTAACGTATAAAATTACCTACTCTGTAATAATTATTTACCGAATGGAATCTTGTTATTTGGGGAGAGAAAAAAAAAACCGGAAGTTTTGTCTAATATACGTCAAAACCTTCGCCCATTAGCTGAATGTATAGTCGTACCCCTCTTCTCATACCCCTTTCAAACCAATGCAATTTTCGTATTATTGATGGCCACGCCATTTCAATTAATTAATCGCCGTCGCTAAAATTTTTCGGGTTATGGTGTCAATTATTTCGAATTAATTTAAAATTCAAAATCGACCTATCGAATGCATTAACATTGACCACGTATGAATTTTTAATTCACGAGTGGAGAAAGAATACGACGAAAGAAACAGCGCAGCTCATGAAAGGCCAATCATTGAGGGTTTCTTTTTTTTTTTTTTTTTTTTTTTTTTTTTCACGAAATTTATGTGACATAATTTATTGGTATGTTGGAATAAAAGTGTGTAGCCTACTGAGTTGCATCAAAAATCTTGGTAACAGAACCTAATGGATAAAACAACATTCTACATTCATTTTTAACGGTTAGAAATTTGAGATGCTGCAGGAAAGACAAAAAGCAGCATTGGATATTTACAGTCAGCAGTTATAATTATAGGCTGTTTATTCGATAGTAATTTTTGAAATTTTACCGAAGTATAGGCTATAGGTATTGAAACAAATTTTATCGAGTGGAATTTAGCCATCAATAAAAGTTAAAATCTTGTAAGCAAGACGGAGACAGACCAATGGTTTTGCCTTTACATATCACTACTACATAATTTTGAGACGAGGATGCAAAATTTTTACATTTTTTTTGCATTCTGTGAAAATCTTTCATTCGGCTAGATTTCTGTTGAGAACTTGGTAAATCATCAATTGGTATTTTTAGAGAGAATACGTAGATTACGGAAGCGACGCGAAATGAATTAACTTTTATTTAATTAGTGGTTGATCCATTGAAGGGAATGGATATCTTCGTTGTAAGAGGGGGTCAACATTTTTTCCTCCACCCCTTTCGACCCTCGTCCCCACAACATCACCACCGACGACAAACGACGTTTATTTTTTTGTGGCAAGCTTTTTTTTTTCGTCCTCAGCTAAAGGGGAGAGGGTCTACACATCCAGAACTCCATTTCGTAACTACGCCCTTAAGTCTGTCGCACATTTAGACAAACCCAAAATAGAAATGTGGTTCAACGAAAACTTTTTCAAGGAATCATTGCGCAAAATTATGAAAAGTTATATTTCTGAGAATCTATGCATAAGTCTGTTTCTGGAAAACATAATTTACAGACTAACTATTGGCCGATCTCACCCTCTAAAATGCATAAAAAACATTTGCATACACAGAGACTTTTATTTTGTGCTCTAAAGTTTTATCCTTATTTTCGATCACTTACTCACATATACCTACGCTTCAGGGTAGTAAACATGTCATACATTGTCGTAGTTTTACTGACGAGGTACATTTGTATCGATTCGAAAAACTTCATAAAATTGATATTTATGGCACTTATTTGAACGAAACGACATCTCGACACACAATGAATTGATTTTTCGTTTAACTTATATCTATATACTTATAGGTACAGTATATAATATGTATTCCTCTAAACACCACCAGCGTTAAGAACTATAACAGCGAAAAGCGGTCGCACAAAAAAGGAGCAAAAGGGTAACCAAGCGCCCCGTCACCACCCCCTTCAGCATAGCGTGCACAAAACTTTCTAAATTTTCGAGGTTCCCCGAGTGTGTTTTTAGTGCTTGCAGCTTTTTGCTCCAACCATCGAGCCACACGCTTTTGGTGAACTTTTTTATTTTCATTTCTTTTTTTTTTCTTTTTTTTTTTTTCGTCTTTGTTTCGGCTCCCTCATACAGGCTTTTTTCCTCATATATCGTACACTGCATTCGGTGGTGATTGCTTCGGGTAACGTTTTATTCAGCATGACTCAATCAATTTCCTATATTTCACTTATTCTTTTCTTTTTTTATTAAACAATTTTCCTCTTTTTTTTTTTTTTTTTTTTTTTTTTAAGTTTGGTTAGACTAAAGTGTTGGGCTGAAGGGTCAAAAATCGATCTTCCATCTTTAAAAGATTGGTTAAAAAATTCTGTCAGATTTGTAACGATTAATCTCTTACATAGTTTGAAGTCAGGTTCTTCACAAACCATATTTTGGTCTTTTCCAAGATGATACACGCACTTTGTGGCGTCATTAATTTTGTACAGCAGAAAATAAACACCTGTAAATATCAGAGTTGTCCATACAAACAGAGAAATTTAGGAAGAAAGCTGCTTCAGCAATTCGAATCCTTGTTGGCAATGAGAAAATTAAAAATAAATATGACTAGTTGAGAATTAAAATTTATTTTATTTTCAAATAAAATATGGCAAGTATAGTTCTTTAGGCTGGAACTGCGGCCTATTTTTAATAATTCATAGCTTAACTTGGAAGATCTGTAGAGGCATTCTTATTTTTTAGAAGTTTATTTTCGATCACGACGATTCTTTATAATGTCATTGTTTTTCGGCCATTCAGCTGTTTTTCTTTTTTTTTTACATCTGACCGAAAATATTTAAAAAAAAATCTAATTTTTCAATTGAACTTTTCATAGTTGTTGCGTTCAAGGTACAATTTCAGAGAAAATTTGCCAAAAATAAGTCTGAGGAATCACAGAAATTCGTTTCATTCCTTCATAGAAGACTACATGCGTGTAAGAAAATCAGAAGAACGATGATAGTGAAAATTCTTTAGTCAATTTATGTAGGCTAAAAAACAAAAAAAAAAAACTTATTTTTTAGAAATCGAGACAATTATGTCACAGTTTCATAATCTTTAATACGAAAAGAAAAATAGGCAAAATATTATTTTCCAAAATTATAGTGATTGAGAAAAACAATCACTTAGGAAGCTACTCCATTCCTTTCATTTCTAACGTTGAATGCCTCAGAGTTAAGGTTTATTTTAGTGGGTACTTATACGTACATCTTATGTGTATTTTATAAACTAGTAGGCCTATACTTTCTCTTATTAATGAAATAACGGCGTTAAGAAATCAAAAAAACATTGCCACTGTATGATTGAATAGCTTGAATTAAATTTTCGAATGAGATAAACAGAAAACCAGGAAATATAAAAATAATTGTTTTAAAATAAACGAAAAAGCATTTGGTAAATTAATAATTTAAAAAAAAAAAAATAGAACAGACTGCAAAAAAAAATTGCCCTAAGAAGAAAAAAGTAATCTTCTTAAAATTTCTCCAGCAAGATCTAGTTCTAGAGATTGGAATTATTGAAGTCGGTGCTCTAATCCTCTACCATGTAGTATTTATACGTCAATTCTGTCAAATTTTACGACAAAACTTCTTAATTAGAGCTGACTTTTATAATTCCAGTCCCCTAGATCTTGCTGGAGAAATTTTAAAAGTATTATTTTTCTCTTTTCAGTACATTTTTATCTTTTTTTTTTCTTTGAAGTCGGTTCTATTTTTTGAAAAAAATTATTAATTTATCAAGAGCTTTTTCATTTCATTTTAATTTCAGAAGAATTTACTGGAGAATTTAAAAACAATTTTCTCTTTTTATTACTTTAGAACTAACAGTTTTTTATTTGAAGATAACTCTAAAACTATCTCATTAATTCTTTAAAATACAGAATAGGACAACCACAAGATAACCCTCTACCATTTTCAAAAAAAAATCATCAAAATCGATGCCCAGGTTGAGAAATTATGCGGAAACAAACATAAAAAAAACAAAACAAAACATATGCGGATCGAATAATTGATATCCTCCTACTTTTTGTTTGAGTCGATTAAAAATTACTGCAGTAGGTTTATCGCTATTGTGAACCCTTTTCTTGACAAATAACTTTATTTTTTCCTCAAAAATTTAAATAATTTAGTAAAAAAAAAAATCTTTATTTGACAACCAACAGATTGCTGATAATTTATGTAAGATAAGCTGTAATACGTTTTTAATTACTGTAAGTAGACTACTATTTAAAAAATGGCATTCTGTCAAAAATCTAATGGTTAAATTACTTATAAGCAGCGAAAATGTTTGAAGACTTATAATACAAAATGCAAATATTATTAGACATTGAATAATTAATTGTTGTGGACAACCGATAAACTTTATTTTTTTTATAAATTGAAGTATTATTCTCTCTCTCTCTCTCTCTACCAAAATCAAACAAAAAATATATAAAAAGTTTCAGCTTTTATCGACAGAAAAATAGGAAAGAGAAAATAAAGAAAAAAGACATTAACGCGACAGCAGTTCCATTAGAAGAAGTAATCAATAGGTCAGGTCCTTGGCATAGTACTAATATTCGATTCAAATTTCGTACCTACCGGATAAAAATTGTGACCTGTACCATGTTAACAAGAAATCGGTTTATATATTATATATAATTGTGAATTTGTGTTATTTGTGCCAAAGTTTTCCTGTAGTCATGAGACGAAAAATGTACCTACTCTCAACCCCAAATCGTTCCATAACACCAACATTAATAAATAGTTTTTCAATAGGAAACCTACTTAAAAAATGAGCGTGCAATACACACGGTTGAAGTGAAACATCTGTCCGATTTTCGTTCTATAAATCAATTTAGAATATCTACTTATGACGCTTGGTGTGATGTTAGCCCCCAGGGTTGGCTCCGTTTTTCGTTTCACCACTTAAGAAAAATTTTGGCACCAATAAATCAAATTCATTATATTATGCCATAGATATAGATATAAGTGAATTTCTTGTTTCAACGGTACAGGTCGCGATTTTCATCCGATAATCACGAAATTTGATATAAATGTTTGTACTAAACCAGCGACCAGACCTATTGATTTTGGTGCGGATCGGCCGGACGGTACTTCCGTTACAACCATTTTTATTTTTATTTTGGCAATAAAATGTTCAATTTTGCATCAATAGTCTAGAATTCTGTGTAAATATTTATTTTAATCAATTGCAGTACGCTACTAATTTTAACGCGGATCGGTCAGACGGTACTTTAGATACCGCTACTTTTGTTTTTTGGAAATATATGTACGAAATTTACAAACATTTATTATAATTTATTGTAGCATGCTACCAATTTTGGTGCGGATCGACGAAACTTCCGGTGAAGATTTTTTTTTCTTCTTTTTTTCTAATTTGCATGAACTTTCCTTTTTACAAAAATTAATCGCATGTTCATGTTTTCAATTTTTTATTTCATAACGTTATTATATTTCTTTGGTTTTATTTGAAATTGTATGATTATAAGATTATTTACCATACTTTATCATCATAATTAATTTTTCATTTCAAGAAATAATGCTTTTAAATTTCACGTTATCTAATATTTCGTCAGCAACTAACAAATTTCATACAATCGTGGCCTACCATTAACTCACATAAACTTACAAACAATTAATGTGACCATCAAAATTCATAATTTTTTTTCTCGAAAACCTACTTTTTCTAGCGAGGCTTGCTGCGCCAGAGTTTTTTTAGTTTACTACCGTACGCAAGGAAGTTTTACTTGAAAAATCAAAAACTGTCTTAATGTGTCTTTGGTTCTTGATAAATTTTGCAAATAATTATATTCTAGTTAAAAATAACGAACTTTTTCAAGTAATTTCATTTTTGTAAAAGTGCATTTACACGTTCAAATAAACTTTCGCAAATCAAGGTTCGTACAAGTAGATTTGAGCGTGTAAAAGATGATGTAAACAAAACTGGTCAAAAATAATATCCAACTCCTTACAAGCCATTTGCGCTATTATACTTGAACGTGCAAATACACCGTAATGTTCTGATCCCAAGTACCTGATTTAAATTTAGCTATAAACGAGCAGAGAAATATTATAATCACGCCGTAGGCTACTTAAGGGTTATTTAAAAAATATTTTTGTTTGCTCGAACAAAGTCGTGTTTTGTAGGTAATTATATGGTGGGGTTGCAACCAGAAGAAATGCAAAGAAAAATAAAAGCGAACATAATTATGAATTGGGTATATTATGAAAAAACCAAAACCTTTTTCCTTTTTTTTTTTTTTTTGAAAAGTGATTTAAAGAATACCTACTTAAATAGTTAGTTTTACATAATAACATTTGAAAAATCTCATATATTTTCAATTCTAAAATGACACAATGCATTGAATATGTGTCACTTGTTTTGAAAACAACATCTAACAACGGTACTTAATGTATAAATTAATGAATAAAAGAAAAAATTTCGCACTATTTTTAATCTATTTCAAAATTATTTTTAGCATAGAAAAAAAAAAACCCTAGTGCAGCATACCACTCAAGAAAATTTAGGTATTCTTAAAATAAAAAATAAATAAATAAATAATTAAGCACAAAAAAATCAAAAATCAAAATTCTTTGGTGGAATAATATATGATAGCTAAAAATTAGGAAGGTAGGGTAAAGGCAGTGGTTTGAAACACTTTAACAGAAATTTAAAATTTAGAGCTCAACTATAAAATCAGTTTTAAAGTTACAGCTTTATTTCATGGCTCCTTGAAACCAGAAATCTATCTATTATTATTATAAATATATTATTGCATTATATTTCATTATTTTCAGAACTAATAACAATGAAATTAAAAAACATCAAAATCCTCAGTTTGTGACACTAATGGTTTAGATAGTAATAGTTACTGCATTGGTTTGTATTGGACATCAAGGAGGTTTTGATGTATAATGTAATTAGTTGTGAAAAGAAATAATAAATACTAAATAATGACAATTGTATAGATGTTTTATTAAGAGAAAATACAATTGATTCTCAAGGAAAACACAACAGAGAGTAATTAATTCACAAAAATCCATGATATGAGAGAGAATGTATATTAAAAGAAGCAGTATAGCCAGCTAGTGCTTGTACATCATATTGAATGTTCCAACAGTTTGTGACACTCCCATAAAAATAACCTACACCAACTTTACTTCACCAAATAATTACTTAATAGCTCCTTAGAATGGGAAATCTATCTATTACTATCCATTTTAAGTATAGTATTGAACTAAATTTCATTTCATAATTTTTGATACTGAAACAATATGGCATCAAAATCCTTAGTTTGTGACGCTAATGATTTAGTTTGTAACACTAACTGTTTAGATACTTAGTAACAATTATTACACTAGTTTGTGACACTTTTGTTAAAAAAACATACATCAACATCAATTTACAAAATAAAAAGCTTTAATGGTTGTGGAATACCTTGTCGTGAGAGATATTCTCACCAGAAGGAAATTCAACAGAATTTAAGCGTGTTCAGCCACTACATACAAGCGTATGGGTAAGCCAGAACCAGACCAAACACTGGCAATTTTAGAGCCGGTTCGGGTGGTTTTTATATGACTTATTCGCGCGCACACAAACACACGTACGTATGAAAATACATACGTCAGTGAGGGCGGCCAGGTCGCATCATCCCCTACCGTGATAAGAGATGGCTGGCCAGTTTGTGTACGGATCGTGACATTGTTCGGTGATGTCACGATTCGGTACTCGTACATTACCTGCACGTACTTGCAGGTAATTACGATCGAACGTATTTTGTGTTTCGTTTAACGTCATATAGACGAATAAGTTAGCCTGCCCTTTGGGGCGGCGACTGTCGTCGAGGGGTCCGAGCCCCTTACCTCATACCGTTGAGTCCCCACAATGGTGAATAGTGAAAGTTTGTTTCATCTATAAAATGTAACAGACATTAAAGTTCATATCCAGCAACAATATATAAGCCTAAGAATGGCTAAAAACTCATGTAATACATTGATTTTCTGTTTTTGCGCTAGGTTGCAACAAAATTTTGTTACAAACTAATGAAGTAACAAATTTCAGGCATTAGTTAGATTTAAGTCAAAATAATAAATGAAAATTTATTATTTCTTATAAAATACACGCTTAATTTATACATCCTTCAGGGTTGCTCTTTCTGTAATAGTAATTCTTCAGTCATTAAAATCAATTGCTGGAGTATAATTTATAACTTTTTAGAAAATCAACAACTGAGATAGGCAATTAGTAACAACTTAATTTGACTCCTCAAAAAAGTGATTATTCAATTTTTTTATACCTAGATGTCGAATATTTTATATGTGTATGTGATGTTTTCAAAATAAGAAGATAGAGGTTGTCTTAACAAATGCTGAACATCGTACATTATTGCAGCAGTAACCTTAATTTTCACATATTTACGTGAAAAGTGTCACAAACAGGGTCTTAACTAGGTACGTGCGATCTGTGCATTCGCACAGGGTGGCAGAGTGCAAAGCCGCTATACTGACCAAAAAAAAAAAATAAATAAATAATATAATACATTGTTGTCGTCTGATACATCGTCTGAATGACGACAAAGAATATCATTCTGATTTAAATGACAAAAAAGGTATGGCCCTGGTCGCAAACCTATGCAATGCCACAAACTACTGCCTTTACCCCAAGTACATTTAAAATGAAGTATCAAAAAAATTCATAATGAATTTCCAAGTTATAAAAAATGTACACAAATTGATAAATAATTGCTTAGCAAATAAAACAATAAAACAACAGTCAGTTTACTTTCCATGAGCTTCTTCGATTCATCTGGAATAAAATTTATCCTCCCTTTTTAGAAATATTTTGAAATTTTTTCTGATCACTTGTAATGATGAACCATATAATCAATTTAAACCAAATTTTGTAGAATGTTAGACAATAATACATTCTATGTGGGTACTAAATTTTATGATTATTGGTTGAAAATTATGCATTTTATAACGACTTAAGCAACAAAAATGGAACATAATAGAATGTAGAGACAAAGCATCTAACTGATCTAAACAAAAAACTATAAAGTTTATCCTTGTCTACGAACGAATAAGTGTATCAGATTTCATGACTGTAGGATAAAAATTTCAACCTGTATAATGTTTGATAGAAATGTACGTATGTGTATATACGATTATTATTATAATGATAGCCCCGAGGCGCCGCTTTGACTTGTGCCAGCCCTGAATTTTTGATGGCATATAAATAACACTGTAGAATTTGTTGTTTCGATGGAAGCAAAGAACTTTTTCTTTGTCGTGACTGTGTGTGGCTGTGTTGGTAGTGGCTCATGCGCATAGAATATAAGGGAAAATATTGGGAAAATAATTTAGCGGCATAATACTGAAAAAAAATTTTGATGAATGAATTAATTTCGCCCAGCTTGTATGTTTATTATAGTGACATATATATATATATATAATTATTTACGTATTTCAGCTAATACAAGAAAGGGAAAAATCCTCAAAAAATGATTCGAATCATGAATTACAAATACTTTCAGTCTGGAGATTAAAAGTAATTAGCACAAATCATTTTTCGAATCGTGAATTCTGAATCCTGAAAATTCGAAATACTAACTTAATTCTGTTAGACCTTGATATGGGAAAAAAGTTCAGAATATTCTAGTACTTTTCATTAAAAAACTGTTTTTTTAGAAATGTGAGAGATGAAAGTTCTCTGAAGGGGCAGTTTAATTTTGACAAGCTGAAATCCTAGAACTTTTTTCGTAATTAGTACCAAATTTCCTTGAAATTTACGAGAATTTCTTGAGAATTACCTACCAGGAGAAATAGGATTCGTGATCTAGTGTTCCACTGTTTATAAATACATGATTCGAATCACGAATCAAAATCCTTTTCAGCCCCAAAAAATGATTCGAATCCTATTTTTTCACAAATGCTGTCCACTCTTGCAAGTTTCCTGTAGTCATGAGGCGAAAAACAAATCTACCTCCGACCAAGGTCATCTTACAAGATCAATTTTAATATGTAGATTTTCTTTGAAAACCTACCTAAAAATGAACTGTAAAGTTTTGACCTCTGATACTTTTACAACTTACTTACAAAAGAGAAAAAAAACAAGTTTGCTTTACTTCAAATATAAAGAAAACAGAAAAAAAAAAAAACATTACGTCCCTTCGAAGTTTTTGAACGAGATTAACACGACACGAATTTTCGTCTTAATTTTTAATTAAATCTCAAGAACGAGAAAAAGAATTAAGAAGTCTTTTATTTTTCTCTTTCCTGCCTAATGTTTATTTGTACGATGTTGAACACAGTTGATGGTAATTATGCGTACAATGAGTGTAATAAATTATCCAGTGGAGGAATGAAAAAGAAGTTATACTCTTGAAAGTTGTAAAAATTGAGAAAATCTCAACCGTAATAAAGCCTTATAATACATTGTGACAGATATCACACTTCCTATACACAGATTACATTCTTGATCTAATTTTTCCTCTTTGGTTTGGACCGAGCGTACTAATTAAATGAAAATAAATGTATTTTTTTGTCTCTCATTTAGATGTAATGCCGTCAAAAAATTTGATGAAACTAATAGGTACTTACATCAATTTTTCATACATGTTCTTTCATATCAAAAGTAATGAGTTGAAGGGACAGAAATTAGACTGTTACAAGCAATTCAGTTAAAAATTTACTAATAAATTCGAAATAATTTTCAAACAAAAAACATTTTCTGGGCATTGTCTTTAGGCTCACAAGTGCTATAGTAACCATTTTTTAGATGAAGAAAAAAAGAAAATAATCTATTTAATTTTGTCTTATTTTTTGTGGATGTGAGGGGAGAAGAAAGTGAATACTTACTGACGCCAGTGAATGTAAATCTGAAAATAAACATAATTTACCTATTTTACAGAGCCACATTAAGTCTTCGTCAGAATAATGTGTGTATGGAATTGTTGATGCAATTGTTTTTTTCATTTTACAAAAAGATGTCGGGAAGGCAGTTATAGCTGTGAGCCTTATTTTGCGCCCTTTTCTGTATTATTCTATTATTTCGTTCTTACAAACGCTCATGTTGAAGATGGAGGCACCAACTGCTGGCTGCCGATCGGATTTAGACCACCGTCTTTCTTTCTTTTCTTAACTCTCCCTCTTGTTTTTACTTTTCAGTTTTGGCACTTATGTTTTGAACGCCGTTGTTTTTACATGGCTTCAAAATTACGTCTAATAACCAAACTTTCTCAACATGAATTTCATAATACTATTTTTTCTCTTTTCTTGAAAATTCTTTTATTTAATGCGGTCCAAGTTCGCTTTTTTGCAGTATTTAAAGTTTGTTGGCACCACCGTTTTTAATGTGGTTGGCGATACACTGAATTTTTCAATTTAATTTTCATTTTGCAATTCAAGTTACAGTAGAAATTGGCTACAACAAATTCCAAGGGACTGTGAAATTTGTTTGTTATAGGCGGAATTTGTTGTAGTCAATATATATCTAGCTACAGCCTACAATGAGCAGATCGTTGTAACTGGGTTGTAGTGGATATGCGGACCTGTAACGTAGTGGTGGTTGTAAATAGGTCAGTATGCCAATCATCGAAAATACGTATAAGGACATTAATTTTTACCCTCATTGGCCATTAAAATGCAATTGTATCCTGATTAAATAACACATGCTAATTTTTAGAAGCACAAAAGTGACCACTGAAAGAATATTAAAAATGGTTTGTTGTATGAAAGAATTTGAGAATATCCTGGTGAATTAATTTATTGTTGCCAGTTTTCTGGCTTCACTTGGCACTAAAATCTGTTCGATGAAGCCAATGGTTTTTAGTAGCCCAATTTGTCGTAGCCAATTTACCTTTGCGTAGAAGTAAATGACGTTCTGCTGGGACTAGGCATTTTGTGTGATGTAGCTGGTTGTTTGCTGTAGCTGGTGTTCGTTGTAGTGATTCTTACAGTATTTCTTTCAACATTTGTTCTCTGCATGTTCGTTTGTTTGTTTCAAATATACTTTAATCTACAAAATGTTCTATTTTCTTTGTGAGTTGATTGAAAGTGTAAGTATGGGTGAGGTATGTGTGTGCCCTTTGTCCTATTAATTTGGAAGCTCGGAGTTAAAAATAAAGTATGTAGGTATCCACAAATTTTATAACTTCTATTCAGTCTTTTCAAACTTTTGCTCTTTGACTGCTTGTTTATGCTTTGTTGAAATTTTGCACGCCACACAGTTGAAGATGAGACTCAGGTTTTCCAGTAAATATTCAAACTACAACGCTTTATGATTTTCACAGTGGTGTCGTAAGTGATGCATTTCGTTACTTAAATCTTAGTTATGATTACTTACTTAATTTTCACGTGCTTCTTTGAATAAAAATTACAAAATTAATATCCCACTTTAAAAGTCAAGTGACTTCTTCTTCTTCTCTTCTCTATTGGCATCTCATGAGTTCAACAAATAATGTTAACATCTGTAACATTTGAGGGTGGGGAGTGTTAAAATGTTTATTTCTGTGGCTATCTTTCTTAACTAGAATATCTAATACCTACGTTTCAAGCTCAACTACTAATTTCCTTAATATTATAAGTAATGAAATAGTCTTTTAACAAATTTGTAGGTAAGTGTCTGTTATACAGGTCTCTTACTTTGTATATGGAATGATTATGTATTTTTATATATCGCTATAATAACCATTTCTGATAAACATATGCATTATTTTATTGTTTTGAAAAAACATATTTTCATATTACAACCTTGTTCTTATTGAGTACTCAGTACACTCTATCTTTTCAGTCATTAGCGAGTTTTCAAAAGATGGAAAAAGGAAAAGTGAAAAGCGATCTATATTTTAGTTCATAAAGTTTTGTTCAAACCTGCTACAGTATTTGGTATTATATGCCTTAACAAAATAAATTTTATTTAAAAAAACTAAAAAAAAAAAAAAAACCTACTTCGTTAATCTGAATTAGTAACTCTTATTGGTGGATATGCTCAAATTTATGATAGTAATTTTTTCAATCTTTAAGTTCTCATTTTCTTCAATTACACCCTTCTCATTTTTTAATTTTCAAATATGAATAGTCTAGAATATTCTCCGGATGGTCAGGAACATTTTGAGCATACTTTCATTGAAATCTATAAAATAAAACACCTGTTCTGAGCGAACGAAATTCCGTTGGTTCCGGAGATGGGACATACCAAACATATAACCTCCTTCGTACGCGGTCGATAATAAGACTCGATGAGTGAAAAAATATCTACTCAACCCTTCATAGTGGTTGACATTCCACAACATGCTTTACGTGTACTACCTATCTCAACCAACTGGGCCTGAATTTTTCAAAACTCGTTTTAACGATTTCGTGCCAATAAAATTAAAATAAAATTGGTAAGATTAGATTGTTCAATCGACACCTTATTTATTATGTACCAATGTAGTACCATACGGTTGTTAATATTTTATCATAGATTTTATTAAAAACGTTTTAGGTGTGCTTATTAAAAAACTTTCGTCATCCGATTTATTGATTTGATGAATTTTTGAAGTAGTGGGCCTAATAATGAACCTACCTACTTTTTTAAAAACAACTGCACATTAATAAAAATAAAAATGTACTAAAAATCGTAATGGTTTATTTTTAAAATAGTTTTTAAGGTAGAAGCCCGCAGGTATTCTCAAACGATGACTGACGTCTAGTCGACAAATTTGACAAGCCATAAAAAATATTTCATCAGATTATTCTACTTCGTTTATTTATAGAATGGCGTTAAATTTTTTTCTCCATCGAAGCAACTGTTTCAGTGGCGGATAATTTTTTATCTTTAGCTCTGCAAGACGATTCATTGTTTGAATTTTGTTGACAATACGTAGATGAATACTAAATTTAATTTTCCGAACACATCCTGGACTAAGTTACGGTCAATTTATTGTTTATCTTATCTATCACCCGCATGTTCTACAGATTTTATTACTTACTATCCAAACAAAGTACAAACCTTATCGAATGATTAGGAAGTACTGAAGTAGATCAGCCAACAATCAGCATTATGTTACTAATAAAGAACGTTGAAAATTAAATTATTTAAGTAAGCCTATAAATTGAAAATTTAGCTTAGCCTAAGCTAGTCTCACTAGAATGGCCTAAAAAAATTTCAAAATTGAAAAAAGATTCTAAAAGTCACAGTTCTAAGTTAAATATTTTCCTATTTTTCTGACGTCTCTGGAATTTAGAATAATTAATTTGAGGTCAGTTATTAAGGTGAAAGTTTAAACGTCTAAAAAAAATGACGATGTTAGTAATAATAATAATAATAATTTAATAATAATAATAATAATAATAATTTATTAGATATTAAAATTCTTTAATTGGTAATTATTTCACTCATTTTGATGCATTCTTGCGCAACAAAGGAGCACTAAGTATAATGCAATACACCATAAAATTAATATTTAACGCTTATAGTATAGGCTAGGTAATGTTTTGGCTCATTTAAATCGTTTTCCTTTCTATACTCATCAAGTTTCCACCAAACATTATTAGTTGTAGAAAAGGAATTAACATTGGAAATAATTAATTGTCGATCGCGCCAGCCTGTAACTGACGTAACACATACGATTACGTGTTTAACGAATTAATTAGAGACTATATGATACATATTATAATGAAAAGAAACACGTAACCAAAAAAAAAAAAAAAACGCATTAATAGGTAGCGTGTTAAGAAATTAATCGGTTTTTATTTATTCATTATTTCTATTAAGAATATTAATATGGCTTTTTAATCATTCCAAAGAAACAAAAAATAGGTTTTTTTAAATGAATATTCATACTAGTATTGTAGCCTATCCATCTAAGACGTATTAACAGCTTTAAAATTATTTGAAATTATTTGCTAGACGAAATAATATTATATAAAGTACCGTGTTGGTACCTACAGAAAGAAAAATTAAAGAAAATATACCAATACAAAAAGAAGGAAAGCAAACGTGCGAAAAAATGTCAAATAGGTATGAAAAAAAAAAAAAAAAAAAGGTGAAGGATGACGAGGTTCAAGAAGAAGAAGAATGAAAAGAAAAAGAAAAAAATTATGGAATAGAAATGAGGCGTAAAATTGGTTAGAAACCGCATACAGTAACGAGTTAAAAGTTAACAGTTTGAAAATTACGTCCCTTTTTATAAAAGGAAATCAAAGCATTCGCTCCCCCTCCTTTCATCCCCAAACGTGTGTAAGTACCGAACACACACACAACTGAGAAGTTTTTGGAAAAGCGACTACGTATGTGTCACGCCACCCGCAGAGAAATAAAGTTTCGTTTTTTTTTTCCTTTTTCTTTTTTTTTTGTCCTTCTTTGCTTTTTGCCCCAATCCAACCCTTCTATATATACAACACTTTCACACTAATACCACCTCACCCAAAAAATGTTGATACTTGTCGTCGAATTTCAGTACCCTCTTTTATTGGTTCAGTGCGGTGTACACATAGTCGTAGAAGATGGTTGTGGTGATGGCGGTGATGGTGGTGGTGGTGGTAGTAGTAGTAGTAGTAGTAGTAATAGTAGTAGTAGTAGTAGGAGTATTACAGTATAATATAATACCGTATATAATCTCGACGTTCATTATTAGAAAGTTTTTACCCTCTTTGCGTGGGAGTTTCCCCAGCGGCTGGCAACACTGCGAATGCTAGTACAACAAGAAGGAGGTACAACGAAATAGTCTAAAATCGTGGTATAACTCGCCCTCAAAAATGTTGGAAGCGTAAAGAAAAGCGACGACGACGATGGAAAAATGGAAAAAGACAACCGTGTGAGTGAGAGAGACGGAGACAGTGTGATAAAACGAGGATGAGAAAGACGGACAGAATATGGGCGAGTGAGAGAAAGGGAGACAGAGAGTATGAAAAAGTGAGAGAAGGGTTCGCCATACGACATCTGAGTGAAAAGCGAATGGCTGGAAAATGGGCTCCAATAAGGAAAACTACATTATTAGCTTTAGCAAACGAAGTGAAAAAAAAAAAAAGAAAGAAAGAAGAAAAAAAGGTAAGTGAAAATAGAAGGAATAGAAAGCAAAAAATTTTTTTTCCCCTTTTTTCGAGCGACAATTATTTTTGCAATGCTTGCAGGAGGAAAAACACACGTGTAGCGACTACATTTTCAATTTACTTTACCTTCAAAATCTTGTAAAACATCTTTTGAGCTCGTTTTATTTATTTACTCTTTTTTTTTATCGCACTTCTTTTTCGCATTTTTTTTTCTCTCTTTTGTTCTTATTGCATCATGTTTTACAACATTTAATCGAAATAAATGTTTAACATAAAATTAAGTAAAAAAAAAAAAAAAAAAAAAACTAATGAAACCGAACCGAAAATGTACTGGAAGATACCTTTAATATTGTGAATACTAGCAAATGTCTTTAGAACAGCTGATCTTTTGTTTAGACTAATTTTTAACAACTAGACACTCACTTTCTTCATGTTTTTTACGTCTTTAACTTTAATATACACTCGAACCTATCAATATTTATTTAAGGTTCTGTTTAGTAAGGGGTTGAAGCAAGTAAAATAAAGTTATTAGATAAGTATCTTGTCAGTCAAGATTTTCAGTTTTTCTGAAATTGGCACAAAAGGAGGCTGATACTTTTGGTACTTACTCGTACCTACATACCTACCTATCGCAAAGATGTGGTCCGGCTTGAACCACTCAACTTTTTTAACGATTATTATTTCCACAAATCCTTTTTCTAGCAGATTTTCAAAAAAAAAATAAATTATTTTTCTCCTTCTTTGAAATTACGAAACGTAATCAACTTGAGAAAGCCATGACTACAGTAGACCCACTGTAATGATTGCACCTACTTCAACTGAACAAACTAGGCACAGTACATGTTAACGTTAAAGAAAATACGTCAGTATTACTGCTTGCTGAAATAATTTTAATTTTTCTCACCATCAAATTCTATCCTTTTCCTTGCTAAAATTATGGAATGAATTCATATTTTTGACCAATTGTACGGGCAAAATTTGTTTTTAGAGCACTTTTGATATTGTTTCAGTGAAATTTAGATTCGTCCTTTATAGTTCCATAATTTTAAACTTTAAAAAAAAAAACTTTGGTAGGTAGGTAGTGAAATTCAGTGGCGTAACTTAAAATTTTGGCCCCCCACAAAAGTTCTGGGGAATCTATTTTTTTTACTGTCCTTTTTTCTTTCAATTTTCCTAACATAAGGCGGCGCCTTTTTTGGCTTGGTTACACGACTACTGCAAATTCGATATATTTACAAAACTTGATTGTTTCACAGTTTTTTAACAATTTAGCTTTTGTTTTTCACATTTTTGAGTAGATTTTGACATACGTGTTATTGGACTAATTGTACCATAGTGACTTTTACATGTATAGATATGTTAATATTCTATGATTCTATCTATATAGGAGCTGTGTTAGGCGAGTTTATTTTGGTACAAATAGTCCAAAATGTTAAATAATGGCTGGAAATGTTAAAAAAAAAAAAAAAAAAAAAAAAAAGAACCACGAGAAAACTTCCAAAAAATTTCCAAATTTATAGTAAACTGTAAAATGACCTAACTTTGTAAGTTTATGTAAATCAAACTTCACTACATAGTAATAAAAAAAAGTATAAATCATGAAATCATCCTGAATTTATTAAAATAATATCACAATTTTAAAATTAAAAAAAAAATTGACCTGTACTAAAAGGCCAAATATAGAGCTACCTATCGATTGTCTCGTCATTTTCTTAAATTCCATTTTTGTAGGATAATTACATGTATTATATAGCTCGCTTTATTATAATTTTAAAATAGTATAACCAGACGATGCTCATCGTCAGTATTTTATTAGTCAAATTTACCATATGAGAGGTCCATTAGTTGTATTTCCGTACTGACTTCAAAATATTTGAAAAATATGTTTTACAAAGTTGACAAAAGGACTCCACAATGATGTTGATTGTAGGAAAAATTGGCGAATATACCATACGGAGTAATTTTACCATACCCAGTTCTCAACCGATACATGTATAACTTGGTCATCTTTTTTTTAGCTGGCTAAAATAATGATAGAATCATACAGTATTTTTGATTTTTGGTTAGATTTAAGCGCAGTAAAGCAAACAATAAATATAATCAATATGTATATCTATCACTCTTTTTTTTATTTTTTAGTCTACTTTTTATTTTGTTGACACTACAACCCCCCCCCCTCCCGGAGATCTACAACCGAAACTAGTTAGTTAAATTTAAAAAAGTCAACTTGAACTTTAAAAAAAAATAAACATCGAATATTTCATTGATTAAAATTCGAATTTTTTTTCCACTCCAGAGCAACACAAATACCAACATTTCTTAATCATTTTTTTCTTTTTTCTTTTTCAGCCGACTGCCAGATCTAACTTCGTTTTTTGATTTTCTGACTGTATGTTTATACGTGTATGTAGATATTTTGTAAAATTAGGCACCTATTAAAGAAAATTGGTTTTTATATTTTACATTTTCACTTACCCGTACGCCGCCATTGTAGGATCATAATGGTAATATCCGGGCGTTGGTTGTAATCCGGCAGCCGGCCATGGAGGCACTTCCGCCGCACTCGTTCCATCTTTTATTCCGTATGGATTTCCCTGTTGAAAGAGCAGAAGAAAAAAATAAACGAACAGAATTTTAATTTTAAATTTCCAACATATTTCATTCTCATAGTTTCGTTTGTTTTCGAACTTGACTTACGGGAATTTTTCACAGTCTTCATATAATTCAAGGTATATATATTTATTTGCAGGAATTTTATAATGAGGAGTGTTATCCTATTATCCAATAATAGAATCTTTCAACGCAGTTGGTTATCAACGATGAATAAGTACATCGCTTAGGTGTATTTAATTTGTAAAAAAAAAACATTCCAAAAACTCCAGCGCAGCAAAACGTTGCTAAAAAACCCAGTTTGCAAATTTAATTTTCATCAAAAATTCAAAAAACTATCAATAACTAATTAACGATATCGGACAAACATATCGATCAATCGGTATTTCATTTCTAATTTCAGGTGGAAATACTACAAAAAACTGTCGATAATAATCGATGTCTTTAACAAAAGTATCGATCTATGAATGTTATATTGTTAAAAACCGATTTTCCAAAAATTTTTGTTTTCCAGTTTTCTCAAAAGTAATTGAACCAATAATCACCAAATTCCTATCAGAGTTAGTCTCATATATGGAATATATTTTGTGAAAATTTCAGCTCTAAAAGTTTGGTAATTTTTTCAAAAATGTGAACACAAAATTTTTTCTAGAAATTTTTTCTCCAATTTACTTGGAAACTACTAAATTATTAATAGGCACTAAATTTTTATTAGACTTGCACCAACATAAGGAAAATTTTTAGTGAAAATTTCAGTCCGATTTGTTTTGTTGTTTTTTTCAAAATCCAAGAAAAACGATTTTTCCAGGAATTTTTTGTTTTTCAGTTTACTTAGAAATTGCTAGACCGGTAAATATCAAATTTCTTTCAGACATGATCCTGTATGAGAACTATCATTTGTGAAAATTTCAGCTCTATCTGTTTTGTAGGTTTCTCAACAACAACGTTAACACAATATTTGGGCAGTACATAGGTACATACGTATTGTAACGTATATTATCTTCTATTTTTAAATATGACTAACAATATTTGGTAACACAGTTTCAAATACCAGAAATACAGGTATTCGGCTATAATCTAAACATCCCAAAACTCTCTGTAAACAGCCTAAAATAACCCACATTAAATATTATGAATATAGGAATATTGTCTCCATATTCAGTGAATAAATATGCTTGTCCCTCGATTATATCGTGAGTCAGCATATCCTTATTATAATAAGTCCCTACCTCTCTTAGTCTATTCACCACATACACCTACGTACCCTGAATGGGTAAATAAACCCTAGTGACAATACAACCAATGTTCAGTTCAGTTTAGTTCTATCTATGATACAGTTACAATTACTGTGTAAGGGTTTATCCCAATGTTAAATTAATATTACTACATGTACTTGTCTGTACAAAATATTATCTTATTAAAAGTGTTTAACGTATTCTTTGTGTTTGAAATATTCATATAGTCTCTCAACAATTAAGGTACACAATAGTTCGTGGATGATAAATTAATTATTTTAAAATATTATAGAAATATTAATACTTTTCGAGTGTTAATATTTAGTGTATGGTGTAACACTGAAAATAGTCAAATCTACAAACAAAAGAACTTCTTTTGTCTGTTATACATACAACATACATATATATACAACGTGCATACATACAACATACATACATAATAATATAATATACTATAAATATCTATACATATAAAAAAAATTAGGTCAAAATGGGAAAATGAAACCAGTTGTTTTCTTTTCCCATGAAATGGATGATTTTCATCATCCCCACTCCTAACCCCTAATCCTTTTACCAGGAAATTTTAATATCCCTTTTATTAACAAACTAGGTTGAAATTAGAGACTCTTCGTATATTTTTGATAACTATTTGTTCTATTTAGAAAAGTTAGGAATTAGTCATCGGAAAAGTTGTTACATTTGTCAAAAGAAAATTTAAAAAAAACTTTAGTTCTCTAAATAACCTGCTCGATGCGTAAGTGTAGGTTCTGATTGTTCTGAAGATATGATCATGTCTGTATTGCATACTCCGTATGACTATGCTGTATGTCTTGTAATTTTCTTCTTGTCAAAGAAGTTATTTTATTGTTCTACTTAGAAGTATCAGTTTTTTGAATTTTAGTCACTCCGTAGAACTTAAACAAAATTATAGGTTTAAAGCGAGTTTTCTCTTTTAACATAACTTTTCAAGAACTTACAACTTAAGTGCAGAACTTTTTTTACCTTATAAAATATACTTTTATTGTGTTAATTTTCATTTACTGCGTTACCTCTTATTTTTCGAAACTCTTTCATCCATAGAAATAGGTTGGCACTTGTGAATTACTATGTGCCAAATAAACAGCCACGGACAAATCAAATTAAGACAATTTTTTCTTCCCGTTTTCAATAACTTCTGCAGAAACTTGTCGACAGTCGTATATGGTACCATCCCATACGGGTCCCAAAAAAAGTTATCAAATTTTTCTATAATTATCTTAGTTTACATTTTTTGAATTATTCAAAACTTTTAATAGGAAATTTTGGATTATGCACCTTTCAGAGGCGCAGTCAGGGCTTCTTCGAGGGGGGTTCAAAATAATTTGATGACCTTTTTATGCTCGTCAATTTTGAAAAGTTAGAAAATTTGAGAAATTTATCATATATGGAACACACTATTACATATTTATTCCGAAAATTTTTTCCAAATTTGAAAAGTGACAATTAAAAACAAAAAGGATGTCATGGGGGACAATCGCCCTATTTCCCCTCTTGGCTACGGCTCCCTCATTTCTATTAAATGAGATCAAATAACTCCTATAGCTCACCTATCACTAAATTGCTATTCCATTGGAAAATTCAGTTCAGGTTATCGTCATCAAAAATTCGTGTTGCTCACTATTGGGCCCTCCAAAAAATGGTAGCAACACCAAAAATTCTGTAGTAATACAACTAAAGCGGAGTAGATAATCAAAATTAGTATACACGCTAATAATTGTCTCAATAAAACGTTTATTCCCAATCGGCAGATTTTCGGATCTTTTGGCATTGAAGCCAAAAAAACAGTAAGTTCAGCATTTTGCGCATAAAACTTACGGAGTTTGTGACAGCCTTATACTAATTAACATTACTGCACATTTGCCTATCTTTTTCAAGCACCACCCAAAGAGTCGGTCGTCAGAAAATGGTTTGGTTTGATGCGAACATTAAATGACGTTAAAATACGATCTTGTTGCCCATTTAACTATCGGCTTAAATTTATTTCACATGGGCTACTCCGGACGTGGCGGAAAATCTAACAAAGTAGATTTCATTAACTCTCTCCTCAACGATATAATTATTTCAGATTTTCAAATTTTTAATATTGTTTATCGATTTGAATTTTAGTTCCACGTCAAAAGTGCTTTTTCGACTTCACTCTATAGGCTGTATTTACATATACTTTTTCGCCGATAGATACACTGCCAATAATGAGTTGTATACCTAATTAAATATTTTGCCAAAATTCTTTTTTTTTTCGCTCTCTCTTTTGCATGCGATGCTTTACCCACATCATCATAACATATTATTTAACTGTGTGTGTGCAGGAAAATATAAAAATGTAAGAAAAAAGAAAGGTAGGTAGGTAAGTTTTGAAAAACTTTTTTCTCACTCAGCTATTAAGATTACGCCTTCAAGAATAATATTCGCATTAGTATGCGAAATAAATGAATGCCATTTTACACTGTACAAAAATAACCAAAAAAAGAAAACGTATAAGTATTTGTGACAGTTAAATTTTCAATGCGATTGCAAAAAACATTTCGAATGTGCTTAAATGTGGTATTCATGATGGGCGAGAATATAATGAAAAAGTAATAAAAATCTGTAGCACTACTAAGCAGCAGCAACATTAAAAGTATCACATTAAAAATAAATAAAAATCGTTCAAAATGAATTTACATCTCGAATTTAGGTACTCATATCTACTCCAAACCTATTGGAAAATTTTCCAAAATAAATTGAATAGGTACTTAAGAATGTGATCAAAAATGATTGTCTATCTCATCATAAATGGTTGAAAACATTATCCGCTTACTGAATCTTAATAATAGACAGTCGATCTTCGAAGCAGTATATAGCCATAAAGGAGAGTGAAATTTTATAACGAAATTGCCAACTTTCATAAAAATTGAAAATTAACAACCAAAACAGAAAAAAAAAGTCAACAATTTGCTCGATTTTGACGATTGCTCCACACTCGAAGAACTCTTGATATCATATATTAACAATTTCTTATTTTTAAATGATAAATTACTGAATTTTGGAATAATCAAAATGGTGGATAAACTACAAACAGCCGATATTTTGAAAATGATCTTCGTTAATTCGCAAACAGGTGTCAGCTTATTGTGCAGCACATTATCTCCCTCGAACGTTATACTTCTATACGATTATCACCAACTTGTCGTCAAATACTGACAAAATCCTCAAAAATAAACGGAAAAGAACAATTTATTAGTTTTAAACAAATTTGACGCAGAATGTACGAAATATTGATAAATTATTTTAAAAATCGCTCTAAATCAAAAAAAAAAAAAAATCAAGAATGGGGTACCGGACATGATTTTTAGTAAACATATTTTCAAATTCTTTAAAAAAAATAAAAAATATCAGTGAAAACCGCATTAAAATTGGTTGGATAGAATGGGAGAAAATGAATGGTAAATTTGAGTTGTCAAAAACGTTGGGATATTTTTTGAGCAGTGGGTGTGATGTCATAGAATTGATACATCAGCAAACTTTTCACCTCTTTCACAGGTTTCTCATTTATTCATTCCTCTCTCCTGTGTTTGTACATTGGTTTAGTTAAGCTCATCAATTTAGAAAGTTCATGGTGACTGTGAGGGAGGGGATAAAAGGATGTGCACTTGCACCCCCCACTCCCTTATTTATAGAAAAATTCAAAACATTGAAAAACAATAAAAACTAAAAAAATCAAAAACCAATTATTCCTTATTTGTTTTTATATTAGAGCACAGCCTTGGAAAAAATTTTTGGTGGTGCCTGGGGAGTTATTTACTTTGAGGGTTGAGTTCATATTTGCAACCCATTTTTAGATTTAACCCTTCATTTAGCCCCCTGTAGCCCAAGAAATGGAATTAAGATAATATTCTTGGATATTATTGAATGATACATCGATAATATTGTTTTTTGAGGCTCTGAGTTTACATTTATAATCCATTTTTAGATTGAACTCCTCCTTGGCCCCCTGTGACCCCAAACAGGGGGTTAAGATAATATTCTTTGATATTATTGAGTGATATATCATTAATAATGTTTTTTGAGGCGCTGGGTTTAGGTTTTCAATCCATTTTTTATCAAACCCCTTATCGAGCCCCCTGTGACCCCAAACAGGGAGTTGAGATACTATGCTTAGATATTATTGAGTGATATATCATTAATAATATTTTTTGAGGTGCTGAGTTTAGATTTGCAATCCATTTTTTGATCAAATCCATTATTAAGCCCCCTGTGACCCTAAACAGGGGGTTCAAAAAAAATTCTTAGATATTATTGAGTGATACACAATAAATAATGTTTTTTGAGGCACTGAAATTATATTTACAATCCATTTTTAGATAGAACCACTTTTTTTCTTCCTGTGGGCCCAAAAAAGGGATTGCAATTATATCTTCACTTATTATTGAGTGATTTATTAGGTATTGGATGCCCATGTTTTCTGAGACCAACAAAAAACAACAAAATTCAGTAAAACCACTTGCCCAGCTTACTTGTAAGAAAAATAAGATTTTTGTATTTGTACTCAGAAACTTGTAAAACATTATAAACAATATATCACACAATAAAATATGACAAGTCAAAATTAGCTACTTATATCTGAACCACTTTGGATCACATTAAAAGGCGTTATATGAAGAAATACATGTCAAAATAAAACTTCAAGTCTAAAAAAATTACCAATAATGTATAACACAATATAATAGAGAAATTCAAAATTAGCCCCTTTCAGAGCTCCTGTGGTATCACATAATGGGTAAAATTAAGAAATTACGTCAAATTCAAAATCAGCAGCTAAAAAACTATTACGAATGATGTATTACACTACAAAATATGAAAAGTCAAAATTTCCCGTTGGGCGTCAAAAATGAATCAAATGAATAAAATAATGTCAAATTTGAACTTGTTGCCTCAAGAAACATTACAAATAATGTATTACATAATAATATGTAAAAAAACAAAATTGGGCATTTTTATGATTCCTTGGGGTCAAAAAATTGATCAAATTAAAAAATTATAGACAAATTTGAACTCCGTACCTCAAGAAACATTACAAATGATGTATTACATACTAAAATGTAAAAAAACAAAATTGGGCCCTTTTTTGAGTCCCTTTGGGTCAAATCATTGATCAAATTAAAAAACTTAAGGTCCAGTTTGAACTCAGTTCCTCAAAAAATATTTTTTTAAAGCATAAACAAACAATATTATACCACCTTTGTGTTGAGTTGGATAATTTCAGTGTATATATGTTGAAAGTTCTAAGAAAATGAATTTTTGGCCCATATCTGCTGCCCCTTTCTTATTTTTAGGACTTCAAAAAAAAAAAATTAGATGTGATACTCAAGCACCCTCATACCAATTTTCAACCTTCTACCTCAGTGGGAAGTGCAAAAAATAAATACAGATAGAAATCCAAACTTATTGAATCTTATTTACTTAGGTGATAATTTAGACTTTGAGCTTTCTGTGCCAAAAGTTTTCTTGGGTCCTGAAATGAAATGTGCGCCCACCCTTGCTTCAAAGTCATTTTTTAAAGTCAATTTTGTTCAGTAAATTTTCACCAAAAACCTACTTAAAAATGAAGTATTAATGAGATGTATTAAAACCAGCAATCTCTGATAATGCAAAATACAAAGATGTCAATTCTATGACATCACAACAACAGGTTGCTCATCGAGGTACTGTTTTTGGTGCAGCGCAACTTTGACATCTTATATCTTCCTTTCTATTTAATATTTTTCAAACAAAATTTCAGAACCTTCATTCACAGGCTTTAGACTATCTCTCCCATTAATTTCAAGTAATTCTGAGAGTCATGTCCGGTACCCTATTCTGATAGCTTTAAAAATCACCAAAAGTTTATGCAGTTTTTCAGCCAACTTAAATTTCGATTAAAAGAGAAAAGAAAATTGCAAATAATAAAAAACAATTTTGTCCACCTTTAAAAAATTCCAAACTTAAATTTAGAAACTAATATCATAAATTCGCTGTATCCGTATAATAATTATATGTATAGCTACTTAAAATTTATATCCTAATCAGCAAAAATGTCATGTTATTCACAATTTTTGCGAACTCGTATGTAACTTACCCTAGAAATAAATGAATTATTTTATTTTATTTCCATGGAAAAATGTTTCTTATTGGGTAGGTACTTACTTATCTTGAACTTTACTATCTGAAGGGATACATTACCCCCCTCTACATATAGAATTTATGAATTTACGCTAGTTTCTTTAAACAATATTAAAGGTTATCTTTGGTGTGCATCAGTCTCTCACACAGTGCTCTATAGTTATATCTCCCTTTTCAAATATGCATAAAGAATTTCAAAGGGCCAAAAATGTAGCCCTTTTTTTAAATTAACTTTTTTGTAGAACGAGTAAAAGTTAAGAGTCAAAAGATGAGGCTGGAATTTTTCTAAATTTCTACGCGATGGTGAGTAACTCAGCTAATTCATACACTTTTTTTGTAAGCTTTTATTCTACTCACTACAGCGATTCTAAAATATACCAATACTGCAGCTAACCTTTCGCAATGAAATAATATTTATTTCGCAAGAAGCTAAAGCCAAAAAAATAAATAAATAAATAAAAGCTTATCTTTTAAAAATTCGTTTTTAACGTAAACTTATTTAAAGTTAATTAATTTATTATCCAAAGTGGATACGGTGTTTCAACTACGTGTCGTTTTTTCTTCAAATTCAACCCTCACGTTCTACGTGATAACCTCCCAAAACAATAAAATTCTCATTTTGTAGATGAATTTTCATTATTTCGAAAAATCGACGCAACAAAATCCAATTTTGGCTATGTTTTACTATGCTTTACGTCTGATCTGCTTCATTCCAATCAAATCTAAAGGTCTTTGATTGAAGTGCTCATGCAACGAGAATTTTAAGCAAATTTTAAGCAGTGTTTTCAATGAACCATGGCAGAGTTACCTACAATCTTATAAATAAATGCAGTTGAAATTGAACCTTTCTTGCTCGTTATTTCATGCCAAATAGGTAACTATAATCTAGATTGTAGATACACATACACACACGCTGACGTAACCAATAGATGACTTTAAAACTAAAAAACGTATATAGGTAAGTAGTTACTATCTTCTTTCTTTTTTCGGGATTAGCTGAAGGATATAAGTGGGAGGGAAGTTCGCAGTCAAAAATTTTTCACAAGACTCTTCTAAAAAAAAACAAAAATTGTTCTTGCTACAGCACCAAATAATTATACCAGTATGAACAAATTTTGAGTTTTTCTGCTTCTAAATTTAGATAAATTCCAAAATTTAACGTCTGATCGAACAAGGTTCCAACGTTGAATTTTCTCTTCATTTAAAACCTTATTTTTTCCGTTTATTATAGTCTTTGGTAACGGCGTATTCATTTTAACCAGCAGCAACGTCCGGGAATTATTAGGTGTCGATATGGGGAGAAAAGGAAAATTGGTGTTGAATGGAAAAATGCTCTTCTGTCAAGAATTTTCCAGTGACGTATGAAAACATAAAATGGAACCGAACCGAACACACCCTGATCGGAAAAACATTTCACAACAATATGGATGTAACAATATTAAATTGCGAATTGTGTACAAAAACTGTTGTAATATTTCAAAAATTCGGCCAATCACAATAATAACAGTAGGAAAATCAGTATTTTTACAGCAGAAACATTATGGTAGAACATTTATCACCTAGATGAAAACTATCGTTGTAACAGTCATCACGGTAATGTGATCAAAAAAGTTACGATTTTACACAAGAATTTCAGATATAATTCAGTGGAAGATTTTTTTCCATTACCTTTTCTGTCTTATTGGAAGTTTGAAACATAAGTTTACAATGTTTCATTTGTGTTTTACAGAAGTTTCAAGAATGTTTCAGTGAGTGGAAGGTTTTTCGCTGCAACTTTCATGTCTCATTGCGACAAACATTTAAAATATTTTGTAACAAACATGTTTCTTCGAAAGTTTTTTTACTATGTAACTTTCCTGTCTCATTGTCTAAAACCTAAATCTACAACGTTTCATCAAAAATTTCTGTAAAAGAAGTGTGTTAAGCATGTAAATTAACCCGCACAGTGAATAATAAAAAAAAGAGTTCAATATAAAATCCATCATTCTGCCTACGTACTTTCTAATATTCATTCAGATTTATTTCAAATCCACCATATTGGATCTGAAATTCGAAATTTCAAAAATCTGACAGCGGATTAGTAATAACCAAAAAAGCTCCAAGATACCAACTTTCACAGTAATTGTTTGAATTTTAAATTAAAGATTCATAATTTCGGATCCATTACGAATCTGGTGGTGATCCAATCTTAACGAAAATACGGTGAGACTACCTCTAGACTATCTTCTTTCAAACAAATCTTGAATCATTAAAATCAATTCAGCCGTTGCTGAGTAATCTGTGTACATACATAATAAAAATATATATAGGTATCCGACGAACATAGAACCTCCTGATTTTTGTTTTCACTTGGTTAGAAAGATTCTAAGGATTGCAACTCATTTAGAAAGGTGGTTCACTTGAGAAAAGTAAATTAAAGCTCTAGAGTCCATACTTTAGTACGTACCTACTCCCTGAAAAGATAAATTTCGTGTTTCAAGGGCATTATTAATTCTTCTTGTTTTGTGGTGGTGAGGTGGTGGTATTTTTGGAATTCGACAAAACTGTAGTGAAAAATTACTGAATCGTTGTCTTTGATGTTTTATGATACGTTAGTTCAATTATGTTTCAGAGATGTTTCAACAAACATTTTTGGACGTTTCGCGAATGTTCCAAATCTGATCGATGGTAGACATTGTCTTTTACGCCATTTTGAAAAATACTGTCCTATTGAAACATTACGACGTTAGTTAATTGTAAGGCAAACGTAACGAGTTTATCGCGAATGTGATAATTTATTGTGACTGCAACATTTGTACATTCTTGCCAGTCAGAACCGTCATTTTGGATTGCGTTTATGACGGTGGCTGTAGTCTTGCACCTCCAACCTGACGATTGTAAAAGGCTGCACAGTACTTAATCACTACGCCACGTAAACTGCCCAATTAACTTAGGTTCAACCTTATATGTATTGTCTTACAGTTAAGCATAAGTGATTTCCAGACTTCAAGTCCTATCACAATATTCGCTTTAAATCAAAATATTTTTAAGAAAAACATTTGCCAAAAAAGAAGATATTCGGAGTTGTAGGCTACATTTGACGAAAATGCTTTCACGAAATATTTCGTCAGCTAGCGTTTTAAGCACAGACACAAAAAGTTTTTTCTTTATGAAAGAAAATGAAAGAAAAAGAAAGAAAAAGAATGAAAAAGAAAGAAAACCCACTTTTCATCGCGATAACCTGAAATGCGTTTTTACAGACTGCATTATCGACGTCGGAGCCACAATTTAAGACCCCCTTTTTTTCATATTCGAGACGCGGTATACACAATGAATGGAAGGGGCGTAAGGAGTGAAAACTTTCATAACATTGGAAATGATGGAGTTCACGTTTAAACCGTGCCATTAAAAACACGAAAACAGAAACTAATAACGTATTGTTGGTTTTTTATTAGGGTAATTTTCGACGAATTTCACGGATTTTTTTCTTTTTTTTTCTTTTTTCTTTTTTTCTATTTCTTTTACTTTAACTCACCTTCAACGATTCTGTTTGATTTTTGGACGAAATATTCGTGTTTACACGTTTATATAGGTAGCTACTATGTAAGTATGTCGTTACTGGAAGAACTGTACAAGCTAACAAATTAGGAATTCATGAATAAATGTAAAGGCGTTGTATTTCGCCAAGGAAACGTAAGTTATTGAAGTTGGAAATGTAAATGTATCGCTAACGTACTTATTAATTAAAAAAAAAAAAAAGTAGTATTAAAAAATTAAAGCTCTGTCCGAATATTTACACAGTTAAAGGTAAAAATAAAAAAAAATGTTCCCTTTTTGGAGGAGCTTTTTAACCTTAATGTTCTGCATACTTCAGCAAAATGAATCCTTTTTTCGCAGAGTAATCATTTCTAAGGTGCATTTCAATATTTTTCGATATAATTGCGCATTCGAATGCGTTTCAGTGCTTATGAGCAAGCAAACGAAATCACTGAATTTGGTACACATTCCTATTTTTCCAGCTGGTAACACTGTATAATTTGTTCTTTCAGAGGAGACAATGGAATTCTTTTTTTTTTTTTTGTTAGTATGCGTATGTTGAATACAATCAAATACACACGCACACTAACAAATTTTTCTTATTTCTCTCTTTCCTCCAGAAAATTTGCACCTCACCTTTTAGTTTTTACCCCGTAGTGAAAATAGAAATGTGTACCACATTAAAAAGGCATTTAAATGAGAAACCATTGTTGTTGGTAAAATTGTAATGGAGCATGAAAATAAAGGAATTTTCAAACTTGAGATTCGCTTTCGTGCATTTATAAACCTAATGTAGAAGATTAATGTTTATTAAAGTATAACTAAATCAGCTAAAAGTATAGAAAGCAGTTGTGTAATTAGAGCATAATTTTATATAGAAAGTAGTGGTAGTAAAACATTTTTAGGCAACAGTCTAAGATTTTTTAGGGCTTGGAAGGTGGTTGTAAATTTTTGGAGAAGAGCAAAATTTAAAGATGAAAATTTTTAAAAGTTTATTGAATTTAAAATTATGATCTATTTTAATATAATTGACAAAAAAATGCAAGGATTTGTTTAATATTCTTACGTCATCCCTGAAACTAACAAAATATAACATTAGTCTTCTCATAATTTTCGTTTGTGTGATAATTTATACACGGTGAAGATTATTTTAAAATAGATCAGTCGGCTGTAACTCTTGATTAAATTAAGGTAGGTATTGTAAAAATTGTAAGGACATCTGTTCAGAGTTCGAACTTGTTTACACTGTTGATCTTATTTGTTTTTAAGTATTCTATGAGTACGAATTTTTTAAGAAATTTATGTTATGCTATTCTGAAACATATAAGTACTTCTTTGATGAAATTCATTAAGACATCAAAAAATCTGTGAGAAATCCATGAAATCAATTTTTTGATACATTACTTGTATGCTAAAATATATTGGATTTTAGAGTTTTCTATATATCTGACTTTTTGTCTCTTCTATCAGCTAATAATCATCAGTTACCAACAAACTATTCTCTTTAGGATGACCTATATCAGAATCTTTTTTATGATATGGGCTGTCTTTATGTGTGATTTTTGGGTTAAACTGTAATAATATTTTTAAGATTGCAGTTTCAAAAAATATTGTAAAAATATGTATCTATTCTCTGTTAACGCTAAGAAGTGCGTGACGTCATAAACCATATCCACACTTATCTGCTTGAAATACGATATTTGTTTATTCTACATTGTGATGCTTATCATGGTATAACAATGTGCATCGATACCTTTCCCTGCAAGGTAATGTGGTTCTGAAGTCACGCACTTCTCATCGTGAACAGAGGGTAACTTACATATCGGGATAGCTTAATATTCATTTTCTGAAAAATACCACATTCCTTACAGAAAATTGAAAAACAAACTAAAACAATGTAAATAAAAGGAAAATTTACTGCAACAAAATGGTCGTAACGAGTTTTTCGATATCCTCATTCGTTTAGGAGTTATAGCCATTTAAACTGTTTTTAAGAGGACACCATGTATACCACTGTCGTTGGTAGAATTTTCTAAGAAAAAGTATAATTATAATGGATCAGTGTTTTGATCGATCTATTTTCAGATGATTTTTAGTTCCATGTATCGGTTTGATCGATTAATAAAAATCAAATGATCAAGATCACATTAAGACAGTATGTTAATAGTTTATTCTTTGGTAAAAAAAATCATCACACTAGAATCTGGATCATAACTTTAGCAAGCTGAAACAAGTTTCGATCTTAAGGCCGGTTTTATGGGGAAGATTTGGAATATAATCCGCCCAGAAGCAAAAAAAAAAAAAAATAGATCAATTGAGAACAAAATACTCGGTATTATTTATTTATTTGAGCGATGAGCGAGTTATGAATAATTATAATTCGTGATTCTATCCCCCTCCTCAAGAATAAATCTTAAAACCGGGCCTGCTCGATCTTACGGTCGAAAAGATTTGCTCTTAAGCCTACAAATTCAAAGCTAAATATTTATCTAGTATTGTACCCAAGAAGACGATGCACTAAACTGAAGTCCTCCCCAAAGCCTGAAAAAAAAAGAAGAAAAAAGAAAATTATTATACACTGTTCGAGGTAGCATGAAGTTTCAATCGTGTTATGTACTGTGCTTATCAACATCGGTACTGATAGCATACCCTACTTTGTGCCTTTAAATGATTTTATTTTGGAAACATTTTTTTGCTCTCTTGAAAAATTTGGGGTGTTCAATCTTTTTTGAGAATTTTTCATGTTCTCTTACTAAAGATTACGCTTCTATAATATGTCTCAGAATTTTCTCTCTCATTCTTTTTTTGTCAAAGGAGGAGAAGGGAAATGTGGTAGTATGGTATTCTTCCTCCTCCTAGTGTATGTCTCTGATTAACATATTTTGAGAATGATTGAGGGGGTGGGTGAGACGTATCTATATGGGTGAAGGGAGGGAATTGGAATCAAAGAAAGCGGAAATTTAATTTTCAAATAAATTCAGCCCTCTCCGTATAAAAATCCTGGGTTCACGCCTGCATTTATCAGTCTATCAGCTAGTAAGGAAATCTACTCCAATCAGTTTTGTAACAACTAACTGAGGCCCTTGAATCTCGGATCCCTCTTTGTCTTTGAACCAAAATACGAACTGTTTTTCTCTGACGGTTGATTCTTTATACTTGATCTGATTTTCCTTGTCAAATAAAACGAATGAAAACTGTTTAAAGGGATTCTTTCATTCTTATTCGAACTAATACTTAATTAAAAATCTGTACAATTGGGCTTACGAAAAATAGAAGCATCTGAATTCTTCCTGGCAATTATTTTTACTTTTCACTTTAATCCTCTGGCTTTGTCAGTAAAAAATAAAAGAAAACGATGCCTATAAGCTTATTTGATTGACAGTCACTTGAGAACGAAATAAATAAAATTTTCGGAAACTTTAAAACTTTGACCAAAAACAGAATTTTTTCTACCTCAAAACTATGTCCCTAAATGTGTATTATAGCGCAGTTCAGCAATGCTCCCATCATTTTAATTTTTCTTCGAAGATATATTTTTAAGCTCCGAAGTACCTGAACATAACCTAGGTAGTTTTTCTTTTCGTTATTATGGGGTAGTGGTGTGGTCAGTATAGAATTCAAACTACATTTTGTATTTTTTCTTCTTGTATAGGTACAAAACAAACAAAAAATCAAAATATTTCTTTCTACTTTTTTCATATTTTTCATTTTCTCAATCTTTCCATCGCTAGTTCGAAATTTTCTCCCATACCTAAACTTCCTGAGAGTAAACGCCTTATAGACATGTTTTTTTCAAAATAATCATGGAGTATACCATTACCATAAGGAATGTATACCTATACCTTATGAGAACATCATCAAGTTCAGTTACGACGTGACCAACATATTTTTTTCCACCATTTAATTATTGTACACCTTTGATTCATTCACGTGCCCAATTTCAATTTTTTTTTTTTTTCATTCAGCACTAAAAATGTCCAACGATATAAGCTAATTATTTCGATCTTCTTATTTCGATGCTTATCTTTACCCATTACGCTCCTTGTTCGGCATCAATCTTACTGCGTTAAAAAAATAAATCCTGCTCGTCATTTATCGTCCAAATTTTTCGATAAATTAGTAAAAATTACACCGATAACGAGGGCATTATAATCAATATAACAACTTTACGTCTGTTATCTGTCACCAAGTGAAGAGAAACTTAAGTGTAAAAAAAAAAAAAAAAATTCCTAAAAAAAAGTGAAACGAGCAAAAAAAAAAATAACCTTAAGCTTCTAATGTGAAACGCAAACGCGCAAGAAAAGACAAAACGATTTCGAAGAAAATAATTTTTCAGATAAAATCTGAATTGCTGAGAATTACACGAGTTGAACGATTATTTATTCTAACAAGATTTTTTGGTCGCATTTTTTTTTTCGATATAACATTTAAATTAGAAAATTAAACGACAATCTCTATGGGTAGTTTTTTTTTTTTTTTTTCTCCACTATGTGTTCTTTCTAGCATGCCGTATTAATTGGTGAATTGATCTTACTGATATTAGGTATACCTTTTTTTTTTTTGAGGGGATGTTTTTTGTGGTTTTTTTTATTTTGATATGCGATAACATCTATTGCATCTCAGTCAATCGAAAAGCGAAAAAAAAATGGCAACTGACTCGCTTGAGAAAATAATCGCTTTGGAGTGTCGCGGCGATGAATGTAGGTAATGCGAGATGCTGAAATCTGCTTTCCAAATTATTTTCGAACTAAGTTATTCGAATATAGGAAATAGTTTGCTTCGAAAATTCGAAGTAAATGCAAAACGAGCGGTTTTTTATTTTCTCTATTATATTTTTCTCATCGCAAAAATCCACAAAAACGAAATACCTAATTTCCAGAGTCTGGATCAAATTGATTCTCAGCGTAGACTGTAATATTCTGTGAATTGTGAAATTGTAGACTATATACTCTCGCATGGTCTGATTGTTTTTTCGAAAAAAATGAAACTCAGCGTACGATATTTAATCGATTTAAATGCTGGATGAATAATTCGTCATTGAATGGTCTTCGGATTTCTAACAAAGAATTTCATACCGTTAGATCTTATCGTCAAATGTCTATGGGCTAAACGTAATGATATTCAGTATCCGACTAAAAAAAAAATAATTTAAATTTAGTGGGTCGGTGGGCTACAACGAAGAACAGACAATTACCTAATCTAATTATTGTGAAATCTTGCCTTTGATATTTTCTTACATTAGACCTACATGTTGATTACCCATTTCATCACACCACACACTGAAAAAGATAATATTTTTAAGGAATTTGAAAATTTTAGGATGATCTTTGCAGGCGTCTGGCCAAATAAATATTCATTATAAAAACAAAACTAATTAATGTTTCTGGAAGCCCTTCCGAATATTTTGTATAATATTAGGCCTGGAAAAATTTCAAAATTTTAGCTAGCAAATGTTTTTTATTCTAATTAATACAGTTTCACATGCGAATGTTCTTTTGCTTGTATAGGTCAACGTTAGACTATACATCATCAAGAGAAACACTATCACGAAATATTGAAGTCAAATCAAAGAAGATTGTTATTTTTTAATTAAAATCTTACATCTGTCTAAACCATGGTTTCCCAATGTGGACGATGTCGCCTTCCTGAGTGTAATTTCAATATACAGGATGCTGAAAACTGAAAAGGGGTGACAAGGGACGTTATGGAAATTCACAGAAGGCATGATAATATTAACGTGGGGATTAGACTGCTTATAAGAAGTTAGGGGCTTCGCCTCTCAACAACAGTTATCGCAAGATGACTAATTTTGTGCACTGCATGTTAAAACAATTGTTATATTTGTTTGTACTTTCTTGCAAAATTATGCAAGTATGCTGAAACATTCAAACTGTGACAAGTTGACAGTTCACATCGAGAATGATTTCACAATCTGGCTTATCAGTGCAGGTGCCATATTTTACCCATTGCTATAGCAACGATAAAATACATCACAATTAGTCATCACACAAACATATGCATTCTTTACATATGTCTTTCTTTTTGAGTGTGTAAGGAACCAGTATATAAGCTCACAAAATTGGCTACAAAATTGCCAGTCTTTGCCGTGGTTTTGGCTCCCCATACCTTGCATATGTTATGCGATGAACTCACAATAACAGCATAAAACCTTCTGTTATTGGAATATCTTCCACAACATAAGGTATTTCACAACTAGTAATCAAATAGCTTAGTTTTCTTTTGAAATTTTCAAAAAAGAATTACTAGTTGTAGTCAAAGATACTTGCACCAGGAGAGAAGAGGTCAAAGTATACAGCTCTATGATTCAATTAGAATCCAATTTCCTTCAAAATTCCAAAATTTAATAAATACAAGTTCTCATTTGACAACTACTGAAGTGTAGAAGCTGATGCGATGGGGAACTGACAGTGGCAGATCCAAAGGGAAACATATAATATCCCCAAATACCAAAAAAAAAGAAAAAAAAAACAATAATTTAAAGGACTGAAACTCTGGATTCGTCACTAGGAACCGATGACCCTGACAAAAAGGGCACTGATGAAAAAAATTTGGGAAACTCAAATCTAAACCAAAAGTCACAAGTTGATTTACATAATTTGTTAGGAGTATTCGTTCTTATCCAGTAGTTTCCAACCTGAGGTCCTGAGGTCAAGAAAAATATTCACACGGACACGAAAAAAATTTATTTTTCAATAATTTCAAACTCTGTAGAAAAATTAATGTCAAATATATGGATATTTTTTGATAGTTTCTGAATACCTGCCTTACAACACACAACGGCAATGATTTTCCCATTTTTATTGATGGTTAAAATTAGAGGTAGAAATATGGACGTAATTTATGTTTAAACTTTTAAAGTATAAAAATATCACAATAATTAGATAAATTTAATTGCAGAAGGAACAGCCAGTTTTTCTTTTGATACAATAGCACTCACTATCTTATTTTATTCTTTTTCTTCTTTTTTATTCTGAGAGAGGAGGAATGGGAGAAATAGAGTTCAAGAAATGTGACCTATAATATCGATGAGGACCCACCATAAATGCAGACCAGTTCCTGTTTAAGCAGCTTACAGCTTCACCATGTTTTGGAACCACTGCATTAAATGGACAAATTTGGTATCTATTCTGGCACTCGAAAGTAGGTAATATTATAAGATTGTACTTTTGAACTTAAAATCTTTCAATTTTCAGTTTTAACCTAAAGAACATTATACTATTATCTTCAAATTGTAACTTCAGTAAAAAAAAAAAGCACGATTTCAGTGCCCCACCAATAAGAATCTTTTCAACCGATAACATAGTCGCAAATATAGAGTTTCAAATTTGGGGTGCCATGGCCCTGACTAAAAACAATTTGCTAAACTTTTGTTTTTGTTTTTGTTTTTTGCATCAATGAAACCCTGTTGCGTATTTATTACTATAACAATCATGAAGAAAAAAAATTTTCAAAAAATTTTGGGGGCCAGGACTTATTTTTGCCTAAGACTGACAATGACGAATTTAATCGTTTGCAGTCATTCTTATTTCCATTTTTGATTATTTTTGTTAAACCGATTCCACTGAAATAACACTTTTGCCTGCAACTATATTGTAGAAGTATTTAAGTTTTATGATGATTCAACAGACGTTCTCACTTTGCTTTCTATTTTATTTTTTTATTTTTTGTTTAATTTCGTTTTGGCTATACATACAGATATTTTATACAGCATTTAGAGGATATAATATTTCGAAGTTGAAGTGAGAGAATATAGGATGGTACGGATCCGATGGCCAATGATCTACAAGTACGAATTTTTCAATCGCAAATTGGAGTATCCATAGCAAGGGCGTAGATAGTTCCATTATAAAAAGGGGGGTCCTTATATTCTCAATTGTCTCTTTTGACCCCCCTCTTACAAAAAAAATCACTTAAACACACTAAAAATATTTTTAGACATAAAAGATTTTTTATTTTGCTCGGATCCCCTCCTTATATACACCCTCTGCACTTGGAGCTGAACAGAACGTCATTATGGGTCGCGAAAGGGACGGCGGCCAGTCTCGAACATTCGAATGTAGAGCTGAGCATTTAATGTTCCTAAAACCACTGGGCCCCACAGACCCCACAAAGAACGGTTACTCTAAACTTGGAAGGCTCAAAGACACTATCATTTCAGTTATACCTATTTCGCTTCTCCATATCCTCTGGAAAATAAATAACACACAGGAAGACTTCCTACGGTCGTTTCCTCGATCCATTGTTAGCTCAGATCAATAACGCAGTTCCAACAAATCTCATCTCTCATCTTTTCATATACCTGTATGATACTAATTCCCACGAAAAACCAAGCTCATTAATACTCGAACTGGTTTCCGAATTCCCATAGAAAGTTTAATAACTTCGACGAAAACATCTTCATCGAAATACGTTAGATATTAGTTCTGCAATGCATTTAAATGTAGATATACTGTAATACCTAAACGCCACCACTGATGACACGACAGCAACGTAATATTTCAAACCGGATGACTCGATGCGAATGTGCAAATGTGCAAAAAAGCGTGCAGCTACAGCACACTGTGCGAACATTGGCGACAAATTTATTAAGTTTTTACAAATTACTGGTTTTCTTCGCCTCATCCTATTTGGTGTTTGACAATGGTACATGCGGTAAAATGATACGGCCGATTATGATATTATTATTTTTGACGTTTAAAAGAATGATGAAGAAGCAGAAGAAAAAAAAAAAAAAAATTCATAAAAAATAAATATATATATATATATAATATTATGTATAATTGCGTCTGTGAAACAAAACCAGTTCTGAATTTTAAATCGCGACAAAGTAGTTCGCGTTTCCAGCAGGATACGTTTAGCATCAGTTCATAATATGTACACAGCACTATGGCTGTCGTGAGCAATCGAATTCCAAATAAAATATAAGAAAAACAAAGGAAGAAAGAAACAAATGAAAAAAAAAAAAAAAAAGAAAAGAAAAAAAAGATTTAAAAATCCAAAATTATTACTAAAATTTTTTATACCTACAAGTACTACGTGGCTGAAATAAAGGCGATCACGCGATCGTAATTCAAATAAAATGCGTCACGAAATCGAGAAAATCGCGTTTGCAATGATAAACGATGGTAGTAGGTCTGCTGGAGTCTCGACATTTTTACGTCGTATTCACGATAAATGGGTTGGAAAATCAGTATAATACTTACGGGACACTTGTGAAAATTCAAAATCATTTCATTCGACACGTCATCGGTTCACCTAAATAGAATAATAATGTAGAAATTTAGATCTTTGAAAAAAGTGGAAATTGGTGTAGATGTGTAGATACGTCATCCGCACGTTTATCACTCTGATTTAGAAATGGATGCTAGCTATCACGTCAGAGCTACCTATGGATCACACATTTTAGTTCTAAATCAGCAATAACTATTAAATGGGTTACGATGTAAATCAGACTCCTTATTTGGTTTCTACGCACCTGCAATTTTCTACTGTATCTACTTATAATATTATCAGCAAAAAGGTTGATACCTACACCACAGTTTTCGTCACACGTTTGTTAACAGGCTACAGTTACACCAAATAAGTAACTTCTACCAGTAGCCTACGACTTTAACACGCTTGCTGTAGGTACTTATTATGACATTTTTTTTTTTTTTTTTTCAATAGTGTTCTAAATCAGTTTTAAATCGTTATCCTACAGGCTACTATAATACGAGAAATAATTTTATGTATATATGTATGTATGAATATGTATATATGGAGGTATGTATGTTTGTATGTAAACGCGTTCTGGATAACTAGACCAACGATGCGGCTGAAATTTACAGGATGGAAGTTTTTTGGCGCGAAAATATGATATAGATAGATCCCAAGTTGAAGAAAATTCGTTGAGCAGAAATATGAGCATCTAAATCTATCCATCAGCAAAGAATGATAACTGTGATAACAGCGAACCAACGAGCATATGCATTAACATTAGAGGCACAATACGCTACGTTTTACATGACGTTCAGTGAAGCCAGTTACCCCCACTCCAATAAACCTGTACCTACGATTAGAAAAGCATAGGAAATATGCGTTTTCACCCGAATTTTTGGCCATATTTCTCTTATTTAATTAGATAGCTACTTTTTTGTAATAAATAAAATTTTAGAAGTAGTTTCAAGGAATAAAATGAGCTCAAGAACAAGAAATTTGATTTCTTAGAAGCCGAGAAAATTGAAGAAGAAAATGAAATCATGCATCATATTGGCTTAATTTAATGTTATCAGTAAACATTAATCTTACAGACAACCAATTAGAATTTTTACGAACTCACTGTTTTTGAGTCTTATCATTAGCTGTCTTTAGGGAAAAATTTTCTGATACTAACATCAAATTAAATCAATTTGATATAATCCCTTCTTCGATTTTCTCAGCTTTTAATAGCTCAAACTTCTTGTTTTTAAGCTCATTTTATTTCTTGGAGCCTCTTCTAAAACTTTATTTATGTCAAAAAAAGTAGTTATCTCTCCAAATAAAAGAACCAGAAACAAAAATTCGTGTAAAAGAGCACACTTCTGCATTTCAAGGGTTTATTGGAGTGCGGATAGTGATCTCACTGAAAATGACCGAATTGCGCCTCTAATATAACTCATATGCTCGTTACAACTAATGATGAAAAATTCGCTTGGAACGAACGTTTTTTTTTTAGATCTGCAATCTGCCTGTCATCAAATTTTGTGATTTAGGCTAAACACAATGGATACAAAATATCTCATATTGAATTTTGAATAATAATTAATAATACAGAATTTTGAATCATAGTTAGCCTAATAATATTGAATTTTATTAATGTACTTTTAATTTTATTTGGATATTCGGTTTTTTACTTTTTAGTATACCTACAGCTATTTATCCGAGCAAAGTGGATCAGATACTTTAGATCAAAAGAAACGAGGGTTGTTACCAACTGGGTTCAGGAGGGCAAGCTGACCTCAGAAAATTGAGTAATTTAATTTACTCCACCCCAAAAAACAAAAACTCTCACGTTTAAATTTTTCTAAAACGCAATTTCTTATTATTTCCAATTCCTTCTTATAACTCTTTTGCAATCCCTTCTTCAAATAGCTCCAAAAATTTCCCATTCGAAATTATTTTCTGGTTTGGCCTACTATCTCGATAAGGACTTAATAGGTTTCTCAGATAATCCTTTCTTGTAAGATTATTCTTTATGCAGGCAACAGATAATGGAATTAGAAAAAGAGAAATTGAGTAAAAAAAAAAATTAAATTTTTTTAAAAATTTCAATGTGATAATATGATCTATGTTTATGATCAGTTTATAGCATACGTACTTAGTTTATCTTCGGGTGGATTATTTTCAGTGTTAGTTTAACGTACATATAAATATGGAAAATCGAAATAATTTCAACGTGGCAAACACAGAAGAATAATTTTTTTACCTTCTCCATTACACCCAAGGACGAAGTAAGGTGTTTTCTTGGAGACGAGAGTAGCTCGATTGGTAATTTATTCCTCCTTTTGCTCTTTTTCTTTCTTTCAGTAGAAGTTGAAAAATGAAAATTTTTGATACTTCCTATGCTTTAGGCTATTCAAGAACGAACGCATGAACTCAGGTAGCCATGTGACGTGGCTAAAATGTACCTACCTACCAAAAACAAAGAATGTTAATTTTTTTTTCCTCTTTATAGAAGCTAAAATAATTATCGACACGAAAAAAAAAAAAATGTACACACGAACGACGTAAAATCATCGACCGCGAATAAATTAGTAATACCTGCGATTATAAGTAATACTTACATCCGTTATTTTTTTACACATGCACGCTCGACATTTTTGTTACTCGAGTATTAGCCGTTAACCTACACTTAATTGTCGTATATGAAGTGATATTGTAGAAAATGTTGTAAGTAATAAAATAAACAATCAATTAAAAATAAAACTTCATCCAAATTGATCGACATCAAGAATACATGAATGTAAGGAATGTGCGAAAAAATTCGAAATGCTAAAATATTTGCCTAAAAACGTTTCTTTTGTCGACCGATTTTTAATTAAATGCATTAAAGGCACTCTTTTTTGCGAACTTTCTAGGTTTTTATAGATTTGTAATTCGACGTACCATACAAGAATAGGCCAGCAGTATTCGAAATATAATAATAGATATTTAGGAGAAAATTTGTTATTGGTGTTTGTCTTAGCGGAGCTAAAAATAAATTATTGTACCTAGAGTAGCAGGACCGAAACCAAGACTATATACGTGAGACTCGGACCAAGAATGGACAGTGCAAGACCGAAACCAAACGAAAAAGTCCAGAAGTCTTGCCAATTAATTTAATAGTCTGTAATATTTAGTGTTGAAATTTTTTCATTTTATATTGTAACCAAAAACGAGACTGACTGTGCTAGACTAAGACCAAGAATTTAATGTACAAAACCTAAACTGATATCACATTTTATCTTAGTTTTGTTTTTGCATTTTGCTTATTTCTATAGAAATAAACTGTTTTCAGGAAAAGGTATACGATACGTAAAAAGAAGAATCACATATTTTATATCTAACGCTTACAGTTCTTTTTCACTTACAAAAATTTAGTCCAGTAATTTGTTATCATAGTAAGAATTAAAAGCTTATATGAAGAATAGTGTTCGCAAAAATTTTGGAATTTTTTAAATTAAAAATAAGAGAATAATCATAAATTTCATGTAAATTCGTATAATAATTATTATTTCATGTTCATCTGGATACACACCTGCTACGGTTTCATGAAAATGGGAAGGTAAAAGAATGGGATCAGCAAAATTTAGATTGCCCACAGGGTGCAGAAATTTGAATGGGGCCCCGATCATATCGACAAAAGCTTATAGAGGCAGATGAGGCAGTTTCTCTCCGCAAAATTCTATCCAACCACAAAGATATAATGTGTCATTTCCGTAGGAGACATTCTTAACCAACGACAAAGCTTTTTTTTAATTTTGGAAAATTTTTGGATTTGTTAAAAATTTTTTTATTCCTGTCCTTTCATCAGCAGACACTTTTAAAAAAAATACTCCCGAGCCAAGCAAACAAGCATTAGATAGTTGGTGAAAAGTGATGTTCAGAAAAATTCTACACAAAAGTCGTGCATAACAATTTTCTCACAGTAATTTCATCCGTGAGCAATAGTAAAAAATTCAAATTAAAAAGTGTAGGTAGCCTGTGTAGCTATTATAGGATGACAAATAATTTTGGAAGTCTTTTCAGAAGAAACGATTCCGCGTCCAGGGGCGTAATCAAAAAATTATTTTTCGAAGAGAGGCAGCAAAAGGTTGAAAAACTTTGTGGTGGCTATTTTGAAGGCAAGGGTAAGGATATAAAAGGAAGAAGAGGTTACGTCTATGGAAAATTTCATTATAATAATGTAAATAGTTTTACCTCAAAGAGGGAGGTTATTGTTTGGGGCGGGATTGGTTGCCTTGCCCTACGGTGGTTACGCCCCGAAAGCAGTTTCTCACTCGTTTTGATAACGATTTTATTGCAAATGATATTTTCGAAAGCTACAATAATTTCAAGCTAATTCCTATACCAACTTTAGCAGCAGCTCAGTTACATGACAAAGTTCACTCACTCAAGTGTGTACCTACTCTTAGGAACTTTAGCCTAAACCGAGTTTAAAAAATTATAAAAAATAAAATGTATGAATAAATTAGCAGACCACTGTCTTTATGGTAGTAGCTATTATACGTGAACAGCAGGTAGGTATTCTGTATGTAGGTACATGAAAAATGTTCATAAACTGCACAGCTGTAAGATTCTATTTTCTGCACTTTTTTCTCTCACTTCATCGCTGTCTTTCTTTTACTTTCTCTATCTCTCTCTCTCTCTTTCTCGTTCTCTTTCTCACTCTCTTTCTCTCGCTCTTTCTTTCACTCTGTTTCCATTATTTCGGAGAACATTCCAGTTGGTATTATTTTGTGGTGCAGTACCACATACCACCTTGCACGGTATTCGTGTTACTCTATGGAGCGACAAACTGCTATCGCTAGACAATGGGAAGTGTTGAGGAAACGCGTGTGCCATAAAACGATGGGCGAGAGGTCCTATCGGGCGTTGATTTATGGCCGTCGAGGTCTACATTTTACTCATACATTTATTTTATATACGCACACATATTATATACATATATACACACTCACATAGACATATACTATATATGTATATATTTATATGCTTTAGGATTATGGCTTGCTGAAAGGAGAGGAAACAGAAAAGGTATTGTGTTTGCAGTGTGCTTGCTCACATACAGTATTGTAGGTATCTACTACAGTACAATGTATTCTATGTACGTGTATATGTGTATATATATGTATGTATATACGTAGGTATATTAAGCCTTTGTAGTGGTTTGTGTGTGTACGTTCACCATCTACAGGGTCCCTTATTTCTTCTCCTTTTTTTTTTCTTTTTTTTTTTCATTTCGCACTCCGCCGAGAAGGACCGAAGGGTTCAAATTGATTTATGCGACTCTTACATTGCGCCCGGCGTTAACTACATTAAAAGAGAGGAAAGTCCAAGCCGCGGCCGTCAGGAGAAGGTGTGGGTGGAGGGGGAAGACAAGGGGTTCCAACGGTATTAGAATATATTTCATACGACATGCCACATATATCAGCATTTAATTTTAAAGGCTTTTCAAGTGGCGAAAACAATTACTTTACCTATCGTATACTTCCTATATAGTATACTTATTGTAGTCTACGTAACAACAACTTTTTCAGACGAATATTATTATTTTTTTCCTTTATATATTTTACGCGGGCGCGACAGTGTCATCTAAAAAATTTATGACCATAAAACATAACACACACACAAAAAAAAAGGAGAAAAATACGCATAGAACAACGACCAAGAGGAAGCATTTTTCAGCTACCATCAGTAATTTTTTTTTCTCTCTCTCTCTCTGATACCTACATGTATATCATAAACACATTCCTATTATATGCGATAATTTTCTGGATACGGATTTTTCAGGGTTTTTTTTCTTCCTCTCATATTTTTGTCCCCTTTTTTCACCCAAAAAATGGCAACAAGTGCACCAGCATAATCATATTAAAGAACAATCCGCCAAAATGAATTGGGAATTCGATTTAATGGGCGGTGAACCTAAAAATGCTTCGGTCTTGGTTTTGTGGGTTTCTTTTTTTTCTTTGTGGTTTTCGTTTTTTTGCATAAAAGGGCGGTCGTTGAGTAGCTTGTTTTTCTACGTGGCAGAAATTTAATACAAAAATAATGCAAATGTGGAACGCGTATTTTAGGTGAGACGTTATAACCAGAGGACAGGGAAGCTGAAAAGTGGAATAGCATGAATCTCTATTTAGGTAGAATGTGGACGCAGTTCATCACAAAGGTTTTATTTCGTGCACAGATAATGAATATTTGTTTCGTGTTTTTTTTTCCCTAGCTAAAATCTGAAAGTGTTTCTTATAAGAGAGATTTTTGACTTACGTTAAATTTTGAAACGCAGATGCAGTGCACTGAGAAGGAAATGTAGCAATTTCTTTCAACGATGTGGTACAGAAATAATTTCAATCATCTCATCAGCTGCAAAATACCGCAGAAGTATCGTGTACAAATTTTAAACTTATTATTTAGAAAGTATTTCAACAAAAATAGCTACAATTAGAATGATTTATTTTGAATTTTTAAAGGCAATGAAAAAAAGAAAAAGTCAAAATTAAGTCACTGTACTGCTTATGTATGTCGATGATGAAACAAAAGAAATGACTAATGACATGAAAGTTTTACCTACATGAAAATACTCGGATATTACATTCGGTTGATACTACTACACAGAGGTAAAATTAGATTATTTTAGGTGAGCCATTGAGGGGGTCAAGAGGGAGTGATATAAAGCTTCTTTTGGCTTATGTTGGCAATTTATCATCCAGTAAGTAGGTACCTCTACCTATAGTTTAAATTTGTCTTCCTATTTTTTTTGGGAGGAGGAACAGTGAAATGGGTAAAATTTTTTAGAGGGCTTGATTGATTCAGGAACTTTTGTAACTCCATCATTGCTACTATAACATGGGGCGTGAAAAAATTCACCATAAAAAACACAAAGAAGTTTTTCGTTATATTATTAACTTAAGATTTCGTGAAATGAAAACGTTATAGAAAAAGATACTTCCAGAAGAAATAAAATGGGTAAAATGAAGATTTATCTAAAAGATAATCAAAGATGAAATTTTTTAGTGGATTGCGCCCAGAATTGAGAAAAAATACCAAAATGAGATGGAATTCAAGCTTCGAAGTTCTCCAAAGGTAGACTTTATCAAAGAAGTGGCGTATACTCAAATGTGCCTCATGCAACCATAAAGTCAGAAACTGTTGCCATGTAAATATTTATGACTGTATCATTTCTTTACAAACTATCAATACTTTGCCCTCATGAAAAAGTAGTTATGTGCCTTAACTGAAAGCCAGCAATAACAATAGCAATACAAATAGATGAGGCATGTAATCCAATAGAAATAATACTAACATCATCATTTGTTATACACAGAAAAAAAAAAATTCAGATTCAAAACTAAGAATAGAGCACTTATTTTTCAGCAATAGCAAATAAAAACTGTGGCAATAAAGTAGACTAGAAAGTTGATGAAATAGAGTGACTTACCCTTTGGAATAAATGAGTGGCGAAGAATGTTATGAGTGTCGGAATAGAGGATAAGTGCACCAGTGACCAGCTTGAAAACAAGAATAAGAGTAACAGTGGTCACAGCTGGAAATGCAACATCGCTTCCTGCAGATTTCTGCTTTTGACAATTGTTGCGAGAAAGAGATAGAGATGAAATAAAATATTATACACAAAGGTTTGAAAGTGAGGATTTACCTGCGAGGGCAAGTTCGCAAAATGGGCATAACGAGTGAGCAGTTCTAAAGTCATATAAACTCACTTTCAAACATTGTTCAGGAAGACATTTTTATAATTAATGATCAGAAAGCAATGAAATCATGGGAAAAGAACCATTAATAACTACTACCTAGTTGTAATTGTTAGAAATTTCAAAGATAAAAAATAATTAAAGTAAACAAATATATCCATAATGAGTACCTCCTCTAAACTAGCTTCCATATCATAGTTCGTATGGTAGCAGCTTGGTAATTCACTGGGGTTGCACGTTCGAGTCCCAATCAGGCCAGTAAATTTTTCTTAAAAATAAAAATTCTAAGTTAATGGAAAACCACTTTACCTTTAGGTTACATCATTCATCAATGATAAGCACTACTTTTCGCTCGCAAAATACGATTGTTAACATCGCCTTTTTGATCATGTATTATAAAAAAAAACTATTTTATACAGTAGGTAGACTTTAAAAGTTTAATTTTGCACCCTTTTCATTTGAAAAGAAACATGGCAGATGTTGGTTAAATCATGAATGATAGTCGCCTTCAGTAGGTAATAAATATGGGAAAAACTTTTTAAAGTACGTAAACAAAAATTTTTACATGATTACGCGTGCTTCTGTTTCTATTACTTCATTTGTTAAATTTTGAACAAGTTTTAATCGAATTTTTCTTGTGTTTAAGTACGTTACGTTTACAAAAACTTAACTTTCAGTTTAGACCTATTCAGGATCAAGAATTTGTATTCAACGAGATTTTTATATCATTATTTATTGGAATGTAATATCTACTAATCAAATTATCATCGTATAGATACCTACAAAATAATTCGATCAGTCTTGGAAATAATATTTTTTACGCATGTATAAAAGTAAATGTTTCAAAAAATAAATAAAATAGAATGTTCTCAGGCTCATTCAGCTGAAATTAATAAGATGAAAGTCCTTGATTAATATTACCACCAGTTTTTCACATTAAAATAATTATTTAAATATAGTTATTACCAAAAGTAGAAAGTACCTGAAATATGTATGGCAGTAACAAAATTCGAAACTTTTGTTTTAAATATAGCATTCACCAGAATTCCAGTAAGTTTTACAAATGTGAAAATAAAAATAAAATTAAAACAAAATTTTCGTAAAACCATTTTATTGTTAATGATTTTTTTGTTGTTCAAAAAAGGAAAGTATAGGTTTAAACATAAAAATTGTAATCCTACCTACTTTTAGCGATGGCTCTTGTGTTATTGTAAATTTTATGGTTTTTAACATCCATTCAAAATCAAAAAACTCTAGCGCAGCAAAACACGCTAGAAAATGAAGTATCTTCTTTAGCAAAACATTTAAATAAACAAACAAATAAATACTATGAAAAAATTAAAATATCAAAACTATTTTCTAGAATGTTGAGTGAAAATTACGTTCAGTTAGGCTTCAAGGAAATTCATAATGATTTTGTATTACAAGGTTATAAAATAGTGCGCACGTTATTAAATGATTTTTTTAGCAAATAAAGTAACAAGCAAGCCTGCTTTCCACAAAGCTTTTTTATCTCATCTGAAATTGTCTACTCTTTTTATTAATGGTTGACGATTTTTTCAAATCCCTTCTATGCATGAACCGTGAAACTGATTAAACCCTAACATTGCATAATGATTGATAAAATATGGTATTTTCAATGATTGTATTAAAGTTATGTAGACAATTAGACAAGTTGACGAACTTCGATAAAAAATTGCCCCAAAGGTTATTTGGAAAATTTTATACCACTAAGTAAGTGCTGGTGTCATTTGCGAGAATAATTCCCTTCACTTTGAATGACAAACTACACTTGCGCTTACTCGTTGGGATAATTTGTCCCAACTGCAAACTCTTGCCAATTTTATTACATTGGCTGTATATAGGAGTGCTTCAACTCGTCTAAAGAGTTCATATAACTTTAGTTTGCACTGAATCTCATGATTATTGCTTTAAAAATTACGCATTTTAGAACCATTTAAGTTCCAAAAATACAACATAATAGGATGTACTGAATGCACCATCCCACCGACTTGGACTAAAAACAATAGGCTTCATTTTTGTCTAGATCCAAATAAGTGTACCAAATTTCATGACTATCGAATGAAAATTACAACCTATATCAAGTTAAATTGGAAAGTGTACATCACTATAATAAACATACAAGTTGTTAATTATTTCACAAAATTATTTCCCCGATATTATTTCATCCATTATTCCCCTCATAGTTGATGCGCATGCGCCACTACAAACACAGCGACACAGATACAAAAAAAAATATTTGTTTTCCGTTCCCAAACAATGAATTCTACAGTGTTAACAAAAAAAATCCATGGCCAGTACAAGCTGATGCACGGCGGAGCGAAGCTTCAGGGTTTGTATAATTATACAGGTACCTAGGAATTTCAGCTAATAGCGTCAAAAATTTTCTTCGATCATAAGTCGAAAAATAAACATACCTCCGACCATAGGTTACAATACCAGATCGATTTTAATATGTAGCTTTTATTCAAAAACCCACATAAGTGAAAATCAAGCTCTGCATTATTGAATTCTGCCTTATGGCCTTATGAGATACTGAGTATCAAGCCACGAAAGTTTTTGATCTTTAATAAATTAGTTGTTCGTATAAACAAGCTTCAAATAAAATTATTTTAAGTAAGAAAAAATTACGTTTAACCCATAGATTTTTCCTATTTACTTTTATTTTTGAGAAAAAAATTACAAAATATAAAATTAAAAAATACAAATTTATTTTTCAAACAACATACCATAAATTGAGACGGAATTAATCGTACCTAAACTGTAAGAAATTTATTACCTAAAGGAATAATCAATCTATCTTACCATACTATGGGAATCAATAAAAAATGCAAACAAATTCGCTAGAGGGCATATAAGCTAGGTATAGTTCAAATAAACAATAAAATTCACCTCACGCGAATAATGGATTTTGTTTTACCACTTTATTAGTAATTTATGAACTTTTAAATTTTACTACTTTCGGATATTAACAATTTTTTTTTTGCACGACAGTGTCTTCAAAAAACAATAAAACAAACTGATTTTTTATCCAAATTACAGTATTATTAAAATTTGGTATTTTTTGGAGGTCTGCTTAGTTTTGTTTACAGGGGTTCAACTTTACAGCCACAGGCTATCGTTATAGGTTTGAGAGACATATCCGCTACCATCATATTTCGACTTGAAACTGCGATATGTTCGAACAGTGACTTTAGTGCTCCCTGCACCAACGATTGAAAAATTCTTGTTGCTAGACCACTGACCATCATCCATCAAATTTGGACGCCAATTACGAACAAACTAATCACTCCTGACAGTAATTAGCCAAATGTACAACACTTTTCAAAGGAACGTCCCCTCCTGTACTTTCTAAGGTCAGATGGCTCAATATAACCAAAACAAAAGTCAATAAAAAGTAAAAAATTTAAATTATTTTCGTTCTCTACGAATTTTTATCAAACTAAATAATAAGAGTAGGTATTCGAATATAAACGACATTGTACACGGTTTTCTTTTGTTATTTTACTAACGCTTTTTTTCCACATTTCTTTCCTCTTATTTTTTCTTTTTTTTTTAAACTTCCGTACAATGCACGATTTTGAAGCGAAAAACGTAGCAAAAGAATAAATAAATAAATAAAATAAAATAAAACGTACCTATAAGTGTTTGCTAACACGAACTTCGATGTCCCATTTATATATATGTATATATACCTACATGTATGCTGCCTTTTATCAAATTCGATGTTACTGATTTCTCAATAATCGAGTTCTTAACAGAGTATTTTTTTCTCTATATTTATTTTATTTTTATTTATTTATTTATTTATTTTTTTTTTACTTGGGGAATCTTTTTTCTCTTTCTCTCAGGACATGAAGACGAAAGGCAATATTCAGCCCATATATAGTAGTTACTACCGTCTGCATTTTATTTAATCCGATTTCATAACTTCACGCCGTGATAGACCTGAATCCAAACATACACACACACACACACACACATATACACACGAAGAGTAAGAGCAACAGAGACAGCCAGAGAAGAGACAGTGAGAGGTCTGCACAGGCTCTGGGCATGTCTTTCCATTTGCGCATAATTCATAATTCTCTTTCTCAGAAGAGTAAAAAAAAAAAAAAAAAAAAAAAAAAAAAAACTCGTCCGTAATATACTTTATTCATATATCACTTTTATACGATGTGGTCTTCATATATTTCACGAATATACCTTGTTTTTATCTTGAATATTATTATCAATATATGAGCAGGAGAAATAAAGAAAATATATATATAAATATAAAGAAAAGGTAAACAGAGGAAGGGGAGAGCGAGATACCGGGTTTCAACCTAAAATTAATTTGTTCTTTCTCTCGATCCACTCTCGTTTCTCTCTGTGTTGGCTCATAAATGCCCAAAATTTACTAGCATTATATTTTTCGGCGGAAAACGTGAAAAATGTGTCTGTCCCACACTTAGTCTAAAACTATTCGTCACTTGAGTTTATTTTTCAAAACTGTTGTGGTCTCCCGACTTGACTATGGCTTTATGTAATAAACTAATGATTGAGCTATATCCTAGGTAAAACAGCTTCGGCGTTTATAGGTTGCAGTCGACACAGAAGTTTGTTTGTATCTCGATGTTGGGAAATTCTTATCAGTTCCCATTGTAAATTAAGCAGCAATAACACCGAAAACTAATTAATAATTATTTTGTATCAAGTTTCCGATAGAAATCAGATCAATGATTGTAGGGTGTAGGACGATCCTTACACATCACAAGTGGTCCCCTGACACTGCAGCTCACATCCCAGGATACCCAATCGAACCTGTGTTAAGATATGGGGGAACTTCTTGGAGCAGACAACTCGGTGCTCCCATTTTTCCATCTAATTAAAGACTTATTGTGCTTCAGCAACTGTAGGATTGTTAGGGATGGTGAGTGCTAACCGTTCCTTCAAACTTCTGTTTGTCCTTTGTCGCTCTCACTCCACAATAATCTTTTTCTTCAGGATACTGGAAGCAAAGGAGGAGACGCAAACCCATACACGTAAGCTTGATCTGCGTAGTATAAGTCCAATAAGGTAACTTCAGCCACATTTTCTAGGATCTTCTGCATCTGCTCCTGCTCCTGATTCCAGGCTCAGTACTCAAGCAGAGTGTGCCAGACATTGTCATCATCTCACTCTTCACAGTTCAGGCATATGGGACTGCGTTAAAAATGAGATGCCAAATTTATTTTATATAGTTGGAAGAGTGACTATTTTTCAACACTAAAGGGCGAAATTTTTAGAAGGTACGAAGATAAAACAAAAATATGTGGCTTAGTAATTTGAAAAACACCGTCGCAAGTTGACAACGTATTAAGAACTCTTTATAATAAGTTTATAAATTGAAATTAACCCACAAATTAACATAGGTAAGTAGGTACCTATTTAATTTAATTTCAGAGCTGCGTTTTTAAGTAACTAATAGTAATGGCCAACTAACTACCTTCAGACCGATTAAAGTTTGATAAGAACTTACCACTACTGATAAAAGTAAATTAAGAAAAATAGCAAGATTGAAATCCTCTTAAGAGTGCATATAGAAACACTAACTTTTTCTTGAGAATTAAACAGACCCAGTGGTAAAATAATTATACATCATCATGCACCACCGCCAGTTTTTAACCTTCATTTATTTATATGGCCAAATCATAAATAAATATTATTATTATTATTATTATTATTGTTATTATTATTATTGATAATGATAAAAATAATGCCTATTCAAAATCTTAAATTATTTAGTCGCCTACCTACTCTTACTGATTTCCTCAATCATCTACTCTTCGTAGAATTTATGCAGTTCATTTTTCTATAAAGAATCATATTCTCCAAAAGCACAAATTTTTTTTTTTTTAGTACCATACCGTGTTCTAAAATCTTTTTAATTATGTTCTTATTACAGTCTGAATCAAAAAAAATTTTACCTCATTTTCCATTATGGTCCAAGCAAAATGACTTCCAATCAATACCAACGAAAATTAACCTATATTTTCCAACTGTAAAATTTTCAAAAAAAAAAATCTCAAGCCTTATATACACCCTCAAAATTATTACTGAACAATTTTCATAGAATCTAAGAAAAAAAGAGCAAACAAACCAAGGATCATCAGTTTCTAAATTAGTTCCTTTTTAATTATCGAAGAATTTACCACGTTTTAAATTTAGACCTACCTAGGCTATTATTTTGAACCAAAATTATGGTTAAAGACCCATCAAGTAAATCAGCATCATTGTATTAGCTATATTTTTTAAATATGTTGGCTATACAAGGTCGAAAGAACTAAAATACCTTTATATAAGGAAAAGGTCATTGAACTTATTGAACACGAACCAACTCACTTCAATCATTCCTTTGACTTCGAGAACGATAGAATAATTTCTTCAATTGAGTAAAACCAATTTAACAAAAAAATAAATTTCATTTACGATCACCTATATTTAACTTGACAGTACCACCACAAATATTAATTTAAAAAATGTAAATTTCTTACTTATAAATTTAAGTGTAACAGGTTTTACTCGTGCAAGTAGGTACTCGCCTTGAAAATAGCTTATCAAAAACAACGTAAAATTCACTGTCCAATGATCAGCAGTCACTGTTAGACCACGAACGTTTGTTCTATAGAAAGTCGATAGAGGTTTACAATCGTAAAGTAGACTACATACTTCGACATTTTTCTGAATAAATAGACTACTCTTTGGTACTTCTCCACTTCTCACTCTTTGACGATACTATAAATAGCTCTTATTAATTAAACCAAATATACCTATTAATTAATAATAATAATAATTATTTTTTTAAACTCATTTCCTGGACCAAAATCATCGATAATAAAGAGTATAGAGAGTAGGCCCTATCGTTAATCTCATTAGGCTATATTAATGGTATCATTCAGTAACCTAGCACTGCAAAAAAAAAATTTCTCGTATCGTTTTTATCTCAAATTTAATCGATGCATGATAAAAATTTAAACAAACAAAAAAAAAAGTATAACCAATCGTACGATAGAAGAAGCTATAGATAGAGTACTTAGTCTAAATTATAGTACAATAATTGGTAAAAAATCGAGAAAAAAGTGATTTTTTTCTTATATTTTCTCGAAGAGTCTATCATGTGGACAAAACTGTGAATAATAAATAAAAAAAAGTACGTCCCACAAATCATCCCGTATTTGGTAATTTTTATTCGATACGTGCAACGCATTCCAAAAGCACGAATTATTCATTTCATTCGTAAATGGATTTATCGATATCATTGATTTGGAACTTTTTTTTATGTACTTATTTTCGGTTAAGCACGACCCAATATTCGATTACAAGTATTATCACGTATAGGTTTATGAAATATTTATCAATAACCAGCGTCAGCCGTCTTCAAGACTAGCCTATTCGTCACAAGCTCAGGCTTGATTACAAATATATAGCCTATATCTTCAGAAAATAATTTTATAAAAATAAAACAATGTCTACATTGTAAACAACCATTTAAGAAAGTAAAACTTTAAATTAGAAAGAGAAAAACTGATGAAATATTTAAATCTACAATTACAAATGATCTAACACGGGCTATCGTGCGAAACAAACTCGGAAAACGAAAATCTGGAACTTAATTTATGAAGAAATTATAATGAACTGGAGTTGATGAGGAATACAGAATAGTCGTTGTACGAGAAATTTTATCCTACAGTAGGACACAAATACTTTAAATGAACTAATAGAGTTCACCGGTGAACGTAAAAGCGGATTTGGGGGCACAAACATTCTTAAATTTTTCAAATATTAAAAAATAGGTTGATAACTACATTAAAAAATTGAAGGAAAGAACCCAGCACTGGAAATTTATATGTAGCAAGTCCAACACCTGGGTATTTCATAACATCTAGTATTTTTAAAGAAAATTTAAAAAATTGTATTCCCCATTCAGAAATTGAAAAAATTTTGAGCATAGGGAAAAGAATTTTGGAACATGAGATAGAACAAGATAATAATATAAAAAAGGCTTGAGTCTTAAGGGGACTCATGAGGATTGATGTGTAAACACATAGTGTGAACCACACATCTACATGCCTACATGCCAACAGTTACAATATTATATGTTTGTAACTTGTAAGACATACGAGTTACAATTGTAATTCTCATTTTAGCCCCTATCATAATGTAGACAAAAGGATGAGATATTTATATATCAATAATAAAGAGGTTGTAAGAATAGTATGTATTGTTACACACTGTATTTTTCGTAATGGACACACGTGTACAATACTTATGTGGTAAAACAAATGTTGGCAAAATGCACAGGTGCAGTACGCAGTGAAGTTATTTCTGCGAAATGATCCACAATTGCAGGTTTCTTTATGTACAACACTAACTTGAAAATCATGTGTTACGTACACAGGTTACAAATTAACGTTATGTTGTGTAACAAGTGTGGAAAGTAAGCACTTCCTCTAGGACTGTGAAGTTTGCAACTGCTGGAGTCGACACTTGTTACACCCTGTATTTTTGGTGACAAGTAGGCATCTGCTGTATGCAGTAAAGTTATTTTCACATAGTGCTCTATAATTGGCCACTTTGTTTATGCCATACGACGTAGCTCAAAAATCATGTGTTCCATGCATGCGTTAGATAATTGTATAAGTAATAATATTGCAGAACAAGAGCTAAAATTAGGCAGTTCCAACATGGACTGTGAAGTTTACATGAGCTGGAGGCAAGTGCTGCAAATTTCACGTAAGTGAGAACTGCCTTTCTGTAACTGTATCTTCTGTGACATGAGCAATACGTAGTGAAGTTATTTTCACACTTCTTTAGAATTGGCCACATGGGTTGAAAATTGCGCATTTTCTGACCGAGTTGCAAAAAATTTTCAAGAAATCAAATTTTTCTTGTGTTCACACCTAATAAAATATCAGGCAAAATCACAAATGTACACACTAATCACCCAGAAACCTAACTTTCCTGCTTTCGCTATGTTGAGCCACTATCCTCATGACATTTCATGATATTGCGTCGATTCCACTGCTGGATGGTAAAAATATCTTGTACAATGCATCTCTTATGCATAAAAGGCTATTTTCAAATAAGTTCTGTATGCATGTTCTAATGTCATATTTGGTGTAGATGTTCTATCAGTCTTCAAAATTGAAACCAGGATACCAAAAATTAATATTACAAGAAAAAAAAACACAATTTTTTGTAATTTTTAATGAGGTATTTTGTATTTAAAACTTATACAAGTCCTTATGAGTTCTACCTTATACCTATTAATTATAATTTGTTTTCATTGGTGCGGTAAGGGAAAGCGTAGATTGCTGTAAACAGGTAAGTTAGCTATCTAGAGATGATAGAGTGTACACATCTGTGGACAAAACAATTTCAACCTATACTCTAGCGAGTAATCTTCGAAAATTTCATAAACTGAAAAGAAAATTGAGGAAAATATCAAAGGACATTCCCTCATAATGAATATTGTTTTCGAAGTATGTTAGTTAGTAAGGGCGAGTAGGTTAAATTGACAATTGGTGTGAGAATTGATAAGTACGTCTATTCGAAATAATCAATATGTGAATGAAAATAGATAAATTTTGGAAGTTGAACTAGGTAGATACTACGATTTAAGACCTCGAAAAAGCCACATTTTGAAAATTGTAAAAGCCGAAGAAGACGTGAGAAGATATATTTCATTTGTTTAAAAATTTTAAGCAAGAAAAGCAAGGAATTTTTTGACACCGTAGACCTACGTACGTGAGACAATTCAAAGAATAAATAAAAGAGAAAAAATGCAACGTTACCCCAGTTTGGATCTGGACTGTGTGATGTAAACGACAACTGATAACCTTCCCATAAAAATTAGTTCGCCTATTACGATTCGCGTTTCATTTCAGTATATCTTTATTCTCACAAATCATAAACATGGAACAGAATGCATGGGAACACTTTTTTTCTCTTCGTCATATACAAATAAGAACAGAAGGTTTACAAGTTAGCAGCTACACATATACAGTATCAATATCCGTAATTGGAAAGTACAAATATTTACTGCAGGTTGAACAGTTTCTTTTTCTTTATACCTATTTATCAAAAAGCTTTGATTATAGTCATAGGTAGGTACACATAATAGACCCAAAATTTGATGACAGGCCATAGTTTGTTGAAATATTTATCAATCATATCAGCACCGAATGGGAAAAAAATGTATCCAGAGGGGTATTGTTGTATTTTGGCACCTTTATTCAATTATTTAACAAAAATTTAAATTTGCGACTTGTTTTCCAGTTTTATGTCTCATGCAAACAAGTATTTTATGAATTTCTCAGCATTAGACAATTATTTTTTCAAAGTTTGAAAGTTGAAGATAGGTAGGAACCCAATATAAAATGATTGGCGCTATTTGTAATAAAATTCATGGTACTATTCAGTAGCGCACCTAGCTGGCTAGTAAAGGGGAGGAAATTTGAACTCCAAACATGAGGGGTGACACTTTTTCGGTGAAAATGATTTTCTATGACAATTTATAAAAATACACAACTTACTCACTCTATACCTATCAATTTTCAATCATCGCTGTAAAGAGCTCCGAAATATCACTCCCAGTTGAATACGCCACTGGTACTATTTTAATTACATCTATTAAAAACAATTAGACTCAATTTTTTTTAAATAAAATGTTGTACCTCTCCTTTATTAAATTTAAATTGATAGAGATTTTAGTCTATTTAGGTAGCCTATTTTAATGCCATTCCATGTTTTTTTTTTTTTTTTTTTTTTTTTTTCTATAAATAATGGAGACAGCTATTCAAAAATTACAATCCTAAGCAAAAATTCACTTGTCTTAGTATACTGGTGAGGTAGAAAATATTTATACCTATAGCCATGTCTGAATAATGTAAATTTTCTATCCAATTTCTCACGAAGTATTTTTCACATTCGGCTTCATTTTTTTCCACGATTGTCACAAAAAGTTTTCTTAATTTACACGAATTAGAAAACTGGTATACTGAAATTAATGGTATGAAGATGGTATAATTTAGGATCTCTAGTGGGCGATTGAGTGGAGGGTTTTTTATTTGTGTTTTTCTCGAAAACTTCATTCGAACTACCTACCGATTGCTTTTCCATCCAGAAAAGTGTCAATATTTTAATCTTGCTTACTCAATAAATGGTTATATAGATGAGATTCTCGGTCTTTTTTTTTTTCTTGTTTTTTATTCTTATTTATTAATTACGTTGAACATTTTTGCACTGATACCGGTTGTATTAATCCGCCCAAAAACCGAATATTGTGAACTGAATTTATAACCTATGAAGCCAACAAATAATTTTCAAAATCGTAACTCATTTGGCGGGCCTCCTCCTCTCGTTAATAATTAATGGTTTTACAAAAACAGGCGTTTTAGTTTTTATGTCTCTATTTATCATCTTCAGTCCTTTATTGCTTACGTTCTTGAACCTGGAGCCATTCATTTACGTTTGTAAGTTTGTTTACTTACACGAATCAATTTATTGACTTCGAACATATATTTTTTCTTCAGAAGCCTTTTTCTCACTTTATTTTTCAGACCAGCCAATTCCTATATCCGGCCGTTCCGGCTAGCCCACCATTGAGACACTATTCGATTAATATGAACGTTCTAGAATGCAGCAAACTGAGACTTCATTTCGATTTTCGCTAAAAGCTTACAGCTAATGTAAGCTAACTCCCCAATTTTAGAATGACTGCATACTCTTGCGACTTGGTATTTGAAAAAATTCTTTAAATTTAATGCTACAAGGAAACTAGGAAATAATTATTTCAATAATAACATAGCTGCTAATCTTATTGAAAAATTCTGTCAATGAGGTATGTAAATGTATAGTAATTACTAATTATAATTGTAGATTCATTTTGAATATCAACTCTGCGAATAAGTAATTCAAAAAAACAAAAAAAGGTGAAAAATACGAGAATGCAACCAAGACAAATTAAATATTATTTTAATAACGGATTTTAAATGTTTGGAAAATAAAAGTTTTTAAGCAACTGGCCATATTGCTATTAAAGCTGCAAGAAGGGCATCAATTTGTTTTTTCCAACCATCCTAGGTTTGAGGAAAGAGTGAGAGGATGTTTGTTGAACTATAAACGTATGAGTTCTAAATATATTAACAAGCTCCTATCACCTAATTTATATTTTTTCATGTACTTCGAGTAATGACTAAATAAAAATACTGATTTTCCAGGAGTATGATAAATTAGGTAGGTAGATGCTTTAATTGCTAATTTTTATAACGTTTACATTTCTCATCATCCTCGTTAGACCACTCCCACCACATGCAAGTTAGCTTAGGCTAGGTACATAAGTTTTCCCCACTATTTTGTTATATTTATGAGAATTTTCAGTTGCTTTAGTTGCATTGGTGCGATATAATCTGAAAAACATAGCAGGGGTTAAACTGTCACCATTGATAGAATTTCAATCTTGGCTACAGCTGAGATTGTCCGACTGACGAAAAAGCTTAATTCCAAAAAAAACTATCCAAGTGTAAAAAGTTGTTTTCCTGAAAATAAGAAATACATAGCATTTTATGACACTGGAATGCTGCTGCATGCTATTTGTTGGAGAAGAGAGTTGAACACTTGGTCTGCAGTGGCGGATTTAGGTTTTTTTTTAACCCAAGGGCCAGAATCTGGTGAACATCTGAAGAAAAAATTTCAATTTGTTGGAGGTAGTCCGAAGTGATGGAGGCCTAGGAACGATTAGCCCCCTGTCCACTTAAATTCGGCCCTGTTGGTCTGTTAGACTACCATAATTATTTACAATAATTATGCGAAAATGGCTCCATAATTTATCCTCAAACCATAAACCGTTAAAGTTTTCAACCCCTGTTTGAGTCAGTTTTTGCACTTAGGTGACTTAGACTACTTTATAATTCACCTCTTCAGATCGTTTTCTTTTTATTGTTTATTTTATAGTAGATATAAATGGTAAACAATAATCCCTTCTTACTCATTGATCTAAACTTTAAATATCTACCTATCTACTATTTTTCGTCAATATCTCTGGAGCAACCGACCGTTACACAAGGAAAAAAAATAATGTTATCAGATTTTCATTTTTTTAACAAAAAAATTTTATGTCTACGTGATTTCGTAAGATAATTCAGGGGCTGAGTTTATAATTTTTGTGTCGAAGCTGATTTTGGATACTCAGACACAAGTGCATATATGAAGTTCATTTTTCCATGTAATAATGAAACAAGTTGTAGGTAGGTAATTCACTTCACGGCGATAAAATGTACTTAATTTGTGCACATTTTCTCGAAATTAACAGGGAAGTGTAAACTTAAAACGTATTTTTTTCCAAATGTGGTTTTATGGATTTGGACCCGATTCACTTTTGCTCTGAATCCACTTCGGCTCTGAACTTTTCAATTATTATTCAGCAAATAAAATAATAAAAATTCTAAAAGGTCTTCTCTTTAATTAGGCCTCAGTTTTGAAACCTGACGGTTCAGGTATCGGTTCTCACTTGTTTACTGCAATGAGAATGCATACCAAAAAATAAAAACACGCCTCTTTCTCGCATCATTACCATTAAAGAGAACAAGCGATGTGACACGATGTGTGATAATTGGGCAAACAATTGAACTGAGAGAAAACATTATGCGCGGAAAAAAAGGAGAAAAAAAGGTAGGTACAGTAAAAGGGAAAAAAACGTAAGAAAAAACTGGGAAAAAAAAAGTAAAAAAGGAAGGAATATATATATATATATATATATAAGAAAACTTACAAGTGGAGAATAAAACGTCGAACTATCTATACTCGGATACGGATTTTGATCCGTCGACGGATAAGGTGTGCCGTAAACTCCAGCGGTTGTGGTCAGTCTTGGATAAGTTGATAATGCAGCCAGTCTAGCTGAGTCATATTGACAGGAGCAAACCGGCTGACCTGTTACAGGATCGGTGACTAGAGGTCTTCCATTTTCGCAGCATCCGCTGCCACTTCCACTATTATTACTACTACCGTAGCAAGGGGATACGCCTCCCCCTCCACTACCACTCGAACTGCCAGGGCCCCCGGCCCCAGTCGGTGATGATAATCCGTCAGTAGGTACAAGAACCTGCAATGTAAAAAATAAATAAATAAATAAAAATATATGTAGGTTAAGTTATTTATCATTTTTATATCAAATATATATATAAGTGTAAGTTATACTGTATTTATTTGAGATTAATCGTGATTACTGAGAGTAAAATAAAGGGAAAAATTTTTTTTTCTTCTTCAAAAGCGGTTTCTATTTTATATTTTCCACGCGTTTAATTTATAAATTATGTTGGTTAAACTAATTAGGAAAAAAACTATACATATATATATATATATAAGTCGTATATTAAATTATCGAGCGTTATTGCTCAAAATTTATCTTATATCGGCGTAATTAATTGAAGCGAGACACGTTTATAGTTTTAATTTAATACGATTGATCGTAAACGTTTTTAATAGAGTAGAACGATTTTTTTTTTTTTTTTTTTCAAAACATTGTAGTTAAACAGTTACCTAAAGATTTATTTTTCGTTCAATGGAGATAACTTATTTCATTTTTAACAGACTTGGCTCTTAGAGGTCTATATCTATTTCACAATAAATGAATAATTTTAAGAAGTTGGCTTCTGTATAGAGGTACATGATTTTTTACATTTCCTGGTGAAAAGTACTACAAATTTACTTTCAACTTGGGTTTTAGGCACTGACCGTTCAAACAGATAAGATAACTAAGTAGCTTAGTAGCAGTGACTCAACGAACCGAATGAAGTTTAGAGCAGGAATCTAGGGAGTAACTGGGAATACAGAAAAAAAAATTCTTTCCCTACTCACTCCTCCACAGAGCTACTAGCACATTCGGATTCGAATTAGATTCACACATTTTACCAGTGGTGGTTTCAGGAGGAAAAATGGGGAAATTTCCTCCAAAGGCTAAAAAAAATGAAAAAAAATGAAAAAAAAGAAAAATAAAGGGAAGAAAATAAAATACTGACCACAGAATTGAGACAAAAACTGTAAAAAAATTAGTTAAAGAGAACAAAAAAAAAAGGCAACTCTCCAAAAACTTTGTCATTTTCCCCATTCCAAAATGACTTTCTGGATTCGGCACTTCATCCCATATAGTATCTCTATTCTATCTTGCCTTAAAAAAACGTGCAACTACTTTCCACTGCAAACCTATATAAGTTAATTTTTCTATTTTCAATACGAAGTGGTAGTCAAAGCCTCTCCAGAAACATTGTCTAATTTTCTCTATGGTTTGGTGTTAATGGAGAATGGCTCTAAAAATTGTCGAAAAGAGCCCAAAACAGATCAGTGGAAAAAAAAAATCAGCTTCCACTTTTCTCTGAGGAAGAAACAAAAGTAGAAGATTTTACGGGTCTTCGACATACATCCTTCCTCAAGATTTTTTTTTCAAATATAAACCTAATTATAAGCCTAAAAAATGGAAAATAGTTCACTGGATTAAGGGGAAAAATGGGGAAATTCCCCCCAAAAAATACCAAAAAAAGAAGAAAAGAGGAAAAATTAAGGGAAAAATATGAAACTACCACCACAGAATCGAGATAAAAAGTGTAAAAATTAGTTGAAGACCAAAAAAAAAATTCACTCCGTATGAATTTTCGTCATTTCCTCCCACTAAAATGAAGCCCTGGATTCGCTGTTAAAATAGTTCCACGGCTGAACGTGTTTCTGAGATTATTGTAGAGTAGGGAATGTATAAATCCACATTTTACTATGTTTTTCCAGCGGAGGAACGATGTAATTTTTTTGTCCAAATTATAATGTCATTAGTCCCTCTAACTGCCCCTCAGATAATGCTCATCACCATCCATTAACATATATATCCATATCAATATGCAATAAATCTATTTGTTTATATTTACTTTTTTTAGATATCTATTTATTTATTTATTTATTTATTTATTCATGATGACGTCATTTTGTTACAATTGACGGTGTCTAGAAAAAGTGTTTCAAATTTTGGTTGTGTATCCAGCACAAAAACATATCTGTGTTAAAAATAGGATGTAGACTACTTTCAATTTATAAAAAATAATTTTAAAATAATTAAACATTTTGGGTAAAAAAGCTGAATCCTAAATAGTCTCTACGGAATAGTTATGTAGGAGGATAATAAATGTGATGTATGAAAGCACTACCAAAGAGAACATCATTACAGTAGCAGATAAGTTAAGAAAAATACGAATTTCTTAATCAAGATTTCTGAAGTAGACTGATGAAATAACGCAAAAGCCTTTAGAAACACCTTTAACCACCACATCTTACACAAACATAACCCCTAACTCAAAGAATTAACACATTCTACTCCTATTCAAGAAAAGAGAGCAACATATTTAATAAAATAATATGCAAAGGAATGAATCGAAAGAAACTAAACGGATTTAATCAAACTAAACTAATTTAATTAAACCCATTCAACCGAAGCATTGAGAGGTGTGATTGCCGAATAGTGGAAAATTCCTCATTGCTAAGAGGAAAAGACACTTTTCTATCATTAGGTATTAAATTGCACAAAAGAAGACTTTTGAATACAGAACATCGAAAATAAAACAAAAAAAAAATTATGATTCTCACCCAGTCATCTTAATTTTACTAAGTAAATAACACCAATAAAAAAATCCGAAAATTAGAAAAAGGAGAAGGGCTGGAAGATTGGTAGCCAAATATGTTTCATCTTTGGATCAATTTCAATTGTTGCGCGAGTAAGAAATGAGAACAGGCCAAGTAAATGAGAAATTCCGGATGGCGCAAATAAACCAGAATTAAGGCAAAAGGAAAATACCTAGTTAAATAATAGAAAAAGGCCAAAAAGGACCGAAACACTACACGAGTGCATAACTTAGTCTAAAAACCTTAAATAACCAATCTCTAATATTGATCGTCGTCAGGAAAATCATTAAAACTACAGTAAACCATCAGTGAAAGAGAACCTCCCTAAAACAGGAGCTCCGCGGTTTTATTTAAAATCATAAAATCAGTTTTAATCTCGATGCAATCTTTCTATTTTTCTCAAAATAATAGGTCTGAGATGAATTTTTTTTTCTCATTGAAGTATTTTCACACATTAGGTAGGTAACAAACGAGGATAACTTCAGAAGAATTTTATGACGTAGATCCTCGTAAATCAAACCAACCCAGTTTCCTCATGAGAAATATCACTGAAATATCAATAACGATAAAAATTCTTAATGGTTCAATCTTTCAAATAGGATAGGTACCTTATGCAAAGTTCATTAGAAAATTAGAAAATATCACAAAAATTTTCAAATACCATAAGCGTGACTCTTCAGTAACTCATTATAGCCTAGGTATAGAAATGCACCGAGAGAGAAGAATCATAGGTATATTTTACGTGAATTTAGGTAATCTATAATTCAATCATCTAACATTATCTGAAATTCATGGTAAAAAATATAAAACAGCTTTAATTTTCGTAATTTTTCATTAAAAGCCGCTGTCTGACACGTTTTCTTAGAAATCCTATGAAGAATAACTTGACAGATATGAATTGAGATAGAATTTTTAGTTCTTAATTCTCAGTTCAGCATTCCAATTTTTTCCAAACTATCAAATTTTCTGCAAACATCAGTGATTTTCGGTGAAAGTTAGTGAAGCCAAGAGTTGGTCAATATTCTGGTTTCTGACGCAACGAAGGTATGAGTTTAATTCACGGAAGTATAACTTATCTGATTAACAAAGATGGAGTTAGTGAAACCAAGAAATGAGTTTGAATAAATTCGAATTCAAATTTTTCATCTTTCGAACCTACTTAATGTTAACTTAATTTTAATTTACAATCAAAAAATTTCGAGTTAGTCACAATAATTGAGAGTTTACAGAAAGGCCTAAATTCTGTATTAATTTTGGCGCCAGTACTATCTCTCTAAATTTATGCAGACATAAATTTTCGGCGCCTTCGTATACAAAACGCGATTATGGGTTAAACAGTTCGACCTCTGATATTGATTATCGTCGATAAATTTTTATTCGCAATTAAAAATCGTAAATTTATTATTTTTAATTACGACGCGTAAATTAATAAGACACTTTTTCACGCGGCCCAAGTTACCGTGAAGACTATCATAAATTTAATCATACGAAGCTTAAACATAATTTTTATTATTTTAAAATATTAAATATACTTAGTTATTTTATTTATCGTAGCAAGCCTCGCTAGAAAAAGTAGGTTTTCGATAAAAATAATTATGAATTTTGATGGTCATCTTAATTGTATGAAATTTGACAGCAGCTGATAAAATATAAGACGATATGAAATTTAAAAGCATTATTTCTTGAAATGAAAAATTAATTATGATGATAAAGTATGATATATAATCATAAATATAATAAAGTTACGAAATAAAAAATAAATAAAAATATATGAACGTGTGATTAATTTTTGTAAAAAGAAAAGTTCATGCAAATTAGAAAAAAAAATCTTTGTCGGAAGTACCGTCCGGTCGATCCGACTAAAATTGATGGCATTCTACGACAAATTATAATGAATATTTACTTCAAATTTCGTATATATGGTTCCGAAATTCCGCATTTTATGACCAACATAAAAACAAAAATAGCGGTACCAGAAGTACCGTCCTGCCGATCTACGCCAAAATCAATATGTCTAGTTCTCAGCTTAGTACAAATTTTCGTACCAAATTTCGTGCTAATCGGACAAAAATTTCGACCTGTACTGCGGGAACAAGAAACGGACTTACCCTCCCCCAACCCTGGGGGCTAATACTGCATCAAGCGTAATAAGTAGATTTTCTAAAGAAAACCTACTTAAAAATGGAGTACCTAATTGAATGGATAAAATTTATTTTTTTAAGTAGTTTCTGAGAATATGTTGAAATTTAAGTAAGCTTAAATTGCAATTTTTCCATGAAAATGGAAAATATCAATGAGATATTTTTCTCAGAATTTTCGATTAGGATTAATTAACTCGTATGAATACATTATTTAAATTACTAGACTCAAAGAAGATGCGTTTCTGCTGTAATGAATTTTTAATTCAGTTGCAATTATTTTTATAAGTAGCCGAACGAAGGATGATAAAAAAACGGCCATTATTTTTTCACATTAAAAATTAAACTCGATAGTACTATAGAAGCTGAAATGATTTTATATAATAAATTAGAAATAAATAGATAAAAATAAAAATATTTATAAAAGTTTCATGAGGGTAGTAGAGCAATCACTAAGCTACTATTTCCGATAAAGGTGAAAATATGATATAAAAAATAAGATAATTATGTATTGGTACAAGTTGTAGAGGAACCAGGGAGAGAAAGGAAGTTGTTTATTGTTATTGAAAACTAGATAAGTTTCTCTGGATTTCATAACAGATGTATAGGTACCTACTCATAATATATAATACTTTCTTTTACTGTATTTTAAGTCAGACTGATTATATGATCTACTGATACTGCAAAAAGTTTAATTTTTCAGAAGATAGAGGAGAACTAACTGCACAAACAATGATCTTTTACACATTTTTATCAATTTTTCGATTGTAGGTACCTACACAATTGACAAGAATGCACAAAAGATGTTATCACAATTGTCACGTTCGTGATACCTCATAACCTTAATCCTAAAATGACATCACAATGTTCCAGTCTGACAATTTTATAACATTGCATCAATTTTGCAACATGCACGCAGTAACTATCTATAAAATTAATGCTTAATTACTGAAAAATGTACGAAACATATTAATTGAATTAGCGTGATATGAAATAATTCAAACATGGTTTCAATAATGTTTCAATGCTGATTCAACGGAATTTTGTCTTAATTCCAAAAAGCCCTTGAAAAATGGAATTAATTACTTGAAACTCGCAAATACTGTTTGCATCTGCCAAAGCACTAGAATTTGTACCAGTGGCGAACAATAGCGAATCCAGAGTGTCATTTGAGGGATGGAATGTTAATAATTTTGAGAAGTTGACGATTTTTTTTTCTTTTCAAATCAAGTTGAACGATTTTTATCTAGATACTGTGTCATTCTTCCTTTTTTTCCTTTCATTTTTGTATTTTTTGGCTTTTAAGGGAAATTTTTCCATTTTCCTCCTGGATCCGCTGCTGATGAGTACATCCTATAGTTTTAATTTACTTTATTCAAGTGAACGAAATCCTCTAAATGAGGTACAACCTATAGAGACTTTTAATTACAAACTGGATACTTCACTACATCGGCCACTTCTTCTACCGAACTATTTGTGAAGCATTTCTAATTTATGTTGCTATGAGAAAAGAAAGTTGCAGTGAAAATCACACAAAATCATGCAATTTCACATTTTTGATGACATTCCAGAAATGTTATAACGTTTCACCAAATTCGTCGGCTGCTGAGCAGAAGTCACTAAGTCACATTTTTCAAATTGTTCAGGAGAGCAAAAACAAAATTTCAGTTGGGTCTAATAAATTATGGTTTTACCAAGTCCATGAAGAATTGCTTGCTATTACGTGATAGTTACTGTTACTAGCCAAAAACAAAGTGGTTACTGTGACTTGGTGTGTTATTAAAATCCGTATTTGGTAGCTGACCATTTCTGTTTTTCTTTAGACAGTGGTACCAGTTGAAAGAGATTTTTTCCCTCAATTTTTTTATGTAAAAAAGCGTATTTTTGGAAAAAATTGACTCGTTGAATTCTGCAAGCAAGCTGACGCAATGTTTCTGTCGTAAAAATGCTGAATTTTCAGCTAGTCAAATTTTTGAAACATTGTAACAATTCTTGTTTTTCGGTAACATTTGAGTAACCCCTTGCCGATCGCATTGACTAATCAAAACTGAAGTAGCCTACATACCTTATAGTCTTATACCTATTTTCAACCTTAATATTCGAAAGCACTCTAAGGGAATTTTTAGACCATATTAAATTAGCACAATGTTCATTTAGCCTAGGTACTGAATATAAGCGTATATTTTCTTTTTTCATTACTTTTAGAGAAGAATGTTAATTTAATAAGATTTCATGCCAAACAAACTATACTATAAGCAGCTCATCTTCTCTTTTAAAGTTTTACTGTTGCGGCGTAAGTTAGAAAATTATGTTTGGAGGTTATGCTCTCCTTTTAACTTTCATCTTGAAAAATGAATTCGTCTGTTTTATACTTGCAGTTTAGCATAAAAGAGATCTTTAAAATAATAATAAAAAAAATAAAAAAAGTAAGTTTGCTAATTTTTGATATATCCGGCTAAGTGCAGCACTAATTTTGCCATTTTTCAACTATAATTGACGAAGTTTTAGGGTGTTATAGCGTCTTGTTTGGCTACGAATTTGTTTTTCCCAATCGATGAAATTTTTTTTGAAATTTTCATTTTGTAAAATCTTTTTTTTTTTCATTTATAAATAATAATTTCATTCGTGTATTCACGTCTCTATCAGATACTTTTCAAAAATAGTTTTTATGTTTTCAATGACAGTTGAAACGCGTCAAATAGTACTTATTTCATTATAAAATCAAATTTTAGCCAAATAATTTTGTCACTTCCCTCTCTACTTACTTTTATGAAGCATTTGTTTACGTCTGCTGGGCGTAGAAGCAAAATCAGCGAAGATGAGCAACATCAAGTTTTAGTTTTAATGTCCGCCTTACTGAGAAATTTTATTCATATACGAGTTGTAGAATTTGGCCTCGTGTAGATAAATTTAACGGTCAACCAAAAATGCATTGCATTAATGCAAAAAAAAATTCAAAAACACTATTTTTTTCTACCTTGGACTGGTTCTTTAGATGACACTGAATTCTTTTTACGGTTTCAGAAGATGCGCTTGTAAAATGTTGTCATCGAAATATTGGAAATTTTGTTACTTTTTGAGGTTCCAACGTTATACTATTGCTCCAGTTTCTGCTTCGATTTCGATACCTACTGCCTTACTGCTCCTCTTGTTTGTTGAATGAAAAATGTTTGTTGTCAAAAAACCATTTTTCAGCGGATAACAAAATTAGATGGCTTACTGTTTGTTATCATACGGTTTAGAGGCGAACTAAAATTAGCGAGGGCTGACTCTAGTCTCCATCAGAAATGTGTAACAAGCACAGTAAGCTGCCAGGACTAGAGCCTGCTGACGAGGCACTTGCAGACAGTGCCATCTCAATAGTGACGTATTTTCGAGATTAAACCGCTTTGCCACGACTGTTTACCTATAATGTGGTATATAAATTATTGGTGTAATGCTGAATTAAACACTTAATTAGTGCGGTGCTCCTAAGAATTAGCCTGCACTACATGGCTTAGTACACTTACCAGATAAACAATTTATTGTAAATTACTTTAAATGTTAGGTAGATATAACTAGAAGGCCAGTAGTAGCTCAGTAAGCCTACTATTAATAAAATATACTTTATGAGCACTAGCTAATCCAAAAAATTTCTGATATGTTATGTCAAATATGTATAGATATTTCAGCCATTTCAGGCTCAATTATTTATAACTCGTAACAATTGGAAAATTTTCAGAAATTTTAAGCTTTTTTTTTAATTACAATAATTTATTGTATATAGTATTGTACAAATATTAAAAAAAAAAAGCTTGAAATTACTGAAATTTTTCCATACTATATTATTTTATTAATAAAAAGTACGTAGTTTGACTCTCGGTGTTTAATGGTTTATTGATTTGTACTAACCAATAATACAGATAAAAATTGGCCAAATTCTATAATTATAGAAAATGCCGAAGAGTGATGCGCATTATTACATAATGCCTAACTTCGTTCAGTTAAAAGCTACGCGGATTCATTACAGCATTCGACAGTAAAATAGTAAATGCCTGGGCATATTCGAAAACGCTGATTTTCACATTTGTCGGCGACATATACATTCCTTATGAAATAGGCTGCCCCATTTTAAATTTCAGCATAAAAACATGCTAAACATGACTCGAGTGGTTGAATTACGTTTTTCGACAAGTCAAAAGATGAAGTGGTAGGTTATTAGTCGACAAAAAACAAAACGTTGTAAGTCTAATAAATGATAATCTACGTATAGTACCTAGGCCTATAGTGGTGGCCTGGTAATAAAAATCCTTCAAAAAAAAAATAAAATAAAAAATAGAAAGCGAAAAAACCGGCAAAATGTACAACGTTGGACAACGATGTTAATAATCTGTACGCGTATACATACATCAATGGTTAAAGGCACGCTGTCTCACAATAAAGGGTAGAGGGTCACAAGCTTTATACAAAAGCTGCGGTTCGTCATAAATAGCGACAGGCTTTTAGCGATAATATTCTACGAGGAAATGCGTTCGCGCCACTTGCGCCGGAGGGGGTTCGTTTTGGTATATACTTAGGGGAATCATTAACACCGAATGCTTTCATCGTCTCACTCCTACACATATATACGTTTATATGGTAGTCTATACACAATATAATGTGTGTGTGTGTGTGTGTGTGTGTGCGCGCGCGTGGAAGCGTGTAGATGTATATGTGTGAAATCGAGGGAACGGGGGTTGCTGATTATTTGTGGGTGAGTGTAGAAAAAGAAAAACAGGGAGTGAAAGTGAGAGTGACTGAGAAAGTGATAAGGGAGTGAGTGAATGAGTGAAAAACTAGAGAGAGCATAGTAGTTGTATAAAGAAGAAAAGCAAAAAAAAAAAAAAGACGCGATAAAGAGAGTCGCATAGACGAAGGTCGATGTGGCGCGTGAAAGTGTAAAGTGTGAAATGGCAAATGGAAAAAGGATCCAGGGCTGAAGAATGTTGCTTGCAGCGTAAAGGGATGATGGTGTGACGAAGGGGCGTAAACGACTACACCAGCAGCAGCAGTAGCAGAAGTATCAGCAGAAGTGACTATATACATAGTGAAACCGAGAGACAGAATGTGCTGAGCGAGAAAACTTTAATACGATTCCGAAAAACGGTTAAATAGTAAGTGGCGGTTTCAAAATTAAATCATTTTATCCTCTGTACTGTGTACTGTGTGCTGTATGTATGATATACAGGGTGCTCTGAGGAAATATCTACGATAAACAACTTATTGTAGATAACAGGATGTTGATGGGACGGAAAAAATGAGAATATAGAAAAAATATTTATTCGTAATATAAGGACGAAAAGTAGCTATCACCTACAAGATACGCGTGTCACTCACTATTTTATCATATACATGTCTTGTCCCTAAAGGTCAAACAATTTTTTTCGTGACAATTTTTGTGTTACTTCTCCCTTTTTCTATTTTTTGTCTCTTTCTTGTCCCTTTTTCCTTTTGTAGAATGAAAATTATAAAAGAAAACGAAAAAATCGCTGTTAAAATATTTTTTTGTGTGACCATTTTTCATTTTACCTTTCCCTTTTTACCTATGTTTACCTTTTTTTTTCCTTTTATGGAACAAAAACTGAAAAAAAAAAAAACGAAGAAAGGCCCACCAGCAAATTTTTTTTCCTTTTATACAACAAACGTCATTAGCCCCTTCACAATGCCCCTAAAATTTATAAGTTCAAAACCATGACGTCATTTGTACTTTTATATAACAAGAAATAAAAAGCGATTTTTATTCCTTTTTATATTTGTTTTTCCTTTCTTTCATTTTATGCTTTACGTTACGACCATTGTCTTGTACGTACATTTCCTAACCAGCTCCTCCATCTCATTAGACTGCCCTACAAATAAATAGATAGGTAAATAAATAATTATACGCTTAGATACCTTTATATATTTTTAAATTATTAATTATACTTATTATTATAATCCTAAAAATTGATTTAGATAAGACATGTACATGATATGAAGTAAATTTCTTGAAGAGCAAAAATTATTTTTGCAACTCTTAACTCCCCAAAAATATTCATCTAAAAATTGTTTTTTAAACTGAATAGGTAGCCTACTTAAGATAAACTACTGCGCTTGTCTTCCGCTCGTACTGCAAAAATCACACTCGGATCAGAATCACCTACTTTATACATTTGTATCACAAATAACTATTTTCAGAGTTCAATGATAATTTTACTTTTTTATTTGAATTTTTACCCCTTCCCATCTCAGAAAATGGGTTACATACAAAAACAGTTCAGTTTTACTGGAATGAGAGCATAAATTAATAACATTATCATTTTTTTTTTGTTTTTTTTTTACCAAAAAATTGAGGCGTGCTAAAAAGTGACCGAACCGTGCAAGAAAGCAATCAAGGCGTGCAAGAAAGTCAACTTGAAAATGCGCATGCGCCATGTCATATTTTTAGCATTGGAAATGTTCAACCTGAGGTACATAGTAAAAAGATGACGTCATGTGCAACGAAAAGTAAAAAATGTAAACAAAATGAAAAATCCATGATTGTTTTGTTAGTGTGCGCGTGTACTTGACTGTATTCATAATTCACCACACGCACACTAACATAAAACCAAATTCGTTATTTCCCCCGACTTCACAAATTTAGCAGTGTTATCTTTGAATAAAAATAAAATATGTACCTTTATTTAACAAAATAAAAATTAAACACAAAAAACCCTAACGGAGTAGCAGTTCCGTTGGAAAAAGTAGGTTTTCAAAAATTATAAAATGAGGTAGTCATTAAAAAGTTATTAGTTGATCGTAATAAATATTTGTTCCTAATTATGTTCCTATTGGTCCAAAATTAAGCATTTTATAGCCAAAATAAAAACAAAAATTGGATACCAAAATTTATAGAAAATTATAATAGATCATAATGAATATTTGTTTCAAATTTCGTAGCCATTGGTGGAAAATTGGAAGTTTCATAGCCAAAGCAATAATGAAAATAGTTATACTGTAAGTACCGTATGGCCGATTCGCAACAAAATTTATCAAAAATTATTTCAATTTATAGTGATTACATTTTTCAGATTTCGTAGCTATTGGTTGAAAATTGAAAATTTTATATCCAAAATAACAAAGCACCTTATGACCGATTTTCAATAAAATCAATAGGTCAGGTTCTTGGTTTAATACTAAATTTTCGTTTCAAATTTCCTGACTATCGGATAAAATTGCGACCTGTACCGTGGTAACAAGAAATTAGTTTATACTTATACATGAATTGGAGTTACTAGTGCCAAAATTTTTCTTGTGTTATGAAACGAAGAACGTACATATCCACCCCCACACTCAGATTGTTTCATGACACCAAGAGTAATAAGAAGATTTTCAATAAAAAACCTACTTAAAAATCATTTCCAATGTATCCTGGACTGAGCAATAAACGCAGATCGTTCTAATTTTTCACGTCGCACTGAAATTCCCTACTTTTGGTTAGGTAAAAGGACACAAAAAAACGTACCTAGTTTTCGGTTGAGCGTTGTCAAAAAATTATTTCTAATTTCGTTAATAACTATATGTCGAAAGTTTTCACCAATGCACTGACAAAAATAATAATTGTTTCATAACTTGAATTTGTGTGGTCTCTTCACGATCGACAATTTTTCTATATGAGAATTTTAAGAAAACTTTCGAAGTAAAATGATGAAATATGTAGCGTAATGTTCACGCAAAAATTTACAAAAATTTTACCTACATATTCGACATATTATACCTTAAATTGACAAATAAGTTTAGATTAAAAACGAATTCTCAAAAAATACGCTTTTATTATTGAAAAAAAACATTCACTCCCCCTAACGAGGCTTGAACTAAGAATTCTAGAAGTGAAAAAACATGTCGTTACCACCACACCATGTTTATGATTGAACATAAGTGATGAAACTTGCGTTTCCAAATAAAGAATACTGATAAGTAATGAGCTGATAACAAATTAACCAGATTTCAGCGCCCCTAGATGTTAGTACAAGAACTAGTCACATTTTGTTGCGTTAATAACTGCAATAAAAGCGTAATAGTAAAAAAACGGCAGAACGTCTAAGAACTTCATAAATCACCTAAAACTAATTGTTTTTCTATCTATGTACAGCTAATTTTAAAATAAAGATAAAAAAGTGAGTATTTGTTGGATATTCAGTGCCCTAATAAAAAAATAATTTATGACTAGTTATATTATCATTAATGAGAGTAAAATCATTTACAGTCGAGAAAACATAGTGCGATTATTGTCTCACAAGTTAATAAGCCAGCCTATATATCGTTAGCGATGTCCATAATCCATTGACAATGTACTCAATGGACGATGATAATAACATCACAAATTTGTTCACAGGTAACTACATCATGAGTGATATGAGCCATATTACAGACCACAGCAACTAATTTTCATGGTATTCGATGTTTGTACTCATTGCATTTCAAATTTTTCCAACAATCTGAAATACCTTGGTCCAAACTTCGAAGCCAATGAATTGTTCACTTTCATACATACTTCATTCATCAACAGAAGGGTTCTTGTTTTTTTTTTTTTCTTCCAGAGTCGGGTCAAACCTTATTATTCCACGCAGTGAGCCTGTAGGCTTCACTCTAGTTGCATTCGTTTCAACGGAACATTTTCGAATAGGTATATCATATAGGTTTATCGGTAACACTTTTTCAGAACAAAACAAAAGCGTTTACATCATATCCAAGAGAGGTACATAATTATGGTGGAAATTACAAACGGGACTTCAGCAGTAAGAAAATTAATGTCCGACTATAGGTCCCTCCTATTTTTTGTTTATTGAGTTTTGGCAACGTGACCATTTTACCCAGCGTTTAGAAAATATTATATTTGATGACAGAGTAAAGGGGATGGTCAGTATTCGGTAGCCAATGGTGAATTTTTCAATCACATAGTAGAGCATAGATAGTGCCAAAAGGAACACACCGCCATTTTGGATCGAAAAAGTGGCGGTATAGTCGGTCTCGAACTCACATTTCGAATTTACGATCGCAATGTCGAATACCTGACAACTACCAAGGTAGGCCACGCAGACTATTAGTTGGTGAGCCTATCTTAAATCAGTTCTTGATTATCATTGATGATCGAGTTTAATATTCTTGAAAAAGAACGATAATAATCCACCAAATTTTTGCAGCGTTTTCTCCTGAATAATTAAATTTAAGAAGACTAATTACAGCTCTACCTCTGGTTCTAAATAGAACTAATGACGATAAGTTACATCTCCAAATTCAAAAAAAAAAAAAACCCCAGACGACTTATAATTATTACCAAGTCTGTGAACCACCCCAAATTTTTCAGTCACCAAGTACTTATAGAAATTTATGAAGTGTTTATTGCGGACTGCTTTGTTTTCTGCTGGTTTTTAATTCCTGGAAGTGGCGAGTCTCAGTAAAAGGCAAAATAAAGCGGTGCACTCTGTTTCTCCTGGTGACTATTTAGTTCATAGACCTACTGAAAAAAGAAATACCCGGTGATGGACAAGCCAGTAAATGGTAATTCAAATACAATTCGGAGAATTAATCGCTTCATTCACTCGAATCTTAGCTTAAATGGTCAAAATTCAGAAATCCATCCAGAAAATAATTCGCAAAAGTTTAGGTAAAATTGTTAAAGTACTTAACGCATTTTTTATGATACATACGTCCGGCATAAATTACGTTTTTTATTACTTTAGGTACTAGAAACCTATTTGTTTATGATTTTAGGTTATCTATGCGGCGATTACTGAGAAATTAAGAGACTAAAATTTCGCAATAAGTATTTTTATTGTTTCAACTTTCAACTTGAATACTTAATGAAAGTTAGATTTCAACATTTTACTCTGTGGAAACAAGCGAAAAAAATTGATTACCTAGGCCTAGGCATATCAACAAAGTAGCCATTTTCGGGAATTTATTAGCAGATTTAAATATTTTAGATTTCTTTAAAAATTCTCAATTTAAAAAAAATTAATAATCATTTTTTGAAAATTTTCCCTTATTTCTAGAGACTCCTCTATCATTTTAGTTTAGTATACTCAAGTGAAGAAGGTAAGAATTCAGATAATATCTGTAAAAATTAGTTTGTAATTTCTCCCCCTAAAGTGACGTTCTGGATCCGCCACTGTAGAGAGAAATCAAACAGAAATAGCTTCTTTTTTTTTTTTGTGAAATTATACTCAAATTGAATTTTTATTTTTAAGTGTTCTGAACTAAGTTTTAATCGAGGATTTAAATATTTTCTCCCATTTTTTCAACTTTCTTTTTTTTATTATTATAAGGTATGTACTGGTATATAATATGTACCTAGGTACCTATTTTCTGAATCTAGGAATTTTAAATAGGATTTAGAAATATTCCTCTCCGCAATCTAGGAAGACTTATTGCTCATTCTTATTTACCTGTTGCTACATATAAATCTCAAATTGGATATTTTTAAACGTTTTCTTAGAATTTTATAGTCAAAAAATAATATAATTTTACTGATTTGGTGCAGATCTTTTGATTATGAGGGATAAACACGAAACTGATCAAATAAATTTAATTTTATCTGTTGACAGTTTCAAAGGGTTTTCAGAAACACTATACCTAAACTGTGGAATCAGAATTTCTCATGTTTTAATTGGTTTATAGTACACCCGCAATAATGTATAACGAGGAAGGAGTATGCAAGAGAATTTGTGCGAAAATTGAAAGGAAATATAGTCACGTGCAGGGAAGATTATGAGAAAAAGTGTTTATGTTTAAAATGGTGGTTTTCGGCAACATTTCTACGAAACGAAAGTTTTTCCAAAAAGTTTCATTGCTGTTCAGCAAACTCGTCGTTTGTTTCGAGCTTTTTATAGCGAAAGTTCAATAGCCTGACTCGTATAATCCACATTTTATGGGGTATTCTCCGCGTGTATTTACCATTTTTACGGAGCCCTTTTTTACATTATAAGTAAGTACATAGAAACTTGAATCAGTTTCGAGATTTTGTTTTTTTGTTGTTTTAAAAACTAATAGATACGCTACAAGCTCGCCAAAAATCGTAAATTTCTCAATCTTGTATAATGAAAATATAGCTGGCTGATTTTGTCGCTGAAGTAAAATTAAATTTTCTTAAATATCTATCAAAAGAAATATTTTTTCAGAAAAAAAAAGAAGAAACATTATAATGTAACATATGTAGGCTCTATAAATACACACAGCAATGGTCCCACCACCAAATGGAAATGAAAACCCACAACCATCGCAGGGAGGTAGTTCTCAGCCACAGCTGACACCCGAAGTCTTGGCGCAAATTATGCAGCTTTTGCAATTACAGCCAGGGCAGAACCAAAAATTCTATAGACGAAGGATAGAGATCCCAGAATTTCTGCCCAATGAGGTAGACTTATGGTTGACACTCTTGGAAGGCAGGTTCAAAACAAAAAATATAACACAGAACCAGCGGTATCTCCACATCTGTGGAGGCATGCCCCTACAGATAATCCGCCACATTCCGGATATTATGGAATGCCCTTCGACAGAAGATGATAAATATGCCTGGTTTGTCAAGAAGATAAAAAATGTGTTTGGAAAAACCAAAAACCAAATCATTGATGATGTAATGGGTGGTATGAAGATGAGGGGACGACAAACCCTCAATCTTCATGGCAAAATTAAGGCAGAAGGCGGATAATATCGTAGCCCCTCCTGTCATAGGCAACCAATTTGGCAAGCAACTTCCCCAAAGTGTTGTGCAATGCCTAGCCACTGTGGGTTTGACCGTGATAAACACATCGGCAGACTTGGACTTCCTAGCAAAATCAGCAGATAATGCGCTAGAATATACCAGGTAAAAGCCTGTGGTAAGTGCAGTATCTGCAGAGACTGGAGAGATCGCTCTACTTCGAGCTCAAATAGCTCAGCTGACTGACAAAGTAAAAAGGAACAAAGGCCAAAGTTCCAGGAAATCATATAGTAGCTGGCGACAAAGATCTAAAAGTAGAAACAACAACAATAATAGTAGCAATAGCAAAGGACGACAGTCCCGGTCCAGAGACCGCAGATCTAGTTCCAACAATAGGGGTCAGATTTCAACTCCCCCGAGAACATTATCACCCAAAAACCAGTCTCAAAATTGGGATAATAAATTTTGTTTTTTCCATAACAGGTTTGGCGCGGAGGCCACCAAATGTAACAACAGATGCAAATGGTGGGGCAAATCCTATACCAAGGAGGCGTCAAACTAGAACGAGGGGCCATCTATGCGGCCAAAGACCCCTCGGAAAAATACTCATGCTGCCTGTTCATTAAGGACAGGACAAACAGGAGAAGGTACTTAATCGACTCGGGAGCAGACCTGAGCATATTGCCAGTTAACAAAACCCAAAAAGTACTCCCTCCAAAATACTATCTCCTTACTGTGAATGGTCAAAACCTCAAGCTTACGGACTTGAAACCAGCAAAGTTGACATCGGACTTAAGAAAATCATGATGTGGTCCTTCACGGTTGCTGATGTTCCAAACCTGATCCTGGGTGCAGATTTCCTTGCACATTTTGGCCTGATCTTTGACCTCAAAAACGGCAAATTGATCGATAGTGAATCTAAACATTGTGTGGATGGCAAAACGCTAGCTTACAGACTGGACACAAATATATCTAGCTGTACCAAAGTCGAAGGACAACTCTTACGGATCCTGTCTGACTATCCTGGAGTCACTCAACCATCAATTTACAGGCATCCTACCTATAAACATAACACAGTTCATTACATCGAAACCAAAGGACAGCCTTGCCACGCTAGAGCACGGAGGTTATTACCCGACAAACTCAAAGCGGCACGAGAGTACTTCCATCGCATCATTGAGGAGGGCGTATGTCGCCCCTCAAAAAGCTCATTGAGCTCTCCTATCCACATGACGAAAAAAGCAAGTGGAGAGTGGCAAATTATTGGAGACTACAGGGCCTTAAATGCCATAACAGTTCCTGATCGCTATCCAGTCCCCAACATAATGGACTTCAACGCGAATATGAAGGGTAAAACGATGTTCACCAAAATTGACATCAACTGGGCATTCCACCAAATTTCTATGGCTGACCAGGATATACCAAAGACAGTAGTTATAACCCCCTTTGGACTATTCAAATACCTTCAAATGCCTTTTAAACTTCGCAACTCAGCACAAAATTTCCAGAGATTTATCAATGGACTGTTTAGGGGATTGCCGTTTGCATATGCATACTTGGATGATATCTGCATTTGCTCTGAAGGTGGTGAGCAACAGCACAGGAGAATGTAAGAGCTGTTGTACAGCGTTTACATGCTGCCAGGCTTACTATCAACATAGGTAAAAGCTTATATGCACAGACTGAAATTGACTTCCTCAGCTACAAAATCTCAACCGAAGGCATTTCCCCCTTGAAGACTAAAGTAGAGCCAATATTGAACTTCCCAAAACCCTCAAATGTCGCTGAACTCAGGCGTTTCTTGGGGATGGTGAACTTCTATAGACGTTGCATGAAGAATGCAGCAGACGAACAAAGTAAGCTGTTTGCACTAATTAAGACAAGTAAAAAGAAAGATAAAATTCCACTCGATTGGAATGAAGAAGCCGAACAGGCCTTTGAGAAAATCAAAGATACACTGGCAAATGCAACTCTATTGGCTCATCCAGACAAAAGTCTGCCATTATGCGTGAGTACCGATGCCTCTGATTTTGCTATTGGTGCAACCCTGTACCAACTTGACAAAGACAACAAGAAGTTACCGCTAGCTTTCTTCTCGAGGAAGCTCTCAAAAACAGAAAAGAACTATAGCACATACGATAGGGAATTGCTCGGAATTTTTGCTGCGTTGAAGCATTTCAGGCACCAATTAGAGGATAGAAGTTTTTCTTTGTATACTGACCATAAACCCCTAACATATGCCTTCACACAAATAGCAGAACCGGCATCGCCAAGAAGATCAAGACCATTAGACTATATTGGTCAATTGACTACCGACATTCAGTATATAAGTGGAGAACTTAACACTCCAGCTGATGCCTTGAGTAGAATCGAAGCTATCTTGGCTCCTGTCCAATTACCTTATGCTGAAATAGCTAAAGCACAGCTTAAGGATGCAGAATTGCAAGAGTTGTTATCAAACGATGATACTACTCTCAAATTGAGACAGAGAAAAATTCCTAGTACTGATGTTTTATTAACATGTGACATCAGTACAGGTAAGAATAGGCCATTTCTACCGGTAAAATATCGCAGGTTGGCTTTCAACAGTGTACATAATCTGTCACATGCTGGGCCAAAATGTAGTGCTAATTTAATTTCGGCAAGGTTTGTATGGCCACGAATGAAGTCTGACTGCAACAAATGGGCTCGCAGTTGCCTGAACTGTCAAGAAACCAAGATACACTCGCTTGTCCCTCACAGTACATATGGACTTGGTAGGCCCATTGCCACCATCTCAAGGACACAGATACCTGTTAACAATAATAGACAGGGCAACACGATGGCCAGAAGCAATTCCTCTATACTAGATGACAGCTCCAACTGTAGCTGCCAGGTTATACGACACCTGGATTGCGAGTATGGCGTACCAGAAGTCATAATTACGGACCAAGGTCGCCAATTTGAGAGCTCACTCTTCAAAGAGTTAGCAAATAAGCTTGGTGTTCAACACAGTCATACCACAGCTTACCATCCTCAAGCCAATGGCAAAATCGAGAGATGGCATAGAGCTCTTAAAGCCTCTATCATGTCACATGATACAAAGAGATGGGTAGATGTACTCCCTACCATCCTCTTAAGCCTTCAATCTGCCCTACAAACGGATACAGGTCACTCTGCAGCGCAATTAGTGTTTGGCAAAGAGCTACGCTTCCCAGGGGACTTCTTCACAAAATCGAAGGAAGTTATCCCCGAAATTATGGTACAAAATATAAGTAATGATGCCAACAATTTTCTAGAACAGGCAGCTCGCCATGGCCAGCCAAAGATTTACGTCTCGAAACACTTGGCCAATACCTCACATGTATTTGTTATAGATGAAAAAATGAGATCTGCGCTGGAGAAACCATACGCCAGTCCTTACAAAGTAGTATCACGAGATGAGAAAAACTTTGTGATACTCATTGCAGGCAAACCTCGAAAAATTTCAATCAACAGATTGAAGCCTGCATACATGGTAAGAGACGATAAAAGAATAAAGAGATTACAGAGAGACAACATAGAAAATATCCAGACGGATTCACCAACAAACATAGAAGAATCCGTCGAAAAATGTGAAATAACAAATTCACAATTAGAGAAAACACCAAAAAATAAAAAGTCTGTAAAGTTTTCGGACGATGTTACTACCAAAACATTCGATCCCAAGGCCCCCATATACCCATGAAAAAGAGGCAGGCCCCTAGGCAGTAAAAAATGTAAAAATTCCCATCCTTCTCACATGTTTGAGAGGTTAATGCGAAGAAAATAAAATTTACTCCCGAAAAAGTAATATCCACTTTGTAAGTTTAAACCCGCTAAAAAGTATGCGACAAAAATCGGAATTCCGTGAGACAAAAGAAACTCCGGAGATAAGCAAATGAGGAATGCCAACAAAAAGAAAACAACAGGAATAAACAAATCCACTTGTGATACAGAAATAAACATCGCAACGTGCGTTTATTGTCAAACACAAAGATAATCTCAATGTTGTGACGTCACAAGCGGAGATTCCTTTGTAATAAAATTTGAAAAATATATTCTCTGAGTTTATTTCAGGCATAACTTTGCATAAACCGATCAGAACTGAACTGGAAAACTTGCATACGGCCGAGAATTTTAAGTGCTATCCCCTCTTCATGCTGATAAGAAGATGCGAAAAAGCTAAAACAAAAGTGTAATGGTAAATCAAAAATAGCAGTAAATTCACCCGTTTTAGAACTATCTAATAACTTGCACATGTTTTCTGAACGATATTTTTGGCTCTCCGTTTTCCTTCTTACCTATTCCAATGTCACTACCAACTCAAATCTTCCTCAACACGACCAAGAACCTAAGAGTTCCAGAAGTCACCAAGACCACTGGGTAAATTCTAAAACAGAAGTCGGAATTTGATCGAATTGAGGAGGAACTCCTGATGGACATGGCACCCGCCATGGAGAGTGTTCTCGTGGAAATGACGACTCCACTTCCGCCCATCATCTCTCCTCCCCGGACTCCACCAGAACCGACTCCGACAACAGAACCTCCAAGCCAGAGCTGAAACCAACGGAGACCAGGGAACCAATGAAGTTCCTATTTACAGCGGAGAGGGCAGCTAACGAAAAGGTAAAGATGGCTGCCTTGACATCGGGGAATTCAAACTCCCCGATGCTCAGGCAGCCTCAGTTTAGACATCCACTGCCCCCTCACTCCCGCTGTCACCCCAACACCTATACCAAAAACTGACCACCGAGGCGTAGGGGAGAGGACAGCGGGGCAAACTACCTGGCCCGAATATACGCTTGTACGGGATCTTACGAGTGTGTCGGGGCCGCAGTAGGCAGTCCCCTGGCAAAGTGGGAGGCTGACCAATAACGGCGTTAAACCTGCATGTCCCCCCAGGCCTTGAGCATTTTTGATCATTTTTGCGGCACAAAAACTGGGGGGAGTAGCTGTGGGGACTCTCCCGTATGAGGTATAGGGGCTTGGACCCCTCGACAACAGTCGCCGCCTCAAAAGGCAAGCAAATAATCGTCCTTGCGACATTAAACAACAAAAAATACATTCGATTGTAATTACCTGTATGTACTTGCAGGTAATGTACGAGTACCGAATCGTGACACAATAAGATGATGTCACGATTTGTACACAAACTGGCCAGCCATCTCTTATCTCAATAGGGGATGATGCGACCTGGCTGTTCATTATCCTACATACGTGTGTTTGTGTGCGTGTAAATAAGTCGTATATAAACCACCCGAACTGGCTCTAAAATTGCCAGTGTTTGCCTTGGTTTTGGCTTACCCGTACTTATGTACGAAATCGTTAAGGAATTAAAAAAACTCAAATGCAACAGTAGCTCCGTTAGAAGAAAAAGTTTTTGAAAAGCATAAAATTAGTTATTATGGAGTATATTGCACCCAGGGTTTAAAAGTGAGCTGTAACTTGAGAGGGAGTTTGTAAAATGAGCGCAGCGAGTGAGCAATTCCCAGTCATGTAAACTTATTTTTCAATTTTATTGGGGAAGATATTTTATATAATTAATGATTAAAAAGGAACAAAACGTTAAAATTCTATCATAATGATGAGTCTCTCTTAAAAATTATAAAAAACTGAATAAAATATCAATCACCTCATTATTGAAGATTTAATGTTTCATTTAGAAAATTTAACCTCTACCTCAATGTAAACTGAATATGTTTCCATGTAAAAAGATGCTTCATGTTTTTATATGGAGGTGCGTTTACTTTAAATCCAAATTATATTCATCAACGATATGAGCTACTTTTAACTCAAAAAATAATTGCCTTTCTGATCATGTATTATATAAAAGTTATTAACAGATCATAACTGGGATGATTGTATTGAACTTTGTAACTGTTGATGTAAAATTACACAGTTAAAAACAGTTACCTCCTTCAAAATCAAAACAAAACAGAATTTTTGGAATTTCATTCTAGCCAATTTTAATATCTTCTCAGATGGAATCATATATATTATTAAATTTACTTGGGGAGGAATCAGGTAGATACTTGATTACATCTTCTCAGGAAGGATTTGGGACACACCACCCACTATACAGAAAATAACTAGGGAGGAATTGGGTTGTTTGGGAAGGAATTGGGGTGTCCTCATCAGTCCTGTGTCATTTTGGAACAGCCCTTCAAAATTTTCCTAATTCACTACTATAGGTACTAATAAAATAGGTTAATGTTATTCTTGAATTAAATTTTTTGAAAAATATCTGTCAAAAAAATAAAAATTCTCATTTTGAAAAGCAGTCCTCTATGACTAACATTGTAAGTGCTTTTATGAAAATTCAAAGCGAAGTTATGAATAATTCTGGGCTTTAATGAACATCTATCTGACTAGTAAGTATAGTGTGAGGATCTGCAGTACCTTGTCCTATAAAAAATAGATTTTTACCGCTTGTGGTAGAATATCCACATAGTTAAGTTCATCAATTTTGGCTGGCAAATATGTAGGTTCTAGGTTTGATTTCCTGAACAGACAAAACCTACAACTAATGACCCTGGATGTGTGCAGGACACTCACAAAACCTAGTGATGCCTGGTGAAACTGACAATTCTCCTTCCTGATTTAAGTTTCCAATATATGGCGCCCTATATAATGGAAACAGAACCCATATAGAGTGTAAGCCTGTCTGTTTAGGTGTAAGAGGTGTTTCTAGCTCTGCCCAATCTTCCACAGCATCTAACGATGCATATTATTTAACTCATGTTGAGTCTCTCTAAGGTGGGAGCAGATGAGGATCCGCCATACCTTGTTCAATATAAAATATATTCGCCATTTATAGTGGGTAGTGGAATGGCTGTGCAGTCAAGTTCACCACTTTTGGCTGGCAAATACGTCGGTCCCAAGTTTGATTCCCCAAACTGACAAAACCTACATATAGGTTAGTAATCACGAGGCTTTTTGAAAAAATGCTCTGGTCAGACTATGTTTGAAATATTTATGAAATTTTGTATAATATCTGCAAAATTACTCTCGGGACATAAACTCCTATAGACAGCCTTTAAAAAAAATTTATTAATTTCTGCAAATTCTGATAAAAATCCGTTTTTGTTTAGCTTACTATTCAGGAGATTATTAAAGTTAATTGATGCGAGTTTGCATTAGATATGGTAGTCTGCATGTAGGTTTAATGAAAGTTAATGACGCAAAAATTGGACTAAAATTTTCATATCATGGAACTGTGAGTAGCGGAAATAAGTATGCTATAGAGTACCATATGTCTTTTATAAGTGATACATAGGTAGGTACATACACCTCACAGAAAGTCATAAAACTGGTACTAAACATAAACTTTACTACGAATACCACGATGAAGTAGGTAATATATGACCAATAAAACAAGTGAAATAGTCATAGAATAAGTATAGTAACTCTAAAAGTCCTTTCGCACTAAAAGAAGTCAAATTTCAGCGAAAGAAAATGATAAAACTTATTATATAGTTTTTAAGATCATAATATCAATGAGTGAGTGCTGCCTAAAATATAAAAATATAAGAGAATCTTTTTCTATTAATTCGCAGATCACCACTACCGAAATTAACCGCATTCGCATAGATAGCCTACGCATAATAAGTTAACTAATAATAAAATTATAAGCTGATCAAGATTATATTTTCCATTCGCATTTGATTGTGGTAACCCTGCATAAAGTAAGCTTATGCACTAATTATCCACTTTTTCATGCCTTCCTCTCACTGCTGAATGAGTATGGGTTGACCATGATCACGATTGGATTTACCGAAGTCGGCGTTAACTCAAACAACCCACATCTTGCTGGAGAAATTTTTTCCTCTTTTTAGCGTATTTTTTATTATTTTTGTTTTTGAAGCCGGTTCTATTTTTTGAGAAAAATTATTAATTTACCATATCGCTTTTTCGTTTTATTTTAATTCCAGTTTATTTTACGGGAGAAATTTTAAAAGAATTATTTTTCTCATTTTGAAGCATATTTTAATTCACTTTTTGTTTTTTGAAGTTGATTAGATATTTTTTTTTGCGAATTGCTTGAGAGTTCTTAATATACTTTGTATAATCAGCCATGATTTTTCATCAAAATCATGAGAGTATTCGGTGAATATCTATAGTGTAACCTATAGAAAAACTACCAGAAAATCCATAAATGAATGCACGTCGTAGCACTCAAAATAGTTATATTTTTGCTAACGAAAGGATTATTGGGGTTAAAATTTGTTGTCTCTGAAATAATGAAATCATTGAATGCGAATGAGTGGGCTTAACAAGAATAGGTAGGCCTAGATATGTATATTTTGAAATCATTAATTTTTTATAAAATTAAATTATAGGCTAGTTAAAAAGCGATGATTAGACTAAATAAATCTTCTGGCTCCGATTTTAGTATGTTAAAAATTTATTGTTCGAGTACATTATTAGAGTCTCAAATGAAATAGACGCCTAACACAAATATGTAAGGGCGTAGCCAGGATTTCATTATGGGGGAAACAATTTGATGACTCACATTTTTTTCTCGTCACTTTTGAAAATTTGTAATATTTGAGAAATTTAACATTTATGGAACTCGCTGTCACATATTTATTACTATAAAATTTTTTTCAAAATTTGAAACATGACCACCAAAAAAGACAAGTTCATAGGAGAAATTACCACCCTTTGTATTCTCTCCTTAGCTACGATCTTGCAAATATGTGAACTAAAAAAGTTTTACCCTATCAGTGTGCTGAATTTTCGGATTATTACAAGAAGCCTGGAAGTATCGTAAGTAGTCATCCGACGTATTCGAAATTTATTAAAATACTTTTTCCCACTTTTTAAATTTTCGAACTAGCGGAGTTCACTCGAACCTCGTAGCAATGGGAGGTGGAGGGAGGCAACACACCCCTGGCGGCGCTCTTTGCCCTCCCTGGCAAAATTTTCAATTTTTTTAATGAATTTTAAAAATAGGAAAAGGAGCCCATTAACGATGTTTTTTAATTTTTAATTAAAATTTTCAATCAAAAAAAAATTTATTTGCAAAATTTTTAATTTATAAAAAATTTTTTTCATCCTGGTCTACAGTTTGCCCGTTTGGAATTTTACTCTGGCTACGGGCCTGGTTCATTCTTCAGTCAGACCATACATTTGACATAATTGGTGAAGGAATAATTATACCTAATCTGTACACTGCTGCAAGCTGTGTTTTGCTATCTCACACCGATCCGTATTGATGGAAAATTTTAAACTTAAGTTACGTGTAAAAATAAATTCGATATCGCTAAGGCTTTAAATTTCGAATTTTTTAAAATTAATTTCCGCTGTAATTCTCTCGTCCATTTCTTGTCTTGCCCACCCGATTTTTAAAAGCCGTTTCAACTTAACAAGGATTACGACCAGTACCAACCAATGGGGCAGACGGTAGACGATGGAGTTCCATAGTGAGAAAGAAAAAAAAGGCTAAACTCTTTTATAGACGTCGACGTAGCCTATACTAATTCCCTGACACAGATTTAAGGCTACACCAAAGACAACGATACGACAACTCTCCGTCACCGGTCACAGTCTTTCTCCAATCGTCTATAATGCAGTCAGAGTTCAGCCAATTCAGTCAGCAATATATAACTGAAGACTGAGCAAATAATCGAATAGTGTCGAGCACTTGTAAATATTCTATTATGGCTTCAGGGTGTCAATCGTTATACAGATAGCCTTGCTTGTAAACCGACACCATAAAAATGGTTACTGGTACTTCCGTATCTACCTTACGATTACTTACAGGTACTTATACATGAGGAAGAAGAAAGAAAATTTGAAAATAATTTCAAATCGATATAATACAAGCGCGGTGTTTTTCTTCATGTCTGCCTCACCCTTCTTTTCGACTTTTCCACTTTTTATAAGACGTTCACAAAAAATTTCGTGCATAATAATCTCTGATTAGGTACCTACTTAGAAGACGAAATGAGGATTAACGAATCTTTCGAAATGATTTGCACGAGCCTTGTACACTGAAAACCTACAAACTCGATGTTGGGTTCGAATCGTGGCTGGCAAAATGAGAAAAATAAACCTTGAAGTATAATTAAATGTTTGCAAAGAGGAAAACGTCACAGAATGGATTTGTACGCAGGCCTTAATTATTTAGATATGTCTGAATTCGAAGAACAGGACATACCTATTTTGTGAAGTTAGCCTCGATGAAAGTCAAATATGATCACAATGGCAGTATTTATTACATTATGTTTTAAATTTTGAGTACAAGAATGAGAAGCTGAACTATGGCATCAGGCCAAGGACATTTTTGACAATTCCTAGTCTGAAAATATACCTATCGTAAACTTCAAAAGACTCCATTATTATTCGAATAGCCAAATCCCAACGCATGTATAGGCCTACTCTATTTCAAATATGAAAATAATTTGCGACGAATAAAATTGGTCATTTTGGAGATATGTAATTTAAAATTTCCGCACAAAGAACAAGTAGGTATGGGTACTGTACAATGAAAACCATGTCCGAACACCGGTTTCATAGATACACCTATAGAATATAAGCGTAGGTCTAATCAAAATGAGCGTCCAATAGGGAATAAATTGAAATATAAGACCATACCTATTTACAGATGAATCACAATAATTATGACTTTCTACTTTTGAGACGAAAAGCCAACCTAACGCAGGTATACCATCCACACTGTGATCAATAAAAACTTAGCCTAATTTTCTATAATACCCAGTACGACACTGATGTGGCTGAAGGTGACACAGGATCCACTCACAGCTATAATTTGTATTGTACAGACGGAACCAAATACTTGGTGATTATTGATCACACTAGGTGTTATGAGACATGTCCAACTTGCTGACTTTTATCGATTTCCTGAGTATGTATTCATTGCAGTCAAGGGTGGTTTAGACTTGAACTTCATTGTTCATTCCGCGGAAGAATTCCCTTACCAACCTAAAAGACCATTTTATAAGACCTAACAAATTTATTGGTTGTTGAAAAGCCATCTTCCTTTCCACAACACAAACCGCAGAAAACGACTGTTTTTAAAAACTTTTAATCAGAAATAAGCTCAATTTTTATCGTATTAGATACAGTACAGTCTTGGAGTTAGCTCTGAACTTAATGAAAATTTGCATTTTTTTTTTTTTTTTTCATAACCAGCACTAAACAGGTGTTTTATGATGTCTGAAGACAAAAGAAATTGATAAATGGTTACCTAATTTTTTTTTGTTTTTTCTCGGCTTTTTAACATAAGGAGTTTCCAGCCAATGTACATCCTTCTTTTCCGCTTCCTTTATGGAAAATAAAGGTAAACCACGAAGTATATATAGATAGGTACCTACCCTTCAAAACTGAAATTTCCTCACTGTAGGCTACTCATTATGTATATTTGTTTTCATCTTTATTAAAATAAAAAAACACAATTATTCAGCTAGTTCTATTGCTTCTTTTAGCTTCTAGCTAGTCTTGCTTTTGATGTCATTTTTTATTTCTAAATTACCTACCTACCTACCTACATCTTTATTAATTATTACGAGATTTGAAATAAATAACCTACATTGCCTGCTGATAATATAATAAATATTTTAAACGTGTCGTACCTAATCTTAAAGTATATAAATCAGAAGAATTAAAGAGCGAGGATTGATAGGAACTCTACTTTCCTGACTATTTATTTCAGTGAGAAGCGTCTCCCTTCTTGGAAATATAACTCGAGTTCAAAGCAGGTCTTCCAAAGCGACGACATTGTTTCAAAAATAAACCAGCGTTATAGTGACAGGTTCAAAGATTGATTTTTTCTATAGGATGTTGCTATTTTAAATATTAAGAAAAAATAATCGTCGAGTTTTCAAAAATTAAGGCGATTTTCCGTCATTCTACTATCAATTAGCGATATTAATAAAATTTCGAATAAAAAAATTTCAAAATTTCATGTTTCTTTTCGTAGGTATAATAATTTCTCCCACCTAAACTACATTCTTTGACATTTTTCCTCCAAAATTTCAAATGAAAAAAAAAATTTATAAAATAACAATGGCAACAAAAAATTTTACAAATTCTTGTAAAATCTACGACTAAAAATATTCAAGGCGGTGGGGAGGGATGTCGTATCTTTCCATAAATTTTTCGAATTTCTACGGGGTTAGAATTTCCATGAGGAAATAAAATATTGAAAAAGTTATCTACATGTTATAGTCGTTTGCTGTTCCATTATTTTCAGTTTTCAATTGTCATTTTTGGTTAACGAATTGTCATTTTAAGTAAAAAGTTCTCGGATAACCTCGATCTGTGGTTTCATTGTCTCAGGGAAGCCCACCGTGCGTTATTCAACGTATCAGAGGTAGTGATATTATATTATAAAGTTATTTTTCTGATTTACGTTGATAGATTGGTAGTTAGTTATACGTAGGTACCCTATTTGAGATGAAATCGAAGGAGAAAAAACATAGTCAAATTGTAAAATGATTTCAATCACTGTAAAAACTCGCGAAGTTTGTTTTGACGTTCACGTTTTATCGAATTTGGAGTCCAGAATTGGTTAAATAAATTATTTCTCTCAACCAGCCAATTAACTAATTTTTTGAACCGAACTTCTCAGTCAGTTAAAATTTGTTGTGCTAAAGGACTTGAATAATAATATAATATCTTGATAAAATGACACTGAATATTGCCAGAGAAAAATGTAGAATAAACTTTTTGTGCTGTAACATAGTTTCCTCTTGTACATATATGTTAAATCGTTATACAAAACGTAGCTCACCCTCTTTAGTTTGAGCATTGAATAGGTAGATGGTAGGTAATAAACAGAGGATCTACCTAACTAAAATAGACGATTTTCAAAAAAGTTTTTCTTTTTTTTTTATTTCTTTCTTTTTTTTTTCATCCTTTCTTTAAAACTTGACTCCGCACATGGGCGAAACAAATTTGCATAATGTTACCAAAAGGGGAGCGCCGATTCGAGGGTTGGAAATGAACTTTACTTTCGTTGTTGAGACTTGGCTGTGCGCTTATTGCGGCGATAGTACGTCTGTCTAACAATGGGGGGATGAAAATTAATTACTCCAAATAGACCCGATACTACAAAATTATTTGGTTCCACGGTTTTCCAGCTCGTAGTAAGTCGTTAAGTAAAAGCCAAATAACTTTTTTTTTCTTTTTTTTTTTCGCTGCTGCTGCCCTCTCTTTTAACAAATTTAATTATAAGATTATAAGTTAAATAAAATTGTGCTGTGAAAATGTTAACGTTTAAAAATATAGGCGAGGAGATGTTTTATAGTTTCCACCAAACAATCAAACACAAATATTAGCTTTTGAGTGTTGTGCCAACAAATGATAATTCGATGTCACTGTAGTAAATTTTTCGCTAAACTGTACTACCTGCTATGATTTAATTAAGAGCCAGTAAATATGAATACTGACCGTGAGTAAATAGGCCTGTAAGTACAACTATACGAAAAAAATCTGTGAAAATTAACTAATTTGCGGGGAAAGTTCATAGATTTTTGAGGGTGGTAAAATAGGTACCTACCTACTTATGAGTGATCCTGATCGGAGAATATCCACTATTTTGACTGATTTAAGGAGAAAAGAAGCGGGAATCGCCTTAGGCCTACATGCGAAAATTGAGTGTCATAACTTTGTCAAATGAAATGGAATGTGGTTAATATTTTGATATTTTGATCCCAATTTAATGCTATAGAATAGATAAATGGAAAGAGTATGTTTGTACCGAAAGGTTTTACTTATGAGTACAGAAAATCTCGCTGTATTTTTCGGTATTTGAAATTTTGTCTGTAGTCATAGCAGGATTAAACCCTATGGAGGCTTCTAGACAGTCAAAATCTCGAAGTCTCTCTCGAAAATTATCTCTTCATACGTTTTTAATGTTACCGATCAATAATTTTGATCCTATGTCTTAGGATCACTAAAAGAAGTGGGGCTCAAAAGTGCAGGTTCAACTCTATTTTACTTATTTGACTATCCGGCACTGTTTGAAGTAGTTCGTAGAATGATGGACAGTGTTTTATTGTCTACCTCGAAGTCACTGCAGCTTTGAGAGCTAAGAATCTCTAGGAAACATACACGTCTATATTCGGTTTGCGGTAGGTTTTACTTAGAAATTTTCTAAGAATGCACGTAGTTCTCATTACCGATACGTAAGTGCATGTATACAGCTCATCTCTTTTGGGTATATAGTTACAAAATATATCATTAAAGTAAGTCTCAAAAGTGATGTTCCCATAAGGTATACTTACTCCACATAAGTACACCGTATACTTTCACGATTTTGTTGAAATTCACGAAGATGAAAAATTGTTGAAAAAAGTCATCAAACTAAACTGACTTCCATTCATTTTTTAAAGATTTTCGTTCATTTTGTTGAAAAAATATTAAAAAAAAAAAAAAAAAGTAATTTCAATTTTATCTTTTACCATTAAAATCGTCACCGCGACCATCCCCCTCCAAAAAAAACAAAATATCCAGGTCGTGGTAAATAGTTCGAAAGCTTAGTAAACACTAGAAAAAAATGATGGGAACATTCCGGAGTACCAAAATATAGCTAATATTAATGTAAATTAATGTTATTTACGCACTTATTTTTTCACTTCAAATAAAATTATAGCAAATAAAGTGGATATTTGCGTCTTAGGTTATGAATTATGCCATGACTATCGAGTCAATTAACTTTTCAGAATTTCTACTGAATGGTTTTGCATTCAACTCACATTACAGCTAGTTTTTACTTTGGTCAACAATTGACTTTGAAGCATTGATGCAACAAAATTTTTGAATCTCCCTCAATTTTGAATTAATGCAAACAAATGCAGTCTGGTTTGCCTCACACGGACTGTAACTTCTAAATCCTAAAATGGATATCACAGAATAGGTTTTCATGAATGTTGACAGAAGTTACAATTTTTTGATGGCAGATACTTATAATAATCAATGACCATTTTCCTAAAGGTCGATTGCTCACCTATAGAAAGTGCCATCCATAAATTATTGCGTCTGAAAAGTAACCGGTTTTAATCCAGCCCATGAGAAGGATGGTACAAACAACTTCACAGTTTCGTAAGTCCTTTTAAATGAATCAAATATGGCTCGTTTTCATTTATGCAAACAATATAAAGTTCTCGCTTGTGAGGTTCAGTCAAATCGATTAATTGAGTAAAACTATTAATTTTGGGCCTCGGAAAGGACGAGACATCAGACCACCTTCATGGTGACGTCACGGTGGACTTGGACGCCTCTATGTTCATTAAAATTACGTCTGAACATAATTTCAGATTGCTGCACTTGAGATTGGATGGAGTCCAACACCAAGGAGTCGCATGTTTGTGTAACTTTCTTCGAATTTTTATCGTACAGTATTTTAGCCATTCGCACAAATTAAGTACTTTTCCAAAAATATAGAATACTTTCATGTGGGCTCAAATAAGAAGAAAAATTAAGAAAGAATGTTATACGACTATTTTTAAAATCAAATTAATTATTTCGTGAGCAATTGTCACGATCAACAAGAGAAAAGATGAACCGTATAATTTCAAAAGACAAATATAAATTTAAGAAAAGTAAAAAAAAAAAAAAAAATAATAATTTTTTTATTCTTCCGCCATTCATTTTTTTCTTCGTTAGAAACTGTGACAAAAATGATAATAGTTAGGCCTAATAGACAGATGGTTCTTCACTGCTTCTGCAGGTATTAGGCCGAAATAACAATCAACTTTTATTATTTTGGGAAATATCCATCAGACTTACAATACCTACCTATAGAAAGGCTAAAAAGTAATATTGGAACCAAAAAGTAGCTAATAGTTAAGAAGATCCAATTGTTGATAATAATCGGTAGACTATAGGTGAACATAAAACGTAATATTAAAATTGAGGAAAGTACTTGGGACTCTCGTTGACTCTTTCACTTTCTTAATATGAAGGGAGAAACAAAAATAGGCCCCACAACAAATGTTTAGAGCAAAAAACAGAAATTTTATAAATTGTTAGTTTCATTTCATATACCTGCTTAATAATTGCTGAAAAATCACAAGATATATTCAAGCTGTTATCCTTACTTTCCTGAAAAATGTTTGTTCATCGAAAATAAATTAGACCTATGTTAGTTTAAGCCTATTATTTTAATTTCTAGACTATAGTGAATGTAAGATTTTATTTTTCTATAGGAGTTCTCGTTTGTTTAAAAAACAAAACGTACCTTCCTATAAGTTACAAGAAAATGGCATATAAAATCCATTTTTCATTCAAATACCTACGAAATTTATTGAGCTTCGGTTACAAAATTATTCAACTTAAAAATGAAGCTCCTGAATTAGGCGCGTATGATAAGGAATTAAACGTTGATAATAAAATATACTCGTATGCTACATACTAAACGTCAAATGTCTGACAGCAACGACTTTTTCTCACAGATTTCCATTGTGTTGTAAACTTAATTTACAATATTTTCTTCAGAAATATAACTCATGACTAAAAACCTCCTAGTTCTTCACTTTTTTTTTACAAAACTTTTACATTGACAGAAATTCTCAACCGACCTTAAATCATACTTACGTATGGGTTTTATGTTTAGGGCATTAAAAGGCCAAAGAATCCACTCACGCCAAAAGAACATATTTTCAATGGAAATGAGCTATAGCCTATATACATGACAGACCATCAACCACCAGGAAATCAGTATAGTATAGCCTATTTTTATCGATCGAATAACAGAATTTAAACTTAGTTTTGTTCTACGGCGGTTATTCATCATGACCTAGGTAACATTAAAATCATTTGGTACATCCCGAAATATTTTGGACCTGTAAGCCTATAGAGATGGACTGATTGAAAAAATTCTAGAAACAGAGTGTGGCGTAAAACCAAAATGTTCCCGACTATAGGCGCACTACCTATATTTACAGTACCTACCTACGGTATACATGCAACATTGTGTTTTTTAAAGAAAGGTAGTGATGGTAAAATATTTTCCTGCTTACGTCTATCCTGATAAAGATGATTCCTGCAACTTATCACAGACCTGCCATAATGATCTGTTAGGCTAAAGCCTAAATAAATTATATAATTTTTAGCTAATTTCCAAATGGAGAAACATAGCCTATCTGATTATTATAAACGAGAATAAGTCGCCTTTGTTCAAAATTTTTAATTGGTTTGTTCCAAAGAAAATACTCAGAATGATAATCTGAGTGTATACTGTGAACAGTTGTCTATACATTTACCTCTATAGCATCATATATAGATACTGCACATAAGCCGCCGGGCTTCACGTGTGATTAAAGCGCAAATATACCCATAGCTGGAAAGGGCCGTATTATTAATCGTTTGGTTCACTTAAGTAAACCCTCAGGGGAAAAATTAAGTGTACTTAACTGTTTTGGTATTCTTAAAAAGCGTCATTTTTGTCACTCAAGTATAAATTCTAAGGGAAAAATTCAGGTCTAGTTAGGAATTCACCTAAATGAATTCACTTAGCTAAATGCACTTAACATTAAGTGAATTTAAATAACTACGAAGAATATGGCCCAAAATCTATGGTTTCAATGAAAGTATCAGTTGCGTCAATTATCTGTTCAATGACCACCAATCTTTGAATATTTCCTTTACAAGAAACGATTTGACAAGTCGCCAGCGGTTAGGCTAACCTACCAAATGTTTGCACCTAACAACATCCAATTAAAGCTTGAAATTGTTCCGAAACAATTATAGGCCTATGCGAGACGCTGTTGAAACATTTTGTTCAAGTGTGCAGAAGTACTATATTCGCACGCCACTTTTGAAAATCGTACGTTAGCATAAAATTAGCTTTGGATCCGTTGTTGCTACAGGCTACATAGCCTATATACAGAAATGATGTAAACAAGGTTTGTAGATTCATGTGTATGAAATCCGTTCACTGAGTGAAATAAATGTAAGTATCTAACTTTTTCGAATAATAATTCAATCATTTTCAGATGACTAATTACAAAATTCGGTTTTTATTAGTTTTCAAGCCTTATTTAAATATAGGCTACAGAGTTGAAGATCGCGTGAATAGGTATCGATATACGTACACTTGGACCGTAAAGTGAGCGCAGAAAACTTTCAGTCAAAATTATTATTAAGTAAAAATTTTTTGGTGTTATGATAAAATATATTTTGCTTATAAGTACCCCAGGGACAACGAAATATTGAATATAAGGACGAACTGGTTGTAAGCCTGATACTTTTCTCCCTTTCAATTATTAATATTAATTATTATCATCATATCACTTTACTAATTTAAAATCATCTCGAATATAGGCCTACCCCTCAGTTTGTTAACGGAGCAGTCTGATTGTTGTTGTTGTTATTATATAAAATGTAGGTAAGTATGTATAGCCTGACTGAGTATGAAACTCGAAGTAAAACCAAACTTACTTGCGAACTTGGAGTTGTATAGGCACATCCAAACTGCGAATAGGCGGACATTACTGAATAAAACAACGTTTTGACGGTTGCTAATTACCGCGAACATCGGCCATAATCTGGCCGAATGAACGTGTCACAAAATATCACCTTAATCTTTCGTACATAGTATACACAAGAGAAAAAAAAAAAAAATATATATATATATGGTAACTATATGAACGATTCAAAAATTAAAACAAATAAATAAACGAATTAACGAATTAATGAAAAAATAAAAAATAAAAACAAGAAAAACAAAATTAAATTCAAAAAACAAAATTAACAAGAAAAAAGTATCGAATCAAAAATCAAAATTTGTAATAGCGAATGAACAAAAACAAAAAAAAAAAATTACCCTCTTCTTAAGGAAAAAAAAAACAAAAAAAACACCCTGTCACATCGAAGTACGAAGTTGTTAAAAAAAAAAAAAAATTAGAAGAAAAAAAAGAGAAAGGGAAACAAATTGGGGAAAAAAAAGTAATGCTATTTAATATTATAACCCTGTGAATTTGATAAACACGTTGTTAACACGAGATCCGGTCGAGGGGAGGGGGGTCGAGGGGTAGCGCCGAAAAATATTCGCGAAAGTATTTTATAAGCAGAAATTATTTTATTCATATACAATGTAAACATTGAAATATTATCAACGACGACATAGCGCGTATTCAGAGCGACTAAACTTAAAACACATAATATTCAGCGCTCTAGCGTCTAAACAAAGAACAACAATAACAAGTTACCCCACTATCCGAATATGGTGCTAAAGGTGGTACCACACAGTCGGCGGCCGCCAATACGTGTTTGATATACACGTATCGATGCCCTTTATACCTCGACGTTTGTGAACACCCTTTCTTACACACTTTTCCACGCCTACTTTACCCCTTCCGTTTCCTTCTTCGTCTACGAGAATTAACCTCTCTGTCGCACTCTCGTATAGAATACCCAGAAGATATTTGCCTTTAAGCGTAACGAATGTAGTCGTGCTTTCTTCTGTACATTTCTCATTTCATTACGCCCAGAATTGCCAGATATATAATATGTTGACCATGTAATCTGTAATATTATAACGCTGCTGACTGATCTAACAACAGGTTCGAAACCCGACGAATTTTTCCTATACTAAGGCTCAAATTCAAGAACGATACTCGAGTATCAACAGTTTGACTTAAAAATTGCGGTACTTAACAAAGTTATATCTAAACATATATATATATATAAATATAAATGTTTATGTATCTATACCTAGATATAATTGATAATGTCAAAATTGTAAGAATTACTTAAGTATCGTTCTTGTAATCGGACGTAAGTAATAGTATAGGATTTCGACAGAAGTATCGAATTTTTAATGAGATTTTTGTCGCAGTTCTTCGTCGAAAATTTGCAGATTATAAACTTTACTAGTCGTCAGCCCCATCTTCGCCAGGTTTAAAAAAATGATGATTAAATTACAATTGAAAAATCGAGAGTCTAAGCCTATCAGCACATTGGCACCAGTCAGTAAAACTTTCAGAAAATCTTATCAGCCGTTAGATCGTATTCGGTTAGAGAAAAGAAAAAAAAACAATTCCTGACGGTCACCCATCCAACTGACGGCGGAAAAAAATTCTGCTTCAAAAAGTATTTTGGGCTCATATCTACCGTCCCTTTCACGTTTTCAGAATTTATAAAAAAAAACGTATCTAGATGTGATACTGATGCACCCTCGTGCCAATTTTCAAGCCTTCTAGCTCAATGAGAAGTACGAAAAATAAATGCAGTTGGAAATCCGGACGTTTTTGAATTTTATTTAGTAGATTAGTATATTGTAATGACGACGCATTACACGTGCAACATCATAATGCTGGTTTTTTTTTTTGTCTTTGACGCTTTCATTATTCAAATAAATGGGCACACTATGTTGTATAAAATGTGATTATTATGTCCATTAGGCCTAGCAGTTTTATACGTGACTTCCTTTTACCACAAAAATCTAAAATTGTGTTACTACATTCCTACAAAAAATTTTTATTGCTCAAAATTATTTCTTTTTGTGATTTAAAATAAACTGTTACAATTTCAACTATATGAAAGTACAGATTACTGATATTTTTCTAAGAGTAAACATTCCAATATCATATTATGGTTAGCTTCATTTTGTATCTCAGATAATGGCTGCCAATTTGACTAAATGACTCTCAAGTTTTTAATTATGGATCATTACCTATTTTGGGGATAATACTCGTATGAGGTAATAGGGGCTTGCACCCCTTGATGACAGTCGCCACCCAAAGGCAGGCAATTATTCGTCTCTATGATGTTAAACAAATACACACTTGTGCATTTGTATGTTTGTACCTGTACATACGTACAGGTAAGATACATTACACGGGCCATGATCAATTACCCAATAACAATCTCAGTGATGTCACGGCCCAATACTGAACGCGTTGTGGCGTTTCTTATCACCTTGAAGGAGGCAAGAAACGGCGCAACTGATGACATAATACCATACATATATGTACATATGTGTGTCTGTGTGCATGTGCCTAATTCGGTAATAAACTCTCAAAACTGGCTACAAAATTGCCAGTGTTTGCCAAGGATTTAGCTCTCCCATACTTTACAGTATGAAGTGGCAGAACACGCAAAACTTGGAAAAAACCTTCTGCGTGTGAATATCTCTCACAACAAGGTATTCCACACCTATATTATTGTAGTACTGGAGTCATGATAATTAATTTCTTAATGAGGTACCTGTTAGCCAGGATCAATTTGGAAAAAAATGAGAAACTCTTAGCACTTTTTGATGTCAGGCCATTCCATTTACAGAAGTGCAGCAGAACTAGTTCTCTGTAAAAGTTATTCTATATTTTGTTTATGGTAGAAATCAAAAAATATTGAAGTTTTTAAAAAAGGGAGCAATTTTCTGAATCCGGACCTAACTCAGTGAATAGATTCTTGAGAAAAGTTTTTCATCTTAAGATAATACGCCGATCGTGTTTCTATTATACACGTCCTTTATATAAAAAATGTTTTTCTAGTTTTTTCTTTTGGAGATGCAATTTTTTTGAATTTTCAACACTTCTCAGAAATCTTACAGAAATGATACTTTAGAGATGAACTGAGAGCCCACTTTTAATGTACAGTAACTTATTACAGGAACCTAAAACATGCGTATACAGTCGTTTTCCAACGTATGTATCTACCGAACATAACCTAGTTATTGGGATTTCAGATCGAAGTGGCAGACATCTAGCGGAAATTTATTGAACTAATGAATGGGTGATCATGTACGAAAATGCATTTGATCCTGTGTAAATTCAAAGCGGAAATTAAGGTATTTTCAGTACAATAAAGGTGATAATTTTTTTCAGATTTATGTAGAAATCGCATTTATCTTCAAATTTAAGAGAAACAAAATTCAATTATCTTCATTATAATTTCAGGAAATTAAGCCTAAATCAAAAATTAAGGTACTCATTATCACTTTTTCAACGAATAGGGAACATGGCTTTTATTTCCATGATCAACCCCACTCGCAACACATTCGCAACGTCATCTAGTTCCATCTTAAATCGTAGTAAGTCCGATTTTTAGACAGAAAAAATGAAATACGTACCCTTAGGACACTATGGTCACAGTAAGGCTCTATAGTAGTTTCACTTGAATGTGCTTGCTTGCCATCTTTCGACACATACGTCATCTCGAAATCATAGCGGAGAGGCTCGAGATTGTATATGTTTTCTTGCAATGGCTCAGTGGTGTACGCGGTATTTATCTCTAGAGGGGGGGGTTACAAATTTAAAAAAAAATTTTCCTAGAAGATCGTGCAAACAAAACTTTTAAGAATTTTTTATGTTGTAGAATATTATATTTAGGTGAATTTTTTTGGAGCATTGAGGAGAGGTTGACACTCCTCATATTTTCTTGGATGCGGCCTGCCCAGGCCCACCATTTAATGGTGATGAAGCAAATGATTTAATTTCACGAATTCTCAATGATATTCTACTGATTTTTCTAATAAAACAAGATACCTACCTCTAAATTAGTTTTCACTTGGTCCGGATCAGGCCTCAATCTCAGGCCCGAAAGCATACTACAGTAGGGTTATAATACCTATACTTTGTTCCAAATAATAACGACGAGACATAATTAAAGCAGATTGTCCAAGGGGGAAGGGAAAGGTTAAGATTCACCTTATTTAATCATAAGCTGCATCCGAAATCATTGTTTACGAAAATGTTTTTGCACTTTATTTATATGTGAAATGTGAACGTCACTGTGACGTCACGTCGTTCTTATCTGGTATCGAGTAACTTAGTTTATTTTGTCTATGCTTTATGAGTTAGAATTAATATTTTTGTAAGAAAAGTGAATACTTAAGTTGATTTTAAGTCAAACTAAAAATAGCGAACCTGAATTTCCGAGTGAAATAGTGTAAAATTATACATAGAACCTTCGTCACAGTGGTCCTACAAGTACACACGCTACAGTCACAAGAATTCATGAGAGTGCTTGTACATTTCAGCCATTATTTACAATTAATTGAAAACAGTTTTTTTGCATGATAAAGGTACAAAAATTACCAATGTAGAGAAAGCATAAGTTACTTAATGATAGATCAAGAAATGTTATAAAGCTGTGCATGACTAAAAGCTTGAAAAATAAAATGCCTAACTACCTACCTACAGTTCATGATTTTTAGAGCATGAACTTGCAAAATTCATAACCCATATTAATTGTTGACAGGTTCAACAAAAAAAAAAAAAAATAGGTCACAAGCCGATATGGGTATACTTCCGTTGACTTGAATTTTTCCTTATGAACCCATTATTTCTTGCCTTTTCCTTATTTTTTGTAAATGTACCTATTTGTCATTTTCCATGGAAACAGATTTCAACCTACCACTCAAATATATTATCATTATAGCGAATAAAATAAATACTTTAGCTGGTAAATCAGTGCCCAGGTAAGTATAATCCTAGGTATAGGTACCTTCAAATAAATAATCACTTGCATATTCTTACTGCGTAACAAAGATACCTTTAAATACTTGGAAAAATTCTTCAAATTAAAGGTCAACTGGGGGATAAATATTTTTCAAGAAAAACTATATCAATCCTTGTGAAGTTTTGCTTTTTGTCGGCATATTTATTACGCAGGTAATGTGTAGGTACCTATAATTAGAATTTTTAGTGAATTTTCTCATCGATGATCTTCTAACACTTCTTGCACCAAAAACTTCATATGTATTTTTTGTTTTTCTTCATTGCGCATAAACTTGGGTTATTTTTCAAAATCATGCTTGAGTTATTTGCAAAGACTTTCAGAATTTTGATTCCTTAGTTACGCAAAATAAAAACCTTGTACTACTCTTTCTTTATCATTATTGAATATTTTTTTCAGCTTCTCCGCCATTTTGGCTTTGCTGTATTAAGAATGACCCATTTATGACCCATTTATGACCCATTTATGACCCATTTTTGGCGTACACTAATTTCATTTACTCGATAATCGATGGAACATAACTTCTATAGTAGGTACCATACACCGTCTGATTAGATAACTTCTTAAATAATGGCCTCACAGCAATCTTACACCTTATCAAGATTCATTTGTATTCAATCCTTGTCAACAAAATGATGATAATTAATCGAGGAACAAATTACTGTCAAATTTACAACGTGTAGGATTTATGTAAAAATTCCCTCTCGAACTTGAACGCTTTTTATTTATTTTTTTTTTTCATATCGATAAAAACCGAATAGCATTTTGAAACTTAGCTAAAATGAGAAAAATGAAGGGAATTCATTATCACAATTAAAATCCGAAGATCATCGAAGCGTAATTACGAATATTAATTCACGCAGGTCAAAGAATGCTCTTAAAAAAAAAAAAAAAAAAAGATGAAAAAAAAGAAAAAAAACAAACTTGGAATGTGCCATTGATTTTTCTGTTCTTTTTCTAATACTTAATAATACGAATAAGCGCATGTAATATGAGGATAAATTCCGTCATATGTTGTAAACATCAAATATCGAAAGACGCCATTTTATAAATATACGATTTATAATGATAATTTTCACGATATCTGGTATTCTTTTGATTCGGCTAGATTGCAAACCGGTTGATAATCCAATAACAACGACAACAAAAAAGTATATTTACGAATATATGTGAAGGGGGAGCACTAACCGCCGAACCAACAAATGAGAAGTGTTGACAGAAACACGCCTTGTATTCAACGTATGATTATTGACTCCGATCAAAAAATAAAAAAATCAAAGCCAACCTTTCTGGTTATCCTATAATTTCAGCCTCTGAAAATGAATCAGCAACTTTTTTAACTCAAGATAAGTAGCTTATCGTAATCAAAAAATTAGAAAATTCTTCAGACATCGAAAAGTGTATCTACTTAACTACTACAGAATAAAAATTCTTTACTTGATCTTGGGCAATAAGGAATTTTACTCGACTGACAAAAAAAAATCGTAAATAGATTTTCTATAAGTTAATATACCTATCTACCCAATTTTTTGATGTTCAGCTCTTTTAGAATGAATTTTACGTAAAATATAGGCATAAAAGAGAAACACTCGTATGCTAATTGGTTGGTAACAAATTACCAAAAGAAGTGTATATGGCGGAAACCACTTATTAGGGACACAAGATAAAGGAGACAACCGCTTAATTGGAACAAATATGAAAAGTCTCAACAGGGCCTCAGAGAGAAATTTCGGGCCCAGGGAAATAAACTGAAGGACCCCTTTTAGGTCCAGTTGCAGGATTTGTCTTTGAAAAGGAGTTATAAATTTAGAAAAAAATTTCGCTCGCTCTTCTCACGAAACAAATTTTTTAGATACGTTTTGGGTTCTAAAACATGTATTTTAGTGTTTTTTTTTCAAACCTTCGGAAAATTTACTCCCAAAAACCTCCCTTTTTCACCGTTTATACTTAAAAATTACAATTTATTTCTAAATAAAGGCCATTCCGGGCCCCCTAAAGATGTCCGGGCCCGGTATCTTTGGTACCCTCTCCCCCTCCCTCTCAAAGGCCTTGAGTTTCAAAACAAATTATGTAAAACTATAGGAAATTAGCCACAGACAAGGGAAAATTTTCCTTGAACTGTTATTAAAAGTGACAATAATCTTATTTCAATTCAGTATAATTATGTTAGTCTTTGTAATTATTCTTCCTATCTTTTATAATTTCTTGTTTTTTTGAACCTATTAGTTTCAATTCAGGTTACCCTAGTTATCTTTTTTTTTTGTCATAAACATATGTAGGTATATATAATATAATTATTCAATAATTCAACAGTTTTTAATATGACTGTACCAGAATTCTGATAGGTACCAACTAAAATTTACCATTAATTTTTTTTTTATTTGAACTCTCAACATTGTTTAATTGAACACCATGTATTAGGAACAAAAAGGCTACCATTCACTATGTTCTTATTAAGAGTTTTCCACTGTAGATACTTAATATTTTTTAGCAGAGGTGTACCTGGGTTTTTTTTTTTAGTGTTAAAACACCCTCAAGATGAAAACAAAAACAAAAAAAAATAGAAAAAATAAGGGAAACAATTAAAACAATTATGAGACGTTAGTTTTATGATTTTTAGGCGTATGAAGAAGCCTTAAAAATGACTGAATAGGCTAAATTTTGCGAGTTGAGTGAACAAAAAAATTTTTACTAGTGAAACTTTCCGCAAGACACAGTCCACCGTATGCTAATTTTTTTTCGACATGAATTCTATAAAATTTATACGAAGAACTGCTAAATCCTCAATGTTAATTTGAGTGAATTCTGTGACCCTTATTGTTCAATGAAAAAACTGAAATGAAAATCATAATTATTATAAACCTTCATTCGTAATTTTATTGTTCTACTTAATACAGATGATAAATGAACAATGATTAAGTATATGCAATTAACATAAAATCAATGAATCTTGAGCTTAGTCTCAGTTTAGCTTACAAGATTTTTATTATATTATTGATGGCTAAATTAAATTTGTCATTCATAACCATCCAAAATATAACGGAAATGAAATTTAACACTTGATGTTTCCAATAATATTTAAGTAATTTTTGCAATTTTACAAAAATTTTATAGTTTGAGTTTTTCTTTTTGTTTTGCACTTCTTGCAAGACTCCAACGCCAAATAAAGACCATTATTTTATTCATCACTTAAGAAAGTCAATTTTTTACTTTTAAATAAATGAAATACCTATCCTCAGCGACTAACTATGAAAGTATTTATAAGCTCGTTTAAAATACTTTATCGAATTTTAGGTTTACAGCTTCTGTACTTAGCAATAACTGAAGTGATTTTCGTAATATTAAGAAACTTTATTGAACTTCGTTTACTATTTAAATTATCACAGTAAAAAACGTACCTACCTACCTACCAAGTCTGTGTCTTATCATAATTGATGACATAAATTTTAGCATAGCCTACACCTAAATTAGATTAACTCTAAACAATATTTTCTTAATTGTAGTTTAATTAGACTAATCTCAAAAAATTAAGTCACTACAGGCAGAACGTACTTATATCGTTCACATAAATAATAACCGGCTAAATTTACCTATCGATTCCCACTGCTGATTTAATTTCTTCATGTAATCAAAATAATTATAACTTCAAAATAGTTTGTAAAATATCAAATCAATTACAGGAAAAAGCAATTTCAGCAGCAATATAGTTAATAAAATAAATGATGAAAATGTATAATATACTTTTAACTGTACAGATAGGAGGATTTTGTGGTCAAATGCCCCAAAAAGTTTTTTTGATTACCTCACATTGCTTCAAAAAGCAATCGTCAATTGGGAAGTTCAGCACAAAAGAGTCTCACTTCGGTGGCAGGAATTAAAAGAGCTGAAAGGATCATCACGTATGTTCGATAACCGTTTTTAAATACAAAACATGCAATCATGAAAGGAAATATTTAATGCGAGAAGTGAAATTTTTCAAGACTAAAACATGATTTCGTTTGATTATTATTATCAGTAGTAAGTTAAAAAATTGACTTTTGTATAAAAAAAAACTCCAGAGGGAGGATATGAATGCTTTTTACTTATGGAAAATAGTATGTAAAACGATGTTAACATTCTCTGTTAACACCCTTTCCGAAGTGATAGCGCTTGATAAACACCAGCGCTCCACCAACGCTGAACATCACAATCAGGCTATTTAAAAAAAAAATTTGTCAAACAACCGCCCTAAAAAAAACAAAAACATTATGCTCTAGCTACACCACTGAGAAAGTTACTAAATTTTGTTCATTTTCCACTAAAAAGAATGGTATTATGAGACTTAGATCACTTAGATAACTCATGACAAAATTAAAAATCGTCGTAACCCTACACAAACGTAGTGAAACTTGAGTACCTAAATAATAATAAAAAAAATTAAATTATTATTTCCATTCTCAGGTCTTCAGACTCATCTTTAGTTATACTTTATTATACTTTCTATTACACCAATTTATTTTTTTTTACAGCAGCTATTTTTCCTCTTTGAACCGCAAAAAATATACTCACTAATAATGTTTTTCAAAGTAGGTACATCGCTTTCCATAAAAAATTTATCTTGAAAAGCGGTAATTAGTCAACTTTGTTTAGTTGAAAATATTGTTCACTAAATTCAGACTTCAGCTATAAAACCGTACCTATCTATTCATTTAAAATCCCTGGTGCTTCGAGAGAAGGGGAGGTCAGGCTCTTTATTCTGATTAATCCAATAAAATAAACACTTTTAACGTTTGTTATTTCGAATTTTTTATTGAGTTTAAAAAAAAGTTATCATAACTTCCAAACTTACATAAATGGTCAGAAAATCAGTGGTTCGTTTCTCTATGTAGTCATAAACACTGAATCTTAAAAAGGACATATAGGTAGCCAAAGGAACTGACTATGTATCTGACCTGACTCAGTTATAATTCAGATTTATACGGTTCGCGTCTATTCTTAAATTTAGTAAACTGGAAAGAAAAATTCTGAAAATTAATTTATAGGCTTCATTCAGGGTCGAAAAAATTCTAATTTGATTGACTGAAGGATTATAATGTACCTATAGAGTTGAGTGGGTGTCCCAAAAAGAGAAGCTGCAAGAGGTAAGAAAATAAAACGGAATTAAAGTCATTGCTCAACTCTAGTTTTAAATAAAATATTTTCGTCTCAATAAATTATTGTTTCCTATAAGTGCAGTGATTGTGAATGTTCTTCTGTTATCTTTGTGCGCAGAAAATCGATTTTAATTATTCAAATAAAATATAAATTTTCTCTAATTAATTTTTACTACTTTTATAGCCTCTTTTCGGTTTCTCTATTTCTCTTTCATTGGTTCTTTCTTGCCAACAAACTGTACAAATTTTTTTCTTCGGAATGTTAATCAATTGAAACAATAACATCCATAAAATTATCGATACTTGAGATGCTTAGCGCTTTCTAAGTAGTCATGACTGCGGACATCGATAAAAACAAATTTTTATTCAAACAATCGTAAATTAATTTATGATGTTATTTACAGAAGGCATAATTTATTTATTGACTTTTAATTATATAAATAAATTTAAACCAGTTCTACAGATCTGAATACAACATGAAAAAAAAAAAAAATTTATCGCACTACATAGGTAATTAAGTCTATAAGTAACTCAAGTAATTTAGCAACCGAAAACTTGCAAAAAAAACCAAAGTAGAATGAACGCATGATGTTAGCAAAAAAAAGTAGACCTAATTTTTTTTTAATAAAACATACTTATTAAAATTCATTAATTCAACATATACTTATATACATTTCAAATCCAGGATGTCGTAAGCCTAATTAAATAGGTATAGCAATAATGTTCAACATTAATCAAGTTTCAAGTTTGATTGTATATAGTAGATAGCCTAATTATTTTAGACAAAAGAAAAACGTAAATTATTTCTGTTTTTACGAATTTTTATTTTATTTTTTTTTACCAAACATTTCATTAGAAGTAGTCAGTTAAGTTCAAGATGAATTTGAATAAATTTCCCAAATTTTTTACCATAGTTGCACTGAGCACAATCAAATCATTAAGTTTTTTAATGCATATTGCTTAGTAATTAATTTCATTTCCATCACGAAAATCATGATGTAGACTAAGGAAGCATTAAATAACAAAGCGTTAATTTTGGAGAAGTGGGTTAACCAACATTTTCTAAAAATTTCAATTTTTCAACAAAAAGAAATTGATCCAATATACATGTTTTGTTAAGTCAGTAGGTACTTACCTAAGTTTATGAAAAATAAAATAAGTATAATTTACCATCCCATATCTGATAACGTACCTACAGATTTAAATTATTTTTCTTTTTCGTTTTGTTTCGTATTTCAGAAGACTAGGTATACTCTAATAGACCCCGATGGTAACTGTGCCCTTGAATCAGATTCTTGAAATGAACGAATGAGCGTTGGTTGAGTTTCTTATCCTCAATCAGAAATTGGTTCGTATACTTTTAAAACTTTTTTTGTTATCCCATTTTTAGTTTTTGAATATTGTTTTTGCTTGATTTTCTCAACTTTCCAGCCATTTGATATCAATTCTCCTCTCTTGATTTTAGAACCAGCTGCATAATAGTATAACGGCTTCAGTCAATTGTTGGTTAAACTCGAAAATCAAGAAGCAAATTTATTTCAGTTTAACTTCTTATTATGTTACTGAGACATAAGTTTCAGTGCTTTTAATATAATAGTATATATAGGTATAGTATCATATTTTATGTTCGTCATAACTAGCTCAGTACTTTGGAAAATAAATTTAAGAATAATTAGACTTCATTATGTTTGATTGGACCAAGATTATAATCGCAAAAGATAATAACTACCTACCTGAGTAGATATTTCATTTTAATACAATTTTGGTTTCATATAATATATTGACCCCTTATTGCAAAAATCTTTCGTTCTGTTCGATCAGTTATCAAGAAAGCCACAAACAAAACATTATCCTTATCGACTCCTAGGGGACGAAAATTAATTATCATCAGAAAAACATATTTTTCCATTAGTTTCTTCACTCAAATGTTGGAGGTAATTAAAACGGAAATGGTTGAAGAGTTAAAAAAAAAAAAATGAGGAAAATATAACGAACCAAAATTTTTTAATTGAAAAATTTTTAAAAATCAGACCCTTATCATGACTCAAAACCTCAGAATATATCTTTGCACGAACATATTCAAGGAATGCACTTAAGTACATATTTTTTTAATATATGTACGCTGATTACTCAGCAATGCCTGAACTGATTTTGATGATTCCGGATTTATTTGAAAGAGAGTGTGGTCACATTATACTTGGATCCGTACCATGTAGATCCGAAATTATGAACCTAATATTTAATATTCAACCAATTATTGTATCGATGGAGTTTTTTTGATTTCTGATTAAGAATCCATTGCCAGATTTTTGAAATATAAATTTACAGATCCAATTAGGTGGATTTTAAATTCTGAACTAAAAGAATATGAGCGAAAGTTAGTGGGTACGTAAGCATAATGGAAGATTCGATATTAGGCTAATTTTTTTTTTAATATTTAGAAAATCTGAAACTAAAAAGTGAAATTAAACCTACTTTAAAAAAGATAAGCCCATATTAAAAAACGTACTTACTAAAAAAAACAGTAAACAGGAAAAAATAATTTCTAAGGATATTACAACTCTATTGGTGTCTCTTTTTGATAGAGGATGTTATAAAATCGCATCTTCTTCTTTTTTGAAATGAACATTTTAGGTCGTTGCCAAATTTTAAGCAATTAAGTAAGTAGGTAAGCCGATTTTTTGCTTGAATTTGTATACGATGTTATAACATCCTCAGTCAAAAAATAGATGATGTTATAACATCCTCGGAAATTATTTTTTATTTCTTAGCGCTCTTTTTAGTTCATTTTTTTACTGTAAGCCTATCTTTTTTTAAGTCAGACCTTTTGTCTGAATACATAATTATATTATGCCTATGCATTTTGATTCCCCTCTGATTGTCCCATTTATTGGTAGGCTGGTTATAGAATTTTGATAAATCTACTATCAGGCATTAACACTACACCCCTTCCTGAATGAAACTTTTCGAATGCTACTTGATAACTCCGTTAATTTTATAGGCCTACTATAATTTATTAATAATGCAAGTATATGTTTGATAAAATACGAAAAAATCAACTACCAGTATAAAAGGCAAAAACAATTAGGTAATTCTATCCATACCAAACCAAATCTGAAATAAGTATCTGTATAGTTTTACCACGTTTTCCTTTTTTCAATCTCAACAAACGCAAACTTATCAATAGGTATAAGTATCTACAAACTTTTATTTTTATTTTTTTCAATTTTCAAGTTCAAGGTACATAACTTGAATTTTCAGCAAGACGTCGAATTATACGTGTTATGAGTATGGTTAATTGATCGAACAGTTGAAAATAATTTATTAATAAGCATTTGTAAAACCTAACATCATTTGAAGTTAAAGATGTGCTGCGTTGCATAATACAAACCTTTATTAAGAAATAAATTTTTAACTAATTGAATATTATCGTTTAACCTTTTTATATAAATTTTTTTTTCTTTAAATTCAGCTCTATAAAAATTGACCACCAATTCACCATTAAAATATAAAAATTTTACCTTTTTTCTGACCCACAAACGTACACATTTTCACTGATTCACAAACAGACGTATTTTATTTTTTAGGTGATTGCTATTATAGTACCGATATTTGACGCTAAAGTTAAAAAGTGAGCGTTTACATACCAGGGAAATTTTCTGAAACAAGCAGCAAGTGATTTCCAAGTAATGTAAACTCACTTTTAGAACTTGTTGTGGAAGATATTTTTCAATAATTAATTATCATTAAGTATAATGTTTTTTTTATTTAGTATAAAATAGCTGTTCAGCCCACTTTGCACCAGTGAAAAATTTATAGAATAAAAGAAAATCACAGACACATACATGTGTACCCACACAGACGCACAAAAGTATAGGTACTGAAAAAATAACAAAATTGAAAAACAAAAATGTCAACAAAATAAACAAAATTAGATCCACATACATTTGTACTTTGAACATACACACAGTCACACAATTTATTTGAAGAATCATTTTTTAAAGATATCTAACTTAAATTCTATCGCATAGACTTTTGAATTTTTAAATTTTAAACCAGCAGACAACAGAAGATCAGAATAATTAATTTAGTAAAAGATTTATTCAAATCAGTTCGGTAGTTCTGGAGTCAACGTATGACATAAAAAATGGTTTCATTCTTATAATATTACAGAATAGATGAAAGGATCGTCAATATTACTGCTTATCATTGATGAATCAATGATAAGTGTTACTTTTTGCCAGCAAAATATCAGCATAAACATTGCCATTCTGATCATGAATTATAAAAAAAAAATGTTCATTAAAGTCAACCTCTGTACCAATTAGGCTACAGGGTTGCCTCTTATGAATGGATAAAAATTGAGGTACTCGTGTCGCAGTAGTTGCCACATCCACCTTCCCCCAGTGCAGAAGGCACGAGTATGAGGACACAGTGCAGTGCTGTGCAAGGCACAAAACGGATGAACACAAACCTAGTTGGCAGACATCGCAAACCGCTACTGTTGTAGCAGCCTTGGCCCAATACGCGTCAATATGGAGAGGCAAGGGGCAGTGTGCAGCCAGGCAAGAGGATTCTCAACGTGTACGTGTTCTAAGAGATGGTGCTGGAACCAATTCTCTGGTTATACTCGAGGTCATCGATGTAGGTATCGGCTGATCGGATATTCTATCCGCCAACACCTACCATTTATTCATCTATAAAAGTCAACCTCCATACCAGTTAGACTTTGGGATTACCTCTTATGAACGGATAAACACTGAGGTACACGTGGCACAGTAGTCGCCATAACAACCATTGTTCATTCATGTATTTTTGAAAGAAAAATGCTTATGAGTTTGTTTTTGATGACTGAGGGGTGCGCTATTGCATGAGTTATCAGTGTGTTGTAGATGCAACAATAGATATAATTATGAAAATTTTGTGTATTTGGTGATGAATTCACACTACGGTTACCATACCTTAATTTAAACTTTTTAAATAATGAAACCAGGCACCTAATAAAATACTGAAAAAACCAAACCAATAAATGCGTTTTTTAAGTTTACTTTTTTAACCAATATACAATATTTTCACTTTTTAAACGTGTACCGGAAAAATTTGATGGGTGAGTGGTACTTACTTTACCTTTTTATTGAAAGTAAGTGAAAAGAAAGCAGTGAAGGTCTAATGGAAAAAAGAGAAAAACGATTCCTTCAATTAATAAAAATAGGGCGTGGAAAAGCAAATGTAATGTTAATGGAGGAAATAGGAATCTCTTAGTTCCAGAGTACCTACCTACTGCCACAAAGTAGCTACAATCCATATATTATGTATTTATAGTTAAATCTTCATTTTCAGACTTTTGCTGAAGCATCTGACTCTTACTATTAGTAAGAGAATTAAATCTGAACAAATTATTACAAATATTATGTTTGCCTACTTTTAAAATTCGTAAGCTCAATTTGTGTCTAAAAGTCAACAGGCACCTGTCGTGCAATCAGTGAACCGCACACATCAGTCAAATCTATACTTTTTCATTCTTTGAAATAGTTTCTTCAGCTAATCAGGCACACATTCTATTCAGTCCCGAAGGTCATCTACAACTAAACACTCGTAGGCTACGTTTTACAAAAATTAGTCGGGTCAGCCAACAACGTATATAGCCTTTCTCAAATAATTTATGTGCCGGTATTAAGTACCTACATGCGGTGTCATTTCGTTTCCGTTTCTAAAAATCTCACCCCCCTCCCCATAAAAATGCTGTATCAATTACATGCTGGCTAACCTCAATTCAATCCAATCCAATCACGCCAACAAAATCTAAATGATCCCGTTAAATTCGACGCAAAACCAAAACAATATGTCAGGTATTTTAAACATTGATGATTCGTTATAGCCTAGGTTATAATATACCCTACTAACACCAGACAATAATCGTATCAAAAATATAAAATTGTCCCGACTGGCGCCTTCCATTTTCAAATAGTGCAGACGATCGTGGTCTACTGCGGGTTCTCGGTAGCCATAATAGAATTTCACTCATTCACAATCTTGATCGAGGGGTGTAGAGCCGAATCATTCGAGTGTAGATGCGATGAAAAAGGCACTGATACCAACTATGAGGCCAGTGATTCCATTCAAAGATAGTTGGATTCCTTTATACCTAGTCTTTTACTTGACAAACTCTGCTTCTGTCATTTCGTAGGTTTTTATTGAGTTCATCATAATATACCTATGTGTATCTACAGGCTACAGCATATATTGTACAGTGAGTACGCGTTTACATTGAGGTAGCCTAACTGCAAAAAGGAAGTTTCGGCGAATAATTCATTTTTTTTTTTTTTTTTTGCAGATTATGCTATTCTGTGAAATAGACTTGGTAGGTATGCAAAGAACTTGATTTCTTGACGAATGAGTGATTTTGCCGCTCATATAATAGGTCTTTTTAAGCCTATATTTCGCAAAAAATAATTCTCCCAACGTTTACTTTCGGATTAGTTAGGCTAGTAGGTTCCTATAGATGAGGGAAAAAATCACATATTTTAACCATCTATAACGTTGGAATATCACATTTACAGTCGACGATGTTGGATATGAATTTATGACCTATTTGTTTCGTTACGAAAGGGTAAAATAAGTATATCTAACTAGGTACTTAATTATATAGAATATTGAACGAAATTATACTTCACTTGATGAAATTATTAATCCGATAATGAAGAAATGAGAGCCCAAAAGGCAATGGCTGAAATTGCTGGGAAAAATTTTAAAAGAATTATTTTCCACTTTTTAGTGTATTTTTTATTTTTTGAAGTCGGTTCTATTTTTTTTATTTTTTTATTTTTAATGATTTTTTGTTTCTATATTACTTTAAAACATAGCAGTTTTTTATTTGAAAATAATTCCAAAATTAACTCACCGATTCTGAAAAAAATATATCATTTAAAAAAAAGTTCATCAAAATAAGTGTCCATGTTGAGAAATTATGCTGGAACAAACATGAAAAAAATATATATACGGATCGAATTGATGACCTCCTCCTTTTTTTGTTCGAAGTCCGTTAAAAAGTTAAACTTTTTTGGTTACCAAACTGCAATCCATTCGAATTAAAATGTTATTTTCAATAAAATTTAAAACATTTTAATTTCGTCACCGATATTTTTGGGCTTAAATCCACAAAAACCTATAAACTAGATACGAGACTTATTGACAAATTTTAAAACCTAAGTATTTTCCATTTTGGAAGCACGAAGGCTCACTTTTGACGCCTTTCTATGACCATTTTACGATGAAATGCGAGCAATAATCGTAGATTTCACACAAAAATTATGACCGATGTGAAACTTGTATATTATGCATTGAAATGTGGGACCTATTTAGATGCACGCCCCTAAACTAGGTATTGAATAGCACTCAGATTTAAAACAGACATCAATAATGGATTACCTATATGCTTACTTACACAGAAAGTAGGTGGGTTAGTTTTTATACAATCGGTAGTTTCTAATTACTGGAAAATTGGCACGCTGTACTTCGGTTTTTTTGTTTGTTTTTTTTTATATGGCTGAAATTTTATTTTACTTACCCAACACGAATCTGATTTTTCTGGATTATTTTATAAATTATTGTCTCAAAGCAATAGAAAATGTTTGAAAAGAATGAAGTACCTACGTCACGCTGAGCAACAATCCACCCGATACGTTTAACCTTGGTACTTTTTCAGGGACCAATTTGAAGCTTTGAAACTGTGAAAAACAAGAATAAAGCAGAAAAATTCTTCTACGATCCCAGTCGAAGAAATCCTTCTACTTTCTACAGTTTTTCAGCTCAAGAGACGAAGAATGTTCAAATTCGAACGCCTTCTCACTGTGAGACTACGATCCCACATCATAACAATATTACAGAATACAAAAATTTCCGAAGATTAAATATAGCAGGCCTAATATTGAAAAGATAATTTTTAACCCTGTATGTTTCATTTATCAACCTAAGAAGTGCATAATCAGAAACATTTGCTCAACATTTTGACAAAAAAATAAAAAATCTTTCATGTAACACTAAAATGGAGCAAGTAGGTAAGTTTATAAAAATACATCATGATTCAAGTTTCGTAACGTTTCATTGATTCGGCCATATCAAATCAAAATATAACTTACGGTCATGTTTCAAATTTTTCCTCTCTAGTCATGAGTATATGTAGGTATACTTATATCAGAATGGTTTCAGATAAATACGACGTAGTTGTATTTATTTTTTAATTACTTACAGAAATAACATCACGTAAATAATGAAAATTAAAGGTCATTTTTGTGAACTTTATATCAATTTCTTTCTCAATTTCTTCCATTAGGATAAGATTTTTTTTAATAAGTAAAAAGACAATTTTATCATTACTTGTCGCGTTTTTTCATACCACATTAAATGGCAACCAATGATAACAACGGGGTACAAAATTCGAGGGAAAATGGTAGTCAAACCACCGTAATAGTAAAGGTTAGTCATGGAATTGATTTCGAACATACTGACGCCTTTTGACTGTAATATACACCTAAGGAGTTCTAAAAGCGTAAACAAAAAATAGACCAAATTTAATATTTTTTGTTTGAAATATACGGATAACGTGTTCCCAGTCCAGGACCTCTATTATTGGTTTTATTAATTGTAAAAATTCTTAAGCCATATCTATTTTGAGAGTTTTGACTAAACGGACGCGTAGAAAATTTCCTGCATGTCGAGAACTGACAATATTTACTAACTACTTATTATACAGTCACTATCAGATCTGTACATGATTTTTAACGTTCCTAATAGAATTAAATTACCACTATTTTCATTTTTAACCTCAATCTTTCCTGTTATTCTAAAACGTATTAAATTTAGTTTTTGGTGAGAAATATTAAACGTTCATAATCTTTTATATAATAGCTCAATTGTTGCTTTTGAAAAGTAAATAAACATACAGTTAAACCCAAGCAGCTTTATTTAAATTGTTTTAAATAAATATAAACCTTAAATAACATTTTTAACCCAGATATAAATATAAGGTAGGTATTCACAGTAAAAAGCGAAAAAATTAATCTGAAAAAAAAAAGAAAACTGGAGAAAGGCGATAAAAAATTTGGTCTGTCACCCTGAAAGAAAACGATCGGAATATTTTTAAATACCCACATAATTCGAATTTTCATATTTCCAGAAAACATGTAAGAAAAAAATGAAATGGGGAAAATCCACTCAAAATTAAATAATTCTAGTAAAGAATTTCAAAAAATAAATAAATAATTCAAGAATTTGTGTGAACATAATTTCAAAGTAGAATAAAAATTTAAATAAAAACGGTCAAGTCTTTGTTCAGATAAGCTAAATCACATAAAATAAAATTCAACAATGTTCGAGACAAAGTTGTGCAGTATTCTTAGTATTACAGGTTCATGCAAAATGTAGATTTGAATAGAGAAAGCGCTAATGAAAATATGAATAGTTTAAGATAAGGAGGCGAGAGTTTGTTGCACCAAACAATAGGTAAAGTATACAAGTTTGAACAAAAGAACGAAACGAGCCATGCTTATGTGATGAAAGGTACATTCTTGGACAAAAGTGTTTGCCAAATGCTGCAAACAAATTACTGAAAATTGTTCGTTTTCAATTATTTTTTTGGCCAAAAATATCCAAAAATAACAGGCATTTTGGATATACAAATAAAATTTTGATCTGACAAGAAATAATATGCACAAAATTACGAAAATGTTATAAATCAAAGTTAAATACCTGATGTTAGTATTACTAACTTTTACAGCAAATTACAATTTTTTATGACTGAACACCAATTTTTTTGACTTCTCTGACCAAATGACTGTTGAATTTGACCATTTTCGATGTGATGAACCAGCTAATGACTCTGTATTTGGACTTTGACAAATTTTATACAGATGAATACTGTATTTCAACGAACTCTGACTGGAACTTGGATGATTTTAACAATTTGAATTTTGACTAGATAATTTCTACATTGGTAACTTGGCAATTTGAATTAATGATGAGTTAAGACGATTAATTTCAGCTGTTTCACTGTAGGCAATCATTCAACTTGCAGTGGTTTGTGACGATATGATCCAATAATAGTTTCGGCGAGTTAATTTCACACAAGCAGGGAGATAATTAACGACATTTACTGACTTCTGGACAACACAGGCAGGGCTTCTAAACAGTTCAGCAATCGACGACAACCATGGAAATTCGAAAACACAACCAAATTTGACACACAAGCAGGGTGCAAATTTTTTAAGCAATTGATGTCGTTGACTACGAGATAATCAGTGAATTAACAAACAATTTTGGTCATTAATATTTTGATCCAAAATTTTACAAAAGCACAAGTTGGAGCTAAGTTAGCCAACATAAGAATTTACAAAAATGACAAAAAAAATGCATTGAGCTTTGCAGCAGATTTTTGTTTATCACAAACGATTAAACTTTTGGTTATTAAAAAAATTTTTGTTACATAGGTTTAAAGATTGTTACCGAGCGATGCTACCATGATGAGTCAAGGACCCCGGACGACAAATAAAAAGACGTTTAAACTCAGACAAGCTGTAGAAGTACACTATATTTCATGTAAAACAAAACAATCTGTATGATAGTTTAACAAGTGATACAGAGTTAGACGAAGGTTCCCGATTAGGTTTCGATTGAATAAAGTTGAATGAGTGGGAAAGAAAGTGTTACCATGAATGAGAGAGTTTAAGAAAAGATTAAGTGTTGTTCATCAGTGTGGAGAGAAAAGGATTGGTATACCCAACACCAATTTGCATATCTTAGGCAATGCTTACTATCTCAACTGGGCCTGCAATTCAGAATGGAAACAATTTCACCACACCGGTACCTCACGCGATGCAGGAATAAAATAAAATAAGTTCACATTAAAAACGATTTTTAAAGGATAAGCTTTTATTTATTTATTTTTTTTGATTTTAGCTTCATGCGAAATAAATATGATTTCGTTGCGGAAGGTTGGCTGCAGTATTGGTATATTTTAAAATCGCAGTCGGCAGTAGTGAGTAGAATAAAAGCTTATAATAGGACTTACTGAAATGAAAATGTGAAAAACTGAGCACGAAAACTCTTTAGAATTATAAAATGATTTTTATTTAATTTTCTTAGAGGCTCAGTATCTTATTATGCTAACATTTTTAATGATCGTAGTTGCTTTTTCAAAACTAATTTTAACAGACTCCCTTAAAAAATATAATTTAAAAAAAAAATTCTTTGTAGCCTTTCAGAAAATTAAATTTGTTTTTAATTGAAACTTGTCAGTGAATTCGTATCATTGAAAATACCATCACAAATGAAGAGTAGGCTACTGGTAATTCGTAAAATAAACATTTTGATGCAGAGACTAAATTTAAAAACTTCTAGTGGAGAAGACTGTTGCATATGAAATGAATAAAATTACTCAACATAGGTATTTACGTTTATTAAATTTAAAATTATTATAACTTTCTATTCTCATCTTTAAAAAAATTCGTCATCGAAATAACGATACAGTTTTAAAATGAAAACATTAGAGTAAGTCTATACAATAGGTCTGAATCAACTTAGGTGTGAAGTAGCAGTAAAAATAACCAGTCAAGAAAAAAAATCAAAGCTGCTGCTGATACTGTGAACGCAGTAGTTCTCAATAAGTGAAGATGCACACGTAACCAAGCCCCTCAGCCCCAGTCCCTAAAAAAAAAAAAGAAAAAAAGAAGTAAAGTTGCTTCTATTCCAACGTTTTGTACAGCGTTGTAGTTAATGATACTACGAAAATTGGAAACAAAATACTGAAGTAGAGAAAATTTTAATTTAATTAATTTTTGAAAATTGAGATATCTGACAATTAAAAAATGATGATTGAATTGGCAAACGAGACAGTGAGAATGAAAATCTCAATCACAGCTGAAGACAGTGTGAGGTACTATTCTCATCAAAAATTAAATAATTAAATAAAAAATAAAAATCTATTAATAAGTTGAGCTCCTTACAATTTAGACTCTTCTCCTATTAACTCATACATTTTCCTACACTCAACCAATTCGATTAATGTTAAATAAAATGATTACAGATTATGAAGTATTGGTACAGAGCTCAACAAACAAGCAACATCGATGACTGACTTCTCCTCTAAGATGATAAAAGATAAAAATCAAGATTCATGAATGTTCAAATGATAAGATGGAAAGTCCATCCATTTTTAACCAGCTTAAAGGTATAGACGTTTTTCCATTCATGTTTTTAATATGATATAAAAGTGAAAAGATCATTCTAATAAAAGTTCACATGTCGGAATTATTGTTTCTTCAATGGATATGTTTTATAATTGAAACGCCCTATGTTTGTTGTTACCAAAATATGCCAACAGAAGAAACAACAAAACGATCTCGGATCTTCCATCTCCACATGATATAACTCTATAAGAAACTGAAACGGACATTTAACACTACTGAAATCAGTAAGATCTAAGCTAGTCAATATCTGTTAATATCATGTGTTCTATAAAACTATATAGTAGTGAGATCATTTTAACCAAATTGTAGGGCTTTCAACAATAAACTCAGGAGGAGTTGTGTAGAGTCTATATGACGTGACCTCATGTTCACAGTGGTATATAGGAGACTAAGTTTTCATGTCTTTCCCTTCCTAAATCCAAGGTACAGAGATTCATAAGACCTATGATCTTATGCTGTCTGATTCTTCTTATAGGCAACTCTAAAATCTCAAATTTATATTATTTTAATTAAACTAATATGGTGACTACTTTTGGGGCGTCACACAGTTTTGGAGATTCTTTCATGATGAAAATTTTCTTCTTGTCTGCACCACCATTAAGCATCTTAATGACTCAAATGGTGATTGTAGAGAATTTTCTATTTCAGTTTTTAGGTACTTCTGTTAATCAAGTAGCTGGGTTACTTAGTTCCCACAATGCCTAATAGGGTTAATTTTGCTTTGAAGAGTATGAGTAATTGGTGTGGCTCAACAATAAATTCTATTATACTTACTGCACAAATTTTCCAATATTTTCCGCAAATTTTGGTGTGAAAAATCAGAAAAATGTATAATTTTTGCCTTCGTGACACGTATAATTTAGAATCATGTAGTAGATTTATATCCTATGTGATGAAGATACGATGTGTATGTCACATTATAGTATCCTATAATAAGATCTCTGACGGAAATTTTTTCTATAGGCCTATCATTAATATTTTATTAGTACCTATTGGTACTTTTCCTGGATTGAAAGGATTGGAGAATTTTCTCTGATGTTTTTAAAGTGTAGACAGATAGGTCTATAAGAAACATAGTTTATTAGTTCTAGGTAGCCTAAATTATAAAAAAAAAAAAACAGATAGTTTGGCGTGAAGTATTTTAATTTACTGTATTTAAGCTAATTTTTACGGATATAGCAATAAACGAGTTATTTGTACGGTTTTCGAATTATAGTTTTAATTATAATTACCGTTCATTACATTTTTTCCGCATAAAAATAAGACAAGGTAAAGTATTAATTAGGAGATATATTCAAACAAGAACTACTCTTGTGTCATCTACGACAGTCAATATTTTTTTATCCTAAATGTTATTTTGATTTCAAAACTAATTTTTTCTGCCTAAAATTTGACAGAATTACTTTAATTTCAAAATCTTGTCCGAAAATTAAGCCCAAACCATTCGTGAATTCACTCTTCTCCCGTAAAGTAAGTTGTCTTGAATAAACTCAGATTTCGGCTATTTCTATTAAATTTATAGAATAGGCAAGTATTGATTATTATCATAGGACAGTTTAATGAGTCAAATATTCAAGCCGCAAGCGATGTTATGAAACGAAATTCAAACATTTTACTCGACAAACTTTTAGTCTCAAAATCTGTGAGAGTAAATAATTCCTAAAGGAATATTGTCAACAAGGAATTTTTGAGCGGGTTGAGTGAGGGTAGATGTCTTGTCCCTCGTTCGATTTCAATCAGTAAAATCGTGATGCCAGAACTGTGTTACCTGTAGTTAGAAAATCGTGCTTTGAGTTAAGCTTTTTTTTTTTAATCGTTGGTTTTTAATTTTTCCAAAAGTTGGAAATTTTATTTGGGAATTTCAGCTCCCTCCATTAAACTGCTTCGAAGAGCAACTGACTGTCGAAACACACGCCCTGTGTACGGTTTTCCCGTAACGAAAGTGAATTCAGTGTCGTTAAAAATAGGCTTAGCCTATATTTCTTTCTGACAACGGTTAAATGCTACTTTTGTGTCCATAACAGAGAAGCTTAAACAATATGTCTTTGTATACATCGGCTGCATATACCTACCATTTCACAACGTATAGGCTACGGTAGGATACTGTATAATATACTTCGAGCTCGAAGAAACGGTTACCTACCATTAAAGTGTTGACTTATTTTTATTAAAGTGCCAACAAAGCGCCACCATCCAACAAGCAGCGTATATAGGTGCTGTATATTATGGGTACCATGTATCCACTTGCAAATGCGCGCCTATTTCCATAATTAATTGAGGAAAACCCATATCGTACAACACACCCGCATTTCAATAACAACCAAACGTACTACCTGCTCAACTGCTGCTATATACGTGCCACCCCTATCTTAATTTAATTAATGCGTTTATTAATATAGTCCGATAAACTTTGATCCATTGACACCTGTCACCCACTCCAGGTTTCTTAGGTATTTCTCATGAACCGTTCTGTAGTATATTTCCACCTAAATTTATAACGGAAGCTATTTCGTATGTAGTCTAAACGCGTTTTAGGTATATATACGTATAGTATTTTTAAATACAAAACGTAGCCACCTACCACCTACCACCTGCGAAAAATACTGTAAGTTCTTTTTAAATCGAGAAATAAAAAACTTATTTCCTATAGCCTATACATGCATATAAATGTATGTATAAAAGGTATAGGTATTGTACTATCTATACGTGCGAGCTATACAGCCTAGCCTATACCTGCTCATATACTTACTGCATGGGTTTCTAAATGACCGCAGGCTATTTAACTATACCTGCGTTTTATTTATTAGGTCAACTTTATATAAACGTTTGATTAAGTGTAAATCAATAAAATTAAGTATATCATGTCTTACTGGTTTTTTCCTCTTTTTATTTCGAAACTGTGAAATTTGTTACTGATACGTGTATAAACAGTACTGGTAAAAGTATATAAGAAATTAAGTTGAATTTTACGCGTAGGAGTGGTTCTTTTTTTTCTATTCTTTCTTTTTCCCTCTCCCTTCCCCGTTTCACTGTTAGATAATTCAACTGTTTTAAATAGTCATTTAATTTATGAGACGATTAAATTATTTTTTTTTTTGGCACTTAAAATTCTTTAAATTTCTTGGAGTCTCACTGAAACGCCCACTGATTTTCTCCTTTCTGTCTCATTTACACTCGTTTAATAATATTCAATAACGCAAATCGAAATAGTAAGATTTAAGTGGTCGCAGTTTGAGTACATACAAAATGAAATCTGAGAAGGACAAAAAGAAAAAAAAAACAACTAAAAACAGAAAGATCGCTTTTGGTGATCAGTCTTAGAAGATGAATGAAGCTACATGTAGGCCAATAAATTTTCTGACGTTTGGAAACGTTAAATCCGGAGTTTTATGTAAAAAAAAAAAAGTCATTATGGAAGTGTGCAGTGGTTGTGTCTTAAAATTGACAGAACTAGCAGTATAGATATAGATGGGGGGAAGAATTTTAATATTTCGAGAGAATTTTGATACATTATTGTTACTATTTATAGGCATATCCTTCATTTAACTTAAACTCAACTTCTACCTAAACGAGTATACGAATTTACAGGTTTAAGTGCAATCCATATGCAGCCTAAAATTTTATCACAAAAGCATAACTTACTGGTATCGTGTCATTGACCATTTCAAAAAGATAAGTAGGTGATTTTGTATTTTCTGGATGAACGTTTCTGAATCCCTCGGAAATAGTTTGAGATACTTATTTTTTTTGAGTGTCTTTGCGATCTAATCTGCTGGAAAAATAGTTTTTGTTTTACTTTATAAATTAAGAAAATTCAAAACAATCAAGCAAACTGTTCCGAAAAGGGTAACTCATGATGTTTGGAAAGGAGGGTTTAAAGGAAGCACTTTACTTTCAACTGAAAAACTGAATTTCAAGAAAGTGGCTTGAACCAAAATATCACAAAGTTCATACGAATGCTAAAGAACTACTTCAAATTATTTAAGTATCATCTTCAATCCAAATACATCATTATAAGCTTGTCAGTGCTCATTTTTTGAGCCACAAAGTTGAAGATTCGAGACGATCAGTAGAAGGTGGTTGCTCAGTTTTGTACTTTGGTCCATTTAGGGTTCCCACATCTAATTAATGGGGAGAGAACAATAGTCATCGTATCTTGGCCAACCCTTTCCTAGCATAGTTTTGAATCTAAACTCAGGCCTAAATAAAAGAAAAAGAACTGAATGGAAAGAACTTTCATTTAACCATCATTATCATCATCATCATCATCATCATCATGATCGTCATAATCTTTAAAATGTTTTTGGATTTTGCGCATTCATTATTCTCTAATTTCTTTGGTGGTAGGCGCTCTTCTTTGATGATTGAGTGTTTTTCTCAAGGGTTTTTCGTCATTGCATGTTTTTCAGCTTACCACAGAACATAAAAGTATGTACCTTCTACATTTTCTCTCTAAAATTTAATTTCATATAATAGGATACCTATCCAAAAACCTTTATGAATTCTTGAGTATTTCGATGGTATTTTCTTTTAATTTTGTGGAATTCGTTGAGAATTTTAATAAGCCAGAGGAATTTCTGATCCATTAAATATTTAATTTGTAAAATGTAGAGTAAACATTGAAACTGATATAGAGAACTATAATATTCTATAGGTACTGGAACACATGCTTTTTTTTCCCTTGCAGAATAGCCTATTTTACTGCTCATCCTTGAGAAAGTCAAACTAAATACAGAGGCGAATTTTGATATTTTGTAACTTTAGGCTGAATATTTTTTCGCACCATTTAGAACGAAATTGAAGTACTCGCAACCCCTTTCTACTGAGATTTAATTTCCACATCAATAATTTTCCTCATTCCTATTTTAATTTTATGCTTTTTTTCTTCCGAAAAAATTTTTCGAGTCACTCAAAATTTTACGTCCCTTTCGGGCTTCCAAAATTTTACACTAAGGCTGCAACCTTGTTAGCCTACGCCTAAATATTCCACTGATTGAAAATAACTAATAATATTAGAGGTTGTTCGAAAAAGGTTTATCCTCTTACAAAAGAAATGATTTCGATTGAGTTAATACATTTGTTTTCAATGGGGCTTTTCGTAACAGGTTTTCTTATGTTTGAAAAATAAAAAATATTTAGTTAAGAAGGATGAAAATTGAATGATAGCAAGATTTAAAATATTTTTAGACCATTTTCTCTCTACTGGATGTTGCCTTTTTTGAAAAAATCTAAAATTCTTTATATAGATTATACGAATTTTTTGAAAACAAATTTAATTCGTGAGATAATAATTGCCTTTTTTCCTGCTACCTCATACTATGTTATAGCTGTTTCAGCACCAAAAATTAAACTAATGAATACGAAGGTAGGTACATATTTTTATTGTTAAGTTTGGGATAATTGGAAACATCAAAACTGCATTCAAACTTGTTCACTTTTTTTAAAAAAACAAAGCACTATTGAAAAGAAAAAATATTAGGTAAATTTTTTAAAGCAGGTTTCTAAAGAAAATTTTCATAAAAAACTCTCAAGAAATATTTCTACAATTTGATTGGTCAATATAGCGATTAAATTGATTATTGTAACGAATTATCATTCACGAGGGGACGGATGTTGTCATGCTGGTTTTGAAAAACCCGCCTGCAAGTCAATGCAACAAATTTCATGAAATCAAGTTTGAATTGGGAATTTGTTTTTTCATTTATTGATTGTTCAATCAAAGGATCAATCTATATAATCAAACGAAAATTTTTTTATGAAAATTCATTTCTCATCATCTTTTAACGTATTGAAGAATTAAGGGAGAAGGGTGAATGGAGAAAAGAGTAAAATATACGTCAATCTTGAACATTTCTTCTGCATCAGTATAATATTTATAAACCAGAACTAATCTGTATAAACACGGTAGATTCTTACAATGCCATGATATTGTCCGCAGGTTCAGTTATCGAGTCAATTTTTCAAATTGAAAATTTTAGGGAAATGTTCATATTTTGGTTGAATATTTGTCTCACTGTATAATATAAGCAATAATAAAAGTCAAAGGAACAGTGTGTAGTCTAATATAGTCAACAAGGGTGTGAATAGGCTGGCTATTTTTCATGCCATTTGTACTGAACTAAAAATTGAGGAGCTCATGAAATGAGCAACAAGTTCTTAAAATGTACGGATAAGTCTCATGTTTTTCGCATCGAAAATTCTTACAAGTCTTCTTATTATTTATATAGTAATCGCAATTTTTGAGATGATAAAGTGAAAGATGACCTTTGTGAACCCTCTCATCGAGGAATATAATATATTGGGAATTGGCAGAGTGGGAATTATCACCCATTGTTCTAAGAGATAAAAAGAAAACCAATATCACTGCTTTCTTTAATGCTTCTTCAGAGGAGTAAACGGCCTAAACAAACAACCATCTTCGGAAATATAAGTCAGAATAAGTTAATACAATTTCAAAATAAAGGTTCTAACAGGAAATTAATTGCAAGAAAAAAATTAGTGAGAATGTTCTAAAAATTGAGTTAAATTTATACTTTTTGAACATTACCTAATTGTTTCTTTTACTTACGAACCATTCAAAATTGAAATCCGTTTTTTTTTTTATTAATAAAGTTATTTCTGAAGTGTAGGATAATGGAAAAACATGTTGGCCAAATTTGGTTCTGCGAGAAAGTAACCAAATGATGAAGAGAATTTTTGTATTTAACAGTAGGTATACAATCAAAAATATTTTTCATCAAGTAAATTTATTTTATAGTTGCCCTAAACTGGGAGAATTTTCTTAGCAGAAGACAGATCAATTAAAAAAAATATTTTTTTACCCTTTACATGCAGAATTATTGAACATATTGTATGAGTTTTAGCTTAAAAAATTTTTCCACTTATTTTTCAACTTCAAAGATTTTTTTGTTCTGGCTAAGCATATCATTAGTTTTCTTAAGTACATATATGTACTTAAGGCAAATAATATGGTTAGCTTGAAGTACTTACTTTAAAGGCAACCTATTTTAATTCTCACTTCTTTAATTTTCTGGTTGATAATTTCATGGTGGACGAAACTAAGGGAATTTATAAAGTTTGAATCCCTTAAAATTTTTCAAAAAATTGAAAAACTGAGAAGAATTTTTTTCCATAGGCCAATGAAACAGAATAATATAGAGATAGTCTAGATATGGATATGGAAGATTACACTTAAAGAATAAGAGTAGTAATTTTGACTTTAATGTTTCTGTCTTCAAAAATCTAGGATTCGTTTAAGAATTAAGAATAAAACTTATTCTTGATTATCCATAATATTCATAAAAATGATGTTAGTTTTCTTGAATTGTAGCTTACAGTAAAGATTTTAAAATTTTCTCAATAACATATACACGTCTGTAGGCTATATATCAGAAAATTCAAATAAAAGTGGCTACACAACGTTCCTTCATTTAATAAAAAGACATCTTAATTTCAAAAGAATTTTTGAACAGAAACCAAAACTCTCAATACTCATGCCACATAAATGCCACATAAATGCTACATAAATGCCACACAAATTACTAAAAAAAATTTGTTGGTGAAAAAAAGTAAAAACAGAAAAAAAATTGTGCGACTTTATATGAAATTAGTAAATTTTTATAGATATTTACCTGAGCTGAAGGTATGTAACTCGAACATTCCTCAGTTATCCTTTGTAAATTCTGTCCATACGATGTGAAAACAGTATTCATTGTCGAAGTATCCCAATTTTCCATGTTGATAGAATTAAAAAAGAACGAAAAACTATTTATAACAAAAACAAAAACAGAAAAAAGAAGGATAAACTTTTCGAACTTGTTATCGCCAGCTCAATTTATCGAATCACAATTTATCGAGGTTAATACCATAAACGAATTTTCATTCACCAACCAGATGACAATAAACTGAACGATTTTCCAATACTTAATTCACCACGCACGTGTATAGTTAAGATTACTATTAAATAATATTTCAATTTTATTCGATTCATCCAACACAATTTTTTTTCTCTCTTTCACGTTATTCGCAAAAATTTACGTAAAAAACCATTCACTGAAAATTGGATGTTGAAAAGGAATAAATAAAACACACATCGATAAAATTCGAAATGGATACCGAAACAGTTTCATCACGTTAATGCGACGAGCGACCATATATGCGAGCCATTCATTTTCTTTTTTTCTTTTTTTTTTTTTTTTTTTTTTAATTATCATTAAACGAAAATGAAAAATGGCAAGTAGGCATTCGCGAAAATACACCAAAACATTAATTAAAATTGAAGGAAAAAATTGTATTCGTATAGAATATGGTTTTGTGCTATACCAAGTAAAACGTAGAGTGACTGGACGTGGACCTCGTATATTGTAGTGAAAAAGGACCTCCCTGAAACTCGTTACCTGCTCGACATTAGATGGAATAGAGGGCGTACGACGAGAACCTGTAAAATCATCACACGGTAAATTTAGGCGGGAAAGTGTACACCCCACTTATCTTGGGGATATTTTGTGTGTAATCAATGTAGGGCATAATTTTTTATGAGCTTTTTCGTTGTTCTCTTTTTGTCACCGCAGTAGAAAGGTCGTGTCGACCAGAAAGAAAACCTTTTTCGTTTTTTTTTTCGTTTTTTTTTTTTTAAATTTATTTAAGCCTATTAAAATAGAATAATATTCCAACGTAAAGTTCGGTAATCGTTTTACGTAAGGGGGAACAAATGAACGAACTTGAAATATTATTACGTTAGATAGTTTACATTTTACGAATACAATATTGAAAACCTTAATTTTTGTTGAATCGGAAACAGTGTCATAAATGTAATTGTGAAGAGGAAAAAAATTGAAAAAAAATTTTAGTTTTTCATAAAAATCTTTAAATTAATGAAAAAGATATTCGTACCGGAGAAGGGACGAGGAGAAGCAAAACTAACATCAAGGTTATGATAGTCTTGGCATCTTTGTTTTCCTCTTAAGCCCATATTGACAAACGTCACTTTAACCTCCCGTCATTTAAACTTCATTTAAAAATGACTTTTGGCACAATTTTGTATTCAAGAGTGTGGTAACATTTTATTTTTACATAGGAACTCTCATAAGAAATAAAATATTTCCACATTTGTAAGTACGAAATTGTGCAAAAAACTTTTTTAAAGTCAAATTCAAGTGAAGGGAGGTTAAAGTGACGTTTATGAATATAGGCCTTAGTCTTGATCCTACACAGTCGACTTGGTTTCAGTTTTGGTCTTACACAGTCAGTTTAGGACTCGATCTCGGTCGTGCACAGTTAATCGTTTCTTTCAAATAGACAATACTGAAAATAGCATGTGGGGTCACCAGTTATAAAGTATAAAAAATTTAAATTTCTGTTATTGGTTTTATTGTTGGAATTTCTGGTGGTGTTCCTTTAAGTATGTGGTAAAAAATTTCTGACTCAATCCCTCTCGCTTCTCCCGCAGGGGTGCATAATGGGTGACTATAGTAGTTTTTCTTTTCATTTTTCTTGTAACGAGGTAGAGTTAAGAAAAAATAGTTCAGTAAAACAATTTTTTTTATAAAACTTTTATGAAAAAAGCTTACCAAAATTTATCTTAGAGTCATAGTTAAGGTGATAAACGCCCGAAAATGTTATTATGCTTCCCTTTGGGAAAAGCAAGCAGGGTTGAGTTAGAGAATTTTTAACTCATATTAGAGGAACACCACCCACACACTCCAGCAGTAAAAACCTCTTATAGAAATTGATTCTGAGGCTGATTCTCCTTGGGCTATATTAGGCTATTATTATTATGTTGTGGTTGTTTTAATAAAAATGATAAAACTGATAATCTTTGGGACATTTTTGGGGTTGCTGCAGTACCATAGTACCCCCTCCAGTATGCCAATGTGTCCATCAAAAATATGAAAGAGAAAACTTTGAGACTAAATATTTCAAACTATTCAAGTACCTAGCAATATTGCAAACTGTGACGGTTATTTATTGTAACAGAATATTTAAAACTCACTAGTTAATAAAAGAGTGTATTAAACAGTAAGTTTATAAAACATAGAAGAACATAAAAGTAATAAGCAGTAACAAAACATTAAAAGATTTAAGAATCAGAATAAAATAAGTTAGGTTAAAAACGAGTTTTTAAAAAATACGATTTTATAATTTGAAGAAGAAAATAATGGCGAAAGAGAAAATAAAATTTTTCACTTTTTTTCCAAGACTGAAACAAACAAAAATTGAAAAAACAACCAATAAAAATGGATATAAGTGTATGTGTGCGTGTGTTGTAACGCGTGAAAGCAGCACTGAAGTTGGTCATCCAGTGTACTTCAACAAATTGAGTGAGTAGAATAAAAGTGTATAATTAATAGAAAGAATTTGAAAGTACAAAACATGAGATTATAAAGTATTTGATTTTTAAGCCTAAAGGGAATGTTTGAGCAATTTTACAGAATGTTGTTCTTACTGGTTAACAGAAATGTATGTATTTGAAGTATGACCAATGGTCTTATGAGAATATGACATAAAGTGGGTGTTCACAAATATTCACAAATACTTTAGTAAAAATTAATATATACGCAAGATTGCAAAAATATTATAAACAAGAAATGAGATCATAGGAATGTGTAAACAAAGTAACTGTTTTTGTGGAAAGATGATGTCATCAGGCAAGTTAAAACTTGTCTGAATGACTGAGTATTTATGAGTGGAATAAGAATGGAAAATAGATTGAAAGTAATGATAAGATGATAATAAATGTACGAATTTAGGAAAGTATTTTGTACGATACAAAAATATCGTTACACAAACATTTTACAATTTTCTCATATTTTTTAATTTTATTTATGGTTTTATTCTTGGTCTTACATATAATAATATGAAATCTTAGTTTTGATCTTGTGTGGTGAAGGAGTTCAACAAAATACACAAACGCAGTGAAAAAGGAAATTTGTCCTGAATAAAGAAGAGAATATTTAATATTTAATACTCTCAGGATTGGCTCAGTAAGTCAAGCGTGAATTAATAAAGTAGCGACAATCCCAGTAATGCTGCATACTACCTGAAATTTTTCAGGCTGTAATGTTTTAAAAACCCAGCAAATGTTTTAGAATACCTATCAATAGGGGCTACAGGTAATGTCTAAACTGATTCGAACTACTTTTCTTGTAATTCCCAGTGTTTTTGTCATACATTACAAGTGATGGTAATGAAAACGGCTTGGGGAAGACTAAGTCTTGGAAAATCTAAAGCTGACAAACTGTAGCTTCTGCTGTCGTCTGTAGACATTTTGTTTTTGGGTAGGTAGATTTTGTGAAATCTACTCGATTACGGAGGGTGGCATGTCGCGACTTCAGGAAAATTTTTGCATAGTTTTTCCAGTCATGGTCTCCGCCGACCACAAAAACATCAAACCCTCAAAAGTTTAAACATGTGTGTGTGTGTGTGTGGGTATGTGTGTGTGTGTGTGTGTGCGCGCGTGCGCGCGCGTGTGTGTGTGTGTGTGTGTGTGTGTATACATGAATATAAATATATATATATACATATGCGTAATTATTTAATTATGTATAATACGAGCTGTTACCTGCAGCTTAACTTGCGCCGAGTCTAATAATAAATTGTTTTAACCTTTTTTTTGTAGACCCACATGAAACACGATAAAAAAAAAGAAACAGATGAGAGAGAGAGAATCATATTAATCTTACTAATCAGTAGACATCAAACAATGAAAAAGAGAGTAAAAGAAATTTTTTTCAATACTCTTTGTAACGAGAATATTGGTTACAAAATAATTAAATATTCGTAAATGTTAAAAGGTTGTATTTGAACAAGATATAAAACAGTGAAATACTAAAAAGTAAGTTACATAAGAATAATAAGGTTAACATAAAAGGTAAAGATGATAATGTAAAGAAGAGATAAAATGTACATGGTTACATGAGTTTTTATAACTATAAGTTTTGGGAGGAGAATATGGCGATTTCTTGGAGAGTGGAAATGGTAGTGATATGATTGGAGAGTTATGACAATACAAGTTTAGATATTGTCCAATAGGAGTTTAAGGAAATGACATAAATGGTGATTTTGGGTATTTGCAATATCTGCAGAATGGTTTCATAGAAAAGAGTTGTTATGAAAAGTGTATTTATGTTTGTTTAGAAACATTGAAAGTAGAATAAATGAGTCAGTAAAGGCAAGTGAAGACTTGTTTACATGACGTCAATATAATGAGAATTGTTTTAGGTGATTGATATATATGTGAAATATATATATAAGAGAGAAATATTATGAATGATACGAAATTATCATTACACTCTTTTACTCCTTTTCGTTCTGTTCAAAAAATATTTTGCACGTTTTCTTTTCACAGAAAGTAAAAATTTGTAACTTTGCCCTCAGGGGAGTTACGGACTTCCTTGATGGCTATAAACTTTCTTTGGAATCACAAAATTATCTCTGGAAAATGTCATGCAAGGTCGTCCAGCGGTTTTGAAGTGATAATGTTTCCAACAGTTTTTATTCCGTGGTATTATATAATACGTATGTAGAGATGGGATAGAACAAAATTTGTCAACAAACTAGAGGGCGTATTTCTTCACGGATCGTGGTGAAATTTAGCATATGGGTACTTTTTATTCATATCTCAATCAAGTTTGAAGAGGAGCCGAATTCACCAGTTAGTTTCATAATGGTGACTATTTGAATTTTAAATATGAAGACAATAGGGGCAGGGCTTAATTCTTCGCAGATCGGGACAAAATTTGACATGTACATACTTTGGATGTATATCTCGGTCAAATTCAAAGATGAGTTAAATGAAGTCAGTTGATACAAAATTTGGTAAAATGTTGAAATATAGCAGAATCAATGAATGTCTCAAATTTTGTGACTACTGCTTGAAAATTATGCATTTTAGAGCCATTATATATTCTGACGCGGTGGACTTACCGGGCGACAGATCCGCACCAACATCAATATAATTATCTTTGTCTGTAAACAATTGTCTGTACCAAATTACGTGATTGTCGAACTGAAATCGCAACCTGTATCACGTTTGACAGAAAGTAGAACTTGTATCACAAAAAGTTTCCTTGGGTAGTGAAACAAAAAACGTACCCAGTCCCACCCTTCGATTGTTTCATAATATCAATAAAATTTTAATTAGTAAATTTTCTTTGAAAACTTATTTAAAATGTGAAAATGCGAGTTTTACCAACAAAAAATTTTGGTATTAATGTCAAAATTCACAATAAAAAATTAAAAACATAGGTACCTCCCTACGTTACTTACACAATATTTCAATTGGCCATAGCATCAGGTTAACTTCAATTTTTCCCATCAATGAAAAAAAGAGTGTAGGCCTATGCTGTAGGTACATTCCAAAAGTAGGTGTATGCTTTTGAATTTAAAACAAAAATTTATTTCGTTCATTTCATTAAAAAAAACAAAAAACTCTAACTCAGCAATACTTTGCAAGAAAATCCAGTTTGCCATTTTACGTCTACAATTAAACAAATAATTCTAAATTCCAAATTGCGAAAAACTATTAGTAGTTATCGATATCTAACAAACATACTGATCAATCAAAATTTCATTGTTACAGTTTTAAATAAAATAAGTAAAATATCCCCTTGGCCCGTGAATACGGAAAAAATACGTCAACTAATACAGGTTACTTGTTTTCTTTTCAGCAGTTTTTTCTTATTTTACAGCCCTATTTCTATTTTAGTTTCCTTAAAATCCTTGAACAACCAATTTTCCATAAATTTTTTCTTTTCCAATTTTCTCGAGAACTGCTAAACTAATAGGCACTAAAATCCTGTCAGACCAAGTCTCATGAGTGTAGGCAGGATTTTAGTTAGGGAGGGGCTCATATAAATATTCCCCAGAACACTCTCTCAAAAAAATAGTGGATAGAGTCTTGAATTTTTCTTTGTTTTTGGAAATTTGGAGAGGCTTGGGCCCCCATCTGGCCCCCTGCTTCCATGCTGATCCTATAAAAGAACTACCACTTTTTCTAGCAATTTTTTCTTTTCCAGTTTTCTCAATAACTAGAAAACAAATACACACCAAACTCCTGTGAGATTTTCACATAATATATAATAATTTTAGGTTGAAAATGAATTTTTAAAAGAGAGGTAAGCTCTTTTTTTTTTGGATTTATCTTCATGCGAAATAAACATTATTTTGTAGCGGGAAGTTGGCTGCAGTATTGTATACTTTAAAATCGCAGTAGTGGGTAGAATAAAAGCTTATGATTATATAAGCAATATTTTGTGAAAAGTTTAGCCCAATCCCTTTCATAATTTCTTCAAAATCATGCAAAAACAACTTTTACAGTGATTTTTTGTTCTCCAATTTTCTCGAAAACTACTGAACCAATAGACAAAAAACTTCTATCAAATCTGGTTTTACATATGGACTACTATTCCTGAAAATTTAGGCTCTATCCCTTTTGTAGTTTTGTCAAAACTGTGAAATCAAAAATTTTTGCCGATACACATTGTACTTACATAGTAAAAATCAAGTGAAAATGGGAAAATGATACGAATCATTTTCTTTTTTTATGAAACGAATAATTTTCATCATCTTCATTCCTAACCCTTTTGCAAAGTCAATTTTAATACCCTGTTTGGGGTAAAAATTCATTTTTTTTTATCATTAAAAACAGTGACAATAAATTTGTGGGAAATTAACAACCGGGAAAACCTCGACGCTTCGTAACCCCTCCCCTAACTATAAACCCTCCTCCAAAATATCTCTCTAACTTTTTCATTCCCGAAAAAAATTCTAAAATTCAGTTAAATTATAGAAGATGCAGCACAGTAATAACTTCAATTCCGCCCAGTAGTTCCACCTCTTACCGAACAGAAATACGTTGGATAAAATTTTCGCAGAAAATAAGTAGCTAGGTACCCAGTTAGTTAAATCATTTGGTTGCAGAGTCCATTATGTATTGCGTTAATCACAGAAACAGCGTGTGGTAAACGCGAAATAGTTAATTCTACTCACCGCATTAGTCAAGCACCTACCGTATACATACATAAGTAGACCTATTTCACTATTAAAGTGTATGCATGATGATAATTAAGCTCTTAAAGTAGTAAACTTATAAACATTTTTAACACTATACCTATACGCGTTTTATAAAGATGACAATTGCCAGCAAGTATCCATTTATAAAAGGAAACAGGTAATCGAATTATCATGTATGATATTATGAGCGGCCATACATTGTTTTCCCCGGTGTCGTATAGTAAATACCTACTTTAAAAAGCTTTTAAAATTCCTGCGAGACTGAGAATTTTTTTTTTTATAGGAAGAACTTTCTATTCGGTTGTTTTCAGCGCGATAGTCGACCGGTTTCGTGAAGAAGAGTAATAAGAAAAATAATTAACACTGAAATATGAACAGGTACCTACCTACTTTTGTAAGAACAAAAAGGGTGAAATTAATGCCGTAAATTATTTAAACGATGAACTAACAAAGTACCTACCTACACGTAGGTAACGTATGCTTATTCGTGTTAATATTTCATTACATTCGATCTTCAAAATAGATATTTATACCTGTATAAGTATAGCTTGCAACACCTATTCTTAAACAAAAGTAAGAAAAAAAATAATTAACTGAAATCAGACTCAACTAAAGTATTCAGAACTGAAATTCGATAGAAATTTATGAAATTGGTTCATCAGTTGCGCAAAGGTCGATTACTGAGAAAGCGACTTGACTATTCAAGTTGAGAAAATATATTTTTAATAGCCTATTTATCTGAAAGTTTTTCATAAACTATAGGGCTATACGCGAACAAATGGGGGACTGTAAGGTTTCAAACCATTATTTTTTTTTAAATGAAAAAATGTGCTCGAAAATTTTTTCCAGAGCCAAGAAAAAACAAAAATTAATAGCCTAAAAAAAAAATTTAGCAAAAAAAACCACCAAAATTTTTTTATTTTTTTTGTATTCGTGCCTAATTGATTATATTCAAAAACATGTAGGCATGAAAAAAATTTTCATTTTTAAATTCCATAATCCAAAATTAAATTAATTTATTTGGGCAAACTTTATCTTTTAAGGAAATTAGGACAGGTAATCATTTGGTTATATCGCCATTAATAGGTTATCTTTGAGGTGTGTAAAAGTCTTCTAAAAGCACATACACTGTTGCAAGAGAAATATCAAAAGTAGGAGCCAATGAATTCAGGTTTGGGTCTGACGTACTTTTTATTTTCCAATCAAACGAGTAAATAAAAATTATCAAGGAACGAATGCGTACCCATACCTACTTCACTTTAATTAACTTATTAAAAGGAAATTAGAACATTTTAAGCTTTATGTAGAGATAAAGAAATAGAAATTACTAACTGAAATAAGGACTGAAATTTGGAAATTTAATCAGAGTTACTAACATTAAGTTTGGAAAATTTTAAATTGAATAAAAAACCTAATCTTTTTGTTAGAGCACTGCAAAAACTCACATCAGTACAATTTACAGAAGGCGTAGGGAGCAACATTTACATTATGTTGTTGATTCCACTGCCGCTATTTCAATTGGTATAGGCCTACCAATTTCCTGATTTGAGTGGTTTTCTGTCATATTTGTCAGTACACGAATGATTTTGACGTTTGACCGATCAAATCTTCATGAAATTTTCACTAGTTTTCAAATCTACAGATGAAAGTTGGAGTTTTCATTCAAAAAAACGAAGTTCGATGTTTTGGTATTTTCAGAGGTTGTACGTAATTTTTAATAATAATTTCAAAATATACACAAAAGAGTAAAGTAAGTCACCCTGGACGACTTTTTTCTATCTTCAAAAACAAAAGAAAAAAACTACCGCAGCAAGCTAAGCTAGTAATTAATGTAGGTTTTACTAACGAAAAAATATAATTGAATAAATAAATAAATAGATACAATACAAAAATGAAACTAGGTACCAATAGTATTTGCCAGAGTTCTGTGTAAAAATTATTTTCAATAAACTGTCAAGGAAATTCATAACGAATCATTTTTCGAAGTCATAAAATACCTGCACAAATTATTAATGATTGCTTAGCAAATAAAATAACAGAAAGTCTGATTTCCACCCAGCGTTTTCATTTTATCTGGTATTGGGTACCTACTCCTCTTCACAATAGCTGAAGATTTTTTCAAATCACTTCTACGCAGGAAGCGTTAAGCCGATTGAAACCTAATTTTTCAGAATAACAGAATATAATATATTCTATGTTTGTACCAAATTTCATGATTATTGTTTCGAAATTACGTATTTTAGAACCATTTAGGCTCCAAAAATGCAACATAATAGAATGTATCGGACGCCCCATTTGGTCTATCATGACAAAAAACAATAGAGATCATCCTTATCTGAATCCAAATAAGTGAACCAAATTTCTTGACTGACGGATGAAAATTGCTACCTTTATCGAGTTAAATCGAAAATTGTAAGTAGGCTATATACAGGCTGTAATATATTATGAATATGAATTTCAGCTACTATTTTCAAAAGTTTTCTGGATCATGAGACGAAAAATGAACTTACTCTCGACCCTGTATCTTGATACCAAAACAATTTTAATTTTTAAATTTTCTTCGAACACCTACATAAAAAAGACTGGGTCTGATAGTTTTGCAAAGCGAATAAGAACGTTCAAAGAATTCTTTTTCGAATAGATTTGAATAAATGGGTCACACATCAATGAATAATGTCAACGATAGACTCCTTGATGTGTAACTGCAATAAAAAAGAGAAATTTAAAAAAAAATTAAGGAAAAATTGTCTTTTTTTTTTTTTAATACCGCAGTCATGTTGTACAACTTATACCAAGATGTAGATTTGTTGGTGAGATTTAACGACGAACGAATGAATAACAGGGCAACTCACACTAATTGATGAAGTTGTAATTATTAATGTCAGATGGTTCTATTGCGTACATTATATTATTATTGTACACAACAAATGCCAAACATGAAAATTAAAAATTCATAAATAAGCCAAAAAATATATTTTTTGCCTCAAATGAATTTACAAAAAAAATGGATTATGATTTTTCCAAGTATTTTGTACGACAGACAAAATATGAAGTGTCCAACTAGGAGAGCAGCGTAATTTTTTGTTCTTATTTTTGAAGATTTTAATTTTTAATAAGAAGCACTTATTTTTACATTCGGTTACGGTTATTTAAAGTTCTAATCTAATTTTTTGAGTATAATTTTGAAACTCGTAAGCTTAAATAAAAGTGGGCGGACTTAATATCGTTCAAGCTCTAAAAAGAAGGACTAAATTCCTGACCTGAATTTTCAGGCACATATAAAATTTTCTCGAGTAAGTACAACTAAAGAAATTTTTTTTTTCCATTTTCATGAAAAATATATAAGAACCTAAGACATAACCCAATTCAATTACAACAATAAAAATAGTATCTAAAAGGGAACGGATTTTTTAGATAATAGAGCTAATAGAGTACCTCCATAGCCTTCTGATTCTACATCAGAACTCAGAAATAATCGACAGTGTTAATAAGTGAAGTCAGCTAATCTTCATTTGATATTTTGAGCTAGTTTCTATTGTTTTTTTTAATTTGAAACACATTTTTATTTTCACTAGGAGGTAAAAACAAAAGCGTGAAGGCAGCTAGCACGGTGCAAATCTAGGTGCCAAAGAAAGAAGAAAGAGAGAAGAAAATTCACTGTGGGAATTGTGATCCTACATCGGACCTGGATCGCCAGTACCAGTAAGGTGTTTTTCCATCTGTCTTTTTTCAATTTGATACTTCGTTGGAAAATTTGAGATCTGATCCTTGAACTTCATTCGTCATCATCGCGAATCCATTCGTCATTCATCATCATTTTTGAAGAATCTTCATCGAAGTTTCTACTGGAAATAAGCAATTTTTTGAATGTATCCAATCGAAGGTGTCAGGTTATTTCGTTTGTTTTCACATAACAAAATTAACAACTTACCAGGAATATATTTTTTGATAATTTTCATTTATATATTTCATGTACTGCTGCAGAATTTGAGGGTGAATTTTGGGTGAATTTATGGGACGTAGAGCATCATCGTTATTAATTCCCTTTAATCACAGAATTAAAGTAATATGTTCCAGAACCCCTTAAATTGGCAAGTATCTAGTGAGGCTATCACAGAGAAGATTCATCTTTTTTAGGTAAAAGAGTTTATTTAGTACGTTTCAAATGGTCAAACTTTGATGTGTGTTTGCTAATTGAATTGTAAATTGTACTGGCACCACTCAAATTACCGAAACTGATTATAAAAAATTAAAAATAATTTTTTAAAACGAGGGAATTAACGTAGATATCATCAATTTCCCATACTGGAAAACTTTAACAGTAAAATTGGTCTTGAAACATTGTCTGTTGATATTAGTGGAATCATTGAGAATAAAAACAGACTTGAAACAGTAAAATTCTTGGAAATCTCAAAAAACACTTTTTCACCAGAAATTTTGGATTCACTAGAATCTTTCCAAATCTTTCTAGATTGATTTGATCGAGAAAATCCACCATAAAAACTCATATTATAACATAAAAAATTCAAGAAAAATCATTTTTATACATAAAACTTTAATGTTCAAACATAAATTTCAGGTTTTTACAAAACCATTTTACACAAGATAAATTTCATTGTTCAATTTGAACAAGTTTAAAATTGAATCTTCATATCAATATCTCTGTGGGGACTCACTGGTATGAGGTAAAGGGGCTTGGACCCCTCGACAACAGTCGCCGCCCCAAAGGGCAGGCCAACTTATTTGTCTGTACGACGTTAAACCAAACACGAAATACATTCGATCGTAATTACCTGCAAGTACATGCAGGTAATGTACGAGTACCGAATTGTGACATCACCAAACAATGTCACGATCCGTACACGAACCGGCCAGCCATCTCTTATCACGATAGGGGATGATGCGACCTGGCCGCCCTCACCGACGTACGTATTACATTACGTACGTGTGTTTGTGTGCGTGTAAATAAGCCGTATAAAAACCGCCCGAACTGGCTCTAAAATCACCAGTGTTTGGTCTGGTTCTGGCTTACCCATACGTTTGTACGAAGTGGCTGAACACGCTTAAATTCTGTTGAATTTCCTTCTGGTGAGAATATCTCTCACGACAAGGTATTCCACAATCTCTTTTGTCAAATATTTTCAAACCTAAACCTGAATCTTTTTCATTAATAGTTTTTTAGATAACATACAAATACTTTTCAATCTCCATTTTATTTATCAAGTTTTAAAATTGAATTGATTTTTCATGTTCAATTTTGAATTTGATTCCAAACCTTTTTTTTATTTTGCAAAAATTGAGTTACCTGCGATTCAAATTAAAAATCTCCTTGACTAACTACCCAGTTCTCCAGAAAGTTAAGTAATGGTAGGAGAGAAAAATATCAGATCCCAGTGGTACATCTGGAGCTTATCATCCAGCTGTACAGAATCTGCAGGTCCTTTACTTAATGGCTGCCACTGAGGGGATACATCCAATATACAGCCCACCAAGCAAAATCTTCAATGGGCAACATTATCTTGACTGGAGACATGATTATTTTGTAGATTCGAGATTCATAATACTGGGATATTTTTGGTCCCCATCCAGAGTTAAACTCACACCTGGATAACAGACAATTTATTATATAGACCAAACTCAAACGTTTAAAAAGCTTGTTTTAAAAAACAAGAGTGTGCTAAGTCATTCATAATGGAGAGAATGACCTACAACATATCCAAACTAATAAGAGAGTGCAAATAAGTAGACCAAATTTTTCAAAAATCAGGTATTACATATGGTTCAAAAACCAAAGTTGTTATTAATATTGTTTAGTCTAAATGGATCGCTTTTAAATTTATGCCAGGAGGTAACATCAGAGGATTCCTAACTAAATGAGATACATTGGTTCAGGAATTTTGTGATGATGGTAAAGAAGTTACTGAAGAAGAAAAAACAAATCAGAAAACAAGGACCAAAATAAAGAAAAACCTTAAAACAATAATTCTAATAATAATAAAGGAGATAAAAAAGATGATGAAAAACCTATCAAACTTTTATACATGGTCAAAAAATACAAAAATAATGATAATTAGTTATTAAACATCTTAATTAACCCAAACTATATTCCTTAAAAAAAAAAATGTTATTTGATGGGGTGGCAGAAGTCCACTTAACATCAAACCTTTCGGAATTAACAAATATTAAAAAATTTAAAACCCCTTTTAAATTGCAATATGCATTGAAAAATACTTTTCTTTATGCAACTCTCATGGAGAATATGAGAATTCTAGCTGAAAATGATAAAAAAAATACAAACTGCAATTGAATTATTAGAAGTACATTACATTCCTGATTTATCTATGGATATCATGTCCAGGATTGAGGTAACAGAAACATCAATACTTCACATGATCAAGGAAAGGATATTACACAAACCTACTTTATTAAAACGGGAGAAATTTCATATTTTCCCTCTAACAAAATTTATGGAGTCTTCCAAGTGAGTTACAAATATCTTCCAATCACAAAAATCTGTATTCCCGTCACTCAGGATACTAAGGATGACAAATGGGACTCGTTCTTGGTTGAGTTGACCATTGAGGAGGAAGAGGAACCAGTTTCCCAACAATCTATGGAAAAAATAAATGAAAACATTACCCTTCAAAATGTAAACTCACAACTTAATATTACTCCCCAAAGTAACAATGAAATTTTAGAAAATGTACAACCACAAAACATTAATGAAATTATAGATGAAAATACACAAAATATTGATAATTCCCAAGAAATGATGCAGAATACAACGAACAAATATAAAAAAATGTTATGGCGTCTAGTTCATTCAAATGGGAAATATATGAGATATTTGCAAAAAGTGATTTTGGGAGTTCCAAAAACATTGAATTTTAAGGACGGTGATTTTGTAAATTATGAGATTTGCAAAATTGCTAACAGTAAATGTCTCGGTCACAGCTCTGTTAGGTATACACCCCAAAAATGACTAGAAATAATATCTTTGGATATCATGAGTAATTTTACTCCCACAGTTGCAAACCAAAATTATATTCTTACATTCATGAGTAATTTTAGTAAATATACATTTGTGGTGTTTATAATGAATTCAAAAATATTTATGAATCAATGAAAAACAAATTCCCCAAAAATCTCATTAGTCAACTTAGATGTGACAATGCTAAGGAATATATAGATTCAAAAATATTCAAGTTTTGTGAGGAAAATGGCATTCAGCTGGAGAATTTTGTGCCTTATTCACCTGAGTTGAATGGAATTGCTAAATACCAGAACCAGACTTTAATGAAAAGAGTTTGTACCTTACTAATTGATGGTCATTTGAATATTAAATATTGGGCTCATGTTATTGCAACAGCCGCATATTTATTAAACAGATCTTTGACTAGAATTAACCTCGAATTTAAAACCCCCTATGAATTATTCTTTGGGAGAAAACAAAACCTTGAAAATATAAAAACTTTTGGATCCCTTGTTTACAGACATATTCCTGATGAAGTGAGACAGCAATCTGCAACAAAGGCTAAAGGAAAAAACACAAAAAATAGATTCTAAACTTGCCCCAAGAGCTGAAAAAGGGATATTGATGGGTTACACTACAATTGGATATTGTGTTAGAGACCCTTTTTCAAATAAATTCCATGTTACTTGCGATGTTAAATATGATGAGAAACAAAATATCTCTGCATTTACAAATTGTGAAAATAAATTAATGTAAAACCGGCAGAATTCATAAAAAATTTAAACCTAATTAACATAAATGCTATTAACATTTTAAAACCAATCGACAATCAATGGATTGAAGATGGTATTCCAAACATTACAGGGATGTTAAAAATAATCCATTTAAGAAAGAATGGATGGAGGCTATTAATGATGAATTCATATCATTAGGGGAAATGGACATCTGGTAAGAGGTAGACTTTGAAAAATTGATTAAGCCAATTACTTGATGGGTTTTTATAACTAAACCCAATGACAAAGGATACCATCAGCCAAAAGGTGGACTTGTTACAAGAGGCTTCAAGGATAGGACAGAATACACATTAGATCAAGTGTTTGCACCTGTCTTTCCCATTTGGAATGTAAGATGGTTCCTTTCCATTGTGAATAAATATGACTTGGAAATAGTCCAATACGATGTGAAAACAGTATACCTCAACTCATCAGCAATAGTCCCAATATATCTGAAACCTCTAGAAAGATCAATTATAGGATAAAATAAACTATTAAAATTAAAAAAATCAGTTTATGGACTCAAAATGTCATCAAAATCCTGGTATAATTTAATTAGGTAATGATTAAATACTAAAAATGGGCTTTTCACATTCCAAAGCAGATAAGTGTTTGTATTTCAGGAAGCATAACGAAAAAATAATATGTATATGATCATTTAAGTAGATCATATCTTAATTGCATCCAATTCACCAGAATGGATAGAAAAAGTTAATGAGCCATTTAATGAAAGATTCACCATGAAAATAATTTACAACCACAAATTTTATTTAGGTTTTGAGATTTATAGGGATAGGAAGGAAGATACAACAACCCTAATCCAAAGTAAGTACATAGATAAAATATTAAAAAAATATGGTCAATCAGAATCCAAATTCATAAATACACCAATCAAAACTTTCCTAAAAATTGAAAACAATGAAAACGCTTTGGATGATACCAAATATATATCGATGATAGGAGCCCTTTTCTACCTGGCTTGGCTAACAGGGCTGGACATAGCCTTTGCAGTCAATTTCTTTTCACGTTTTCAAACTAAATCAAATACATTACTTACTCAAAAATCATGTAAAGAGCATCTTCAAATATATATACAACAAAAGATTACTCACTTAAATTCACCTCTGATAGTAAAGGTATTCACTCCTTTGTAGATGCATCCTACGCACACAATGTCAGTGATCATAAATTCAAAATTTCGAATTTGAACCTTGGCAAATTAATTTTGGGCTTTTTAATGTATGTTTATCGCGATTTACTCAACTGGAATGTGAAAAGACAAACAATTGTAACAACCAGCTCAAAAGCTGTAGAAACCATTGTTGTTTTTGATGCTCTCGACAACATTCAAATTACTTTTTTGCTCCAAAAAGAAAACTTTTATGAATACATTTCAGTCAGAATATTTGAGGATAATATCTCTGCACTTTGGATTATGTCTGGTGGTGCTCAAAAAATGGCTAGGGTTCTCATGATCAGATGTTACACAATAATTCAATCTGTTGAGGATAAGGAAATCAAATTTAAATCCATGGGTACAAATTCCTAATTGGCCAATATACAGACAAAAGGACTAGATAAACAAAAATTCCAAAATCTAGTAGAAAATATATTAGATACTTCAAATTTTTCCACACAAAGTCCGTGTAAATAACTTTGTTGATTTTTGACTTCAAAAATCAGTCACAGGAAATTTGTATATTTTTACTAGGAAATGGAAATTGTGAATGATGAAGCTCGAAAATATGTCCTGTAAATAGTTGTCGAAATATTTATTGTTGAATTATGTTTTTCAGCAACATGAAATAAATACTTGAAAGAGAAGAATTGCATTATACAGGTTTGAACAAATTTCATAACACAATATACTTTTTGGCCAAAAACATAGGTACTTGTCGATACCAAAGTTATAATTTGTGTATTAATTCCTTATCTATTATCAGTTCAGTCAACTGACAATAAAATGTTTAAACAGGAATTTTTGCAAGTTTAATAAAACAAAGAATTACACGCTGTTAATAGTAGCATATCACATTTTGACAAAACCCTTCTCGACAAGTATGGAATAAAATCAAACTGTACAAATTCTTCTCAAAGTGGATAGAAAGTTCATCGAACAAAATGTCGATAACAAACTCTCATTTTTGATCACAATAAAATATAATATGAAAACATACGATATCAAATATTAATCAGTTTCTACACTTCAGTTTGAATTGTCTGTTTATTTTTTAAGTCATTCTAGTCATTGTACATAATATTTAATTTTAAATAAATCGTTTGGGAAAAAGCAATTTTGTTAAATTAATTCATTTACTTTCTTTTTTAGTAATGATAAATCAAAATTATGTTTATATTATGATTTTTGGCATTCCAACACACAGTTTTCTATTAGCCTACTTGCTTTGTTGCATAAGATTGTTCTACATTCTCACTCCACTTCCTTGTAACACTTAGTGCCTTTACATTTGTACACACTCACTAGCATATTCAGGTTAGGCAATATACATAACATTTATCTCTCGGACCATGTAAACACTAAATTATCCTTTTCCCACTCGAATTCTTTTAGCGCGATGGAGGGAGATCGTTCATCTTCCTCAAACTTAATTTCAGACTTGTACATATTTTTATGCTTTTAATGTATTAAAGTATTTTGAACTACCTTGTCTTTTCTTTCCTCGGAATTCAACTTCACTTCACATTTTCAATTAGAAATCATCCTTTGGAAACAAGGAAATCTATAAACCTTAAATTCAGAGATGGAAAGAATGGGGGATTTGGTGTTCCCAGTATACCTAGTAATTTCATTAATTAATTCAACATACTTATCATTTTGTGCTTACGGTCTTCAATCTTTTGCCCTCTGCAGGTTACAAAGAAATTTTTTGGGGGGCTCTAGGAAAGAGAGTTCAAATTTCTCAAACCCCTTTTCACAAACAAATACCTCAGTGAAGAAAACTAGGGCTTGTAACTACAACCATAACCAGAACAATAACCACTAAAAACTTAAACAAATTGACAATTTCGTTGTGTTATCCAATTACCTGAAACAGGTTTCACACCACGCGCCTCGAGAGACAAGTCGGAATATTGAACGAACACGTTTAATGAAAGAATACAAAAGTAAATCGCAAAAGGAAAATATAACCTCGAAAGGTAGCGGTACCTGCGAACATATAAAGCCAGCGTCAAAACAAGTTGAGCGCAACAAGTCGTCGAGAGAATAAAGAAACAAACACGTGGGGCAGGAAAAGGTGACGCCAAATGCGAGATGCACGGTTGCCAAAGATACAACTCCAGAAGAGGTGTTGTGTGCAGCCATAGAGGGCAGCACCTAACACCCCCCCAAGCGTGCATCCTTTACATCGAATACTTATATTTAAATTAATCTAAAGAAAATAAGAAAATAACCTGTAAATCAAAGGTGTAAATGATAGTGTACTATAAGTAGAAAAGATATAAACTAAATGAAACAATAAAGAAAAAAAATTAAAAGGATGTATTAATACTAATATTAGTTCTGTTTAGTTTTCAAATTCTTATCATCTTTGTCTTCGATGTTGTCGCGAGTTGTTGTTTGATGTTTCTCATATAACGGAAATATGATGAAATTTATTAGTCTTTTAAAGATGGCGTAAGGTAATGGTTTTGTTAGTATGTCCGCTATTTGATCGTTAGTGGATACATTTACTATTTCTAGAATATTCTCTGCGATGAGATCTTTTACTCTTAGGTGTTTTGTTTCTAAGTACTTTAATTTTCCGTGGTGTATTTGGTTAGTTAACAGTTTTCGAGTAGATTGGTTGTCTTCAAAGATTTTTATTTGTTTGATTGTCTCCGGGGTGATTTCTTTCATGAGTTCGCAAAAGAAGAGTATGTGATTTGTGGATTCAGAAACTGCAAGAAATTCAGCTTCTGTAGTACTTTGTGCTGTTATGGTTTTCTACAGCAGGACCAGGAGATCGGGTCTCCACAGTGAAAAATGATGTATCCTGTAGTTGATTTTCACGAAGGATCAGCTGCAAAGTCCGCATCAACATATGCACGTAGGTCGTTCTCAGGGCTTTTGTATTTTAGTCTGTAGTTGGTTGTACCTTGTAAGTATCTAAATAAATGTTCTAGTAGTTTTTTGTGTTTTTGTGTTGGATTTGATTGATTTCTAGCTAGATAGTTCACCACAAAGGATATGTCAGGTCTAGTATTATTTGCAATATATAGTAGTGAGCTTATTGCTTGTCTATAAGGAAAGGATGGTGGGAGAGGTAAGCCTTCTTCTGGGAAGTTTTGAAAGGCAGGCATAGGTACATTTTTTGGGACATATTGTTCATTGTAACCATAGTTTTTCAGTATTAAGTTTATGTAGTTTGTTTGGTGTAAAGTTAGTTCCCCTTTATCGCGGTTTCTTTCTATTTGGAAGTTTACAAAGTTTTTCGGTGTTCCTAGGTCTTTAATATCTACTTCTTGTTTCAGGTTTTGTAGGGTTTGTTCAATTTCTTGATCATTTGATCCAGTAATTAATATATCATCCACGTACACGGCTACGATAGTGATAGATTTATTCTTGTTTTTAAAGAATAGAGCGGGATCATGTGTGCATCTTGTAAAACCGATTTTTGCAAATATTTTTGATATTTTGTTATACCAGATTCGTGGTGCAGTGGCTAGTTCATAAGCACATTTATTCAGTTTTAGAACAAATTTTGAAGAATTTATGTTAAGACCAGTTGGGGTAAGGTGTATAAGTCATAGTCTATTTCACCGTGAAGAAATGCAGTTATTACGTCAAGTTGTCTTAAGGACCAGTTGTGTTTATTAGCTAATGATAATACCCATCTTACTGTGTTGGCGGAAACTACCGGGGCATAGGTGCGGTTGGTGGGATAGATGTTATCGTCTAATGCTCCTACAATAACTGTTCTTGCCTTATATGTTCCATCCCCTTTTTTTGTAAATATCCATTTCCATGGAATGGGTTTTTGTCCTTTCGTTTTGTTTCTAGGAACTATTTTCCAAACTTTGTGTTGTTCCATGGATTTGAATTCTTTTTCTATTGCAGTTTTCCATTTGTCGCTGTCGTGGGAAGTAAGTGCTTGTTTGTAAGTTTTGGGTAAGTTTTCATCTGAAATGTCGTTTTGGTCATTTTTATTTAAGGGGTCAAGTATTCTTATGCAATTTATAGAACCTACTGTGTTTTGGTCTACTGAGGTCGTTTCTGTGTCTATTTCTTCTGAGATTGTATCTGTGTTGAAGGTGAATTCTATTTCGTCCGTTGTATTGTTCGTATTTGTGTAAGTTTGATTTTCGTGTATTATGACGTTACAGGATTGGATTGTTTTTTGTGTATTTGGGTCATATAATTCGTAGCCGGTTTTTGTGAAACCACAGATATACATTGGTAAAGTGTTTGGTCCAAATTTATCACCTACCTTTTTGTCGTTGTTAAGTACGTAGGCTAGACTGCCAAATCTTACAATATTGCTTAGGTCAGGTTTTTCATTGTTCCATAGTTCGTAGGGGGTGGTGAATTTGATTGCGGAGTGTGGAGTTCTATTGTATAAGTATCTCGCGGTTTTAATGGCCATACCCCAAAAATTTTTGGGAAAGCCACTATCTAACAGGAGTGATCGTGTTTTTTCCTCCAAAGTTCTATTTAGTCTTTCAATTGTACCTTTGTGTTGGCTCGTGTGGGGTTCTGATACTTCTCTTTGTATTCCTAAGTCTGAGAGTAATTTGTCTACTTTTGAATTGACAAATTCAGTTCCTCCATCACATCTGAAAATTCTACATTGGGTAGTATTATTGAATTTTGTTTTTAGTTCGTAAAAGAATGTTTTAAGCATGCCGAACATATCTGATTTTTTATTCATAACGTATATTTTTGCATACCTTGAGAAGTTGTCTATAATAGTTAGTATGTATTTGTTTCGTTTAAATGCCGTAGGTGGATCTATAGGGCCTATTAAGTCAGCATGAATTATTTCTGCGAGTCTAGTAGCTCTTTGTCTGTCTTTGTTAAAAGTTTTCTTAATCAGTTTAGATTGTGCACATATTTTTCAGTTTGATTTGTTTTCTTAGCAGATGAGTTCAGGTGTATTTTTTGTTACGTTTGTTAATTTTTTTAGAGCACCTTGATGGGAATGACCTAGTCTAACATACCAAAGTTTGCCAAGTTCTACGAGTTTTCTTTTGGTTTCTGAGTTAATTAAATGTTTTGTTTCTCTTGTTTTCAGTTTACCGGAGTTAGTTCTAAAGATTGTTGTTGGTTTGATTTCGTTATGTTTATTTATGGTTCGTAAGTTGTATTCACTTAGGGTTGGGGAAGTATTTTTAATAGTATTAGTATTATTTATGCTACTTACTGATTCTATTGTCTGTTGTTTTTCTATGGAAGCTTTTATTTTGTATAAGTCGCAGAATGTTCTTATTTTTATTGTTTGGTTTTTATTTATTTCCGCGGTGGAGGGATTGTTGGAAAGCCTGTCAATAAATATGAAATCATTAGCTAGGGATACTTTTAGGCTATCGTCTCTACAAAAGGTTTTTACACTTATGATGTTATTATTAATCTCTGGGGCAAATAGAACATTTTTTAAGTTTATTCTTGGTTTTATTCGTGGATCTATGTTATGTTCAATAATTAAATTTATATTCCCTTCGCCTAGGGCTCTTACTAATTTACCAGTAACATCCGTTAAATTTTTTGGGTAATCAAAATATTTTATGTTTTGAAAAAGATGTAAATTGTTACTGCCGTGCCTAGTTGCGCCAGAGTCGATAAGCCAGTCAGAATTATTATTTTTGTTAAGGTTATTATTATTATGTATAATTTGATACCACTTACCCTTTCCTCTTGGATTTCCACTGTCATCACCGTAGTATGGGCAGTTTCGGCCAATGTGTCTGATTAGGGTGCATCTGTAACAGTACTTTTGACCTTGGGGAAGGGGGCAGTCTCTCATTCTGTGAGAAGTTACACCACAGTTGAAGCACATGTTGGTTCGCACTGGTCTATTTTGCAGATTCTGGTTTGTTTGTAGGTTTGTGGAGGGGTTTGAAGGTGATTCGCGAAGTAAGCTTTCAGGAATTTCCGCACGATTATCTGTAGTTGTATTATCTGAGTTTGCATTATCACTGATTGTTCTTCTTTGATTATTTCTTGTTTCCATCATGCGTCTATAATTATCGCGATTTGTATTGAATCTGTTTTGCGATCTTTCGGCTTCGCAAATCATTTCGCAAATGTGATCGTAAGTTACAGAGGCGGTTGAGGAGAGTATTGCACATTTGGCAGGAAAGTGTTGTCGCAGTTTTTGGATCAGTTGTGAAATATAGAAAAAGTCGTTAACATACCCTCTGATCCTATGGTTTGTTCTTTTATATCGTGGTGCTTTCCTTCGTATATTGCGATGAATTCAGAAACCGGTCTAGAGGCATTGTACTCAAGACTCTCTAAAGACTGTTGTAGGTAAAGATAATCATCCGGAGTAACTTGACCAAATTGTTTTTGTAAGATAGTATACATTTAAAAAGCCGACAAACATCTATCTACGTGTATCTGTACCGACTGATTTATAGAGTTACGTATAAGGGTTTGGGTAATAGCGTCAAATTTTCTTGCGATTTATAGAGGGATGCCGATGTCATTCGCGAATTCTGATTGTATCCAGGGGAACAAGTTTACAGATTCCAGGTCCGTTTTAATACGTCGATTCCACCTGCTATAGTCAAAGCGACTGCTTAGTTGTTCAAACACTTCGTATCTTTTTGGTTGGAAACCAGGTTTGGGTAAGCGTTTAATGAAATCGTTGACTTCACGATCATGTAAGGTCTTCCAATCGTTTGCGGTCTTTGATTTGAGAGCAATTCTCTTAAAGGCATCCTCAATGGCTTCTGTCACTAGTTCGCGGGTGATTTGTTGTTGAATTTCGGGTAGGGTTGTGTCATCAACCTCTGCAAATTGAGCGGTGGGATTCTTACGATTTTTGTTTTCCCTTAGTTGACGTATATTTTTTTGAACAAAACCCTGTATCTGTTGGGGAGAAATTTTATTTGTTTTTAATTTATTTTTTATTGTTTTGTCGATTAATTTATTTATACCTACTTTTAGTTCTAATTCAACATCCGATTGGGTTTCCATAGTTTCTTGGAAGGGAATGGGACTGACAGGAGATTTGTGGATAATGTTTGGGTTGGGTTCGAAGATTTTGTTCAATTCTCTTCGCAGTGCATCATTGTTTGCGGTAATCGTGTCACGATACTGTTGAGAAGGAGTGAATTTAGGAAAATTAAACATCGTTTTATTGTTTTCGATGGCCGTGAAAAAATTAGTTTTATTTTTCTGTGGTATGGGTAATCGTAATGGATCAAATAAATTCAAAATTTCTTCTTTGTTTTCCGATGTATAATGATGATTTGTTAATAAAGGACTTACTCTACGGGTTTCTCTTAGTATTTCTTCTTTTTGTAAATCTGAGAGTGGTTCGATGTCTGGAATATCGTTATTTGCTTGATCTGGAAAGTTATGGTATCTGGTATTACCACGAGTTGGATAGATTTGAGGAGAATAATGTTTGGACTGAAACATATTGTTATATAATGCAGTTTCGATTTCATTTTGTGGGTTTTTGTAATTATTTTCAGACTCTGAAGGAACACATTTAGTTTCAACGTTTGGGCTACGAGTAGCTGCTCTTACAACTGACTCAGCCTCTAAAGAAGAGGTTGAGGACGAGGAGTTGGTTCTTTTATGAGTATAATTAGCGTCGTAGGTTCTCATTAAATAGGAACAATTTATGTTTCGCGAACGTAAGGCCAATGTAAACAGATTCTCAGAGTTACTTACTATGTTATTGTCATTAGTGTTATTCTCAGATGATTCGGAGCTAGAAATATCGGGGATTTGATCGTTTTCGATATCGCGGACTTTTATTAGAGAGATTCACAATTCTAAAATAAATATAAATTACGGTTTTACCAAAATTGTTTGTGGGAAACACGTGTTATCGAGGATTCTTGTTGTATACCGCGATCTGCTGCCACGTTGTGTTATACAATTACCTGAAACAGGTTTCACACCACGCGCCTCGAGAGAAAAGTCGGAATATTGAACGAACACGTTTAATGAAAGAATACAAAAGTAAATCACAAAAGGAAAATATAACCTCGAAAGGTAGCGGTACATGCAAATGTATAAAGCCGGCGTCAAAACAAGTTGAGCGCAACAAGTCGTCGAGAGAATAAAGAAACGAACATGTGGGGCAGGAAAAGGTGACGCCAAACGCGAGATGCACGGTTGCCATAGATACAACAACTCCAGAAGAGGTGTTGTGTGCAGCCATAGAGGGCAGCACCTAACAAATTTTTATTTAGGAACCGATATTCATAACAAAAAAATTTCACCTAACCAATAACTGTTAAATAATGCATAAAATTCTGAAACCATTAACCAGAACAATAACTAGAAAGAATAGGTTCTTATTGGTTTCTCTGAAATATCTGTTGGGATACGATTCCCTCATTACCTCACAAACACGAAACTATATATTAACCAACACTGTATGTAACATAGTATTACACTTATTCGTTTTATATGTGGCGACACTGATAGCCAACATAATATTCTTTCGACCACTGCTCGACGGAGAATGTCCTCCGCTCGTCAGTCGTTGTACTAACGTTGTGATTAAACATTTCTAGAAATGGAAGTCCGTGCTTATCTTCTTTGGGTAAAGTAACTAATCCTCACCTCAACATGGTAGCCAGAGCTGCGGACCAGGAAAATAAGTGTGGAAACTGAAATGTGATTGTGTTAATCGTGTAATTTGTTAAAAGTTAAAAAGTTCGTGTTTCACGCAAAGTGAAAGGCTTAGTGCCGTGTGATACCTCCACGCAAAGTGGTAGGAAAAGTTAAAAGTTCGTGAACGCAAAGTTCGGTTCCAATGATCGAAGAAATTATCCTGGAAAAGTTAAAAAAATCTTAAACCAAGCAAACCAAAAGTAAAAGTTAAATTTAATGAAAACATCAGTGAAGTCTTGGGTGCAAATTAAAACGTCGAAATTGAGAGTTTGGTGTAAGCAGATCAGGTACGAGAGGATCCTGTGGTTTGGTAAACCGGCTTGCAGAGTCAAAAACGGCTGGCAGTTGTTCGTACTGTGTTCCGAAAAAGAAATCGAAGTCAAAAAGTCGAAAGTCTGAAAGTTGCGGAGAAAAAGCGTCGGAAGTCTATGTCATCTTGGCAAGAAGCAGCAGAAGAACACCGAAGATACAAAAAAGAACTTAAGATAAGTAGAAATTTAAAATAATTAATGGATAATTAGTGTGGTTTTATTCAAAGTTAATGGTAAAAAATTTTAAATTTCAGTAAAATAAAGTAAAATTTTCAAAATATTTTCATGTTAACTCTGAACCAAAATCAAAGGAAAGTTGAAACTTAAAAGGCACCATTGGTAGCCTTTCAAACTTTATCTTGTTGGTCGAGAGTGGTCGGAAAAAGGAAATATTTGTTGAATGAGCTACACTTAGCACAACAAAAGAAAAATAATTGAACAACTATTGACTTTGGTGACAGATTTTTCCTGTTCACGATTTACAAAGAATATTTTCAATCGATAAAAGATAATGAATTATTTTCTTTTCAGCATTAATCTTTTGTATTTCTGTTGAATAATTTTTGCCTTGAAATTTAATTTATGTCTTAACGTGTTCAACAGAATCATTTTCGTTGTGGAACAAGATCCAAAGCTTCAACCAATTCGATTTAAAACATTTTGGCGATAAAGTACTAGTAATTCGATCGATTGAAAAGAAGTAGAAACAACAGCAGAGAGATCAACTCATCGTTGGCGGCAGATTTCGTGAGATTTAATTTAGAACATTGACTAATTATTAAGAATTATAGTATAATATTTTAACTTGCATTCCCGATCGAGCGGCTAAGACCGTGTTGTGCATTATCGTGCGGTTGAGACCGTGTTACCTCCTAGATTTAAGTTCTCGTGTTTCTGAGGTAGGAAATAAACCCCCGAAAAACCAAAATTGAATAAAATGTCACAATTTGACACAAAGAAAGTATTTGACGGGAGGAATTATGACGCCTGGAGTACCATGATGGTCTCTACACTATGCAGAGGGATTATACCCAATTATGCAGGATATTGAAACCGAAGTACTATTTTTGGGGTTAGAGTTAAACAGTTTTTTAAACCCTGAATCTAGTAATGCTAACCCAGCGACTCGAATGACATACTTCCGAAATCAGGAAAAGGGAAAGGCTCTCATATATCAGGAATTAAATAACGAATTAATCGAAAGAGTTAAAGACCTGAAAACAATAAACCAAATTTTAAAAGTCCTCGATGAAAGATATAAAAGCTGCACACAGGTCACATAAATTAATGCAAAACAGGCATTCCAGAGACTGAAATTTAACAGCGATGGTAACATGAGAAGTTATTTAGATATTTTCTCGAGGTCAGCCCAGAAAATAAGGGACTGTGGGAAAAATTTGGACAAGCAGGAGGAGATAGAACAGCTCCTAATCTCATTGAACATGGACTACGATATGACTAGGCTGGAGTTTAATACTTTAAGTCAGGATCAAAAAACAATTGAAACACTCCACGCCATGTTGATCGAAAGGTCGGATAGGTTATATGACGAAAAAAAGTCAAGAAATAATAATAATAATAGATTTCGTAATTTCACCAACAATAATAAAAATCAGAGATTTCAATATGGAGGAAATTACAATAGATATAATTACACAAACAGAAATCAAAACCATAGTCAAAACGTAGATCAGGGGAAAACAAAATATAATAATAACCAACAGACAGAAACGTCTCAGTATAATAATAGTAACTATGAAAATAAAAAATATGATAACAATCAAAATCAAAATACTTTGCCAAGTTCGAGTACATTAGTTTGTTTTAAGTGTCATGGCAAAGGGCACATAGCCAAAGTATGTCCGTCAAATAAAGAGGGTGCAAGACCCCAAAATAAATTAGATGGTCCTGCACAAAATACAAGATACGGACGAAGTAACACTAATAATAATAATAAAAACAAAAAAGAAAATGATGTTCAGTGGTCAATGATGATCAGATATAGGGATCAAGGACCGAATAATAACACAAATAATAAATTGATAAACCTCATAACATCGAAAGATACAAAACAGGAGTCAGATTCTAATTATGTTCCCCTAACCAAAAGAATTATGTTAGATGGTGGAGCTGTTGCCCACGTCATATCAGACCTGTCAAAACTGTCCAACCCAATAATGCTAGAAAAACCTATTGAACTGGAATGTGCCATTCAAGATACACTCCTGGTGGCTACACATATAGGTACAATGTTTATTAGAGTGGAAAATTCAGAACATAACCAAAAAGTCATAAGACTAAAAAATGTACATTATGTACCATCCCTCAACGTAGATCTGATGTCGGGAATTAAAATAACAGAAAATAGGGCGCTTGGCATAGATCAGAATTTCTCTGCAGCGCATATATATGTCAGGGGAACGGACGAAGTAGTTTTCTTGGCCCCAAAAATAAGGGGGGTATACATGGTTAAATACGAAATTGTACCGGAATCCACAGTTAATATAATAGAAAATGAAGATGACTTAAATAAAATATGTCCTTATAAAAATGAATCGAATAAACTGGCATGTATGCCTAATATAAATTCCCAGGATGAATGGATGGAATATGAGATAGAGGAAGAAGTTATTGAGGAAAGTCAGGAGGAAGTGGAAGAGAACATAGAGAATATTAATAATAATACACAAGAAAAAACAAATAATAATAATTTAAATAATAATGACATAATAAATGTCAATGACGAATATGATAATGACGATCCACATAACAATGAGATGAATGAAGGTGGTAGCGAACTGAATGAGGATGTAGGTACGAATGGTAATAATTTAGCAAACAATAATAATATAGCAGATGATAATCAAAAATTAAGCCAGGATATAGAAAGGCTAAAGATAGATGAAAAAATGATATGGCATAGGAGATTGGGACACTTGTCGCCGAAGAACTTAAAACTATTGACAAAAGTCTCAAGGGGTATTCCAAAAGGGATCACGTTTCGTGATGACGAATTTAGTCTGTGTGACATATGTGTAAAAGCAAATTCCAAAAGATTAGGACACAGTGGAAGCCGCACAAGACCCAAAAGAAAATTGGAACTCGTTTCATTGGATACTATGGGCCCCTTTTCACCAGGAATATATGGTGAAAAGTACGTTTTAATATTCGTGGATCATGCCACAAAGTATACATTCATCTCCACTATTGAAAAAAAATCAATGGTTTGTGAGGAATTTAGAAAATTGTATATGAAATTGAAGTCGAAATTCCCGGATCACCCTATAGCCACTTTAAGATGTGACAATGCTAGGGAGTATCTTGACTCAAATATGAAAACATTTTGTGAGAAAAACGGCGTGAACCTTGAGCCTGTTGTTCCGTATTTGCCGGAGTTGAATGCGATGGCTGAAAGACAGAATCAAACGATTATGGCTAGAACTAGGGCCATGCTGTTTGACTCCGATCTGGATTTCAGTTTTTGGTCATTGGCTGTTTTGACGGCTGTTTATATAATAAACAGAAGCCCAACTAGGGCCAATAAGGACAATAAAACCCCGTTCGAAATGTTTTATGGCATAAAGCTGGATTTATCCAATTTGAGAGTTTTTGGATCTCTCGCATTTAGACATATTCCCATAGAAATCCGTCAACAGCAGGCCACAAAAAATAAAAGAAACAAAACCAATGTCAAACATCCGAAATTGACCCAAAGATCTGATAAGGGTATATTCGTGGGATACACGAATAGTGGGTACTGTATAAGGAACCCATTAATAGACAAATCGCATGTCACTTGCGACGTTAGATTCGATGAAACTAGAAATATCACAAAATTAATCAATAAAGATAATAATAATGAAACAATACAGGAGAACAATAATATAATAGAAACCACTGTAATATTAAACCTATTCAAATCAAGATACAAAAATTACATTGAGGACCACATCCCTCAAAAATGGGAGGATGTTGAAAACAACCCTTTTAGGGAAGAATGGCGACAAGCCATAAATGACGAGCTGAAATCACTGTCTGATATAGGCGTGTAGGAAGTTGTACCCAGGGAGAGAAATGTGAGGTTGGTAAACACAAAGTGGTGTTTCACCACAAAGCCCAACAACCGAGGCATTCACATACCGAAGGCCAGATTGGTTGCAAGGGGTTTCAAAGAACTCACCCACTATTCTCTAACCAAGACATATGCCCCAGTGATCCAATATTGGCTCATAAGATGGATGTTATCTATCACAAACAAATATAACCTAAATATAATACAATTCGATATAAAAACAGCCTTCCTTAATTCAGAAATAAAATATCCTATTTTCATATCAAACCCCAAGGGATGCCAACTAGGCAAAAATAAGTGCCTAAGACTAATTAAGTCAATATATGGACTGAAAACATCTTTGAAAAGTTGGTACGACTTATTGAATTCAACGATAATACAAGCGGGATTTACACAATCAAAAATAGATAGATGTCTGTATTTAAAAAAGGATGATACTGGTGCAATGGCATTTTTGATAGTCTATGTGGATGACATGTTGTTGGCTAGCAACCACGACGAGTGGACACAAGACTTGATAAGTATTTTCAATAAAAATTTCACTTTAAAAATAGAAGATAACCCAACTTTTTTCATAAGATTTGAAATAAGTCGAGACATCCCAAAAGGACAAATAATATTAACTCAAAATAGATATATAGATAAAATTCTCAGAAAATTTGGCATGATGGAATGTAAACCGGCAACCACACCAATGGAAACAGGGCTTAAGATAAGGAAGCCAACAAACGGATTGGATGACACTGAATATAGGGCAATGATAGGGAATTTCCTATATGTGGCAAGACTGACCCGCCCTGATATTGCATTCGCCGTCAATTATTTGTCACGATTTCAGGCATCCTCCAATAGCGAAATAAAAAATTATGTTCGTCGCATTATTAGGTACCTTAAAACAACAAGGGATTTCTCTTTGGTATTCCACTCTGACCAAACTCAAATTAAGGCATTTGTCGATGCGTCGTATGCACCCAACGTAGACGATTCACCCATAGAAATGAATAATTTGGAGAAGGGGTGCTCCACAACTGGCTATATGATATTTGTTAACGGAGACTTGTTAAATTGGGTCGTTCACCGGCAGAATTTGGTTGCAACCTCGTCAATTGCAGCCAAATTAATTGCGTTGAATGACGCACTAGACAATATATATGTGATCTGGAGACTCACTGAGAGCGTTTTCTCTGTAACCGACTCAGTGCAAGTGTACGAGGATAATATATCCGCGTCACGTATTGCATCTGAGGGAGGCCAGAAACGCTCCAGGTCCCTAGCGATCAAATGCTATGCAGTATTGGAAGCGTTCCAAAATAAATTAATAATGTTTAACGATATTAGGTCATCTGATCAGGTTGCTGATATTTTAACCAAGGCACTTGATCGGAAAACCTTTCAAAATATTGTTATGAGAATACTCCGGACAAGTCAACTTTTTGGCCAATAGTCTTAACTTACTCAACCCTCAAAATTTTTGATATTTGGTTTTTGGACTGTGGATGGGCGTTGGTCTTTTAGCGCCTATTGTAAACCGAGTGGTCCATATGTCGTTTCACAATTCATCTCACAATGTACAATAGGTTCCCCGTTGCTGCTCTGCCTCTCTTATTGGTATCAGCATTCCCTAATATATACAATTGATTCCCACAATAGTACACTTATATTAAAAACCCACACGATTAATTATAAGGACATATATATATATAATAATATTATCTCTCTACAGCTGACGATGAGAAGACATTGATCTCTCCGACCTGCCATTTTCATTTATATTTTTTTAAATTAAAATCACACAATATTTATAAGACGTGACACAACAACAGAGGCTCATATGTATACCTCATGTTGGTAATTACACGACATATTTAAGAGAAAACACATAACACATACTTCCATACACAAATTAATTATATATTATAATACTAGTCAACGACTTATTCAATTTTTTTATTTTTAACATTTTATATATATAGCAATTGTATATGACACTTACATGTAATAATTTTGACTGCTTTTGCTTATTTTAATATTTTGTTGTTTATATGTTTTTTTTAAATACATACAATGTGTGACAAACTTTTTTACTTATATGTTCGTTCGTCCTTTTTGAATCGCAGGGGGGTGTTGGGATACGATTCCCTCACTACCTCACAAACACGAAACTATATATTAACCAACACTGTATGTAACATAGTATTACACTTATTCGTTTTACATGTGTTGAGATTGTTAAAAATGGCTATTAATAACAATGAGGATCTTTCATTTGAGAGATTAATTTTCTAGTTCAATGAAAAACAAACGTTGTTCTCGTCACAAAGGTTTAATGCCCATTAAACATATAACACGGCCATGATGCCAAAGTAGATAGATAAAGCCTGGGTAGAATACCACAGGTGAAACAAATAACCACAGATACGAAAGAATGAATCGAATTACATTTACCGTTCATCACTCGTAGGTAGCGCTAATGTATGAGCGTAGTGAAGAGGTGACTGAACAACACCCCCCTACAGCTCTTTACGTAGAGAATACATTTATTTCTAAATTATGACGTTGTTTAAATTTACAAAAGAAATAAAAATTCGATACAGCCTAAAAATTTGAAAATTGACTAGACATTTAAATACAAAAATAATTACGTTACAAATATATCACAGTTATGTTACCAGAAAATGAAATTATGTCTATAGTTTCAGTTAGACAACAAAACGAACTAATATTAAAACATTTTATCACAGTTGTGTTACCATTAGTCACAAAAATTTTCAATTAACGAGCAATATAAAATTTAAAAATAAATACATGTTACAAAAATAGCAACTTTGATTAATTAAAAAATAAAAAATAAGGCAAAACCAATTCAACAAACGTTTGAATTGTCTAAGTAACACATATATTACAGGCAATCGGAGACCCACTAGAATACATTAAATATCGATCTCAAACGACAATTAGAGAACTGTCACCATTGACGCTTCCAAACTCCGAATACGTTGATTCCCCTGCAGCGAGGGGTACACAAATCATCCCTAACCTGCCAAGGGGCCAAATGGGCGTAGACAAAGCTGCCATCAGCGGCGAACAGTATCTTTTTAATTTAAACGACAACATTAGGGAGAGTCAAACATATCGGGAACGAGGAGCAGTTTCGAGGCGGCTTCAAGATGCTTCCTTCTGTCTAACGCTTTTGTTAGAATGTCTGCCTGCTGTTCGGATGTAGCAACCCGTTTAATCAGAATTTCTTTATTTTGTACAGCATCCAGAATGTCATAACACTTGACTATGAGTGCTTTCATTCTTTTATTTTCCCCTCCTTTTGCGACGTGCTCTGCAGAAATATTATCCTCAAATATATCAATTGGACCTTCTTCGCCGAGCAATAACGAGTGAGCAAGGCGAATTAGCCTCAGGTCGTCGAGTGAGTCATGCAAAGCTATTAGTTCTGCAGCGGTAGAGGATGCTGCCATAAGTCGTTGTTTTCTAACGGCCCAACTAACTAAATCGCCGTTAGCAAAAATTACATAACCAGTTACTGACTTGCCTATTTCAATGTCCACAATGTCACTGTCAGTGTTACTCACATCAGGGGCATATGAAGCATCTACATAAGCTTCCAGATTTTCCTTTTTTGACTGGTATAATAGACAGTATGATTTAGTATGTGAAATGTATTTTATTATACGTCTGACATTCCGCTTATCCGAAGGTGTGGAATTGCCTTGGCGACGACTCAAATAATTCACTGCAAAAGCAATGTCAGGTCTCGTACCTCGAGCCAAGTACAGTAATGCACCAATCATAGATCGAAATTCTCGATCATCTACTCCTTTTTCTTTTTTGTTTATTTTTAGACCAACTTCCATGGGCGTATTTTGCCCATTGGCATTCTCAAGTCCAAATTTTTTAACTATTTTACCAATATAGGCAAATTGAGATAACTTTACCGTTCTATTGGTTTGATCTCTATCGATCTCAAACCCAACAAAACACTTAGGATTATACTCAATTTTCACGTCAAAGTTTTTTACAAGACGATCGACAATATCAGTCTTCCAACTACCTTCACTTGTTACAAGCAAAATGTCATCGACATAAACGGCCAGAAAAGCTATTTTTTCATTAAATTTTCCTTTATAATAAAGACAACGATCTATTTTACTTTGGGTGAAGCCCAGTTCTTTTAATTTTTTGTCCAAAAGATTGAACCACGACTTTGATGAGGTCTTTAAACCATATATTGATTTGTTTAATTTCAATATACTATTTTGTGATTCCGGAACATAGCCTTGTGGTAAGGATAGGTACATAGGACGCCAAATTTCACCATTCAGAAATGCTGTTCGCACGTCAAATTGTGTCATTGACCATCCCCCCCTATTGGCCAATGAGATCACCCATCGGATCACCCATTGAGACACAACAGGAGAATATGTCTCATCAATTTGATACTCATGCCTGTCCTTACATCCTCGAGCAACAAGTCTCGCCTTTGCCACATACTCAGCTTTTTCATTCTGTTTCACAGTGTACACCCACTTGGTGTCAATAGTCTTACAACCTTTGGACCTAGGAACTTCTTCCCAAACTTTTAAGTTTGTCATTGCGTTGAATTCATCAACCATAGCTCTCTTCCATACATCTTTGAACGCATTCGACTCAACCTCTGAATATTTTTGAGGCACACAGTCCTCTAGAAATCTTAAGTCTGTGTTTTTCTCTACCCTGCATGCAGCTATCACAGGAATATTCGCACTAAACGACTCCTCAGACGGCTCAGGTAATTTTTCTATTTTATTTTGTTCTATGTCTTTTATATTTTTATTTTCGTCGAACCTAATATCACAACTTATTGACACTTTTTCTGTATCAGGATTAATTGTGAAGTATCCTGTATTTGTATAACCGAGAAGCAGATTTTTTTCGCACCTCTGCATAAATTTTGGGTCCACTCGCGTTTCGCCTTTCCTTTTGGCGCGCACAGCAGATTGGTTACGCACTTCTATCGGAATGTGCTTGTAAGCCAAAGCCCCAAAAGTTTTTAAATTTTTTAAATCCGGTTTACGACCAAAAAATATCTCATGTGGAGTCTTATTATCTGGATTGCTCCTGCATGGTGTTCTAATAACTCAAATAGCAAGATGTGGTTGCCGCAAATGACCAATATAGCATCGAGAGCTGCGAGTCGAACAACAATGCACGCGTCTTTTCGCTGATCACGCGATTTTGCCGCTCAGCAAGCCCGTTCAGCTCAGGTGAATATGGCACTACCAAATCAAGCTCAACCCCATGCTCATCGCAAAAATCTCTCATTTTACGATCTGTATACTCACGAGCATTGTCACATCTCAACACTGCGATAGGTGACTCAGGGTATTTATTTTTATTTCTCATAAAAAATTTTTTAAATTCTTCATTTGCCATGCTCTTTTTTTCGATTAGCACAATGATAGTGAAATGGGAAAAATTGTCAATAAACGTTATGATATATCTTTCACCCCTAAATGATTCAACAAATGGTCCCATAATGTCAGTAGATACGATTTCCAGCTTCCTACTGGGTTTTAGACGAATTCCGTGATGGCCTAATCTGTAGGATTTAGCCGACAGACAAATTTCACAATTTCTGAAATCATCGTCTTTAAATACCAAATTTGGAAAACCAGCTGAGCTTTCTCTCAAGTAATTCAAATATTTCGCATTTACATGACCTAATCTACGGTGCCACAATTGTTTCATTTGGGTTGTTTTTGACAACTTCACCTGGGAAGTCTGAGATGCCTGACTTGAGCTAACAACCTGCTTACTCTCGTCGATCTCTTCTCTTTTTTTATCTTGTTCCGTATTTTCATTTTGTGTTTCATTTTCTTTTGTGTTTTCAATCTGCGGTCCCGGGCGCACGTCGACTTGAGTATCTATATCGCACTCTGGCAAAACTTCCAATTCGACCTCAAAGTCGCTCCAATTCGTCTGTTGACTTTCAAGCTCTCTATTTTCATCTTCCTCATCAGCAAACATAGCTCCACATTCACCTTTTTGTATCACTTCCATCCTCTCAAAATCTAAAACCAGTCCACTGCCATTACTGTACGCCGTAGCTAATTTTTGTTTAGTCTGCCTAACGTAGATATGCGCCTTTTTTCCTGACATAACAACTTTGAACACACCTTTTCGTGTCAAACGTGTTGTCGAAAACAGATTATGTTCTAACTCTTCAGAATAATATACATCTTCCAAGTTAATAATCTCCTGTTGACGCCTATTATTTTCCAACATTACGGCAAGCTGACCTTTATGAGTAGCGTAAAATACAGCATCTTTTTTGGCTGACACAAGTTTTAATGGAGGATTAAGTTTTTGAACATCATACATATTTTCAAGGGAATTTACAAGAAACTGCTGAGTACCGGAATCGAGCAAGAATTTCTCAGTTAATTGAATATAAGGCCTTTCCTCCTCAAACGAACTATTCAAAGAGGAATTACCAGACGAACCAGCAGAATCAGAATTGCTGTCCACTGTTTGGACCATCGCCGCATAATTGATTTTTTCTTTTTCCACTTTTTTTGTGGATTTTTGGTCATTTTTATTTATTTTTGGTTTAGCAGACGGACATTGACTAACATAATGGCCAATACCGCCACAATTAAAACATTTTATTTCTTTTTTGCTTTGTTTAGGCTCTGTTTTGCTTTCATTTTCTTTTTTTCTTTCAAAATTTTGTTTAAATCCCAAATCACTAGACCCATGTCTTTTTTCCTTATCTTGGTTATTACCCCGATTATAATTATCAAAACGTTTATTAAATTTATTAAAATTATTTCCATTTTGGAAATTATTGGAATTCACATTCCTTTTTTCTTTTTGCTCACTATAGAGCTTATTGTTTCGATCAATCAATAACCGGTGCAAAACCTCGATAGTTCTTTTTTCCAATGGAAAACTACGAAATTCTAATAACGAAATTTCATAATCCGAAGGCATGGCCATACACAAGTGTTCAGTCTCGTCAGCCTCAGAAAGAATACTTCCAGAATCGCGTAACTCGCGAACTGTCTTCGAAAATAAATCAAGAAATGACCGCATATTCCCCCCTGAGCGAAATCTCATCTCATAGAATCGTCTTTTTGCATTGATATTGTCAATGGGTGTAGTGCCACGATATCTAGAGTCTAATTTTGCAAAAATATCGCCAACAGAAACGGCATCCCTTATTTTCTCAATAATATCAAAACTCATACGATCAAAAACAATCGCTTTCGCTTTTTCCTGTTTTTTAATGTATTCCTTCTGCTCCGACGTTCTTTTTTCTGATTCCACCTTGTATACCGCTAATTCAGTCTTTTTATCATCTAAAATTTCAGCAAAACCTTCACCTCGCAAAAAACACATCACTGTCAGTCTCCAGGCCTCATAATTTTGCCCTTTGAACTTGTTTTTCGGTGTTTCATTTGACATTTTCAATTTTTAATTTCAGAAAAGCGAAACAAAATTCAGCAATCAGAAAACCAATCCTCAGAAACCGTCCTCTGATGCCAATGGATCAAGTACCTCTAAATGTATCTCTCAACGATCTCCTGAATTCAAAATTCAAAAATCAAATTTCAAATTCTCTATTGATAATCGCCAAGTTCAGTGCAACAAATCCAAAAATGATCAAAACGAGCAGGAATCACAAAATTATTATCTAAATAGCTCATAAGATCGCAGAAACAATTTTCAATATGATCAATAATCATTAACTAAACGATCAATACCGTTTTCAAATCAAAATTTCAACTTTAAATTTAAAATCCCAAAATGCAAAATTCTATCAGAGCCCAATGACTCGATCTAACTGAATTACAACCCACAATCCAAAATATTCATTCACAAAATGAAATATATGCAAACAAATACATGAACTATTAGTGGAAATGCATAATGTGCGAGAATATTATTGATTCAAATTAAAACTGTTACAAAATTACTTGTTTTCAAGTTCAAACTAGATACCAGATTTAGCAGCTTTTCTTGTCTTTACTTGCTGGTAACGGTTTCAGGTTTGAATTTTTCAGCAACAAACTGATGATTTCAAACTGCGAAATTTCAAAGGTTTTTACCTTGGAGGTTTTCGATACCCTTTCTGCGATCCAAATTCACCTGCCAACGTAACCCGATGACCAAATTTGGACTCCTGCAGCCTCACAATCTTTCGTTTTTCAGCTTCGATGATCAGAATCAGTGGACACAAGGACGGCCAAATCCAACCAAACGACAAAAAACGGATGGGAAATGATTAATTATATGAAGTAATGAACATAATAAAACATGATACTTTGCTGTTTGACGAATTTTCTACGTTTCAGCTACCGCCATATTGATTCTTCCAGCAATGATTTGGCAAAAAATTGAATGAACTGGATGTGTGAACAATCACTTTCAGCGGATATGTCGGCCGAAATTCACATTGATTTCCCCAATTTGGCGAACGAATTACATCCCACAAACAGCAAAATGAAACGAATCATACAGAAAAACGAAATTATTAATTACTTACAACATTCTAAATTTTTTGATTCCAATCACTTGAATGAAATACTACGAACGAAAAAACGAATTAATCCCTGAAAAAACTTTCCCAAATACTCTGCTATCATGTTGAGATTGTTAAAAATGGCTATTAATAACAATGAGGATCTTTCATTTGAGAGATTAATTTTCTAGTTCAATGAAAAACAAACGTTGTTCTCGTCACAAAGGTTTAATGCCCATTAAACATATAACACGGCCATGATGCCAAAGTAGATAGATAAAGCCTGGGTAGAATACCACAGGTGAAACGAATAACCACAGATACGAAAGAATGAATCGAATTACATTTACCGTTCATCACTCGTAGGTAGCGCTAATGTATGAGCGTAGTGAAGAGGTGACTGAACAACAACATGTGGCGACACTGATCGCCAACATAATATTCTTCCCGCCACTGCTCGACGGAGAATGTCCTCCGCTCGTCAGTCGTTGTACTAACGTTGTGATTAAACATTTCTAAAAATGGAAGTCGTGCTTATCTTCTTTGGGTAAAGTAACTAATCCTTACCTCAACAATATCAATATGATTGAGTTTTTTTTTTTCAGAAATTACCAATTATTTCCTGGAATATTATGAATTATTGATAATGTAACCTAGATAAGAATTTTTTTGTATATTTTACCACAAATTTTGTCTCAACCAATAACAGTAACCACAAGAAATAACCAGAAAAATTGTTTTGGTTAACCAGAACAATAACCAGTAACAAAATAAGGAAATTTTTAACCAATAACTAGTAACCATGAAGCAATATGGATTTTTATTGGTTCCCAGTAACCAATAGCTCCAAAAATATTTTGGTTATAAGCCCTACTTGGAAGTATGAGTGAAGGGAAGAAGCTGGATAGCGAGCTAATTAGTTTTCTATTATGCCAGTGGAGCGCTGTCAACCATATGATTCATCCAATTTCAACGAGTGCTAACTGATAAATGCGGTTAAGTTTATTTTCAATTTATATCAGCGATGATAAGAAAATATAGAAATAAAGAGGAAAGTATTATGACGTTCTAGATTTTTATAGCAATTATTTATTTAATTTGTGTTATTCTATCGATTATTAATTTTAAAATGCCTCACGATAATTCAGTTCCATCAGTGCTGAGTGCGGACACCGTTCGTGATTATATTTTAAGTCGTGGTGGCAAAGTTTATAACACTGAATTAGTGAAGTACTTCAAACCGTTACTAATACATCCAGAAAGAAAAGGTTTGTTCCTAATTTTGCGTTTGTTGATGATCAGTCTTGATTTATCGAATTTATTTCTGCTTGATGAATTCAGAACCCTGTCTGAAAAATTGCCTATTTGATGTCTGTTTATCGAAATCGATGAACGAAAGTATACATTCACACTCACAATCTGATCTATTTTTATCAAGACTGACGAAATTTTCCCCTTTTTTTAATTGAAAATTTTCATATTAATTCATTACTATGTTCTTTATTTCCTTGTTCTATTGTTTTATATTATGTATTTTCAACACATGCAATTTATTCGACGTAATGTTTAGATGCAGCCAGAGAGGAGTTCAAAAGAATAATTAATAGAATCGCGGTCGTTTTACGTGATGAAAGGGTAAGTATAACTTATTTATCTTGCAATGCCGTACTCTGAAACACATATAACTATTGCAATACCTTTGTCGTTTCAGCTGCAATAATACTTTGTTTACTAAACGTTCAGTTTTACCGCTTAAAAAGATTTCAGTGCAACGATAATACAATATCCGATTGAAATCTAATGTATTTCTCCATGTTATTAAATTGTTTTAATCATAATTTGATGTCTGAACGATCGAAATGTTTTCGTTAGTTGCTGCCAGAATGGTTTCAGTTAAATTACTTGTGATTCGATTTTCGTTATATTTCAAATTATAGCCTAAATTTTAACTTTTTCGGTTGTGAATTACGAGTACCTAGTAACATTTTCTTTGGAATTTTTCACTCAAACAAAACTGATGAAACATTCATTTTTCGCTGAAAGTTCTTAGAGTTTCTAGAAGTATACATTTGTCTAGTAATATTTGTTATGGTTATCAGTATTGTTATAAGGACTTACTTCGATGTTGCTTTCTCATTTACCACCTTTTTTCCTTCTCGCACATGTAAAAAATCCGATTTTCAAAAATATGATAATAAATATTTGCTTGTCTAGTTTCAGTCAATCACTTTACATGTATGTATATGAAAGAAAATCTCAGTTCAACCTATTTTATTGCTGTTTTTCGTGATATCCCCCGAGTTCAGCCATTTTTCGCTGATGTAAATTTAAACTTACGCTCAGTTTTTTTCATATCAAAATTTAAAGTTTCATTTTTCTTTTCTAATTTCGATTTTTAAAAGTTAGGAAAGAAGAAGATGCTCTAAAATACTTCCGTGAAAAAATCGAATTCTTTGTTTATGCTCTAAGATTCTAGACTTATGGAAAGGTATTTAAGGACTCAACCCTCCCTGGTGAAATGAAAAAACAGAAAAATAATACAAAAAATCTATTCGTGGCTTGTGTAAAGATTTAGAAGATGACCTGATTAAATATCCTATATTGCAAAAATTTCATCTACATTTTGTAATTTATCATTTCCCAAATTCTAAATAAATAAACTCCCAAATGCCAATTTTGTTCGTTAAAAATCAGTAATATTGAAAAGGGGAGAAAATTCGCTTGAGTTCTCTAATAAAATTAATTTTTTTATCGCCATAAATTGGCCATAAAAAACTGCAAATTAATGTAAAATTTGCCGTTTTTTAATTTTTTATTTATTTCGAAAACTAAAGAGGGCAGAAAAAAATTTTCTGCAATGACCCCCCTATTTTTTAACAAAAAATTCATTTCCATCATCGGATTTCACCTAAAACGAATTAATCACGAGATAACAGCAAGAGAAAATACAATAACAAAACTGGGAACACCGCATAGTATATATATACATACACAAAGTACTTTCTGCATTATATTTTTCCACCTGTCATACCTATGTGTATATGATTTTGGTCAAGTAGGATTTGTAACTGGAGCTAATGGAGGGAGTGTAGACCCCTCCTCCAAATCTAGTCCATTCATAAAAGTCAACCTCTATACCAGTTAGGCTGTAGGGCTGCCCCTTATAAATGGATAAACATTGGGTACTTGTAAACACGGGATAGTTGCCAAATCCACCTTCCCCTTGGTGTTGAAAGCACAAGTAGAAGGGACCAACAAGTATAGTGGTGCAGGGTGAAGAAGGAATGTGACAAACCTTATATACTGCCACTGCAAACCACTGCTGTTGCAGCTTGATCTGTGTCAGTAAGGAAGATATGCGGGTTGTAGCACAGCCTGGCTAAAGTGTGTCTTCTGAAATATAGATCTGATGCTAATCAAAGTATTTGTCCTTCCTACTTTTATTTTTTTCTATCTATAGGATCTCGAAGTAAAAAAAATTATTATTGAAAAAATTAAAAAATATACAGCTCATGAGAATTGTAATTTTTAAGCTAAGCTATTAACCTATTACAAATGTTCTACAGTTCCAGGTGTAATATCAGAAAAAAAACCTCAACCGATAAAAACCATAATCCAAATTTTTGAACAGAAAAACTGTAATCATAACAAAACACAATTTATCAGAAGTTCTTTTTATTTTGGCTGCCACCTCTGGAGAAAACTGGAAAACATAAAATTCCTGGAAAATCAGTTTTCAGCAATAAAACTGTGACATCCGAAAAAGTCACATAATAAAACAAAACAAACTTATAGAAAGGCAAAAGAAAGAGTATAGATATCTGCATGGCCAAGTGTAGGAGAAGACATGATTAGGAGGGAAAGGGGGAAACACCACAACCAACAAAACACCAAGAAACCAGCAAAACCAGCCGCCCTCTCCTACCATATGCCTACTTCTTTAGGCTATCATAATTATTTCAGATTCCTAAGCAAATGAACACGAGGGAACAAAAAGCATAAAATTTGAAGTTTATATTACTCTACAGTTGTCCACAAACGTTACAATGGCCTTGAAACAATACGATCTTTTGAAGACGTGGTCCAAAATCAATCCCAAGTTGATTCCTCCAAAGAAGCTCTGCTGAAAGGTTATAAATTGGCTCAAAACTGCAAGAGTTGAAAAACTTACCAAAAATAACAGATTTCAGCACTTGCTCAAGATGCTCTGCCTGGCTGTAGATGTAGTATCATGCACAAATCATGATTTATGAGGCTATTAAAAACTGAATTTCAATTTGAGTAAAATAAAACAACGCCACTGATTGATATAGTCGAATCGATGTAATAAAATTTACAATTTTAAACAATACACTAAAAGCTTGTGAATCAGTGCCTCAACTGGGTGTAAAGGGACCTGTATAATGGCGTCGATATTCCTACACTACTCAGCAGATGGCTTGAAACTTTGAGAACAAAGAAATTTTACACTTACAATTCATAATTGCGAATGATTTTGTTGAACATTGCAACTTTTAGAAAGCCAATGAATAAGAATTAGTGAGAAAAATGTATGATTTCAAAAGAGCACATTCAGAGAAAAAACTCTTACACAGCATGACAACTAACTTAGCCTAACAAAGTGTGTGGGGACAATACTCGTATGAGGTAATAGGGGCTCGCACCCCTTGACAACAGTCGCCGCCCAAAGGCTGGCAATAATCGTCTTTATGACGTTAAACAAATTTACACTGGTGCGTTTGTATGTTTGTACCTGTACGTACGTACAGGTAAGATACATTGCACGGGCCGAGATCAATTACCTGATAACGATCTCGGTGATGTCACGGCCCAGTACCAAACGTGCTGCGTCATTTCTTATCACCTCAATGGAGGCAAGAAATGACGTAACGCATGACATAATTATGTACATGTATGTATGCATGTGTGTCTGTGTGCGTGTACCAAATCCTGTATATAAACTCTCAGAACCGGCTCAAAAATCTCCAGTGTTCGCCGAGGATTTGGCTCTCCCATACTTAACCGTATGAAGTGGCAGAACACGCAAATACTGTTGAAGACCTTCTAGTGTGAATATCTCTCATGACAAGGTATTCCACAGTGGTGACCTCGACGTGATCTTTTGGCTACATCGTGGGTGTCTAGGGGCGTTGCGCTAATTCTAAAACTAGGTGCGGTGTGCTGGCGAGTTACTCGCTTGTGATACAAATTTTTTTCACAGACCTAGACACCTTTGGCTGTCGAAGCAGAGGTCTGACTTTGAAAGTGGGAAATTAAATCTCCCCTTCCAAATATATTTGCCTGAAGAGAACCAAGAGAAGTAGACCTGGAGGAACAAAGTTGCCCTCATCCGCCAACTCCTCCAGCTTCGACCAAAGACTCTGAAGTCTTTGAGACTTTGGAGAAACAAAAACAAATCCGGAGGCCAGAAGCCTTGTGTTTGGGAGCTGTAGTCAACCCAAACGAGACAACAGCTCGCACCCTCAGAAGTGGTCGTCTTTTGAGCCAAGACTCCGACCCTTCAACCCCAGACCAACAACCGACAGAGTCTGGTGGAACCTTTGCCAAAAACAACACAAGAGAAGTACAGAAGATTACAATGCCTAACGGAAGTGGAAATATGACAAACCCATCATCGAACCAGCCTGGAACAAGTGGAAGTGGTCAGCCACAGCTGACCCCCGAAGTGCTTGCACAGCTATTACAGCTGTTGTGGATGCAGACTCTGCAGAACCCTGCGATCCAAAGGCGGAGGATTGAGATTCCGGAATTTTTGCCAAATGAGGTAGAACTCTGGTTGACTCTCCTCGAAGGTCGTTTCAAGACAGAAAATCTACAGAACAACCAGAAGTACTCTCACATTTGCAGCAGCATGCCTGTAGAAATAATACGCCGCATTCCGGATATCATGGAATGCCCTCTGGCGGAAGTAGATAAGTACAGTTGGTTCTGCAAGAAAATTCGAAATGTGTTTGGTAAGACCCAAAATCAAATAATTGATGATGTTATGGGTGGAATGAAGATTGGAGATGATAAACCCTCCACCTTCATGGCCAAATTACGACAGAAGGCCGACAACATCGTATCACCGTCAGTCATTGGGAACCAGTTCTGTAAACAACTGCCCCAACATGTTGTGCAGTGTCTGGTAGCTATAGTTACCACAGTGATCAACAACTCTGAGGATCTAGACTTCCTGGCAAAGAGTGCCAATAGTGCACTGGAACATTCGAGATCAGCATCCTCGATTTGTGCAGTATCGACAGAGACTGGAGAACTAGCTCAGCTTAGAGCCCAGATAGCTCAGCTGACTAGTGAAATAAAGAAGAAAAGTAACAACAACAATTCAAGAAATGGTAGTCACCCTAGAAGAACATCGTCCCCCAAACCTCGGTCTCAAAACTGGGACGATAAATCCTGCTTCTTCCACAATAGATTTGGCGCAGAAGCCACCAAGTACAACAATAGATGCCAATGGTGGGGAAAAACATACAGTAAGTAGTCAAACTAGAAAGAGGGGTCGTCTATGCGGCTGAGGATCCCTCAAAAAAGTATTCTCGCCGCCTGTTCATCAAGGACAGGACAAACAGGAGACGTTACCTTATAGACTCAGGGGCTGACTTGAGCATTTTGCCAGTAAGTAAGAACCAAAAGGCATTTCCTCCGAAATACTACCTCTAAACTGTGAATGGTCAAAACCTTCCAGCTTACAGAATAGAATCCAGCAAAGTAAGCATCGGTTTGCAAAGAGACATGACGTGGTCCTTCACAATTGCGGACGTTCCAACTCCAATCCTGGGTGCAGATTTTCTCGCACACTACGGCCTGGTCATCGACCTCAAAAATGGAAAAATCATATACAATAATACTGGTCTATGGGTGGAAGGCAAAACGCTAGCGTACTAACTGGACACCAACATATCCAGCTGCACTAAAGTTGACGAACAATTCCTACGGATTCTGTCAGACTATCCCGGAGTCACTCAACCATCAATTCGCAGGCATCCGACCTATAAGCATGACACTGTTCATTATATAGAAACTAAAGGACCGCCTTGCCATGCTAGAGCCCGCAGGCTACTGCCTGATAAACTCAAAGCAGCATGGGAATACTACGATCGCATAATAGGGGAAGGCATATGCCGCCCCTCGAAAAGCTCATGGAGTTCCCCGATCCATATGACCAAAAAAGCCAGTGGAGAGTGGCGAATTGTTGGAGACTACAGGGCCTTAAATGCCAAAACAGTTCCTGACCGCTATCCAGTCCCAAACATAATGGACTTCAACGAGAATATGAATGGTAAAACGATGTTCACAAAAATCGACATCAACTGGGCATTCCACCAAATTCTAATGGCTGAACAGGACATCCCAAAGACAGCGGTCATAACCCCCTTTGGTTTATTCGAATACCTTCGAATGCCTTTTTGGACTCCGTAATTCTGCACAAACTTTCCAGAGATTTATCAATGGATTGTTTATGGATTTGCCGTTTGCTTATGCATATCTGGATGACATATGCATTTGCTCAGAAGGCGGTGAGCATCAGCACGAGAAGAATTTAAGAACCATCATACAACGTATACACGCTGCTGGACTTACCATCAATGTTGGAAAAAGTTTATACAAACAGACCAAGATTGACTTTCTCGGCTATCAAGTCTCAACCGAAGGCATTTCCCCTTTGAAGACCAAGGTAGAGCCCATATTGAAATTCCCGAAACCCTAAACGTTGCAGAACTCAGATGCTTCTTGGGGATGGTGAATTTCTACAGACGTTGCATAAAAAATGCTGCAGCCAAACAAAGTAAGCTGTTTGCATTGATCAAAACAAATAAAAAGAAAGATAAGACTCCATTCGATTGGACAGAAGAAGCTGAAAAAGCCTTTGAAAATATAAAAGAAACACTGGCAAATGCAACTCTACTAGCTCACCCAGATGAAAGTCTGCCATTATGTGTCGCAACTGATGCATCCGACTTTGCTATTGGTGCAACACTGTACCAAAAGGACAATGACAAGAAGTTACCGCTCGCTTTCTTCTCCAGAAAGCTATCAAAAACCGAGAAGAACTACAGCACATACGACAGGGAGTTACTGGGAATATTTGCTGCGTTGAAGCATTTCAAGCACCAATTAGAGGGTAGATGTTTCACTGTGTATACAGATCATAAACCCCTAACACATGCCTTCACGCAAAAGACAGAACCATCTTCCCCGAGAAGAGCTCGACAATTGGACTACATAGGACAGTTGACTACGGACATCCAGTATATAAGTCGAGAACTCAACACTCCAGCTGATGCTCTTAGTAGGATCGAAGCCATCTTGGCACCGTCTCAATTACCTTACGCTGAAACAGCTAAAGAACAGTTAAGGGATACAGAATTGCAAGAACTGTTGTCGAACAATGACACAGCTCTCAAATTGAGACAAAGGAAAATCCCTGGTACTAATGTCTTACTAACATGCGACATTAGTACAGGTAAGAACAGGCCATTCCTGCCAACGAAGTATGGCAAATTGGCTTTCAGTAGTGTGCACAATCTATCGCACCCTGGACCAAAATGCACTGCTGGATTAGTAGCATCAAGATTTGTTTGGCCTCGGATGAAGTCCGACTGCAATAAATGGGCTCGCAGTTGCCTGAATTTCCAAGAGTCCAAAGTAGGAAGACACACTCGTTTGCCTCTCAAATCTTTCAAACAAACGGAGTGGTTTAAAACAATACATATAGACTTGGTGGGTCCATTACCCCCATCCCAAGGACACAGATACCTGTTAACGATGATTGATAGAGCAACCCAATGGCCAGAGGCAGTTCCTCTCTATGAGATGACAGCTCCCACCATAGCTGCCAGGTTATACGACACCTGGATTGCCCGCTATGGCATACCTGAAGTCATCATCACGGACCAGGGTCGTCAATTCGAAAGCTCGCTCTTCCAAGAGCTGTCTAAGAAGCTTGGTGCACAACACAATCACACCACAGCTTACCATCCTCAGGCAAATGGTAAAGTTGAGCGATGGCACAGAGCTTTAAAAGCCTCCATCATGGCTTGCGACACCAAGAGATGGGTTGACATACTACCAACCATCCTCTTGGGCCTTCGATCTGCTCTTCAAACAGACACAGGACACTGTACGGTGCAATTAGCACTCGGCGAAGAGTTACGCCTACCAGGGGACTTTTTCACCCACTCGAAAGAAACTAGCCCCAAAACGCTTGTTTAAAACATACGGACTGATGCTAATAGTTTTTTGAAACAGGTAGCTCGTCAGGGCCAATCAAAGATTTATGTCTCCAAACACTTGGCCACAACATCTCATGTGTTCATCAGAGACGAGAAAATAAGATCTTTGTTGGAGAAACCATACGTCGGTCCTTATAAGGTTGTATCATAAGATGACAAGAATTTCGTGAAACTAATCGCAGGTGAAGAAAAAACGATTTCAATTGACAGATTGAAACCTGCGTACCTTATAAACGACAACAGAAAAATGCTCCAAAGAGCAACAAGGAAGATGACAGATAGGAAAATAGAAGAAGAAAAACAGACTGCACAGTCCGATAACACACAATCACAAAAAGTTGAGGACAAACCAGTTGAAAAATGTTTTAAATCACAAAAATCACCAGAAGAAGAAATAAAAATAAAGAAAACGGTGAAGTTCAGTGATGAGATCGTCAAAATACATTACGATCCATCGGCCCCCTTATGCCCACGAAAAAGAGGCAGGCCCCTAGGCAGCAAAAAGCAAAAAAACCAGATTCCAACTTGAAAATCCGAGAGATTAGCAAGGAGAAACTAAAAATATTCACGAAAGTTAATATCCGCTGCAAAAAATATAAACCCGCATAAAAATACGTACGAGAATCTGGGAATATTTGTAACAAAAGAAATTCCTCAGATAAGCAGAGAAGAAGTGTGTACAACTAAAACGCGACACGAATAAACAAATCCACTTGCGATACGGAAGAAAACATCGCAACGTGTTTCTATTGACAAACATATAGATAACAAAATAGTCAATAGATCGTGACGTCACAAACGAAGAGTGCATTCCTTTGTGAAATACAAAATTCAAAAGTACGAAAATTCAAACACTCTTAACTCTGCTTGTACTTAACAGATTTGAACCGGAAAACTTTTCAGCTAAAGAATATTTAATGCACTATCCCCTCCGAACATGTCTGAAATGAGATAACGACTTGGAATAAAGCTGCGATCGAAAATATTCTCGCAACGTTTTTCACTCGCCTTTCTGCTGTTGACTGTGACACGCCGAAATTTTTCTACCATTTTTTCTCTCTTTTTCTCTCTCTATCTTTTCTGTTTTCCTTCCTTATAACGTCGTCCCCAATTAATACACCATTTTCAACTCAAGATTTCCAATTTGTAGTTCCGCCTGTGCCCCAGCCTGTGAAGACTAAGGCACAGACAGAACAAGAATAGGAGATTGAACGAATTGAAAATGAGCTCTTAATGGACACGACATCGGCTGCGGACATAGTTCAAATGATGTCCACACCCCTTCCTGCCCTCATCTTGCCTCCGAAGACACCGAGAGTGGAGAATCCACACTCGGAGTCCTGAACCCTGATGGCGCTGGAGGTGAAGAGGCAACTCCCGGTAGAAGAGGTGCCTCAAATACGCCCTCCTCCTACCTTCGGTCAAACCTACAGACCATAGGGGATGTCAAACTCCCCGATGTTCAACAGGCCAATACCGAAAACCCCGTCTGCTCCTCCACATTCCCATTGTCCCCATCCATACACTTGTCCGGCACAAAACCGACTGCCCAGACGTAGGGGGCAACAAAGCCGAGAATCCTACCAGGCCCGTTTCAACGCTTGTAAGCAATCTTACGAGTGTGTGGGTGCCGTGGTAGGATCGGCCTTAGCCAAGTAGGAGAAGGACCAGAGACAGCAGTAGACTTGATAAGTCCCCCCAGGCACGCGACTTATCATTTTTGCGGTGCAAAAACTGGGGGGAGTAGCTGTGGGGACAATACTCGTATGAGGTAATAAGGGCTCGCACCCCTCAACCACAGTTGCCGCCCAAAGGCTGGCAATAATCGTCTTTATGATGTTAAACGAATTTACACTGGTGCGTTTGTATGTTCGTACCTGTACGTACGTACAGGTAAGATACATTGTACGGGCCGAGATCAATTACCTGATAACGATCTCGGTAATGTCACGGCCCGGTACCAAACGCGCTGCATCATTTCTTATCACCTCAACGGAGACAAGAAACGACGTAACACATGACATAATTACATACATGTACGTATGCATGTGTGTCTGTGTGCGTGTACCAAATCCTGTATATAAACTCTCAGAACTGGCTCAAAAATCACCAGTGTTCGCTGAGGATTTGGCTCTCCCATACTTAACCGTATGAAGTGGCAGAACACGCAAATACTGTTGAAGACCTTCTAGTGTGAATATCTCTCACGATAAGGTATTCCACAAAGTGGATGCAGAAATGGACCAGATCACTATCTGAACCACCACCACCTTGAATTGCATTGTTTCATACATCGTACAAAAAATTTACACCCAAATACCTGAAAAGGAACAGAATTTGATTGGCTGCTGCAAAATAAAGCATCACACATTAAGCAAAAATCAGCAAATCAAAGTTAGGCAACAAATTCAAAATAAAAAGGTTAAGAAATTCAAATACCAACGAAACGAAGTTAAATTATAAGCTAGGCTAATGGTGTAGTAAAAAGTACAAGCATGCAAAAGTGAAAGAATAATAAATCATGCGAATAAGCATAAGTAAAGCAAATAAATTAATAAAATAAAATGGTAATCGTAAGGTAAAAATTAATAAAACATATAAAAATTAAATTGAGTCGAATGATGTAAAGGATGAGTGATATAAGAAAAATATAATGAGAGGTGAGAGAAAAAAATAGAAAAAAGGACAATGTTAGCCATCTCAAAATATTGACTGATCAATATTTTTGTGAAAGATATCGATAAATATCTATAATTTTTCATAATTTTTGTTGGGACTGCGAATCCTTTTCCACTCACACTCATGCATATATTTGACATTAATTGTACAAACTATTTTTCATACTTATATTCGTGAATACATTGATTCTCATTCCATCACTCATTTTGAGACTTCGTACATATTTGTTTTTTAAATACATTTTACACTCTGTACTTTACATATTTTCTTTACTGCAATTACGCTCTTCTGAGATGTAAGTTCGACAACATCTTTTCTTTTTGTCACTTTTTTCAAATCTGTTAACCTCAACCTCTATAATTTTTTTACCTGTAGTCAGCAGTGATTTATCAATATATCGATATATTTATCAGATATCGATAACTATCGATGAAAATATCGATTACTATAGAAATTATTTTGCAATTTTTTAAAGTATTTGGAATTTATGATTTTTTTTTTCTGAATTGATGTAAGTTGGTAAACTGGATTTTCTACCGAACTATTACTGTGCCTGTTGTTGTTGTAATCATTATGGTTACTAGTGAGAAAATCAATTTTTTAAAATAAAATTGTCAAATGAGTGTAGTACTTGAAAGTTGTTCTAATGAGAAATTTGCCCCTTTTACCTATTTTTGAAATAATTTTCAAGCGACATAGCCTCGAAATAATTCAGCCACAGAGGATTAAATGAATAGAGGACGCACGTTCATCTAAATACTGCAACGAAAAATGGCACTGCTTTCGAAGCTATTTGTCCCCACTCTTTTGGTACCAAATTCAAGTTTCCTTGCCTTTCATTCGAGCTCATGGGCAATAATTAAAATTAAAAAAAAAATAATTTAATCAAATGAATGAATAAATATAATTATTCATTTAGAAATAACAAAAAAAAAATTAGATTGAAAATTGTCAATACCTTAGCAATGGCGGATATTTTTATGGTAAAAGTGGGCCGTTTTTTATTTCACATGTGTCCTCAATTATATTTAATACTCTGTGAATTTTGGGAGCTTGTGATTTGGCATTTTCAAACTTATATTTATAGTATTCTGTAAATCTTGGTAAACTGTGAAATATTGATGAGACAAACCATCTGGAAAATACTATTAATTGATTTCAATAACTGTTGAATGCGTTCTCACTTCTTTTTTCATTGTTATTTTTATTGAAGGGTGTAAGTAAATGGTATTTAAACCATGATTGTCTTATTTCAATTTTAGAAACTGGTTTGTGCCTTTGTCGATAAAATTTTTTGATTCTTTTCTGTGCTTGAATCAATCCTTGTTCTTTCTAATTTTTTTTTTCTTTTTTTTGGTAAAATAAAATTCATTTTAATGAATAAGTTTTCTCAATTTAATTCGATCCCTCAAAAAACGTATTTATCATCATACCGGATACCTGAAAATTTACCATAACTTTAAATTAATAACTAAAAATTAAAAAACGTCTCAATTTTAAACTCTGGAGGAGAGCTTGAGGATGTATTTCAAGACAAGATACTTAAAAAATCTGAGCCTAACGCCACATGTAGGCTATTTTATTTTTTATAAGCTTTTATTCTACTCACTATTGCGATTTTAAAATATACCAACATTGCAGGCAATCTTCTGCAATTAAATAATATTTATTTCGTATGAAGCTAAACCCAAAAAAAATAAATAAATAAAAGCTTATCTTTTAAAAACTCGTTTTTAACGTAAACTTATTTCTTGGAATATGCAATTACTCTATTTTGATTCGAAAAGCTGATTATGGAATATATAATTATTTAATAGTAATTAAAAAATTACTTCCCTAATTTTCAATTTTTTTTTGGAACCAAACGAAGCTAAATGCGACCAGCTGAATGAAAGTTGATCGTTAGTTAAATGTTTGCTGTTTTACAAAATTACGTATTATGACCGTCAAAGTCAGTATTATCTCGGCTTTGAAGTTCTTGCTTAAGGTATAGTACATATTATCTTTAACCAAAAGTAGAAGCACCACAGTATGTCTCGGTTTCAAATTTTACCGCCAACTAAAGCGGTTCTTTTGATATAATCATGTGCGATGGTCGGTGACGAAAATACTAAATATTATTGCCCTCGTTAAAATGATAAAATAAGCAAAAGTGTTGATAATAAATAATAACTGAAGGGAAACAATACATAAGAAAAGTAGGGAAAAAAGAAAAGGTGATAGATACTTTCCTCGTTAACTGTTAGTTCGAGAACATCCTTGCTGCTTTATTATTTTAATATTCATTATTTTTTTTCTTTATTTCCAATTAGACCTCATATTTATGCGGTATGCCAAGAATGGTTGGTCGTGCATACCTCCAGTACTCTTCATTTTCCCTTACTTCTTTCATCACATTTTCTTATCGTTATTTCCTGTGTGCTTCACATGTCGATCTTTTTTCATCACCTAAAGTAATTATTGATCCTTGCGCTTATTATTTAATTGCGTGAAAAATGCCTAATTTTGCGTTGGCTTTTTATTCTAAATGTTTTCCCCATCAATTTTATTAATTTGAAAATGAATAAAGTCAAAAACTTGATCATTGAAGTAATTAGGATAAATGATTTTTTTTTCTTTTTTCGACAGATCTCTATCCTTTGTAAATTTTTTTTATTATTATAAGGTAGCGTCGCGTGACGTCACAACTGAAAGTTTTATCTTACTGGGAAGTTAAAATCTGCTAAAAAAACGTGATAAACTTTGTGAATATTCGAATTTTTGATCATAATTATCTTAAAACAAGTGATAGCTACTTCTTTGACATGAATGAACTTTTAGAGGAGACTTCAGCGAATAAAAAAAGCGAAAGATCGGGATATTTTAGCCCTTAGAAGCCGAGAAAATTGAAAAAGAACACGAGATTGGGCCTCACATTGGTGTTTTTGAGAGGTCTTATTATTTGTCTTCAGGGTTAGTTACACTAATAACATCAAATTAAATCATTTTCTCTGCTTCTAACAACTCAAATTTCTTGTACTAAAAATGCAACAAAATCGCCCCCATCAGACGTACCGTAAAGCCTATCCGCACCAAAATTGGTAGGTATTGTCCTTGATCTAAAGCACATAAGTATACCAAATTTCAGATCATTGATTGAAAATTGCGACCTTTACGCTATTCAATAAAAAATTCATATAAACTGACCTGCCGGACAGACTAAGTGCTTGATCCGGACCAAAAACAATAGGGTTCTTCTTTAGGAGAATCTGAATATGTGTTTCAAATTTCGAAACTATCCAATCAAAGTTACGCCTCGAAATGAACTCAGCGCCAAAGGGGGTACATACAAAAAAAAATGAATTCTCAAAAATAGTGCCAAAATGCTCAGAAGATTATGAAATGAAAAACGTACCCACTCCCACACCTGAGTCTGAATACTATATTTGGCAACCCGGTAATTTTATGAGTTGTCTTTTCACTTAAATTTAAACGTAGCTTTCTAGAAAATACAGTTTCTGTAAGTTGAAAAGTTTGAGAAGGCACATCACAATTTACTTTTTTTCGGCTCAAATAATTTAATTTCTTGTAAATTCGTCAATTTTTCTCAAATCTTGTCCAAATTGCCGCTAAAACGATTTTTGATGTTTCTGTTTTACAGGATGAAAAATATTTGATACTAAAACGACGGTCGAATGAACAGTCTCCTATTACCTCGCCCGAACCAAGTTTAAGTTACTCCTCATCATTTTCATCGTTACCTACTGGTGCTCCTTTATCTCCATCCATGGATTCCTCAATTTCGATACCATCTATATCAAAACAACCTCCGCCATATCGTTCACCTCCTCCTGTTACTTCACCCAAGGTTTTATCAAGTCCAGGTATGTGCATGTCTCCGGCATCGTCCGAATCATCTATGGAAAAAACGCCACCTCCTGTGCCACCTAGACGACGTAGTTCAGATAAAATAAAATTTAATAATAAGGAAAACGAATTGCTCGAAGGAAAAAGAAATTCAACCACATCGGATGATGGTGAGGTAAGGATAAGATATTACCTAATGCTGGTTCCATAAGTTTTTTTAGAATTTTGCATGTTCTTTGTCAAAATTGCTTCATCTATCCTATTTCATCCTCGGAAAAACATTTGACTATGTTTCAGTATTATCTTAGGAATTTTCCTGACCTATTCATAAGATTTTGATGTTGTACATGATTTCCATTCTTTTCTAACTCTCAGTTTTTAAATTTCTTAGTTTTTGTTTGCACATTTTATGTGGCTAAATTCTTTTTGGGAAGCTGCAATCGACCTTATGCTGTCTACAGTTCTTCGCCTGCTTTTTCTTTGCTTTTAGATGTAATTGAGGGATGTCTATGGCGACTTTCGTCTCTTTGTTTGAGTGGTAATGAGAAGAAATATTTGAGTATTCAATTCTATCGTTAATATACTCGTATCACTATAATAAACGTAAAAGCCAGAAATTCGTATGCCAAAATTAATTGAAATTAGTTTGCGGATATTCATTTGTTAAATCTGATGTACATGCGCCACCCATACCGACACATATATACAATAATTTAACGAACAAATGTGAAAAAAGTGGCGCGACAGCACTTACGTTGCATTGGACCATTCATTTTCATTAATAACTTTTTTTTACTGTCGTTTCTTATTGAATTATTTATTTGAGGTAATTTTTGTCCTGTGCCAGCACAAGCTAAGCCACACTAAACGGCAGATCAGGGCATGTTAATTGATTATACTGAAAAACGTTTTAGAATTCAAGTGGATGTCTTCATCAACTAAAAACGTTAGTATGCCTAGAATTGGACCCGATTTAGCTGTTTGCCTTTAGATTTTAGCTTTAATTAAATATCTAATGGGCTAATTATTGCAGTAAGTTACTGAATATTTCAAAACTACAGATCCTTCCTTTAATTTAGTTTATTTATTTTTTACTTTCACGCCAAAAACGACTATCTTGTTAGATGAGTGCTGAGAACTAACTTATTCGTGAAACATCGAAATGTGATAAACTAAATTACAATCTATAGATATCTTGAGGGAATTCAATTTTTCTAATTTTGGTTACGAACAATTTTGAGCATTCTTATTTATTTTTTCTCAGTAGTTTTTTAATTTCTCCACCTATAGGTATTATTGAGATGAAAATTTGTCCATGGAATAATTAAGAAACGTCTCATTCATTACAAAGAAATGGTTTTTCATCGCTCTTGTGTAAAAATTTAACATTGACTGTGATGAGCTCATTTAATATGTGCTGTGTGCACATCCTACCTTCAGGAATATACAAAAATTTTGAGAACTCTCAAAAAGTTCTTCAAAACACGTTTTGGTTCGCAAATTTCAAGTTCATCAGTTGTTGTTTGTTTTTGTTTGTTTTTGTTTATTCTTTACAAATAAATCTCTTTTTTTTTACCCTATTGCCTGTTCAGGTTTTTTGAGCGTATATTCTTGAGATTTTTCATGGGCTCATCGTTGACCACAAACAGTTGCCATATGTACGGATTTTTTCTATTGTGAAACGGGTTTTTCTGTTGCATTGAATATGTTTCACAATGAAAAAAATCTGTAGGTATGAGAGCTCCGCGGCACAGAGTTTAAGCAGAGTGGGAGTTTGTTTCAGGAGGTTTGATACCTACCTTTTTAACATTCTTAATAAGCTCTGGAACAAACCTATTCATGTTTATCAGTGGGCGTAGTTTTGAAGGCTGTACATGGAGAAGTGTTCTTAGGCCAATGTCCCATAAGCAGTATTTTCTAGGCAGTAAAATGTTGGGCAGTATGGATACTGTATAAATCAATAGGTTATGTCACACCTATTGTAGAGTAAAAATACTGTGCTGCAGACATTTGCAGTACGAAATTGTATTAGGCGAACGTCACAAGCAGTGTTTTGTTAGCAGTAACATTTTGGGTAATATTTTACTGCAATTTTGAAAGTTGTCACATGAACAGTATTTTCTTGGCAGTGAAAATAGGGCAGTATTTTATTAGTGATTTTAGAAAAAGTGTCTTGTAAGATGATACGTAATTAGATGAAATTCATTAATTTACAGAGGTGGATGCAGGATGTGTCTTGGGGAAGAGGTGTTTTAGAAAAGTCGCTTTTAATAGGTACCTACAAAATACTGCTCGTGTGAACTCTTATCATTTTCAAAAAAAACATGAAAGCCGAAAATGAGTAGAAACAAACCGTTTATTAATGTTTTTTTTTTTAAATAATTTTGTTTCTTTAATTTTCTCTCAGTTGATTAATTTTGGTTTCAGTAAGTTATTAAGAAATTCTCTAAAGTGACTCATTCATTAAAATTTCACAGTTTTTAAAGAGATATTTTTCGAGTTGATGTTAGAAGAAAATTTTTTGTATGAATTGTTCTCTTACTCTTTCCCCTAAACCACTCTCAAACGTTTATAGGACAGTAACATGCTAGATGCTATGTAAAACGTTTATTAGTTCACTCTTTTCCTCTTGAGAAGTTTCTGGGTACGCCTTGATCAGAAAGTTGATTTAAGAGTAATCACTGAAAATATTAAAGTCGAATGTCTCTTAATTCCATGAAAAATGAATTTCTTCAGAAAATGACCTATATTCTGCATATTTCACCTCACTGTGGAGGGAAGTTCATGGAACCGAAATAGTTCACTGGATAAGCGTGAAGTGGCCAAACTGGGGGAATCAGAGAATCGTAGAATGAAATCCCTAGATGAAGTGACTAATGCTGAGTTTTGGATTAGAAGGTGGATGCCTCTCAGATCCTAGAGACTTTTCTAGGCACGCCTTTAATTTAATTCAACATGGGTGTAAATAGCAATAATTAAGTGGGCAGAGCTCCTTGGTATGGCAGAGGACCAAGTATTTTGGAGGTTGGAGGTTGAGGTGGAGACCATCAGGCAGGTAAGGGGTCTAGGGGACCCAGCAATATGCCAAGAACCGAGTTCATGACTTATATTAGCGTACTCTTGTAAATATGTATAAATTATTAGCTTAGGTTGTTTTAGTTTATCGGCATGCATGAATTTGAATGCTAGTATTTTTAGTTGAGAATATTATTATAAAAATTTTTCAAACCGTGTTTTCCCCTTAATTTATCTTTGAAATAATTTGTTAGTTTATAGGTACTTATTTGCATAGATATAACTTTATTTTTTTGTTGCTTTGTGTTGCTATCTATTTTCTGGCTTTTTGTTTGATTTTGATTTTTTTTTGCTTGTTTTGTGTGTTTGTTTGGTACACTTTAGAATAAAATTGCGGATGAACACAAAATTAGCGTAAAAGAACGCACCCAGAGATTTAACAGACTTGCTTCTACTGAAGAACCGATAACTAAAATTCAACAATCTGCACAGACCAGCGTTGTATGTAAAAAACGTTTTGAAAAGGTAAATAAATTTGTGTTGTCTTCGTTATTTATATAGAATTAACAGGCTATGATATATGGGCCAATGTTAAAAAATATTTTTACATTTTAAAATATTGATATGTTGAAAATGAATTTTTGAAAATATGCTTTATGTGTGTAAAATGTGAGAAGTGAAACCTAGCAAACTCCATTGCATTCACATAGAAACACATAACTTAACACATAATTGCGATCCTAGCGCTTTGTTAATGCTCTAGTGGCAAACTGAGTAACTATTCTCGGGTCTGTCCATATACGAACCAAAAACAAAGTCTAAATTCTGTTCCCAAACGTAGTTTACAAAAAGCATACAAATAATGAAACAAATCTGGAATTATTAGTGCATTTTTCTATTATCTATAGTTTTTTTACATTTTGTTTCTCGTAACTTTCAAATTTAAATCAAATTTTACGTTTCATTTATTGGATTGTAAATACAGTGTTCTGATTGTCTATGAAATCTACTTAAGGTAGAAAAAATTTATAATTTAAATAATGTCAAATTTTTGGAGTTCCTTTAGCCTTGAGTTTGTATTCCAAGACATTCCTGATGCAATTTTTACAGGATCTAAAAATTTTGTTAAAGCTGTTGAGCAACGAACCTCAAAATTTTTCTTGAAAACTTTTTCTAAAAAAACGTCTAGGAAATGACCCAAAGGATTTTACTGAAAATATGTTAACCTCTGAAACGTTATTCTCAAAACTCACTTTAATTATTTTCCAGCCTTAGCTTTGCCTTTAGAATGAGCTTTAGAATATAGCCCAATTGATAGATAATATCCAACTGCACTATAGTTGTGGCTGTTAACTGTAGGTATTTACTACCTACAACTTAATGTTTTTGTCTGTGCATTTGGTGATTTAATCCATTAAAGGTGCGGGAAGTTAACCTGCTGAAATGCCTACATCTCGAGCAGCAAAAAGCTTTAACGGTTAGATACTGGTTGGCGGTGACTGTAAGTCAGCCACAATACGCACTTTATTGGCGAGTACCAGAATACATAGGTACTTGTCTTCCCTAATACAGCTTTACATCATATGTAGGCGACGTATCGTTTGTGTGAGTGCACAAAAAGGATGTACTGCTTATTTAACGTGTAGAGCACTTAAATATGGTGTGGAAATGGTCCGCGAGCAGTCTATCAACTAAATGGGCCGAGCCCATGTGAAGTGGGAAGAATGAAGTCCTCACAACAGTGTCTTGTCAGTGTAATACACACTGCTGTTTATGAAACTTTATTCAAAAGATTTATTTTTTAAAATCTAAATTGCTCAGTAAAATTTTAAATTTCTCCAACGCCATTTTAGGTACTGGTGCTTGGAAAAGGAAGGAAATCGTCCGAGACTTTTAAATTTTTCTTTAGTTTACAAATAGTTACCAGAATAGGTATGCATTTGCGTGTTTAAAATTTAGTCTCTATTTTAAGAAGAAATTGTCAAAATCATATCATCTCCCGTTACATTTTTCTGCAAACTATCGGATCATTGAAAAGGTGGAAATATTCGGACGACTATTTTCCATCTTTAGTGACGTTACCAAGGTTGCTTCTTTTTTTTTTGTGAAGTCGCATAACATGCTCGGGCTTTTGTTCGTCTTCACCTCCATTTAATAAATATAATATGAGAGATAGCCTATGTACTCTTCATCTTTCAAAATGCAGTATATCCAGCAGATTTCTGTAAATGTTTTTTAGTGACTTAGTGGGATTAGTTCTAATAGATGCGAAAATTACATATTTCTGTAAAAATATCAGTAGATACCTACACCTTTTTCTACCCACCAATAACTACGTTAATACAGTAATTAATTCACTGAAAAGAAATTTAATCGAATAAAGAGTTCAATGGTTACTATTCTAGAACAAGTTAATTATTGTTCCAGATTTATCGATTCGTTTTTATGGTGTTTGTGCTTCGAGTTATGATTTTGTATTACATTTTGATCGCACGTTGTGATTGATGAAATATTTTCCGTAAAATCCAACTACCTGTCGAAATGATATATTTTTTTAAATTTTCAACCTGGATAAAATGAGCGTTTAAGCTGGCCGCCTGGGCTCATAATATACAGCTCTGTTTGTTTAAAATACGAAAAATTCTACCTTACTTGGCAGGTTGCGTTGATAACCTACCATGTTTTCGCGGACGTTGAAATGGTCTACCATTTTCAGGTGTACGATTATTAACTTTTTTTTTTAAAAAAGGTTTTGTATCTTCACTTAATTTTCATACTCGTTCTGTGAGCATCTATAGAAAGAACACGGAGGTTCAAAAGTGATTTGTTTGCCCAGCGGGGGTAAAACAAAGCAAAGCGTTAGGCGAGCCCGAATAAAAAAAGTTTTTTCAGATCGATTCAACGCATTAAGACAGTCACCGCGGCCAAGGGTGATCGATATCAGCACTGGGAGCGTGCAGATGATTTTACAATTTTTCTCTTCTACCTCTGGGTTCGTTGTTGACGGAGACCAAGTAAGCGGTTTGTATCAACATACACACTTGGTTCCGTTCTGGATGACGGATTCTTGAGCGTTAATAATAATACTATGATCTGGCATCGTCATTGTATAGTTGATTGTCGGATGTTGAAAATTCTTGGTACCATTGAATACAACCTGTTTAAGGGTTTTTCTATTTAAGAAAAGAGCTATTAGGAATAATTTTTTGTAAAGCAGTAAAGGAAAAAAAAAACTTCGCTAATTGTGAAAGAAAATTGCGAAAATTTCGTGGTTCTTCAGTGAATGTTCCTTCCAAATTCAGAGCATTAAAACCTTTACCCTGAATACACTGAATCAACTGATCTTTGAAACTATTTTGTTGGGTCAGTTATGTAACTCGAAAATTATTTTTTTAATATTTTGAAAGTGTTACAAATGTGATCTAAGTTTCAGTGTGTTTAAAGTTGGTTTTCTTCAGAAAATCTACTTATTTAGTATTCATCTATTCCCAGTTTGAGTTAGCTCTGGGACAGTGACAGGGGGAACCAGGGCTATAAGCGGTCCAATCCTTCTTTAAATTTTATATTTGTATTTTGCTGACATTTTAAGTTATTGACCTTTAAATGCATATAGTCTAAATTTTTTTTTTTATGATTGCTCTACATGTATATAATTATAGAAATCTTGAGTATGATTTTATAATAAGGAGAAAGGTAGATCCCCAGTTTTGGATTAAGATTCTTATAGGTTATATTTAGTCTCTAAAGGTTTATAGTTGTTTTTTTTTCTAGTTGAATTCTAGTTTTTAAGATTTAACAACAGAAATTGGCTTTTTGGTAAACGAATAATATTACCAAGGAGTATTAAAAAAGATAATAAAAAAAGGTATAAACCTCATTAAAACGAACGAAAAAGGTACCAGAAGTGCCATAAATCGATCAGAGTGTCAGGATTTGACTTTTCTAGCATCATGTCTGAGTTAAATTTTTTCATATTTTAAGCAATTTTAGAGAGTTCTAATGGAATTGGATCTCTCCTTTTTTACTCTATCGAAAAATATTCAACCTCTATTTGCTTAGTGGTCGGTATGTATTTTTTGACGAATAAAAAGTTAACACTGCTGCGTTATTCATTTTTTCATCAGAATCTTTTCAAGTTTCGAAAGTCATACATTTTTTTTGTGCTTTTGTCCCTTTTTTTCCTCGTAACCCTTTTACAACCTCTCCAAAGTTACACGTAATAGGTGTTATTTTAGATTATGTTTTCAGTCAGAAAACAACGAAAGTGATTTATGATTGTCTGTTGGACTTTTTAGTTTAACCAGCGATTTAAATAATCTGTTGACGCATATGTCGACATTATTTTCCGTTTGTAATCGTAAACGTTATTATTTCGTATTAATCATGGAAGGCGCGAAGAATTTTTTCACATCACTTACGCATCTGGTTGTCTTTCGTTACAATGTTTTTTTTTTGTTTTTTTTTTTTTTGTTTTTACATTTTATTTTCCCTTCATTTCTAGATACATATTCTGTCTCTTTTTCATATATTTTTTCTGTATACCAATCAGCAGTACCTATTACGTGTTCGCACGTTTGTCTCGTCTTTATGTGCAATCCAATCCCTCCGAATCCACAGCCCCATGTTTTTTAAAAGATTAATAATTAGGATAATGAGGAAATTTTTGCGATGTAACCGCCTTCGTATTTTTCACACATAAGTCTAAAGCGTGCCGCCGTTATTTAGGGACGCGTGTGCTTCTTTTTTTCTCTTTCTCTCGGTCTTTTTTTCTCAAAAAGAAAATATTTTCTAAATATTGGCGAAAGCAATCGCCGTAATTCGGAGGGCGTTCACTTGAAACTTGTTGCAGCGACGATCAAATGACGACGAATGACGATCCGAAACTAATTTCGATCGACGTCCAAAATTGTGCGTGCGTTCGAAATTCTTTGGCGTAATAAATGAGCCTATTCGACATCAAGTGATTCCTAGATGCTGGAAACAGAACTGGCGAACGTGTGTTTGATATTTTCGAATGAATATTTTTCGCATTTTACTTCCTTAACAAGTTTGTCGCATTGGTGATGTAAAAGATCAAGAAAATCATGTATTCTTACGTATCAGTTTGATACCTCCACTTTTTCGCAGGAATACGTAATTCCCAGGAACGAAATTTTTTGATGGGAATTCAGGAAAATTTTTCGGTAATGGGAATCCCTCTAGGATACAACACAATCATATTCAGACTTTGACTACCTCCATAGATTTTCATGCCGTAGAACTCGAGAAAATTACTAAAAAACGAAAAATGGGCTCCGATGCTTTGAAGGCGAGAACGTTTGGACATTTATGCAATGCATTGGTGTCTCGGTGCCTAGAACCTTGGAACCAATGCATTGCATTGGTGTGTTGGTACCTGGGACTTCGGCACTATAATGCATTGGAAACGAACATTTTAGCACCCATGAAGTGCATTAGTGCCTTTGTATCTAGGACTTTGGAACCAATGCACTGCAAAAGAGAACATTTGGGTACTGATGCAGTGTATTGGTGCACACATTTTTTGGTAGTTCTCTCTCCACTCTTCTGTAGTAAAAATGTTTACGATTTTCATGAGACAGTTTTTCCTTTTCAGTCAATTTTCGTAATGTTTCTGTGGACCAGTGGACCTTATTATTTCTTGGTCTAACTTTTTCAAATTGAAGATCTTAATGTTCTCCAACCTTTATGCGTTATTCCAAATCAGCCTTACAGAAATTTTTATTCTTTGAATTTTGAACATACAGATACGATAGCTTAAAATCAACCATATAGTCATTTAGTTTCGCCGATAACCACCGTTGCTTTTATTTGTTTGACTATGAGTCAAAATTATTATTCGAAACCTATTGTCGACAGTTCCTCGACTATCAGTCGAAATGTATTAATAATAAGTATGACTCCTTTTGGTGTATAACTCGTCGTTCGCCGGATTCTTGATAAAGAAAATGAATGGAAAATAACCAACGAGTTTTTTCATTTCAAAAAAGTTCAATGTTTATGAAACGAATGACACATCGCGTACTTTTTGTCGCAATATTAAAATTATTGGTCATTAAATGTTGAAAGAAGTAATGTCATGTCAGCGAATTGACTCTTCTCTACATTTAACGTTCGATCTTTTGCAGACCTGACTTATTTCATTTTAAAATTATACCTTCTGCGTGCTATTACCTGCGAATCAATCAACATCTTAAAAAAGTGAAAATAATGACAAAAACTTTGTATGAGTAACCTATACAATACCCAATTTAAAAGTAGATTAGTATATTTTCGAGGTTTAGCCTATTTTAATAATTTTTAGGATTTGTTATACATTGAAAAGATAATTCTACGAACATCAAATGTAAGATTCACCTTCCTGATGCTTAGGAAAAGTTAGAACCCCTGTTTATAACCATTCGTTGTATTACAGCTGTAGAGTGTCAGACAAGTGGTCGAACATTTTGAACGTTGGTCTCGCTAGGAGCGTGCGTTTGGCTCGAACCTCAATTAATTTTGGTAAACGACACGGGTTATGTAAAGTGCAAGTGAACCTCGACTAAAACTTTCTCTCCCACTGGAGAAGAGTGTGTTGAAAAAAAAAATGGAAGGCTGAAAAAAAAAATAATACTGTTTCTATCAGCGTCGCATCCGTTAATAAATGCATTTAGCCTCTGTATGAACGGGCGTCACTCGTTGGTCGTGTGGCTGCTACCCTTTTTTCCATTTCCTGTAATCGATTCCTTTTTTAAGTTGTTAAATTAGCTACCCCCTTCGTTAGGTAGTAGCGCGTATCATGCGAATGGTGTGAAAAACAAAAACATGTTGACTATTAACAAATTAACGCGATAACGTTGGAGAGAAAGATTGTTGCCAAATGCGTTTATTTAAAATCTTCATTAATATTCGTTCGAACATTATCGCGCTGTTCATATTTCGATGCGCAACTCTTTACAACGCCATCCTAAGACGTATTTTGTAAATTAAAGGAGAAGTATCGGCCTGACAGGTTGTTTTAACATATTGTCTTAAACCTTCGCCGGGAGAGTGAAAAAGAACGGAGAAGTAAAACGGAATTATAAATCTTTTTTTCAAGTGGCTCACTACCACAATTACGCTTTTCAAGTTTGTTGGAGAATTATCCTTAAAAACCGACTGGGTGTTGTTTTCGGTTTTTAAAAATCTTGGTTAATTAGACGTCAGCGTCCTACTGGGTTATTTTTAAAAGTACACGAAATTTCTGCTGCTGCTGAAATGATAAACGATTTAGGGTTTAACGAAATGTTATATTTCACATGTTGCGATATTCACCTCTTCATGTCCACAATTTATTAGTTAAGCGACAGATGCTCACTTAGTGCGTACCACGCAAACGACCCTAAACGAATTTTTTTTTTTTTGTATCCTGTTCAAAGCGAATGCTGCAAAAGTTCATCCTACCGAATTTTTGCGAACTTTTTTTTTTATTTTTTATTTATCGTTGGTAGTTTGGTTTTTCAGCCTCTAGACCATGCCTAAATGAACGATGCACTTTTACTCCTGATGAGATTTTTGGTGCGTGATTAAAAATCCGTTGGTGGTCAGTTAACTAGATGTACGTAGGTACCTACTAGAAATATAGGAGGAAAAAATTAATTAAATAAATCAGAATGCGTTGAAAATATTTTCATAAATTCGCAAAAGATGTAAAACAAATTGATATGGTGTTAATTTGTTGCGAGACCTACTCGTATAATCACGCAGTTAGTATTATGTCAAATTTTATTGATTTATGCACCTAATTTTTACTTTCTTCAATTTCAATATCCATCATCTGACAAGGTTTATTCTCTTTAGTTTTTTTCTCAACTTCATAAAAAAATTTTTATGATTTGAATTTTTATTTTGAAATTTTTTGGTTTAATATCAAGAAAATTATTTCCATAAAAATTGTAGGCCGTATCGCCCTTATAATAGAAGCTATATAAGCCTAAGACTGCGAACCCTCCTTTTCTCAAAATCTCACTGATGGAAAAGATTAGTTTTCTTGTATCAATACGTCTATAACGGCATTGTTTCGATTTTCCGTGAATTCGAAAATTTATGTTAAATATCTGATTGATACAGTTCGAATTTTTCGATTTTTTTAACTTCCATGTTTAACATTTCAGCTAACTGTACACATCTTTGTGTGGCTGGTTTGTGAGAATAATTTAATTAGGTACCTACTCATTAATACACTTCAAGCACAGAATTTTCCAAAATCTTACTTTTTATTTTGAAATAATCTTAATTTCCCAGTTTGATGATAAATTAAGAGATTTTTTACTAACGCTGCTAAACGAAATGCATGAGCATGCGTAAGTAATTCTTACATTTTCCCTATCATCGATTATACTCTGGCTGAAGCAACTGGATGGAAAATTATTTCCCTTGAAACAACAAATAAGACAAATTGAGTTACACAGGAAAAAAGTAGGTGCTCGTAGCTAAGAAATTAAGGCTTAAAAATAAATAATACAATCTCGAAATCATAAATTAAAGACTTAACGGCTGAAAGTAGAAGCCTGGAGGCAGAGATGGGGATCCTGAATAAAAAAACAATTCAAAGGAAAGACAAGGAAGTCTGAACTCTAAATTTGTTTTTTTGAAACGGTGAGTTGTTAATGGGGAGGCGATGTTCCAAATAAGTAGTCCTACGTGAAAATTATGAGCTAGCTCACAATACTATGTCTGGAGATTTTCATTTTAATTATTTCTCATAATATTATAGCAGACTGAAGACTGATTTCTGAGCAAACATTTTTTGTGTGGCGTACATGAGTGCTAGTCAGGAGTAAATTATGATTGTTCATCTAATTAAGTTATCTTGTTCTCATTCTAAGAAAATATTTTTAACGTAAGGTGTGACACAAATTATGTAGAGTCGATATGCTGGGTTTTAGCCTACTTATTCTTGCATATTTATGCAAAACCTTCAGTCTGTAGCCTATACTGGGTTATCTTCTGCTTTATGTATTTACTCACGTTGCATCTTTCTGTCATAGATTTTACAGAATAAAAATAAATGAATCCTCATTATCTTCCGAAGTAAACAAAACATGTATGTCCCAAAGCTATACATATGTTTTTTTATAACGTGCGTCTATGTGTTGAATAAATTTCGTGTTGGAATTGCTATCTTTATTAAGTTTGCTGCTTCATTTTTCCTAATGTCTGTATGTATCATTTTTGCAAAGTTTTTTCAATCTCCCCCTGTTCTCTTCTTCTGTTTGTAATGCCTTATAATTCTATTGATTGTTGTTTTTTTTTATTCACGTGTTAATATTTTGGTCTTCCTATTTCGTGTTGTTGTGTTCTACTGATATGTTTCATGGTTTTTGCATAATGCTTACTTATTAGTGATGCGAAATATCGATATTTATTCGTGTCAATGCGACAAATACCGATGTTTTGGATAAAATATTATATATCGGATAGATTGTGAGTTAGTGTTGTCAAATATCGATAGTTTTTAATATTTTTCGTTACCGATGCGCAAAATATTGATATGTATCGATATTTTTTGCTCCACTAATTCTTATTCATCTAGATCTATTTGAATTTTATCATGCATTTTACGTGAGCACGATAATTTGAATGCTCGCAGATACCTTGCTATTGTCATCATGTGAGTGATTTGTTTCTCATGTTTTGACAATCATTATTATATTCTGTTTTATATATTTGTCTGTAGGGCTCACTTCATGATCGCGAAGAAGAAGACTGCGTATCTGTGACCTCGGTAAGTTAAATTTTCTTTTGATTTTTATGAGCTTGTTGCTTCAAGAAATGTTTAGATTTCCTATTAATGAACATACGAAGTCTTTAGTTTTTTGAAGATATTTATGTTCTTGAAGATTTTCTGTAACACCATGAGCAACTGTAGGTAAAGTTTGCATTTGTTAGAGTAAAATTATGTGCTGTCAAGAAAGTAACAGAAATCAATCACTTGGGAAAAAAAAACAACAAACAAACTTTGTTTTGAGGAATATTATGCTTCAAACATGTTTTTAGAAATGAACTGACTGGTAGTCCAGACGGCAATGATGATATCGGCATCATTCACTCGACGACCTTTCTCAAAAAGTATGTTTCTGTCAACATGAAAATGGTCTATTTTGTAATACACTTTGGTAGGCTAATCTCTTGTGTTAGAAAATAATTCGCAATAGTGGATCTTATGCCATTGACAATCATCCCACTTTCGTAATACATGGGTCAATAGGGTCACTATTGCCGGGTGATCAAGGATTGTTGCCAAGCCACATTTTGAAGGCGTTGAAGCACCTAGCCTACATTCTTTAGTGTTGAGTTATACGAAAATTTAGTTCCCTATAACGAATAGTTATTGTTGAAAAAATTTGGAAAAAATGGAAGTATTTAAAATTTTCTAATGAATCAAATTGAATTTTTGTTCTTCAAAATAGTTTGATCCTAGATCTCGGGAATGGTTGGTTCGATCAGCTCAAGGAGATTATCAAGCTTTAGCCAAAATGTGCGCCGAAAATCCAAGATTAGCCGAAGTAAAGGTGAGTCATGGTTTAAACTTGCTTGTTTACGTTATTGTACTAATTTGTCAAAAAACAAGCAAATTTTACGGAAGTTTTGATGTAATTTTATTTGAGGATTAGGCCTATACGAGTATGTGTTTTGAGGCGTCCGAAATCGATTCCTGCCACAGTCGCCAATATTTTATGAGGCATACGAAATCGATTCCTGTCACGTGTCATAAAGTCAACCTTTAATGTATAGTGGTGTTTAAATGCTAATGACGTCACAATGTCCTAAAGTTAGGGCATCATGCAGCCGAAACACTGACTCGAGGGGTCTTGAATTGTGTCTTCAAGACATTTTATTTTTTGACTTTGACTATGTCCTACGGCTGAATTCTTCTTGACTTGAATTAGACTTCATCAGACACGGCAAAACGCAGCTTACTTTTGTCTTCATACCTCAGCAAGTTAATATGACGAATCAGCAATAAGCTAAGTTATTGTGGAAAGAAGAGCCTAACAAAGTTTCGATCCATACAAGGTTCGAAACTTACAAAAACAAACAGCAGAATTATTTTGTCAAAGACTATAATTACAAAAGAACTATAGTGTCGACAAAGCGGAACAAAGCATAGTATATAGCGGAAAAAATAAAAAGTTAAAAAAAAAGCTATTGCAGACAACAAGTAGGAGAAATCATCAGAAAGCTGTTGTGTCTTCACCTAATTGTGTGTCTTCATGAGTGATGATTTTGTTGTGTAAAAGACTCCTAATACGAAACTTTAGGTCTCGGAGCTTTTGGTTAAAAGTGAGGGTGAGGTGAGATAATTACTGACATAGATGGAGTCAAATCCACTATGCGAAGAAGAAGGCTCGACGCGGCCTTTATATGACAGAGCAAGGCAGTCATCTCGAACCAAGCTTGTCTGAAAGTTGTCTTCAACACACCAAATTTCCCTCCTAGCAGGTGCCAGGAACTCCATCTGATCGTATTGTCGACTGATGCTTCACCTCGTAGGTGTTTTCAAAAGATCGCCTTGAAGTGCGATGTGCAACTGACGAAATTAGAAATGTCTTATGTGTCGTCACTACTGATCCTTCATGACGAAAGAACATTCCTAATCTGCCTTTGTCTTCAACTGAACCTATCTGGAACACAAACTACCATCCTAGTTGTCTTCAAGGTAGATCAGATTGAATCGAATTCTGCATCTCGAAGATGGTACACCTATAAAATTGCCTAACGTGAGGACTTAGACGTACGACTTGTGACTTGGACCTGCTACTATCCGCCTACACAAGAAGGACTCATTTGTAAAGACGAACCTAGTACCGGGTGTCGTCAGTACAAAATTGAGTGAGAGTAATGTGATGTGTGATCGAGAGTGAAAAGAAGAGAAGAGTGAGTCTTGATTTAAAATTCGTCTTCACAAATCAGCTTATTCTTGTCGAGGAAATTTCCCCACTTATTGTCTGCTAATTGCCTTCAAACATGCGATGTCGATAACATAAAGCGAGAGGAATTACCAAATGTCTACAGCCAATAAAATTACAGATATTAGAAATTAATATACGTCGACATACAATAGGCAAAAAGCGCACGTGGATGACTGATAAAGCAAAATATAATAAAATATATTAGATCACTGCAAACCGCAAGCAAAGCGTGGAAGGAATGGAGATAAAAAAGGTTGGCTGCATTCATGTCCGTCGATGGGTTTTTACTTCTATTCAATTCGTCTTCATTTAATATATGTCTCATGGCGCCAGTCTGTCGGATTGAACCAAATTATTGTCTAAAATTGTCTGAATTCGGAAAAGTCGTTGCTGAAATAAAATACATTATAATTGCCTGAAAGAGAATCAGATTTTATTTCTGTCTTCACGTCTTCATCTGAATCCGAGTTCGAATTCGGATAATATAATGTCCGAATTCGAATTTTGTTTCTCGAAAAATTGTCTGAACTTGTGACGTCATTATTCTGTCTTATGTTTGTCGAAAATAATTTTTATTTTGAGGTCCAGATCTCGGACTTCTCAGTTTTTATCGTATAAATTTTATTCAGTTACTTGTAACTTTTGTTTTTAATTATTAAGGTAAGTGCTCCAGTTTGTGTAATTTCATAGCAAAATCGTATTTTATCTAGTTATCATTCACCTTCACCTAATGAGATAGATTTCGATTAGTTACCATTATGTTGAGTATTTCTCAGTGACGGATCTATGAGTGAGCGGTCGCTTCAATCTATAAAACCTTATTTCAGTTTAGCATAATATAGTTTAGTAGGTACCTACCATAATGTTACGCAACCTTGGGAGGGAAAAATTCGCCCCCATCTCTGAAGAAAATTGTTGTCTCACTACTGGTATTTCCTGTACGGAATTGAATACTGTTTTAACTCGTCCTGTGTGAAATTTAATTCGGATTCATTTGACATCTTACTAAAAAAATGCGAATGCACCTGTTAATTTCAGAACTTTTCTGGTGTTTTAGACACTTCGTCTTGGGTTAGCAATCACTTAATCCCATTGTATTGATAATTTGTCCCAATTTGTGGTGGAGAAATTTTTTAAATTTTTGTTGTCTTTTTTGCTGTGGTATCACAAACATATACTACCACTTTTTCTTCCCTTATACTAGTTGTTTTCGCAACTATCTCTGGCAGCAATAGACTTTTTTTTTTTCATTGTAATGGTTGTGTGAATCACGAATTAGCTTTTATATAAAAAAATTTTGGCAAATATAAGTATTTTTGATAACCATATGGACTTCAATGTATTTTAAAGTAGTCTATTTTGTGGGGAAATAAATTAGTGAGAAGAAAAGTACCTACTTAATTCAAAGGAAATTTTTAGTGCAAAAATTTACAAAAAAAAATTAAATACTTGAATTTTACCAAATAAATAAAAATAGAATTGTCTTTAAAGAGATGCACAGTCACAAATTGAATACTTATATTAAGTTACCTGCTTTCTACTTCATTGTTGGAACTTATTTTTCGTAATTTCGAGCGTCTTACCTTCTTCACCATCTATGTTTTATTTCACAAATTATGGTACGTCTTATGCCATAAAATAAAGACAACCGCAGAAATGTAATTCTTCGAAGTTGTACGCATATTCTAGTGGTACATAGAAACTAGAAGCACAGAAATGGAGAATAGTGGATGGAAAAAAATATGAAACGCTTGATTCAATTAACGTTTTCGTGTTGGTGTTTCGATGTATACCGATGATAGAAGTTTCGCGAATTAACTTTCGGAAGTATCTCGACCCACACCGTTCCCCAGCCCCTTCTTGTTTTCCTGACAAAGAGAAATGGGGAAGATCTACGAAAATGTTCAACGTCAATGTAGGTTAGTACCCCCGCCGCGTTGCCGCAAAGGGACGTAACGAGAAGGCATTAATTAAAACATCTATGCCGAAGATAACGGAGGTTGTACTGTATAGCTGCTGGTCAAAGAGAAGAGCACAGTTTGCCAAGTAGCTGATTGGACGTCGTGTTGATTTAATTACAGATAGTGTGAATCAATCCCCCTTTAAATACTCGCCCCCTTCTCTACTCCTTTCTCGCTGTGTATTTGTACCGCGTCTGATTTACATTTTCAGTCTCTCCTATCGTTGCATATTCATGGGATGTTGGAAAAGTAGTCGTCGTCGTCGTCGTCGACGTCGTCCTCGAATGGTTGTGGATTGTGGCCCTCTTGAATTGGTGCAGCAACGTTCCAGGAGAGTGAAGGATAGAGGGAGATAGTGAGTGATTGTGGGAGCGAGAGAGCGAGACAGTCAGATAGACGAAGAACGGAGGAAAAAAAGTAACCCATTCGAGATCATTTTTCGTGAAAATACCATCTCCTACCTACCTCCCCTCTTTTTCGGCCAGCCACTTCGGCCGCAGTCGTGCTATCAACGTCGTCGTCAATTCATTTGTCAGCCTCTTTTTCCGTTATCCGGTGTATCGTCTCGTCCTTTTTCGGGGCAGCCCAGCCTACCCTACGTACGACCCACTCCCCCCGTCAAACCCTTAGGTACGTCGTCATTTCGAAAACGTGTTCACCCCGAGCTTGTCCGCATTCACTGTTCCGAATCCGTGCCACAGTGGTTTTGCTTTATTTTTTTTGTTTTCCCTATTGTCACTGGCTGGTGCTTCTGTTGCCGCAGTCGCCGTCGCTGCAAAGGCTCCATTCCGCTTTTACCGAATGATGGTATTCGATTTAATGGTATTAATTCGACTTTACCGTCGTCGCGGCGAAATTAATTAACATGCTCTCGTCATTGTGAAATCTGCGGTGTTGTACTGTTGGGAAATTTAAATTTAATTATCATTTTTCGCTTATTATTCGGCTTTCGTGAAGGTATTCATAGCGTTGCTTTCGTATTTAGCAACAATTTTATGAAATTTTCGCACCAATCGCTATACAGACGAGAAAGGCGACTATGACGTGAAGTAATACAGAAACAAGTAGGCCTAGACCAAATCGAGTCGATATCGCTCTTCAGGAACAGATTCGGGGTTTTCGTCAAACAGTGTCTCAAGACGTAATTAGTTAAAACTTATTTCTCGAAACGACTTAATCTTCCTCTAAAATGTCAGTCCAGTATTTTAGCTATTCTCTGCAGTAAATGGAACCTTATTAAAACTATGCTTTTTTTTTCAACGTCCGTCGTGAGTTAACCTGTCTTCAGTATAAAATGATAATTTAAATAAAAATGTGAATACAGAGGCGACGCGTGGACGTATTTTTAAGGAATTTCCGTACTTACTACCCAAAAGGGCGCCAAAAAGAAGAATTTTTTCAATCCAGAAGGAAGTTGAGTATATTGAATCTTTGTGCCAAAAATTTTGAACGGTTTTGTGTTTCGACGCTGCGCACCAAAGAACATTCATTAATGGGAGTTTTGGATTAATTATTATTCTAATGGATTGAAATTTGATATGCAAATATTTTTGAACTTATTGAAGGCTATTGTAAAAATTAGTGAAAATCGGTACATATTGTGGTTTAGGCGTATGGTGCTAAAATGAATTACTCCGATGAAGATTAATAAGTGGACTGATTATTGATTTGACTATTTTCATATTTTTAGTTTTTATTGTTCTAAAATTCATAACTAATTATTAAAGAAAAGAAAATTTTAAATTGTGTGTTCGAAATTCAGTGGTATATAAAAAAAAATTTTTTAATGGCTGAAAATCTTCGTGTAATTATGATTTTATTAGCTCATAGGCTATTCAGCGAGAGATTGCCAAAACATGACGTAGGTATGTATGTCGATGTGGGAGGAATAGAAAAAGTAATTATTCACCCTTTGGGACAAAATAGCCATCAATTTTTCTATCAAAATTGTTGATTTTCTCTTTGCTTTTTCTTGCTGATTAATGTAATACTGTTAATTTCATTTTGGCAGTCTCTCGTTGAATGTAGTATAGTAAGTATTTTAATATTGATTCTTTTATTTATTATTAAAATGATGAAATCGGTGTACGAAGATTAAAACTTGAGGATAATGCGATGGTGTTAGTGTTATTGCTGTCCCCACCACCTCCCACCGTGCGCCATTAATTAAAGGGGGAAGGTGCTGAAATTAAGTTTATCCACCACGAGTGCAAGAATTGCTCCAGCCATCATTGTGTCAATACCTATTAAATTGGAACCTATGTTCTCACAATCTCGCGTCATCACAAATTTATTCACTTCCAAAACTGATCTATTAACCTATACTTGGTTACTGCAACTTGGTGTGAGAATTTGAAGTTTGAAGGAACCATCATATTTTTTGTAAAATATTCATGTACATATAAAATAGTTTATGTTGAATGATTTGGCTGCTTCAAATTTTATTAAATACTGTACGTTTGAAGCATAATATTGATGTTCGAATGAGTATACTTTTATCGTATGAATAATTATATATTTATCATTCATGTGTGTTCAAACATGATTAAGCAAAAACTAAAAGCTGTTCATTAAATTGTAATTCATTAAATTGTAACAGCACTTTCTGCGTAGTGCGAGACAAACACGCGAGGACGGAATTCGAAATTTTTTTTTTTTGTTTTGAATCTGTTTGCTTAATTACACTCGAATATTCGTTGCAAGTTAACTTCAGATTCGATGAACGTGCAGAGAAATGGATTCTATTTACTTATTTTTTTATTTTTTGAAAAATGTCGCGCATTAGGAGAATAAATACGTTAAATTAATAAACGCCACTTTTCTCTCAGTTTACAAAGCTATAATTGAGTGCATCGAATGTAGTTAGGGATATACCACGTTTTTAAAAACAAAAAGTAGAAGTTGAAAACGGTTGGTGGAAGAAGATGTTCAGTTATTTTAAATGTTGGTATTTTTGTAGGGAAATATCCGTGTCTTAGGAACAGCTGCTTCTTATTTGAAATAGTTTAGCTTTCATTGTGATTTTCCTTTACTAGCAAATTTATCAAATCGTATCGGCTCAGTTAATCCTTTATTTTCTTTTTATTAAATTTTATGATTTGGTCGCTGTCACTGAAATATTTTCAACGTCAGATTTTTGTTATTGATTTATGCGCTGGCACTGGCAATGGATAACAAAATACGAAACCACTGAATTATTTGTGCCCTAATTTCAAATTGAAGGGTCATCTGGCCAGATTGCTGTAGTCTGAAGCTCGAAAATCGAAGATTTTAATTGCCACTTCATTTATGAATTATGATTTTAATAGGTTTTCTATATGAAATCTATAATCGAAAATGTTCCGATAAGTGTCCTCATTTTTTTAAGATAACTGAATAGGTACTAGTCATTTAATGAAAACACCGTGGTTCAAATTAGAAATGATTCAAAATATTGAAGTTGGTGCTTTTTTCTCTCGTGCAGCATTTGCAATTTTGAAAAAAAAAAGAAAAAAAATTATTTCAAATTGATTAAATTGACTTCATAGAATTCACTATTCGTTCGACCACATATTTTCAGGTACAATAATTTTAATCGACAAAGCTTTAAACATTTTATTATTATATGTGGGGACTCTCCCGTATGAGGTATAGGGGCTTGGACCCCTCGACAACAGTCGCCGCCCCAAAGGGCAGGCAAACAATCGTCCTTGTGACGTTAAATACACAAAATACGTTCGATCGTAATTACCTGTACGTACTTGCAGGTAATGTACGAGTACGGAATTGTGACATAATTAGATGATGTCACAATTCGTACACGAACTGGCCAGCCATCTCTTATCTCGATAGGGGATGATGCGACCTGGCCGCCCTCACAGACGTACATATTATCTTACGTATTTGTGTTTGTGTGCGTGCAAATAAGCCGTATATAAACCACCCAAACTGGCTCTAAAATCGCCAGTGTTCGCCTTTGTTTTGGCTTACCCGTACTTATGTACGAAGTGGTTGAACACGCTTAAATTCTGTTGAATTTCCTTCTGTTGAGAATATCTCTCACAACAAGGTATTCCACAGTGGTGACCCCGATGTGATTTTTGGCTACGTCATGAGGTGTTCTTAGGCGCGTTGCACTTTTACAAAAATTTGGCGCCGTGTGCTGGCAAGAAACTCGCTTGCTCGGCAAATATAAAAATTTTTTGCAGACTAAGACACCTTTTTAGGTTGTTGAAGTAGAGTCTGCTGAAGTGGGAACTTATACCCCTCTCTTTAAAATATAAAAACAAAGAGAAATAAGACAGTAGACCTGGAGGAAGAAGGTTGGACTCATCCCCCAACCCCCCCCCCCAACTTCAACTCGACACTCTAAGAATTTACCAAATACTGAAGAAGGCCCTCAACACCCAGAATTAGTACAACTGGGAACTGCAATAAATAAAGAACAGTTAGCAGTTAAAACGTTGAGAAGTGGTCGAACTTTAAGCCAAAGTTCTGACCTGAAAACACCTGTCCTACAAACACAGGAGCCAGTGTTTTTGACCAGCAAGGAAGGAAGTAGTTCTGTGGAATACGCCTGTCATCAGGAAGACACAGCAATGGTCCCACCACCAAATGGAAATGAAAACCCACAACCATCGCAGGGAGGTAGTGCTCAGCCACAGCTGACGCCTGAAGTCCTGGCACAAATAATACAGATTTTGCAGTTACAGCCAGGGCAGAACCCCAACTTCTATAGACGAAGGATAGAGATCCCAGAATTTCTGCCAAATGAGGTAGATTGTGGTTGACACTATTGGAAGGCAGGTTCAAGGCAGAAAACATTACACTGTACCAGCGGTATCTCCACATCTGTGGAGGCATGCCCCCACAGATAATCCTCCACATTCCGGACATCATGGAATGCCCTTTGACAGAAGAGGACAAATATGCCTGGTTCGTCAAGAAGATAAGAAATGTGTTTGGTAAAACTAAAAACCAAATCATTGACGATGTGATGGGTGGTATGAAGATGGGGGACAACAAACCCTCAATCTTCATGGCGAAGTTGAGGCAGAAGGCGGATATATCGTAGCCCCTTCTGTCATAGGCAATCAATTTTGCAAACAACTTCCCCAAAGTGTTGTGCAATGCCCAGCTGCCATAGGTTCGACCGTGATAAACACATCCGCAGACTTGGACTTCCTTGCAAAATCAGCAGATAGTACGCTCGAATACACCAGGTCAAAGCCCGTGCTCAGTGCAGTATCTGCAGAGACTGGAGAGATCGCTCAACTTCGAACTCAAATAGCTCAGTTGACTGATGAAGTAAAAAGGAAAAAAGGCCAAAGCTCCACGAAATCCAATAGTAGCTGGCAACAAAGATCTAAAAGTAGAAGCAACAATAACAACAGTGGCAATAGCTAAGGATGACAGTCCCAGTTCAGAGACCGCAGATCTAGTTCCAGCAATAGGGGTCAGAGTTCAACTCCCCGAGAACATCATCTCCCAAAAACCAGTCTCAAAATTGGGATGATAAAAGTTGCTTTTTCCATAACCGTTTTGGCGCAGAGGCCACCAAATGTAACAACAGATGCAGATGGTGGGGCAAATCCTATACCAAGGAGGCGTCAAACTAGAACAAGGGGCCATCTATGCGGCCAAAGACCCCTCGGAAAAATACTCATGCCACCTGTTCATTAAGGACAGGACGAACAGGAGAAGGTACTTAATTGACTCGGGAGCAGACCTGAGCATATTGCCAGTCAAAAAAACCCCAAAAAGTACTCCCTCCAAAATACTATCTCCGTACTGTGAATGGTTAAAATCTTCCAGCTTACGGACTAGAAACCAGCAAAGTTGACATCGGACTGAAGAAAATCATGACGTGGTCCTTCACAGTTGCAGATGTTCCAAACCCAATCCTGGGTGCAGATTTCCTTGCACATTTTGGCCTGATCATTGACCTCAAAAACGGCAAATTGATTGATAGTGAATCTAAACATTGTGTGAATGGTAAAACGCTAGCTTACAGACTATGAGTTTATTTCAGGCATAACTCTGCTTAAACCGATCAGAACTTAACCGGAAAACTTGCATATGGCCGAGAATTTTAAGCGCTATCCTCTCTACATGTTGATAAGAAGATGTGAAAATAATGAAACAGAACTGTAATGGTAAATTGAAAAATGCAGTAAATTCACCCACTTCAGAACTGTCTTAGCTCCCAGACGTGTTTTCTGAACGATATTTTTGGCTCTCCATTTTCCTTACAACTATTCCAATGTCGCTACCAACCCGAATCTTCCACAACACAACCAAGAACCTAGAAGTTCCAAAAGTTGCCAAGAACACTGGGCAAATTCTGGAGTAGAAGTTGGAACTTGATCGGATTGAGGAGGAATTCCTGATGGACACGGCACCAGCTGTGAAGAGTGTTCTCGTGGAGATGACGACTCCTCTTCCACCTATCATCTCTCCTCCCCGGACTCCACCAGAACCAACTCTGACAACAGAACTCCCGACGCCGGAGCCAAAGCCAACGGAGACCAGGGAACCGATGAGATTAATATTTACGGGGGAGAGTGCAGCAAACAAAAAGGAAAAGATGGCCGCCTAGGCAGCGGGGAATTCAAACTCCCTGATGCTTAGGCAACCACACTTCAAACGTCTGTTGCCCCCTCACTCCCACCATCATCCCTACGCCTTCACCAAAAACCGACCACCAAGGCGTAGGGGAGACCACAGCCAGGCAAACTACTTGGCCTGAGCACAGGCTCGTAAGGAATCTTACAAATGTGTTGGGGCTGCAGTAGGTAGTGCCCTGGCGATGTGGGAGGCTGATCAAAAACGGCATTAAACCCACACGTCCCCCCAGGCCTTGCACATTTCAATCATTTTTGCAGTGCAAAAACTGGGGGGGAGTAGCTATGGGGACTCTCCCATATGAGGTATAGGGGCTTGGACCCCTCAACAACAGTCGCCGCCCCAAAGGGCAGGCAAACAATCGTCCTTGTGACGTTAAATACACAAAATACGTTCGATCGTAATTACCTGTACGTACTTGCAGGTAATGTACGAGTACCAAATTGTGACACAATAAGATGATGTCACGATTAGTACACGAACTGGCCAGCTATCTCTTATCTCGATAGGGGATGATGCAACCTGGCCGCCCTCACCGACGTACGTATTATCTTACGTATGTGTGTTTGTGTGCGTGCAAATAAGCCGTATATAAACCACCCGAACTGGCTCTAAAATCGCCAGTGTTCGCCTTTGTTTTGGCTTACCCGTACTTATGTAAGAAATGGTTGAACACGCTTAAATTCTGTTGAATTTCCTTCTGGTGAGAATATCTCTCACGACAAGGTATTCCGCATTATAAAAAAATAACCAAATTAACATTGGCCAGGCAAATTAGGTATTAATTTTTTTGTTTTCAATCCAGTTTAAACGCATTTTGTTTATTACATTTAAATCACTAAATTATATATTTTCTTTTTTTGCCGATTTTGAAATTGATCATCCATTTGCTTTAAAATGCTCAATTATTATTAAAGTTAAAGTTGATTTATTTTTTTCGATTTTCCTTGAATATGACATTAAAAAAAAATTTCGAGAACGTTAAAACCTATTTACGTATTTTCATTTTTCTGAAGTAGATATATCAATCGTATCTATTTTTTTTCATGTTTTTGACTGCAGTACAAGTTGGGATACTTAAGTCAATTTTTTAGCCAAGATAAGCTCAGTACAAAAAAATTTGAACATTCTTCACTATCTTTTTTTCTCGCATTTGTTAAAAGTCGACATTTCCAATTTCGACTCCGATAATTTACTGATAAATGAGTAAAGTACAAGTTTTGTTTTTGGACAGCCTTAAAAGTACAACGAATTTTAAAAACGCCCTGTAAAATGGGTTTTCCTATACAAATATTTCGTAATATCTTTCGTACGTCGTACGTTGGTTAAACGGTATAAGTCAAAAAATATTTTTATTTTTTCTTATTACTTATGTAATTCTGAATATTTTAGAGCATCCTCTTGTGGATGGAACTGACAATTCGTTATCTAAGCATTCTACATTAAAAAATAAATGTATTTTATAGACTAGTTACTTATGAAAAATTATGGTTTTTTCTTAAACTGTATGGCCTGTGCACGTGAAATATATTGCATTATTGCATTAAATTTTAGATTTAGGCTAATAATCCAATGGGTTGATTTATCGAGTTTTTTGGATTCAAATTTTCATACGGTGACAGATCCTGATGGATTAGTGCTCATCAAAATAAACTATTCTTGAGCAAGAAAAATTTTTTATCTATTATTATTATTATTATTCAATAAATACATATTGTTCAAGATTTAGTCATGTCCTTGGTACTTATTTGATTTTTGATAGTTATTTATTCTCCCTCCAGGTTCCTGTTGTTTTTTTTTTTAATTTATCTTCTAGAATCGTTTATGTTTCTCTGATCTCGTCGTATTGAAATTTTACCTGTTTATTAAGTACAATAATTTTATTACTTACTGTTACATTAAAATATGTCGACCGTTTATTTTTTTGAGATAGGTACCTGAAGATAGACACTTAGGTTAAAATGATTCTAAGGTTTTAAGTTTTTTTCAGTTCTTGAAAAATCAGAAAAAATAACTTGACTACAGTATAAGGAGTATCAATTAGTATGCCATCAAAATAAATTATACTGCGGTGGCTACAAAAACATTTGTATTTTCTTAAACTTCTATACCTACCTTTCAGCGAGAAATATTGTGTTGGTCGGTCAACCGAACTGGTTATTCTCTTTGATAAATTTGTTTCTGAGGGGCATGATAATATTTTGTACAGACTGAAAAAGAATTTCGTGAATAGTACTCTATTCTGTTTTTTAATCGTATTGGCAAATTTCATGAATTTACTACTTATGGAGGTATATCCAATGTTACAGTTGAAAATATCAAATCTCTAAATCTCAGAACCAGGCTCGTTTGACGTTCTAATTTCTATACTTCATACAGTACACATCAGAAAACTCGACCGTTTTCATTATTTCATTAATATATTTATGTTAATTTAGTAAACTTTGTCAGACAGATTTGCTAAACGGTTTACGTATGCTTCATTGAAGATCTGTAATATAAATCGAAAAAATAAAAAATAATTCTTGTAGGAAATGACTTTTTGCTAGACTAAGTATTTATATCAGTTTCCGCGCTTAACAGTGGTGGCAACTTATACGTAGCAGGTGGACCTGCTGCTACATCCAGGAAAATTCGGCTGTACCCAGAAAAATGACAAATTAGGTAATACAAATTTTTTGTTCTTCAGAAGTTCGGGAGGACTTTTTTTTTTTTTACACGTGGCGTAAATCTAAGGTTCTACCATTTGCGCTTAAGTCTCACATATAATTATTGAAACAGGTGCTCCTTTTAGTTTCAAATCAAAAATAAGCCTTTTTTAAATATCTATAGTGTTCAACTGGTCAGGCAAAATGAAAAAAAAAAAAATTATTTCCTTTTAATTTCATGAAACCGTCGCCGAATTTAGGCGTGTCTTACAAAATGGAAAACACTTTTCACGCGTTGTCTTGATTATTTTATGTTTCGAAAAATGTTATTAAATTTCCATAGACTCAAAAAATGTATGAGTAGATCCTGTGAAAAAATCTATGAAATTTGTGATTTTTCTCCTGTATAAAGCGAATTTAAAATGAACTGGCTCGTGAAGTGTTTTCGTGTATGATAATTGAATAGATTGTGGTCAGAAATGTGTGAAATAAATGATTTTTTTAAACCAAAAAACCAAAATTTCATTATTGTCGGCAAATGATGTTTCTGATTTTGATGTACTAAAATTATTATTGGAATTTGTTTTTGGATACCATTGCGCATATATTTCATTCAGAAAATAGAGTCGCTTGACCGATTTATTTCGTAGATTCGTCCAAAAATAACGATTTTGAAACGAGCTGAGTAATATAATTCTTGTGAATGATTCATTGTATAGACAAAAAAGACATTTGAGTTGTTTATTCTTCGTTAACATTGTTAAATCGTTGTGCAGAGTTTTTAATGTTTTCTCATTATGAACCAAATTAAATTATAACGATGTTAAGGGTAAATTTTATAAATTGACTTTTAAAAAGAAATTACAATGTAACATCTGATTTCTGAAATTTTTATGCGAAGCTTTCTGGTGAGTGTTTAATTAGTGTTTCTGTTGTGCATAAAATTTTTGTTTCTCAAAAAATCTTTGAAATTCAACTAATTTTTGCGATACTTGTAACATAACATATAGAACAACCTTTTTTCATCATAAAATTAAAATGATATCTCTCATTGAATTCAAAAAAGACATTTAGGTAACATTTTTTATTAAAAACGTCTGCAGAAGCATTGTAAATTAATAAAAATAAACTTTAGTGCAGCAATACTTCGCTGGAAAACCCAGTTTGCCAATTTTTATCCACAATTCAAAAAAAAAAAATCTAAATTCCAGTTGCAGTATTCATTACTTAATCCATTTCAATCAGGCCCAGGTTCATAGGAACAAATAAACCAAAAAACGTAAATAATCTTTAAAAAAAAGAACTGTCCATTTAATTTATTATATGTATTTCATTAAATTGTAGATTAAAAAATGCAACAAATTGGAAATCTAATCTTTTTTTTGAAAAAATTCGGTGATTTGAATATGTTTCTTAGATAATGTTGTGGAAAAGATTAGATTTCCTATTTGTTGCATTTTTTAATCTACAATTTAACGAAACATAATAAATTAAATCGGCTGTTTTTTTTTCTTTTGGGTATATCGCCCAATTACCTTTAGAAGTGCAAAAATCAACACAATTTGCCATATCTTTCTCCTTTGTTTTTTTTTTCACTGGATTAAACGAAAAATATTTCCGTATTTTCCCGTGAAAAATGTATAGGAAAGGCCCCTGTTGTTCCATTCTTGGAAATTTTGCCACTTTATCCAAAAAACTGGTTTTACAGGCAATGGATTAAGTGGTACCTATTGTACTAGAAAAAATTGTAAAATAATATCGATAGTTAACGATATTTGTATCGATAGCTATCGATATTTCATTGTTGTAGAGGAATGATAGTAAAAAAGGAAAACATTGTCGAAACAAGTCACAAATATATAATAAACGAAGGTTTAAAATGCATACAGCATGATGATACATAATATTATATCAAAGATACATGTTTAGTGATATAGTAGAGCAATGTGAACGAATAGTAATAATAAATGTATAATAGAATATGACAAGGTGCAAGAAGTGGAAGATTGCCAGTCCTAACACCCCCACAATCCTTTACTCGGAGCATGCAAGACAATTTTGACCGAGGAAACAAAAAAAATGTGAGACAATCATAATTATAAACCAAATTAACATGGTAAATGGTTACGATTATTTAATATACAAAATAAATAGTTATCATGAGAATGAAAAGGTAACATGTTTATGGAGAAATACATTTATTAGGGGATTACGTACAAATAATTATTCAACAATCTGAATATCCCGAATGGACAATTTCGAAAAAAATAGAGTCCGAACGTTTGTATGTGAGGTATGAAGTATAAAAATATCAAAGTCTAGTGATAAAGTTTTACGAAAGTTTGCGAGCAAGAAACTACAAGGTATATGTATAATGAGAATTCCGCTAAAAGATAAAATGCAATGGTTGAGCCATGAAAAATAGAAAGGCACGTGTTAAAGATGGGACTGAATAACAAACAGTTCAATATATTAAATATGTACAACGAACGGAACGAGCTTTTCTTAACTTGTCGCTGGTCTCACAAAGTACACTCTCAACAAAAAGTGTGAGAATATGCAGCAACGTAATTACAAACTTATAACACCAAATAGCAAAAAGTTGTTCAAATTTTAAAACGTTTGTGTCAGTTTCTCTTAAAATTTTGAGAGAAACAGGAATTTTACAATAAAATTTTGATTTGATAAAAAATTCACAGAGTAATAATTACAATTTAGTGATGATTTTTCAAGTACGCTATTGGTGGATACCAAGTTTTCGATGATTGTTGGTCGTCTTCCGACAAAATGATTACATTGACGACTAATTGGTGTTGATAGGTAATTAAAGAGATGTGATTCAGAAAATTTTGAAACTGTAATATACCAATATGAACAAATGATGTTGGATTTTTTGGTGATAAATTCAGCAAAATATGATGATTGTCTAACCGATTTGATTTTCCATCTTTACAAAAATGCACATTATGACCAAAACTCCATAGAAAAATATGCAAATTCTGCAATTTTTGACTTTGATAACACAAGTCACTTTTTTGATTACCAGAATACTGACGATTTTGGTCGTACACAAGCAGGGAGGTTGCCAATAGAAAAAGCAGGTCATCAACATACAAAAACAGGGCTGGTTATGAAGTCTCAAATAACAAAATTTGTAAAATAAATTCGGTTAATTCTGTCCAGGGTACAAAAAAGCATCAATAATGGGAGAGTTGAAACAGGTTACTCAACATTTATCAACTTCAAATAAGAAAATTAGATTTTCATGACATAATTCAATAAAGAGCCAAATATACACAAAAATGCAAATTCTATGCATAAACGTTTGCCCTACGTTTTATTAGGAAACGGTTTCAAAAGTAGTACTGACACATTAATTAGCGATAAAAGGTAGATATTTTGTTTATATGATCATTATTATTGAAAAAAAATTCAAAAATTTTTCAAGTTTCTACCGAATTCTTATAGCATAATGAAAATAAGTTTACACTAAAAACGAATTTTTAAAAGATGACCTTTTATTTTTTTTTTTGGCTTTGGCTTCATACGAAATAAATATTATTTCTTTGTGGAAGGTTGGGTGCAGTATTGGTATATTTTAAAATCGCGGAGTAGTGAGTAGAATAAAAGCTTATAAAAAAGGAAACAACACTATCGAAACAAGTCCTAAATATATAATAAACAAAGGTTTAAAATGTATATAGCATGATGGCACATAATATTATATCAAAGTTACTTGTTAAGTGACGTCATAGAGGAGTTATGTAGACCAGTTTATATGAGTAGCTACGAAAAGTGAATATAACATGATGGGACGGGAGGAGGATTGCTATTCCCAAAAATTGTTAATTTCCGGTAAAGGAATGACAAAAAAACTATCGATAATTTTCCATATCTTTAACAAAAATATCAATCTGTCAATGTTTTATCGCTAAAAACTGATTTTCTAGGAATTCTTTGTTTTATAGTTTACTTAAGAACTACCTAGCCGATGAATACCAAACTTATTTCAGACTTCCTACCATATGATAACTATTTTTCGTAAAAATTTCAGCCCTATCTGTTTAGTAGTTTTCTAAAAACTGTGAACATAACATTTTTTCCAGCAATTTTTTTCTCCAGTTTTCTCAGAAATTACTGAACTAGTAAGCACCAAACTTCTATCAGACTTGCACCAACATTAGGAAAATCTTTCATAAAAATTTTAGCCTGATCCCTTTTGTCAGTTTTTCAGAATTCTGGAAAAACGACTTTTCCACAAATTTTTTATTTTCCAGTTTTCTCAGAAAGTAGGCACCAAATTTTTTCACACCTGCTCAAATATGAGAACTATCTCTCATGAAAATTTCAGACCTATTCATTTTTTAGTTTTCTCAGAACTGTGAATTCAACATTTTGGGCGATTCATACATACATAAATATATATGTAAAACAAAAAGATGTATAAATGGGAAAATGGTATCAATCGTTTTCTCATGAAACGGATAGTTTCCATCATCCTCATCCCTAACCCTTTTGTGAGGTCATTATGCGGCGAATTCCAAACGTAAATTCTTATATTCAGTATTCAACCACACAAACATCCGGTCATATATTATGTACTTTCAAAATCCACTTCATTTATCAAGCTGTGAAGTGAAAATCGAAATGTCGACCTATTTTTGACAAAACTAGAGGTGCCTCTGTTGATTTTCAATTTCCTTATTCCCAAAAATGTGATTTGTCATAAAATTCTGATCGTCTTCGTCATTTTTTCTCAAGTTATGTTCGAATATGTTCTTAAAAAGAGTAAAGCCAGCATCTGTGTTGAGGAACCAATTTTGGCACTGTATATCGATGAAAGTACTCATCATTTCACTTGTTAAAAGATGATACAAATCTGTCTGTTGCGATTTTCAAAGACGTTTCTTAATAAAATCGTTTTCTATACTGAAAGGTTAGTGAAGGACTTTCTCTAAATAGCCCCTCTTTCTTACTGTTGATTTACCATTGATTATTTTAAACTTCTTCGTAACTTAGAGACGATTTATCTCTAGGAAAAAGTATCTTTCTAAAAGTTACACTCGCCTTAAATTTTGCATTATTTGTATGAAACGCTTGTCATCCACGTTCATGACCTTTTTAAAACACTTCGTTTTCTTCCTTTTTAAATTTTTTTTCCTTTTTATTTATTTATTTATTTTTCTATTCTTTATATGGAATATGCTGGTGGTTGGCGTGTTTTCATTGTGTTTGCACAAATCCGACGCGCAATCCTTTTGTACGCTAGCCCTTTTCCAAAAAATTCTATATTCTTGTTAACACCGTACCATATTTTGGCGATAAATTTTTGCGCATCCGATTTTGTTTCCGCCAACAAAGATTCGTTTCGCATCTTCTGCCTCGCTCCTCCGCAAAACTAACCCACAAAAATCGGAAATACGAAAATTGTATGTTAATAGAAAAGTTTTCCGGACACACGGGAGCGTGCGGCTCTCTAACTGCGTGAACAGTCTTGTCTTGGGTGTATATCCAGAGTGTGCGGCGGAGGAAAGGTGTATGTTTAGTCTGTGTATTTATGAATGTGAGCAGCGCGTAAGGCTCAGCCGTGGGGGTTGCAGAAACCGAATGAAATATTGGGGTGCCTTTTCACCAACGACGACGACGACTGCGACGACGTTGATCGCTTAACCGTTAGCCAGCTATATCCGCCCCTTCGGTTGTGGTCAGCATCGACCACCGAACCATCTTTTTTAATTACCCTTTCCACCGGTGTATCGTCCGTCCGCTGCACTCTGTACGTCCTTTTTGCCAGCCATAAGGTTAGCCGTTTGGCCACCCTTTCCAAAAAATTTTCTCTTCGCTGCCGTATTCAACCGAAGGATGATACCTCCGAACATTTTGCGCAGCATTCGTCGTTATTTATGGTTTAATTGTGGCTGACAGTATTAATAGGCTGATAAATAAATTTCAGAGACCACGTTCGTACTTGTTCTCGTGTATGCTGCCCGCCAGTTCTAATACTTTTCGGTCGGCCAAGACTGCTATAGTTCACTGGCAGCAGCGGCGGAGGGAACAAAAAAAAAACTCATTCTACCTACAATTTGGTTATTAAAATTATTCTCAGCTACAGAAAATGGTTGTCCTCCTGGGTGAAACAACGACTGTTACTTGCCGATGAACGTTTCAAATTATCATTATTACTTTTACGTGAGAGCTAGTTAATTCAACCAGTTGGTTCATAATATGCGCGTTTATTTTAATGGCATTCAAAAAGTAACGTTCCCCTTTTTTCAAAACATCAATAAATGAACATCTCTAGCTAAGTTATAAATTTACCATCTGCAAGTTAAATACTACATTTCTAAATAATCGCCACCATTATCTGAACACTTATTGTACCTGCGGACAAGATTTTGAATTCCATTGGCGTAAAATTAGGCCGAAAATTAACTTTCCCTAAAATTTCTTAACTGCTACATAAACCTAAGCCTTGTTTCAACATTTTTCCTCCTAAAGTTTTCTTGAGCCGTCGGAAAAAAAATGGAAATCGGAAAGGGCAAAGAAGGGTAAGTACATTAGCTGGGGTAAAACATTCCATTTGAAGGATTCAAGGATCCGTTGGATGATGGCAGCACTGTAGGGTTTGGTATTGTCGTTCAGAAGAATCATTTCGTATTTGGTAAGGAAAAGGAAGTTCCATATTAAAGCCGATGAAACATAACACGCGAAAATGTTGCGAAAAAAATCAAAATACTTTCGAAGTTTTATACTCTTTCCATGTATAAAAGACATGTGCGCTTGATGCAGTGTTGCCCGATGCAGGAGAAAAGTAATAAAAACAGTAGCTTCTTGAACACCCGTTATTCTTAAAAGGAAAAGTGTGAGTGGAACTTTTTGAAAATAAAATTATTAGCGAAGTGTATAGTTTTAAAAGTTAGTGTCGAAAAGAACATGAAAAAAAGGTGCTGATTATTATAATTTTCTTGGAAAGAAATTAAACAGTAAGTACCAAAGAAACAAGTTCTTTCTACATGCTTTCATTAATAAGTTGTGAAATTGATTATTATGTTAAGAAATGCTATTATAGGTAAATTATTCAATAATTCGTTTTAAAACTGAATAATAGGTGTCAGATTTAATTATTTTGCTGTTGATCCAATTAAAATATCGGAGTAAGCACTGTTCGGTTGCTCTTTGAAGTTTGAAAACATTTTTTATGACTTTGGTTGAATTTCCTAACATTTGTGGAAATTTGTTTCGTGTGATCTTTGCAAAATCAGAGCCCATTTTGTGCTTTACTTTCTTCTTGCATGTATATATTTTATCCGATGGAAGAGGGTGGAAAACATTCCAATGTTGAAGATTTTGTTAAATGTGTCTTCGGTCAACTAAATATCCTTTTCAAAAAAAAAAAAAAAAAAAATTAAATAAATTTGTCAGTGCTGTTCCTCGAAAAATAATTATATTTTTGTTTTCAAAACGAATTCTTAATAATGTTCTGCTGGCACGAAATCTGGTCTGTAATTTGAAAGTTTTGCTGCATGTGATATTTCGGTTAAGAATAGTCCATTGATATTGATGCAATAAAGTAAAAAAAACGAAAAAATAAATGTCTGTGTTTTTGAAAAGTCAAATTTTGAGGTTATTTGAAACACTATGATTCTTTCAAGAATTTCATCCAAATTTTTTTATTTGTAGCCGAAGTAATTCTTGTATTGATTTCCTTTTGCTAACGAAATAAATATTGTTGAACTTCAGATGCTTGTACGGACTTTAGGATCCTTTGAATGAGCGTCGTACGAAGATCCCATAAGGATTCTTTCTCCTTGCCATCAATTGAACTTTCATCCCTATTCTTCCAACGATACCTTTCGATGCAAGAAACCTGAAAATTGCTTATACGAAATTTTGTTTCTGTAACCGAAGTCCTTGTTTTCATAATATTAAGTACCTCTTTACTTTATATCAACGTTACTAGTCAACGGACTAATTATAAATTTAAATCCGTTTTTTTTACTAACCAAAAAAATAGAAAACGCCATTTTGACAAATGTTTGACATAAGTAAGTTAATAAGTGGCTGCTATTAAAGAAAATGTTTTGTGATTCAAAATTCATGTGATTTCTCGTCAATGTAGAATGTTAATGTAGCAATTAATCGATAATGGTGACTCGGGACCATAAGCAGTTGTGGATTTAACGGTCACAATAGAAAGTGGCTAAATTCTTATATTTGGAAAAAATTTAACCTGAGTGCACTTTGGAGGTATGGGTATGAGAGCTAAAGCCAAAAGCATTATTCCTAATCGTTTATTCCATAAATAAGGTTGAGACTTTCCGAAGAACATACTTTAATGTGGTGTGGTGATGAAAGTGACCAAAAATTTGGAAATAAATTTTTGAAAAAAATCGGTTTGGAAAATTTGGCATTGGTATTATTACTCGAAACAGTGCAAAATGTATTATTAATAGTGAATTGGGCTTTTTTGCCTCTCCTTAATCCGTTATTTTGAACTTTTTCATATTCTTATATCTCACATTCGAGTAATTGAATTTTAATGTCAGCCATAATATTTTTTTTCTAAATGTTAAATAACTTGTAATTTTTGGTTTGAATAAATTAGGATGTTTGCATCTTGAAACTAAAAAAAATATTTTTCACCGTTTCGTGACCTTGTACTGTAAAATTTCTCTTTATTAATGAATTATAGGAAGCAAATCAAATTGTTTAATTTGAAAATTTCTTTAGAACATAGGGTGGTCGAATCTACTAACAGTAATAGCTCAAGACCTTGGGGCTAAATAATGCATGGGGTGAATGACACTTCTTTCGCCCTTGTCTTTAGTCGGAAGCAGGTTTGTTTCAATAGGTAGTAGGTATAGGTATTAACAAAAATACTATCGATTAGGTACCTATTTGATTGGTAGTAATTTGTTTGATGGTTTTCAATAAAAGTTTCGTGAAGATTGTGTTACAATCGTGTTGGTGAACTCACGATTGCCGCTAGGAGGTTCAGTTGCTCGTGCTGGAATAAGATTAAGCAATCAATGTCTCACAAACCACAGTTACACTCAAGTGCATACCTATAGGATTCTGAAACAATCGTTCGATTAAAATAGAAGATTCCATCGAGTCGGAATCGAGTTGAGAACACAATAAGGATTTTATCGGTGTAACAGATCTTGCAGCTCTTGCAGTTGATCTTAATTTTCTCGCATTGTTTTCTGGTAGCGTAGGTACTTCACGTTTCACTTTTCGGAACCACTGATTTTTCATAACAAGAATATTTTTCATCGATTTAGAAAGTAGTAGTTGTATCGAAAAGCGTGGCTGTTGTATAGAGAATGAAAAAGACAAAACAAAAAAAAAAAACAATAAATTTCAAACGATAAAAAGAGTTGGGCGTGACCACACAGTGGCAATTCTAAACCAACAAACAATTGTAATAATAAAAATACCTTCAAGAGGTTTCCAAGCATCGTTAATTTAACAAGATTGGAATACATATACGTGTGTGGAGACTTAGAAAAACTTGTTCTAGGGTCCATTCTTCAGACTATCATCGGGATATCTAGTATTTACTATTTCATTAAGAAAAAGAAGGGGAAAATATTGTATATATAAATAATATTTTCGTTTCACGAGTAAATGATCATGGTTTTTTCTATTATCAAGTATCGAAATCGTAATCGAATTTAATTAATTTTCAAGTCTCGTTTTATTTATGTTTTTTTCTACTGTCTTATTTTTATTTCTTGTTTTCAGAGTAATTATAATTTTATATTCATTTTTAATTTTTAATTTTGAAAACGTTTAATGTATTAATTTTTGAAGGAAGGCCAAATAAGCTAAACTTGGTTGTGCAGCCTTCTGCAATTGTGTATGTGAACGTGAAAGGAGTAGCCCAGTTTAGAAGTGAAAAATGTCTTTCGGTTGTAAGAAAGTCAATGAGATGCATGTTCCCGTTAGGCCTGAAACGACCAAATATAAAAATATTTTCATATTTTGTATTATCTACTTTATAGTAATAACTTATTTTCAATTAGAATTTGCTATAAAAATGACAGGGAAGTTTTTAAATATTTGTAAATAAAAGTAGAATTATCTGAACACTAAATTTTTAGAAAAATGTCTATACGGTTAATTATATGAGCAAAGTCTGCCAGTTTTTGATTTTATGGGTGGCAACAATGTTCATAACAAGCTTTGTGAGGAAACTTTTTGTTTTAAACCTATTACAGGCTTTCAAACATGCAATTCAATTTCGAAAATTTTAACTTTGATTGACTCCAATTGATTTAAAATGTTTTGGATGAACAATAGGCCTAGTTAGGATAATATGAATACAACAGGTAGTCAAGTGTTGTAGAAATTGTAGTATACTTACCATGTAAATTTTAGTACAAAAAGACAAAATATATTTTCATCCGCATATAGTAATTATAAATAAGGACGTGAAATTAGTATAATCTTAAACATTAAGTTATTCTATCAGTTGATTTATCTTCTGAAGTCAATAAATTTTTTCAAATTCATCTACATTCAATAAATTAATCAATATTTTTATCAGTTATGACATTTAACACGTTTTTATGATGAATATTGAACATTGAATTTCGGTTGAAATCCATACCTAGAGTTTTCCGCAGGAGAATTCATTGAATATTTCCACAGTATATTTGACTCCAGCCTAGAACTTTAAAACTTTGTTACAGTAACGTTTTCTTACATTTTTAGTTAGATCATTCGATATCACATTTTTGTTTATCTTAAGTATTCAAATTGATAGAAAATTTATTTTCGAAAAATATTCGAGAATTCTATAGTTACCTTTCATTCTAAATGCTATTTTGAGTAAATTATATGCCCTTTGATTTTTTAGTGAAACGGAAGTGTTTGATATACCTAGGAGAAAAAAATATTTTTGAAACTTGACCCTCCTCCTTTAATATCACACCTTCCGATTCTTTCTCTGAATGTAGTTATACAAGGTGCGGACGGGAAATAAACCCAAGTCGAATTCGAGAAATTGGCAAAATATTGTGCCGTGAAATACGATCGCGCCATGTTTTACACGTGAGAGCTCGTATTTTAACTCGCTCAAAGCAGTGACAAATTACCAAAATGCATTTACCTAATGTATTTACATTTTTAAAGAGTTGCTTTCATTGTTGTGACGTGCGAGATGGTGGAAGAGGATAAAGGGCCAACGCTATGGCGGTGTCGATGAATCAGTGGTGGCGCGAGCGCCTAGACGATAATATACCGTGTACATACGTATACATATATACATGCACATATATATATATATTATAAAAATGGAGAGGCGCGGGCCAAAGTTCGTGCCAAGAATGCGCCCCCAGAATCTTAAATTGTCACCGCGTAGATGGCAATTAATATTCATAGTGCCGCACGTCTCGTCGCTTCACCTGTCATTTTTCACCTCTCTATCTCTTTCTTTCCCCTCTCAAGCTATGATTTAGCCTATTAGAAGCTGATAGTTGCTACTTTTTCATGCGCCACTCTCTCCGCCGTCTCTCAGCCTTTGCACTCGTTCGTAATTTGTGAACTAAGCCATCGCATCTTTTAATTTCTGTGTAGTACACGCATTTACTGCGGGTTTTACTCAAATTTTTCATTCTCTCCGAATCCACAATTTCTGTATTCTGTTATTTTAGAGGGGTGTTCGCACTGTGCAGCTTGGCCGAGCATCGTTGATTTCTGGATCAGTAGGGAGCCAAATGCGTTGAAAAAAGAATAGGCCTGTAGGTGAAAACCTTTCAGGAAGAGGGACATGGTTGGGGGACATTAAACAGTCTGTACGTTTTCCATGAAAACGCTGCACTTCCGTCGAAAAAGCGATTTATCTTTCCAATAGTTAGTAAATACCATTGAAGTTCGTGAGATATTTTCTTAGGATTTTCTCTTAAAATTTGGAATTAGCCTGATAATTTAACGTTAAAGAAATATCAACTTTGATTTATTTTTGAACTTCATCTTCTGCCTTGAGTAAGTATTATTCTTATTGTGTCATCTTCAGACTTTTTTCGTCTTTCTTCCAATTTATAAAATTTAACGTCCTCCTTATAAAATCCTAACGAGGCATTGGACAGTAGACTACCAGTTAGATTTAAAACTGCCTGAAGATCAGTAACTGCATCCTCAGAACTTGAACCTCTACTTTTCCTGTAGCCTATAATGGTGTTATTTCAGTTTTGTGTTTATCTATTCAAATCTATTTTCAGTATTTGAAAGGAAAGAAACTAATTTCAATTTCAATAATATTATTTTAATCCTATCAAAAATAGTAACGATGGTGAGCATTTTTTTTTTTTGGTATGTATAATCCAATTTATTTGGGAAAAAATACTTAATTTAAGCTACTCTTGACTCAAAGTCTTTAAAATGACACAGGTCGGTCAACTTCCCAGACATAATTGATTTTGGATGACCTCAATGGTTCCTTGAATTACAACTAGCCAATTACAGTGCACTGTCGGATACATTGAGATCTTGCTCATCTTTGAAACGGAACTAAAATGTGTCTAAATGCAGTCTAATCAAAATTGATGAAACCAACAGCCAATAGTGAATAAGATGGCGGCAATGGAACCTTTGACTTATTTATCCTGCGGGTTATAATTTTAGTTTATATCCAAGTTGACTGGCCGATAGAAATTTTGAAGATTTTGTTCTTCATTTCTTAAATTTGTTTTATACCCCCACGTATAACTAAGGTACTGTAGATCTATGTCTGTGAATATAGAATTATTATGCCATGATGTAATGCTAATTGGATGTGTTAAAAAAAAGGCCCATTCTTCTCAAATTGTAGGCAAATGCATTCGCTTTTAAAGCAAAAGTCTGTAATTTTTTTTACAAGAACTGCCAAATATTTTAGTTGTTTACGTTCTCTTAGGTTTACAGTTTTTATTGTAGCGTTCTTGAGCCTAATGATGAATTCTAATTGGTAAAATTTTCTTTAAAACTTCATCATTAGATACGAAATATATTATTACTAGCTGAACCTGTGCGATTAATTCGCACTCCCGTCCATCCGTTCTGACGCCATCAGTCTGGACACCCCATTACTCTTTTGCCTTTTGCCTTAATATCTTGTCCTCCTTCCAATTTTGAAAAATATTAGTGATATTTCGACATTATCGGTATAAATCTTTTCCATTGACACCTTTTTTATGAAAATCTATCTATCCGCTATAGCGCAAAAGGGAGAAATAGGTGTTGTGATCGTACTATATTAATACATATAGGTATACTTGATGATATTAATATGTATGATATGCAACTTTTTTTTGTTAATGATTTATTTCCATCATATTATTTTCATTTGTTTTTCTCATCTCGCGTTATAATCATTTTGGGTCGAACATATTTTGATGCATTATTATTGTTGGTTTTCGATAGCGATACTTTTACGTAATTTTGAATATTCTCTGCGATCAAATTGATAAATTCTGTTCAGCATTAATAAAGTATTAATTTATGTACGTATAAAAATTCTTTGTAAATTCATTTCTTCGGTCGTATCCTTAAATATGGGTGGCAAGAGGTGCTAATTAATTTGATCGCCATACAAAACTCTTGATGGATGAGGTGCTCGGATTGTGGAGAACAACTAACTTGCTGAGATGAAACAACGATTGTTGCGACTTTTACGCCTTATATTGTTAGAAGTTCTCATAAGATTGATGTAATTGTTTTTATCGTACATGTCGAGAATGTCTGGCTGCATTTGTACTCGTGTATGGTATTCGAATTTAATAAATCGTTCTACTTCTAAAATATTGTGCATTCGGATTTTAATGAAAGTTTAGAGTATATGATCAATAAATAAAATAGTGCTGTTATTCTATAGATTATCATTTCGACAAACTTCATGTGTTAACAGTTCCCCACGTATACTGTGTAGACTGTATCGCTATGACGGAATACCTATTTTTAACGCTGATAAACGTTTTTGTTGTTGTTTTTGTTTTTTTATTTATTTTTCTTTTTCTTTTTTTTTTCTTTTATCTGAACAAGAAAATAAAAATGTCAGCAGAAAAAAAGATAGTTTAATTCTTCTTCTTTTGTCATAAGTAAGGAAAAATATTTCTGTAAGAATTTATCCATGGGACCTATAGCTGATCTTGAGGGATTACAGAAGAAGAAATCTGTTGTATAAGGAAGCCACAAAGTTTAATATTGTTCTCTAAAAACAGTGGTTGTTCTGCGAAAGCACTGGCGTACATCAGATAAGGTCTGGGGGGTTTGGATTCCCTTTTGCCTTTGTAAAAAAAAAAAGCTTGATATCTGAAAAAATGAGTAGGTAGTGTTTTGGGTTGGAGTGTGTAAGAAGAGAGGGTAGAGAATATGTGGAGCCTTCCCTCTGTACGGTGGAGATTTCTACGCCCCTGAACGATAGTCTGAATTTCTTCTCTGTAATTTAATTTTATATTTTTTGAGAGTGGGGAAAAAATATCAAGGCCTCTGATATACGGTAGGAAATTGATTACGATTTTACGGTTTTTTCAGCGATCCTTATATTTCCTGCTTCATTTATGTATGGTCGTCCTAATTATAAATTTAGTTTTTCGTAGAATGTAACAAATGAATAGGCTAATTATTTATAGTTTGCTCGTGTTTTAAATCTTGTTTAACTTGAAAGAGTTTCCATCCGGTATCAAATTGTTGTTGGTTAATCTATTTTGAGTGTTTTTCTTTCGAAACTCGTTGTCTATTCTACTACTCCTGGGTGACTGATCAAATCTCACGAGTATGTTGTCCTATATGACCTGCTTTAAATGAATTTATAACTTGTGCTTTATTTCATTGATACAATACTGGCCATTCATACTTTTTTCCGTTGTTGCTTGGTTTCGTAAGAAAATGCTCAATTTTCTTTACAATTTGTTCTCATACCTACACTTAATTGGGTTTATTTTGTCGGGTACACGGGTTCCTGCCTCGAATTTTTATTTTTTGGTACGTTTGCTACTATTTTCACTTTTATACTCATTATTACACTCTTTATTGTTCACCGTCACCTTTTTTTATTTGTCACGATTTTCTTTTCCCTTCTTTTTTTCTTCCTTTCTCTTCGCGCCTTTGCAGACATTAATATTGTTATTAATAACTTTTTTTTTCATGTCGCAATTAATATGGCCGTTTGTCGGGTACAGATTTACGTATCACAAATTTTCTTGTTTTACAAGAAATTTAATCGTAGTAACTTTCTATTTCGGTACTTCCTGTAAAGTCGTACGCGATTTGATCATCATTTTTTCTTTTTCTTTTTTCTTTTTTTGTTTTTTTTCATTTGCCCGTTCTTCTCCTCTTCGGAGCTTATCCATATTTATTTAGGACTAAAAATACGTCATGGTTGACCAAGTTGTAGCCATCGTTAGACGCAATATTTCGGACAAAGACGACAGGCCCCCCCAAAAAAGAAGAAAAAGAAGAAAAAAATAAAGAAACATCGTCAAAACATTTTCTATTTTATTGGTCAATGTGATGAAATTCATAAAATTACATCTTGTTAAAAACAGTGCGAACACGATAATCAAATTCTAATTTCGAAAATTTTTGATGAAAATTTTTTTTTTCTTCAGTTGTATATTTACAATGAGTTAGTTACGATTTTAATCGTTGTTTTATAAGTTTCGACGTCAGTGTTTTCGATGAAGAAACAGAATCTAGGGGAGTGAAAGAAGTATGAGACAGATTATTTGGCTTTGTTGTGGTAACAGCTAATCTACCCATAATATTACCATCTCGTGTGTACTTTTACACATTAGGTCTGTAAAAATATTTGCATCATTGAAATTTCATTAAGTTCATGTTGAAAGGTGATGAAAAGTGGAATTTCTAAGAATAGGCTTAGACAAAAAAGAAATGTGTGATTTGTCTCGCAGTCTGCTTTTCTCGGTTTGTTGTCGTTTTTTGTAGATACCACCCTTCCGGCTTTTCAATCCGATTTACTTGTTTATTTTTAATTTTTCAACATTATGGTGCGTCGAAAGGTTCTTCTTCATTTCTGCTGTTTTCATATTCGTGTAAACAATTATTTTGGCCAATTGACACTAACGTCGACTTACACCTATCCAGTTTTTGAATGCATGTTGAAGACTTATTAACGTTTTGCTATCTTTTAAAACAAGGTTGCACGTGTTCCTTGTTATGTATTGCTGAACATTTTGGAGAAGAATTTAAGCGTGAACCTTGTACGTGTGACGACAAAAATGTGTGTGAAAAATAGAGGTAAAACTGCAGTTCTTTTCAAAAATTATTGACAAAACCTGAAAAGTAAAACGAGTGGAAGCTGTCAATTTTGACACTTAACAGTGCTAATTACGCCAAGAGGTATCGTATAACGGTCTGGAACTGGTTCCGAGTTATTTGTCTCCTCAAAACAAACACGATGAAGGGAGGGAATCGTCTGCCTCACGAGAAACGCCCACTTCGCAAAATACGGATGTATGTACTAATTTATCGATTACTTGTTTACAACCTTTCTGAAGAAGAAGAAAAAATAAATAAAAAAAGAAAAAGGTCGGTTATATAGGAGGTAAACTGTGCGATTTTGAATGGTTATAAATGTTACCGATATCCCAGAGAGACATGTTTATTCCTTTATAGCCTTAATTCATGAAAAAATTAAAGTGGAAATTAATTTCGAGTAACTTGAAAATTATTAGGCTTCTGTTATTTCCAGGTTAGTCTCAAAGTAATTCTTTGATGATTGTAATTTATTCGAGTAGGTATTGTGAATCTGCGTTACCTATATTATTTAAGAGGTTTTAGTGTGTTTTAAGTTTTCTATTCATAAGTGAGATTTTTTAATTTAATCAAAGACAGACGATTCAAAATGCTATTATTTTTATAACAAAAAAGAAATATTAGCGTGTATATGTCCATGTGTGTATTGTAATAACTGATTTCTTGACACGTCTGGCCAGAGCCCTGCTAAAAAGGGCTCATTCGAAACCACTATTTTCAGAAGCCACCCTCCACATCCTTGATGTAGTCAACCATAGAAGTGTTCTATTTTTACTGGTCTTTTCGAGATACTTTAGTTTGCATATTCAATTCAATCATCTCTCTTTTACTCAGAAAAAATTATATATAATAATTATTAAATGATTTTACTGCTAGTGTTGCAAATCATACGAAAAGCAATCAGCTACTTCGCAATCGTGTCACACATTATTTTTTGCAATACCCTTCCACCAAAAAAAAGAAAAGAAAATCTTTGAAAAAATTTTATTTAGAACTGAATAGATACCTAGATAATAATTTTATTAATAATTTAATTTTTTTTTTTCACCAAACAGTTACAGTCCCCCAAAAAAATTCGAGAAGAATAAAGCAACTAAATTTTTTTTATAATTCGATTATAACTTTACAGTTTTCTTAAATGGTTGCACCCACTCACCAAAAAAGGATCACATACAAGAAACAAATCAATTTTACTGGAATGAGATTGTAAATTAATAATACTATTGATTTTGTTTCTTTTTTCTTTTTTCGCCAAAATTAAAATAATTACTATTCAACAAAAAATTCAGCCGCACAAGCAATGCCCGTGCACTAAATTATATTTTTTCTCGTCGTTTTGAAATTCTCTTCTGTTCTTTCAGTAAAAGGACACAAAAAAACGCTCATTAGAAGAATCATGAGCCAGCTTGACACTCAATTATGTGCTCCATTGGTTCAGCCGTTTCATAATGAAAATTGTTGCTTCTAAATAGTGGCTAAACGAAGGGGTATATGGAAGTAGAAATCTCCTAGAATAAAAAAAAAACAACTCGTAACTCTTTTCCTCATTAATGGCTAACGAACGAACGTTTGCAAATTTAATGAATAAACCACCGTCTTCCTCCAGAATCTTTATTTCGCTACGTCACTAAATGTTTTATTTGTCAGATGTTTATAAACTAATCTTTTCCATTTATGGTTTTGCTAAAAACAGCTATACTTGCAGAAATTCATTTGTTGCATAACTGCTAAAAAAATCAGAAAATCTTCCGAAAAATCGCTGAAAATCTCGGTTGGTTTATTAAATTTTTTATCCTAAACTGAATTCTTCGAAGTTGACAAATTTTAACTTTTACCACTTAGATAAAATCAAGAAAAAACTGATAAACCAAAACACAGTGTTTCTCATTAGTCAATTATTTAGGTACCTACGTGTATGAGTTCAAAGAGAATAATTCAGTGAGTATAAACCGTCTCTAAAACTTCACTTTTAGTCTGAAATTCATTTGTTAAATAACACTTTTTTTTTGAATTTCATATGCTCTAGCTCTCCTAAAATTTTTCGACCAGTCTTAGGTCGAATAACTGGATTGTAATCTTAAATTTCAGTTGAAGTCAGCACTTTCTAGCCTTTGTCATTTTTAATGCCAAATGTTGTAGTTGATATCGCTCTAATTGTTTTCGTAAAAAGTATCGTAACCTTGCAAACAATGTCAAAATTTCGTATTTGGAACTAAAATACGTTACAGTTAAATTCTAGTCATAATTTTGTGTTTATCTCAGTCAGTATCATATATGATCTGCGTATTTTTCTTTATTTTTGTTGAATTTTCTCGCTGGAAGACTTTTCAATAATTATAAAATTGAGATCGGCAACTATTCACCAGATCGTTGTATAAATTTTGCGAAAAATTATAAAATTTTTATGTTAGAATTTTTTTTTAAATATGTTAAGCTGTAATTTGTATTGTGTTCGTGAAATTTTTCGAAAATCTATGACAACATGCGTCATTACAGCTGTGCATAGACCATATTGAACAATCATACTGATTTTTTCACCAGCATATCACCTTGTTACCTATAAATCGTTCTTCGTAATCTTTTTTTACTTTCTTTTCTAATTTATTTATAAAGGCATAAATTATTCTCACTTAGTGAGCAAGAAAATAAATATCCTTTAAAACGTTCTTTTGATTTATAATTAAGATGAGTGTGTGCGTCTGAGCAGAGTAAACATTTAAAAATTATTATAGGGCTACTTTGACACTAATGAGAGGTAAATTATGATACGTTTCGTCAAATCCTCCCCTTATGGTTTAGAAATAACGTAAATAGGAGAAGTATGAGAATTTGGAAGGAGAAGAAAGAATGGAAAGAAAATTAAAATAGATGAGTAAAAATGAAGGAATGCATTACACATGCTTCGCATCGTTTAAAAGTTTACGCAGAAATTGCGGACTTGGAAGGCGAGAGATGAATCGTATGGCGCCGAAAGTCGTTCATAATTTTCGAGTTAAATCTCTATTATTTTTTTTTCTTTTGTTATTTATATTATATTTTATTAGTTTTACTTGAAGAAAAATAAAAAAGAAGAATAGAAAAAATATGGTTGACAGTCTAGTTATTAACTTGGCGTGAAAACCGTATTTGACGCGTTTGATTTATTAATTCAATAAAATGTGGAATATTTTTTATTAAATGCCTTGCTTAATTTATGGAATGATTTTTTTTTCTTTGTTTTTATTATTTATTCTGGAGAGTGACTTGCGTATTTAACACGCAACAAATAATTCATACGCAAAATTAATTTATTTTAATATTCGAATTCGTTGACGTACTTTTGAAATGTTTTGACACCAAAATTAACGTACGCATATTAGCCGAGATTGTATTTTGAATTATTGTGACGTATAATGTTTTAATGAAATTTTGTTGAAATAAGAAAGTGACAATGTTTTTGTGGATCAAATGAGAAAGGTTGAAAATGAGGGAATTGTTTATTTGAGCTAATTTAGGTCTGGAGCAAAAATGAATATACCTGGAAAACTCCAGTGTAAAGAAATACTGGCCGTGAACTTTTTTCAGATCTTTTTCGTTCGAAGAACTTCTTTGTGGCATGTGTATCGGTGCCTCGAATGTGAAAATTTTTATTCCTAAATTCAATCAGATAGTCGCTGTTTTTCCTTCTAGTGCTTATGTCAAGATTATTTAGCCGTAATTATGTATTACCCAAAAGATTTTCGTAGCTAAAAATACGATTTCTTTATTTATGCTACCATAATCAGAAGTTATCTGGAAAATATGTTTGTTAATACAGGCGTGGTCATTCGGATGTTGTTTAAAGAGACGTTTTAGCTAATTTAATGGTTATAAAATTTCAAGCAATGTTGGAAAATATTTATGAATTGATTGCTTTTAATAATAATAATAATAATAATAACAGTCTGGATTAAAATGTAATATGAAAATTTTAGAATTTGAGAATTTAGGTGGGTGAATAATATTCAGTAAACTTTGATTTGATTTACAGTAGAAATTGGCTGCAATGAATTCGAAGTGACTGTGAAATTTTTTTGTTGTATTCGGAGTTTGTTGTAGCCAGTAGCTAGCTACAACAAACTGATGGCTGTAACCAAGTTGTAATGGATATGTGAGCTTATAAAATAATAGTGATTGCAAATTGATAAGTACCAATCATCAATAACACGTATAAAGACATTAGTTTTTAATTTCAGTTCGTTAAAATATGAAATTTTCTACTTATTAAATAACACTTGGTAATTTTAATGTGACAACTGTAAGAATATTGGTATTTGATTGAAAAATTGGTTTATTGTATAAAAAAATTAAGAAATCACAAGTGAATTACTTTGTTTTAGTCGGTTTTTTGGCTTCACGTAATCGATTTTTCTTTACGTAGAAGTAAATGGAGTTCTGCCAGAACCAGGCATTTTGTGTTGTAGCTGGTTGTTTGTTGTAACTTGTGTTGGTTGTTGTGATTTCTACTATATTATTTTTTGTTCAAAGACCATAGGCCTAATCAAGATATTAAAGCGAGTTATTGGCTTTAAGTTTGAGTAACATTGGTCTTTAAGAAAATTAAACCCAAGTTGATTCAAAAATTCAAAAAATCACCCTCTCCATCTCTTAAAAATGATCTTAAAAAAATTTGGTCACAAAATTTTAAAAAATTCTAAAAATAAAGGCCATGATCCAAATGTCTAAATGATCTAATTGAAGTGTCATTTAAAATAGTTATTTGTGATTCAAGTGCAAAAAGTAGGTTATTTTGACACAAGTAGCCATCACCTACTTTGCATCCATGTCACACACTATTTTTTTGCAACAAACCCTTCTCCTTTCAAAAAAGTTTCATTGATTAAAAACATTAATTTTTGCAGAAATACAATAACTCTGACAAACACCAGCTGCAGCAAATAACTGACTAGAAAACACAAAATACATATTTTTTGCACCATCCGTTGGAGTGATGGAATTTCATACGTAAGAATTCTACAAATATTTTCAGACCAATTTATTGCCTCTGTTTGACTAGACATGCAGTACCTATTAATTTTTACGTTTTCTTAAAATGTGATGGTGTAGTTGTTCTTAAATTTAGATGATGGTGAGGAAATGCTCGAGTTTTATTATATTTTCGTTATGCTCCGTTCAAATTCGTTCTTATCCATGAATAGTCCTAATGAAAATTTATCAATGAAATTTTCAACAAAATTTTTCACTTTTCAAGCCAAATGTGAGTACAATTTTGAAAATACATCCTTCATTGATGTAGTCTTCCTGTAGGTTTTTTCAGTTTTATCAATTAATAAAGATAGATCTATCTGGATTTTCCAGACCAGTTTTTTGAACTACCAGTCTATTATAACTTTTGTTCGTTGAATATTTAGAAACTTTGGCATTTTTATGTAGTTTAAAATCATTTTATAAAAAATGTTATCGAATATCAAAAGTTTATTGTTGGTTTTGTTGTTCAAAAATCAAAACCATCTTTTCCAAATATTTTGCCAATAAATTCAAGTATGATTTTGATCAATTTTCCTTTCATATTAATATCATTGTGTGGACAATACTCATATGACGTTTAGGTACCAAACGAGCTATCATTTCTTATTACCATATGGAAAAGGAAATGACGTATTATGATGACATAATTTCATATGTATATGTACATATATGTGTCTGTGTGCGTGTGCCAATTTCTTTATATAAATTCACAGAAATGGCTACAAAAATGCCAGTGTTTGCCTAAGAATTGGCTCTCCCATACATTCGTATATGATGTGGCAGAACACACAAAGCTCTTGATTACCTTCTATGTGCAAATGCCTTTCACAACAAGGTATTCCATAATTACTTTGGAAAATGTTCTGTCTGATTTAATCTGTGGGAAAGGGGGAAGCCACTACAATTTACTATAAAGAATATTTAAGTTTATTTACCCAAGCATTCATCGACTATTGAACGTCAATTTTGAATATTCAGTCTCTTGGAGAAACGGTCCACAATCTTAGATGGTACTAAATGGAAAATTTCTTAATTTTCTTCTTCAGTATTCCAAAATAGAGATATTTCCTTGCTTTTTTATTTACTATTTATCATTTGAATTCTAAGATTTTAATGTCCCAATTTTGACTTTGGTGTAAGGTATAGTTTTATTTGATCCCTGTGCCTAGACTCCTATTGTTCCAAATTTGTGCTTTTCCTCATGCCACCATATTTTTTTAATTTATTATCGTTTGTCTTAAGTCATGGTCGAATCTTATGAAATGAGAATATTGATTCTGCTATCTGCTGATTGTATTTTCTATAACTGTTGAATCCTTTTTAATGTAAACCTTCAATCATGTATTTCATTTTTATTCATAAATGAGTGACTGAAAGGAAAATATTAAAATTGAGCTTAACTGCTAAAAGCATCTTGTGAATTCAACCTTTCTAAAGAAATATTTGTAAATAGTAGTACTCAGTTGTGAAGTAAGTGGAGCCAATAATGTCGCAAAATATGATCTTATTTATTTGTTAAAAAACAAATTTTCATTAAATATAACTTGTGGGGACTCTGATATGAGGTGTAGGGGCTAGGCACCCAACAACAGTAGCCGCCAAAAGGCAGGCTTATTTTAGTCCTTCCAACGTTTAATGAAAACTCAATTACATTTGATTGTAATTACCTGCATATACTTGCAGGTAATGTACGAGTACCAAATTGTGACTAATCTCAACAATACGATGATGTCACAATCCGTACACAAACCGCCCCATCATCTCTTATCACTATAAGAGATGATGCAACCAGGCTGCTCTCACTTACGTACATATTCCTTACATATGTGTGTATGTGTGCATGTAAATAAGCCAGTATATAAACTGTCCAAACCAGCTCTAAAATCACCAGTGTTTGCCCAGGTTTTGGCTTACCCATATGTTAAATATGAAGTGACTGAACACGCTTAAATTCTGTTGAATTTACCTTTTGGTGAGAATATCTTTCTCACAACAAGGTATTCCACATCACGTTCAGGTGATTCATTTAATCATCAATATTTGTTAGAGTAGCTTTCACATTTCTCTGATTACCCAAAAACCACTTCATAATAAATTCATAGTGATCTTAAAGTTATGGCTGAGAAATTTGAACATATTACCAATAATTGAGTATTCCATTGTTCTCTACGTTTGCTCTGAACAAATGTTGGGTTTTAATTTTTTTTTCACACAAATATTTTCCCGCCATCGCATCGGATGAATTGGGAAATTCGTGAGCATCTTCAGAGTTCTTCTGCAATAAGGCAGCGAAATTATTTACATTCCTTTGTTGGTTGATATTTGTTATGAATATGGTGTCTGCTCGCTCGCATACAGTTGCTACTTTTGCTACCGGTCCCCAGTTACTACGTGCCTTTGGTAAACTTACATGATATCTAATCTGCAACAGAGCTACAACATATTACATTTTGTTAACACGATGCTCCATTCTGTTTTTCTGGTAATCGTAAATCAAGTAGAATTGTCTTCCTCCTTTTTTTTTCTCTTTTTTCCCCATCTTCTGCGTGCTTTTTTCTCTTCGCTTTTTTCTTTCTCCTCTTAACATTCGAAACTACTTTTCAGAGTGTACGTTTCTCAACACCTCTTAAGAGTTCATCGTAAAATACGCCAACAATTTCGTGGCTAGCTTGTTAAGGGGGAAATTGAATTTTGCACATCTGTGTTTTGTGGCCCAGTAATTAATACCATTTTTCTCGTCTTTGAGAAGTTGTTTTACGATTTTGTTAAAATGTTTGCTCTCATTTAAAATGACAATTATTATTTTAATATTTATTTGCATTCAAAATGCAAAATATACGTTTTTAGCGAAATGTTTACAAGTATTTATACAAAATTGGTAATTGATTCTGGACTTACATGAACGTTTAAGAAATAAAGTACCTATTTCGTAATATTGTTACAGTTAATGCGACAAAAGCTATAGTATGATCGTTTCATTCTCTTCGCACGATATTGACGTGATTTATAATTATTCAAATGTTTTTTTCATGTTCATTTAATGTGTATTAAAATTTTTGTTTATTTGTTAATAAAAATTTGTAAAAGGCATTTACCGTCACTTATCTGAACACTTCTTAAAAATACATAGGTTTGAAATTCAGTGAACTGCTAGAATTTCGTTGTAGTGTTTAAATTGTACGATGAATGTTGATAGGTAAAATTTTTTGAAGCCAAATTCTATGAAACAAAAAAAAACTGAAGTGTATTTTTTCTTATAGGTACATGTATTTATCCAATTTTGTATATTGAAATGTTCGGTGAATTTTACGTAGAATTCTGAGACTTGCTTTGAAATTCAGTTTTCCAGAAACTTCCTAAATCTGAGTTTTTAACGTATCCTTCTACACTGTATGCCTGTTTTTTTTTTCAAATCTCACGTCATTTGTATTTCCTTTGTTTAAAGGCAAAGATTTCACGAAAAAAAAAGAAAAAAAGAGAAGATAGTATTGTCTTTTTTTTTTTCTTTTTAAGCAGTGAATTATGAGCAAAGGACTGCCTGAAAAATAAGTTTATTTCATCGAACCCAAATAACGATTTATTTCATTTATTAATTTTTCATACCTTGCTAGACATTTTTGTGGCCACTGTGGAGGCTTTAATGTAATTCCTTCTATTTTGGACTGGTGTATATTATGATTCTATTTCCTACGGTACCTACTTCCTACGATTGAAACTAATTCGAAATGATTTTATTGAATGAAACACTCTTTTTTGATTTAATTTGACTGGCCTAATTATAAAATGAAAAAAATTTTTTTCACTTTTTCTTTCTTTGAGAACCATAAATTTAAAAACTTGTTCAAATTAATTGCATTTTTTTGAAAGTCGTTCGCTTATCCTACCATATTTCCTGACGATCAGTGAATTTTGATTTTAGTGGAAAATTCTCATGACCACTCCTGGTGCGAGAATCTTATTACCCATTATTATTAATATTAATATTATTATTATTATTATTATTATTATTATTATTATTATTATTATTATTATTATTATTATTATTATTATTATTATTATTATTATTATTATTATTTAGCTACCTACACGTCAGGTAAATTTTCAAATATTTCGGTGGTTTTAAACTCGCACCCGACTGAACGAATACGAAACAAACGAACATAAACCTTGCTTTAGTAAAAAATAATTAGTTACCAACGTGATTTGTTATCCGATGCGATGTTATCTTTATATTCACTGACATTATGTATTTTAGTGCTCAAAGTTTTGTGGAAGAGGGTTGATAAAGGCAAAGATTTCACGAAAAAAAAAGAAAAAAGAGAAGATAGTATTGTCTTTTTTTTTCTTCTTTTTAAGCAGTGAATTATGAGCAAAGGACTGCGTCGTCCCTTGTCTTCTTTTTTTATGTATTTTTATTTTTCCTGGCATATACCTGACGGTAGACGTCAGGCGCCTGGCGCCACCTACACGCGATACTGTCTCTGTGAAAGCTTTAGTAACTAGAGGGTTGGTTATACGCCACTGAACCAATTAGATGTTTTAAAACACCTTCATCTTACAGATGTCGTATAAATACGATATAACACCACGAGAATAATATTTGATTTATAGAGTTGTCATTTTCTAGGCGACTTCCTGCATCGTTGTAGGCCTCGAATTGGTTGGGAAGTTTTATCATTTGTACCCCTTCGTATTTTCTACACGATTTACTGTACAACAAATTTTTCAAGTTGATACAAAACTGTGCCATCTATTTTTTTAATCTTCGTATTTTTTTTCCCTTTTCAACTCCGGAAATAATTAATTGAATGTAGAATCACTTTTTTTCAAGATTTCGTTGGAGTATTCGCTGTATTACAAGAAATGAAATGCAATTCGGAAGATTCGGATTGAAAATTTTAATTTTTTCTATCTTTTGTCCTTCCACTATAATCTGTCAAACTGTGAAGTTAAAGAAAGATTTTTGATTATTTTTTCTTATTTTTTATGAAATGAGAAGAATCGGGTCATAAGAATTCGATAATTTTCTCTCAACTTTCGTCCCGCTAAATTTAGGTTCCAAAACAAAAGGGTTAATATAATTTATACCGGTAAGTAGGTACCCAATAGCTACATAATAATATTATACATGTCAGTTTCTTGTTACCCCAATATAGGTCGTAATTTTTGTCTGATAGTCATAAAATTTGAAACAAACTTTCGTACTAAGCCAAGAACTTGATCTATTGATTTTGGTGGGATCGACCGTACGGTACTTCCTGTATCGCTATTTTCGTTTTTATTTTGGCTATAAAATTATCAGTTTCGAACTAAAGCCACGAAATTTGAAACAAATATTCATTATAATCTATTATGACTTGCTATCAATTTTGGTGTCGATCAGCTAATGTTTTTCCAGCATACTCATCGCATGTAAGATCACCAAGTGGACAACACCGAACGCACCACCATTTTAAGTCAAAATACGACTGCAGCCAGTTTCAAATCTGCAACCTTACGATTCTAAAACCAAGCACCTTACCACTACACCACGCAGGCCGCTAATGTCAAGATTTGAACTTATACTAATTTACCGCTGAAATAATTTTTCAGTTTATGCGACGAACGACCTTTTAGTTCTGCAAGAAATGTAAACTTTTTGCTGCATTTGATTTTCTCCAAATGCGATATTATTTCTCGCATCTCTTGGTTTCCGATGACCTCAACTGCATTTATTATTTCATTTTATGATGAAGACCATTCGATTTAGAAAGCTGGAACCTACTTTATTCTTAAGAAACGTGTGGTAACATGTTGGCTCTCTAAATTGCAAAAACCCTCGCCGACTGTTCTTGCGATCTATCTGAAGTCGATGCGACCTACCTGAAGTCAAGTATTTCGGTTAAAAACCCTGTTTTTGAAAGCGTCGAGGTGTGGGTAGGTATTTTGTTTCAAGAAAATTACGAAAAACCTTTGCAACATTTTGGCTGAGCTTTGTGCAACACGTACATACCAACCGTCCGTACCAAATTATCGGCGCAAAAAATGTTTTCGTCTCGTGTTGATCTCCCCCTTCCCGACAATTTTTTGCGTCCATCCCACCCTGATTGGCATCCGTTTTGTCGGTGCCTTAAATTTTCGTGCGCCCAGCCATTTGTGATTCGATATGCACGACTTTACGCTTTTTCTGCGTACGTAATCACTTAACGTTTGACGTTTTAGAATATTTTCTCCGCGATTTTTCCTGCTTTCATCACATCATCGACAAGAAACGGAAAAGCACTCGACCGTCTCGTTACAACGTTTACCGGTACATGAAAAAGCACTCGTGTAGACGTTTAGTCGTCCAGCCGAATTTATCTTTCACGTTTCCGTTTCAATTACGCAAAAACGGAATCGTAAAGACGGTTTCCTTCTTTTTTTTCTTCTTCTTCTTTCTACTGGTTTTTCTTCGTCGCCGTTCGTTCTTCTCTTCTCTTAATTTTGGCGAGAACACACACTTGAAAGACGTTAGAATTATTGTACTTCGTCCATATAGATTACCGCCTCGAAGAGCAAAAGAGTAGGCGGCTAAATTGTTGACGGATGTCTGCCGTAGGAAAGGTTGCATCGACGTTAAACTGACGAATAATAATGTGAAAACAGCATTTCGTTGTTCGGAAAATTAATGGTTTAAACGTTACACTGCACTCTATTCGAATGCTAATTGTTGCTGGAAAATGTGTAACTTAGATGCGTATAGGGTTGATTTTCAAAAATTGACCATAATGTTTGTCTGCAGTCAATATCTTGTTAACAATAAAAGTTATATAAAATTTTTTTATACCATTATTTTGAGGTGAACTTCTTCTATCTAGGAAACTTGTAAGAAATAATCTGATATATAATTTGATACTACCAAAATGACTGCAAGTGACAAAAATGTCCATCGCTGTGGCTGTCTCTAACCCTAAATTTAGATATATTATAATTTTTTTAAGTTTTAAGGTCACATTTTGACAAAAATTATAAAAACAGGAGTATTGCTGATGAATTGAGTGTAGCATAGCCCATTTCAGATCACATCTAGGGCATTTGGTTGGGATTCAAACTTGATTTGAAGTTGTGTCTCTAAGAATTTTGTCTATCTTCATGGTACATTTTGAATTAACCGCCAGAGCTTCCTATTCACATATTTTTTTGTTTTAATTGGTCACACTGATTCATATTTCAAATAAGGAGAAGGTCCAAAAATGAAATTAAAGTGCTTACTAAAATTAACAATTCTGTTAAAATTTTTCTGTGAAAAATGTGAATACTACTTTTTCTTATGTACAACCTACATGGATACAATACCTATGGAATGTAAGATAACATTGTGAAACTGATGGCAGAAATATATTCATCTGTTATGTCTACATGAACTTTATTACTTATTTCCATTGAAAATAATGTTTAAACAGTAAATTTTGGCGTTATTTCCTGTTTTGTCCAACATTGTGGATACTCATTTTTTGTCTTCGTCGTGTCAATAATAAATTTTAAGAGCCACGACAGAGGACACGTGTTCCACAATGAAGGACATTTTAAATGAATTTTGATTTATTACATAAGGTTATTATGATAGAAAACTATATTAAAATCTATTGTATAGAAACTAATGACAGTACTTGTAAAATAGAGGGCACTGTAGCAAAGAAAAAAAATAATACCATCATTCTTCAAGCAGATGATGTTAAGAATGAGCCAGATGTTGTTAGTAATTTTCAAAAGGAACAAGGAGATAATTTTGTACTCGAAACTGAAAATCCCGTTAAAATATCGGAGGTTAATTTTTTTTAAAGGAAAATTCATTGTCAAATCTTATTTACTTATTACGTGTATATATATAATTATCATGTTTGATGAATTTGTTTTTGTACATAGGTGCATGCTAATGATTTTGTTGTCGCAGTATGGGAAAGAGTAAACTGGGTGGCACATGTTGAAAAGATTCAGATATGGGGAAAAAAGTGGAACTGAAGTTTATGCGTCAGTATTTGGGCTGGAAAGATTTATTTGTGTATCCAAATATTTCAGATGAAGAAGTGGTCTCAATAAATGATATAATTCGCATTTTATCCCAATCGCTGGAACGTCGAAGCCGTTATAATTTTGGTCTACCTGTTTTACAATCTATTTTGGTCTTGCTACGTTATACATTAAATACATATGTTTATCAAAGTTTCCCAGTGTCAGTAATGTCCATTGTTGTGGATGGCCTGTCCTTCGTTGCGGATGGAATCATTTTAATGTGTAGTGCCCCCACTCCTATTCAGGCTTCAGTGCAACCAACTATACTAACACTCACTACTACATGCCTATTAATGATTCGACTCAAAAAGTGGAGGGAAAAAGCATTTTCAAAATTTAGAAATAGAGAAGGCAAAATATGGTCAATTTTTAAAAATCACTTATAGTATGTTATAACATTTTTCTCTTTCAACCTGTAAATGCAGTGCTGCATCATAAAGGAAAGATTTCCCATTACTAATTTAAAACTTTTCATAATTTATTGACGAGAGTGTTAGCTGATGAAATATTATTTTGAAACAGCTTTAATTAAATGTCACTTTTTTAACGAAAGTAAAATAAATAATTTCGTGGAGTTTTCTAATTCTGCTTTTATCGATTTTGGTGTTGTGAAATGTAAAAATTGTTTAAAGCTCGGCTATGAATTTTTTTATTTGGAAGTAGAAGGGTTCCATGCTTAGAGTTTAGTTGTGGAAAAGAAAACTCGCATTAAAAAAGGGCCTCTGTGCCGTGCCTTTTGATGCTTCTTTCTCCTTCGACGTCTCCCTTCATCCTTACCCACTCATCGTGGATTTTCCGAATTCAGCTTTCATTTAGAATATATTGGTTGAATATCGAATAGGAAATCTTCTATTTTGTGATATTATTGACGGGAAGAACTGGCCACAGAGATGTTGGTACCGATTACTCTGACCGGTGTATGGGCCCTGTTATTCTTAGTAGCAAAGTAATAAAATATACATAATGCCCTATGGATCTATGACTTTCTACGATGCGAGAAGCATAATACAGATGGGTTCCTTTGGATCCCCAGGCTCGGTACGGCTGTACCCCTAATCGTCGTCCTTTGTTGTTAGACCTGATTATTGACTGTGAAACTGATGACTACATGTCTCAGGTTCCCAACTTGAAACGGTCTTTCATGATTGTTTTCACTTTAGAAACTGATCTTCATGACTCCATAAGCATCGTTACCACACTTTTTTTCGTAAATAAAATACTGTCTCCAATTTGATAAATCGCATAGTAAACTTCGTCAAACGAATATCGTTGAAGTAATGTGAGTGGAGAAAAAAGACAGTGTTACCTACTTTTTTCAATTTCCTTGAATTAAAAATCTTAATGATCACTTTCAGCAGATCAATCATAGTTTTTTTCGACCTGTTGGAATAAATTGAAATTCCATCAAAAAGTAAGTTTTGTGTTGATGACGAATATGGAACTAAAACTGCTTTCGAACCCCTAGGCCTATTTAAAAAAGGTGTATGGCAAGTTGCATAAGGATTGTAATCCAGGTGTCCTGTTTATTTTGTTTTCTTTAAGGCCAAATTATGAGTTGCAGTTGCCTGATTCTTTTCGTTTTCTATCAGTGGTCCAGCAAAATCAAAATTTTGGGAAGGATTTTGAATGTCGTTACATTTGCGAAATATATTCTTTCATTGACCATTATTGCGACAGAAAGAGTTAGGTACAATTTTTTTTAGGGTATGGTATGTTTAAACCCTCTTATCCCCCCTGCGGTTGTTACGCCACTGTTTTCTACTCACTATTTTACTTGGATATTCCGAGTTTTTAAATCGTGTATCTCTTCGAAGGAAAGTGTCCTCCGCAATTTCCTCTATGAAGTGTATTTATTTTCTTTTGCCCACGCCATCACTCCAAGCACACGTTTCAATATTATGAAAAAAGAACGTTTCTGGATATGTCATAACGGAATTCCGGCTCGAAAAAGAAAGCGAATAAAAATACCGGTCGATATAATGTGTCGAAAGAAATAAACAAAATAATATAATATAGTGAGGAACTACCGCTGTCGATAGACGAGGGTGGAAAGAATTTGCTCTATAGAAGAAGAAGAAGAAGAAGAAGAAAGTAAAAGAAGAAGAAAAAAAATCTGGAACAGTTAGTCGAAAATGAACAGCAGCCAAAGAATTCGGTGAAGACTATCAATCAGAAGGCTGAAGAAGGACTGAGTGTGGAAGAAGAAGAAAAAAAAATTATGTGCGAGATAAGAGGAACGTATATATGGCTATAAAAGATGGGTTGTTTTTAAACAACATTTTCTGGTTCATTATTTAATTATCTTCGGTGGCGTTACGACTCGATGCCACATTGTCACTCATCCTGTCACATTCTCGAGGCTAATTATCATACACGAAAGCAAAACAACTACTGGATGCGTTGTCATTAACTCTTTCATTACATTTTTATGGATTTCCTCGTTGGTGATACGAACCTTCTTTTTTGTGGTTCCTTTGCTTTTTTATCTCCTTCCTTTCTTTCCTTTTCCTTTTCGCTCTTTTTTTTTTTTTTTTTTTTTTTTTTTTGCAAGCGTGCCTCACCTTGAATGAAACAAAATTTAATGCTGGTTCGTCAAATGTTTTGTCCGAAAATCTTGTTACCAAGTTTGAAAACATCGAATAACATAAATTTTATAATCGACGAGTACGATTGTAGTAAAACGTATTTAATGTTCTTTGTGGTGGGACTCGTGTGTTAGCCCAATTTCAGTTCCATGTGTTCTTGTTTTAAAACAATTTCGACATTATCGCAAACAAAATAAAACCAATAAAGCATACTGAATGCAATAATGCTCGTTGACTATCTGTATGATGAAATGTGGTTTAATTCTTTCGGACAGATTTAGAAAGGAGAATACCGATTTGGAAAAAAGAATAAACTTCGCTTTGACCAACGTTGAAACCGACCAAAAGGTGATGAAGTTGTGGATGTCGATTTCAGTAATTAACATTAGCTGTTCTTAGTGCAGAGCGGTAGCGCCATAGAAATTTTTTTTGAGATCAAGTTGTTTTAAATGAATCTATTTAGTTTCTCTCTCTGTCTACCTATAATAGCTGTTCTATCGCTGTGAGCTATTAAAAGCAGTTAGGTTGAGCTAATCACCTGGAGATGATTTTCCCACGCCACTGGTATTTTTTATTTTGTACCAGAGATCACAAAAAATGCTATAAATAATTATTTTTATAGATGGTTTTTACAGTAATACATTTTTGATTTCGTCTTTTTTGTCACAGCTTTTTTTCTTTTTTTGCCTCGCCAAAAAAGTACTTTTAATATCCTACTATAATACGAGCAATAATTGTATGTATGTATGTTTGTATGTATGTGGGTAATCGCGTTCTGAAAAACTAGACCAACAAAGTCGCTGAAAATCACAGCATAGGGGTTTTTGAGTGTGAGAAAACGATCTAGACAGGTCACGAGTTCGAGAAAATTAGTTGAACAGAGACATAAGCATCTCAGTCTATTCATCAGCAGCAAGTACGATAACAACGAACGATGCAAAATTGATGAACCCTAAAAGTAACGGATAGGAATGGTTTTATTAGCGAATTATGTTAAGCCTAAGCTGCGTATGATTATTATGATTTATGACTAATAAAGTAATGATAATGAGTTAAATTTTGCGACCTTAATTCTCGAGATGCACGATAATACTGAAGGATATCATATATCTAACAAATATATTGCTGAAATTCTCCAGCTTGATTTATGTTACCATAATTTTTTCCATTGTCCACATCCGAGCTATGCTCGGTGAACCAGGTACTGTAGAGGAAACTCTCGTTCGTAAAAGCCGTGAGAGAATTCTATTGCCCTGTATTTGGTATTTAAAATTTTTTTGATCCTTTTTCAAAACTGCAATTTTTTCTCACGAAACATCGAAATATTATCCAATGCAGCTTCGATATAATCGCTTATGTGGCATCGATTACGTGGGTTTTCAGAAACTGGTGGTTGAAACATATTTTTCTCCCCATTTCATTTTAAAAAAGATTTCTCAAAAAGAGCTGCTCTGAAGAAAAATTGTTGAATTTTTTTCACAATTTCAGTGAGAGCGAAATCATTTTAAATCTTCATATTATAGTTACTGTGGCAAAAGATGGCTCCATCTAAAAATGGTAGCAGGAAGGATAAACTCCAAAATGGCATTTGAGTGCTGTCTCATTGGCGTATAAGGATGAGTAACAAAACTTATCACGAGAAAAAGTTATTAGTAACAAAATAAAATAGGTACGTAATTTATCTTTTGTTTTGAATAATTTTTGGCGTGAAAGGATTTTCTCTAATATGGTACCTAATTTGAATACGATTTTCTTAGTGAACGAAGAGCCTGTCAGGTCAAGACGTAGAACAGTTTTCACACTTGAAAAGACAAATATTTTTTACGTAGCCTATCTTCGTTTGCCAATTAAAATTTTTATTCTCGCTTGGATAATAATGTAATAGTTTCGTGAAATTGATACTTTTATTCTAAATTGAGACTTTCTCAAAACAACGGAAGAAAGTTTTTGGTGGACAAGGTCCTAGCGTTATTACAATTCAAAGTAAAAAAAAAAAAACACGTCAATCCTCACTTGCATTATTAATTTTGTAAAAAAAAAAAAAATGGTTGCATACTGGCGCTTATATCTTTCTAACATTATTCTTGTCCATCTTCATCATCTTCCTTATCGGTACTCGTTGGTACGCGAACCTCCACGGTCAGTAATTGAAACCCAAATATGGCTAAAATTCTTGAAATATTGTAGAATTGATGACCAAAAAGAAAAAGAAAAAAAAAGAAAAAAATGATATCGCCTGCCGAATTCGTCTTTGCGTATAACCAGTAACTGGAATTAGAATCCAGAAATCTTCCAAAAGCCGTTCTGCTTACACGCTGCGAATATTAAATAATTTTTCTGCACTCGAATGAAGGAAAAAAAAAAACTAAGAAAAAAAATGATTGAATAAAAGAAAACAGCGATTAAAAAATAATGGAAGAAAAAAATTGATAACTTAAATAGTTGAATGAAGAATATTAAATAAAAAAATAATAAAAAGACCGAGTGTGGAATAACAATTATAATATTAATACAATGATATCTTGATCAATAAAATTTTTATTACATCTGAAGCCTATAAGCTTAGAAAAGACAACTGTCTGCAATTAGTGATACGTACAAATGCGCAATGAATCTCCAATGCGTATCAGTAGTTTCCAATTATTATTTCTTTCTTGATTTTTTTTTTTTTTTTTTTTTTTTTTCAAGTCATTTAGTCTCACTTCTTTCTCATACGAAATGCCCATGTTCCTACTCCAACTTATGAAAATATAATACCTACATTAAACGGAAGTTTCTTTATTACATTATTTACTTTTACCTGATGACTAACGAAATATAACACATTTTAGTCTTAAATTTGTTGCGTTGAAATTCTGAATGATAAAATATTCTTTTGCTATCAGTTTAATTCAAAATACTGGTTTGAATGGTTGGTGAAAATTTTACTCGTAAAACAGCACCTGAAAAGTCTAATTTTCATATTTTCTTTACTAAAAATAAGTTTTTATAATTCTACGTTGCGTCGTAAAGTAGTTTAGATATGTAGACAAGTTAAACCTTTGAATTGGTTGCAATAATTCGCACGCTTTTGTCTTATCATGAAAAATAGGAAACCTTTTTATCGAATGAATCGATGCGATATGGAATTCTTATCACTTTTATGTAGATTGCGGCGTAATTACGTCAATACCAATGTTTCACATTGCTGAACCTGACGCGTTCACGTACGTCTCATTTGATATTTTTCTATCAAAATCTTATCCAATAATTTCATAGAAAATCTTGAATTTTTGTTTTTTGAATAATTCTTTGTCATTTGTTGTAATAAGTTTCAATTTTTACTCCTCCGTTGTTCCTGTTTTATACAATTGAATTGAAGCCAAATAATACTGAAACAATGATCATCACTGAACCTGGTTATTAATTATTAATTATGTGTTCCATACTTTTACCGTTCGTATGGCTATCGTTTTGATTAGGCCTGTTGTAGTGGGTATTGTATTTTAAGACTCAGTGGCACCATTTGTCTGTTAGTCTAGTCAGAACGTGTAGACGACAACTAGGAAAATATAATATCGATAATTCATCGAACTTGATTGAAATAAAAGCTGGAAAAAAAATCTTGTTTTATCACTCGGTGTACACTAAATACATACAAAACAGTGCAACTTGTTTTTTTCTTCATTGCATGTATAATAACAAAAAATGCTTATTCAACTTGGGGGAAAAAAAGCAGCCATCAAAAAACACGTATGTTCAAATGTTGGAACGTTATTATTTTTATTTAAAAATTTTTTTTAAACATTTAATTAAGTACTTAACTACTTCCACATTTAAAGAATTATGAGGAAAAATTCTATTTGTCCTGCCTCCCACGAACACGTAATGTTGATAATACAGTATATGCCTGAGTGCAGTATAATGATAAATTCTCTCGATAGCCTGCATTCCATTCGGTCAGTCCTGAGTATTTTACAATATTGATCGTCGGTTGTTAAGCTCATTGGTCCGATACGTGTAAAACCAGTTGAAGAAACTTCAAATGGACGAATGTACAATATTTACAGAGCTTTCGAAAAATCCGTTGAAAAATAAATTCAGTTGATTTTTCAAAAATCATGTGATTGTTGCGGAATCATTTTTCATATTTTGTTTTTTCATGAAAAGTACAATTTTCTGCGCTGGTCTAAGTACCTGTAAGTTTTGAATGATGTAACGCATTATCTTCATGTTAAATTCAGACGATTCAGTACTGTGAGATACTATGGCCTATATGTATCATATTTACTGGTGAAAAAAAAAATTTGGTTTGATTGATATCAAATCACCAGTGTTCAGTTGTTTGTTCTGTGGTCCGTGCAATTTAATTTATACCTCATGTGGTACTGTAGACTCTGTTATGCCCTACGAGCAATTTAGTGTTATTTTGAACGTTTAAAAATTCAACGATAACCAGCTCTTGAAATTTTTTCCTTCGATTTATAAAAATTTTTCCGTACCTTCCTACCTTTTGTTAGGTATTCAATAATGATAGACTGACGTGTATTGACGTCTTTTCCTGTACCGGTAACTGTTTTCTGCAGTGTCGTTGGACTGGCTGCAAATGTATCCAAATTTAATGTGTTTTGAATCAGAACCTAGGATATGACTACGATGACTGATTTGAGTTGAGAGTATCCTATCTGGCCAAGAATATTTTAAAAGTTGGTCAAGCTCACTTGAAGGTTTTTGGGGAGACACAGTCACTCTAGTAGTTTTTTAGATTCAAGTCAGTAGGTACTAATGTACATAAATTTTCTTTAATCAAATACTTGCCTACAAATATTCGATTGTAGGTACTAGATTTGTACACTTCCTTTTACTGCATAGTAGTGTTGAGTTATAGACATGATATCTACATGTAGGACATTTATCAACGACACGTGGCCATTCAACCTAATACACTCTGTTCTTTATAATTTTACATAGTACCCCCCTCTTTCTAGATTAAATGTAAACTAAGAGGTTTTCACATTTTGTATTAAGCCCCTCTTCTCACCAATAATTTTACCAAGTCAGTTCCGCTAATTCATTTTCTGCTAAGTAAGTATTTTTGTCATCTTTGAACTTCTAATACAAAACTGTTCCGTTCTTACCGGCATCAGTACAAAATTTCGATTGTAAGCCTGTACATATATAAAAGCTCCATACTTTCTGCATTCTCTTTTGACAACTTGAAAATTTATTTCAACAAGAAGGTATACCTGCGTGTTCCACCAAGTATAATATATCGGAACATCAGAACCTGTAGGCTATTCGAACGATGTTAGGTTTGATGTTTTGTTATTCCAGTGACGTGACGTTAATGACAAAGCCACGTGCTTAGATATGTATATACACGTTCGAGATGAATGCAACCATATCGTGAAAAATTTCTGTATTAATTCGGCACTTATCTTCATTCTTGAGTTTCTTTTTCTTTTTTTTTTTTTCACTCTGAACGATGTGATAGTTTTTATAATTGACATGGCTCGTATGGCTGTGCGCTCACCGACCGACTTGACAAACAACTGCCTCTGTGCTTACAAATGCTAAATGCTATTGATTGCATTTGCACAAAAACGCATCACCTGTTTGGTACTCGCGTGCACGAATTGAAAGCGAAAAAAAATTAATTACCAGATACTGGTAATTAGCCAAGCGGTTTACGCTAAATTAAAGGAAAACAATAGATTTTGTGTGTGAAAAAAAAAAAACAGGCGATGGGATGTCTCCGCTTTGATAGAAATATCGTGTGCCCAACTTTATGATACAGAAACAGAAAAAAAAAAAGGCGGAGAACAAGAAGGGTTGAAGAAAGAGAAAAAAAATCGCTTTTAATAAGATAAAATTTTTTCATATCAAAAGCAGAAAAGTCGGCATGAGTCTGTGGGCAAATGCACCGTCGATGATTAAAGTAAGTAAGCCCACTGTATTCAGTCGAAGGAGTGCAATATCGGCAGTGAGGCTTGTGGAAAGGGGGTGCATTCTGAGGGGAAAGGACGGCGCGCGATTTGCTTTTTATATGAAGATGTCATCGACCTAATTCCCAAGTCTTCTACAGTTAAAGTATCTATTTTGCAAAACTAATCGTTTATACTGAAGTAGTAATAAATAAAAAGGAGCTGGACATCGTAACAATGAGTTAAAGATCTTCGAGACTAGATAAACGGTGGCTAAGCGTCGTATTTCTCTTTTACAATATATATTATAAGCATTATTTGTTTTTTGTACTTTTGATTTTACGTACAGATAAACGAGGAAGAAACCTCAGAAGCTAACCTTCAACCTCCGCTCCAACTTTGCGATAGAGTATCATTTCTTTTTCTCTTTTTATTTTATTTTATTTTTTCTTTCCTTGCCGGTTTTTTAGTCTTTAGTATTACACAAATGTAGTTAAAAAGTGGACAATTCAACAAATTGGGATAAAAACAAAGTGGTTGACAACGAAAGATGCTGCAGTTCGCCAACATCGGCTGCATTGGAGGTCGATACTTTTTGGCCAAAAAAATAAGGCCTTGTTCCCTTTGGCAGTTTATCGTTATTTCAAAAATTAAATTTTCATCTCGAGCTTCACAATTTCTTGAAAACTACCAAAAAGACGATGAGAATATTTCAGTTTTTTTAATACAATTTTTAGTATTAATTTTTTACTTTATATGACTGTTTTTTCATTCTTTTTTGTTTTTTGTTTCTTTAAAAAAAATTGTTTCTTTAAAAAAAAAACCGAAAAAACATTGAGTATTTATTTTAACCAATGTGAGTGCAAAAATCTGAGGAAGTTAATTTGTAAACTTTTTTAAACTTGTGCGTTATATAATTCTCGTACTGCTGTGTGTCACATATCGCAAATATAAAAAAGTTGTACAAAAAACAAAAGTGAAATGTAGCTTACATTTCTCATTTAACTGATGACCTACGTCTGAATGAGGGACAGAGTTGCAACGTTAATTTTATGCTTCCTAATGTCTCTGTTCACCGTAATGATGATTTGAAACATAAAACATCGGAAAGATTTATTAGAAAAATTTTTAGAAGGACCATAGATGTTGATACTGTTCTGGAACATCATTTCAACGATTATGAAAACTTGTTTGAAAAAACTATGGTCGAATCTCTAGTTCTTGTTGTAAGAGCTTTTGAAAAATTCCGTAGTTTTTATTTTTTGTTAAAGTAAGTCTTATTTTTCGTGAGCTATTCGAATTGACTTATTTCTCTTACAAAATGAATTAGGTCTATGTTTTTGTCTCAGATTCAAAAAAAAAAAAATTCATTGTGAAATAGTCATCGATTTATATGTTGATTAATGGTACGTGATAGAAAATTATATTTACCGACTTAATCAAGAAACTTCGGCCAAACATTTTCGGATTTCTCTATAAATATATGGATCATGATTATTTAAAATGATTGAGACAATCAGCAAAGTTTTTAAATAAGCTTCTTTATTTATACCTACACAAATAGTATCAAAAAGCTCCGCCAATTTCCCCTCGTCATGTAATGCGGGAAGTATCTTTCCGAATATTTAAGGCGCAGAAGTGCCCTTCATGTACTTCGGCAAGTATTATTCTGTTGGCCGGGACTACAGTGTAAGTCCGTTTAGCGTCACAATTCGAAACATTAAATTTTTATTTCAATATTCAACTATATATTTATATACATGTATACGTGGCACATAATAAGATATACCTATTGACATATACTGTTTAGGTATTGAATTTTTTCGGTCCAGAATTTCAAAAACTTCCCTCAACAAAATCATTTTCAATTATAAAGTACGAAAATAAAATACATTCGATAGTTAATAAAAACATTGGCTATGAATAATACCCTCGTGGCGTCTTAAATTTTATTTTTGACTTTTAGTAAACCGGAGAGTAAAATCAATCTAGTAGACTTAGCCGACATCAGTTGGCAATTGGCAATAGTCATTCTATCAAATGTATGGTAGAACTTGCCGACGCGATGATAATTTCTCATTAGTACAATTGAAAAAATATGGTTTTCATTAACTTCAAGTAAAAAGTTCTGTTACAACCCGTAATAATTATAGAAAGTGAGTGAAAGTCTGCAATTAAGGCAAATTATTTCAGAATTGTTTTCGTAACTTTTTCAAGAAGTCGTTAATTTTTTTTTAGGAACATTGTTTATTTGTAAACGTTAATTTTGAAAAATGTATACAACAAGTATTTACAGGATAGGCGTAGATGTTTTCTTCTCGGAATCCTGATTTCCAAACGATGGTTGAATGCTTATTGATCAGGGTTTTCATTACGTAAAAATCAGCCTATTAAAATCGTTTTCATCGAAAGATTAAGTATGATTGTAGGCACCAATAGCTCAAATTCATATTATGTATGAAGGGCCTATGTAGCCTACATATAATCGCATGTGAATTTCTCCTTAACGCTTCACAGTTACTGATTTTTATTTGATAGTCTTTAAGTTTGATTCAAGCATATATAAAAAACTATAATTATGAAAGGAATTCGACCTATTGATTTTGCCGTTGATCGACCGAATGATATAATTATCCTGTAAACCTCTGTATAGTTTTTGTAAATTTCTTATTAACACAGTTCCGATTATAATTTATGTTTAATAGTCTCAACATTTGGGTCAAGCATGTAGTACTAGTATAAGAATTAGATTTATTAATTTTGATGGGTATTTTCGCTAGCCTACCCAAATATGATCCTTGCAAATTTTTTTTTGATAAAATCGAAATTCCAATTTTTCATTTCAGAATATGCCATTCTTGCTGAGTGGAATAGTATTCTCTGTGATTAAATCTTTAAAATGAACTGATTAATTATTCACCGGCTTGGTGGCTCAGTTATTTTGATTACGTTTTTTGGAAGTTTATTTTTATTTTTTGTGATGATCAGAATTTTCGGTTATCACTGAGAATGATTTGATGATTTGAAGATGCTTTATTGAAAACCTAATTTTTCTTGAGAATTTTTTAATCATTATGTTTTTATTGAAAAAACTATGTAGATACCTACCTGATTTTCTCAATTTGAAATAAGTGAAACCTGTCTAAGATTACTGGTTTGATTAAAAAATTTAATAAATATTGTTCAACTCTGTGAAAATTTCCATAATTTTTGGGAAATGAATTTTAATTCCAATTTTTCTTATAACTTGATGAATTTTTACTTTTTCACATCGAACCTGGAAAAATATCCGCTTCTCCAAACACATGATGACATTTTTCTGTTTTAGGTAGGGAAAATGCTGGAAGATTTGACATTAATGTGAATGATTATTTCTGAGAGCGTTTTGACTTTATATACCAACTCGTAGACGAGTTTTGCATTCATTTTATCAAATTTCCCTTTTCTTGGAACTGTTTTTGGAACATCTTAAATCACATTATTATTTTGTAAATTTTCGATTTTTTGAATTTTTATTATTATCAGGTTGTCAAAACTGTGTTTATTTGTATCGCGCTTATGGTAGTACTTTGTCTTTATATCTCTGTGTACTGTTTTATCTTTCCAATAGAGTGCAGTAAAATTCTTTCACCCATCCTTATTCAAGTCGTTTTTATGGTGGAAAAAAATATTTATAAGCGAACAATTGTTGACTATAGGATTGAACATGTTTGTAAGTAAAACGCATGTTCGTGTAATTTTTATTTTCTGCAAGTTAAAATTAATTTAATGGTAGTTTGTGAGTATGTATATTCTTTTTGTTCAAGTATTTTTTTTTGCCTTTAATTTTATTTTTTATTTTTTAATTCCACACCATACAACGTGGGTTTTCTTTTATTTTATGAGAGCAAACGATAACTTATTTGGTGCTGACAAGACTTGTAAAAGGCTTGGAATGAAAGTCACAGCTTTGTTTTTGTTCGGGCGCCATCAATTAGATGTTAATAAGTTAGCCGAATGAGACTTTTTTTTTTGCGAGAAATTCGCTTGTTCCTGGACTAGAACATGCGTCATTCTTTAAATTTGACTATTCTTCAGTGTTCTCCACACTTCAATGGCAAGCCGATATTTTTGAGTAGACATATGTACATGATTATCATATCGAAGAGAAGGTTTTTTTTTTGTATAATTATAAATAGTTGTACAATTTCTCCGCGACATTATGAAAGCATGGCTTTCTTAAAATGTTTATAAATAGAAATTTTGTTGTTAAATGGTGATTCAGTCAGAACCTATTAAATTTGTTCATTGTTTGTAAATCTGAGCTTAAAGTTATGAAAAACGAACTTTTAAAGAGTAGGTAACTCTTGGCTTTCTAAAAATTTTTCTTGCTTCACAAGAAACCCAATTAGGTTTGTAGGAAAAACATCAACTATTGGTGTATTTTTACAACTATTACATTCAGTGTCACTGTAGAATCTGGGGAAAAGCATCGATCCAGAGTCGTAGATCACGAATATGTAGCTAGGTCACTCTAATTCTTCTGTAAGTGCATAATATATATGCATTCCTATCTAAAGGACCTCCACCCTTCACTCTGATTATTTAGCCTTCACTAGGAAAATTATTTTTTAGTGACATAGGTTGGCGGTATATGGGCAATTATTTGACATAAAATTCAACCATCCAAGGGGGTACAACCAGTATTCTTTTTTCCTTAATTTTTTGCAATAATTATGGACTAATGGTGTTCCCTTCCTTCTAAATTCATCATTTTGACTTTCAGGTATGCACTTACAGATATGCTTCATGAAATATGCCCTGAGTAATGTTGCAGTCAAATTGAACTATTCTGTATAAAGTGAGTAAGTTTTTAACACACCATAGGAAAACTACCTTGATGCATTAAAAATTCAGTACCGATGCCTTTTCTTTAGAAATGAAACAAATAATAAGTTATTATTCGATCCATCATAGGTTGTGATATGCCAATAGGGGTTGGCACATTCTGCAATAAAACAACTCCTTATAACAACACAAATCATTAAAACTCTTCATTTACCTTGAACTTACCATACAGCACAACTACATTCAACGTTACCCAGGTCCAATTTAAAACAATATAATATAATGCCAGGATAGCCAGCTTGTGGTTTGAAAATATTCACTACAACCTCCGTGTGTGCATAGTGGAAATTTAAATCTGAACAGTCATTCACAGTACCTTATCCCACACAATGATTGAATCTTAATTCCCACCCAAACTAATATTAGAACATAATCACCCCATATTAGCCAGATAATATTAAACTCAGTTTAATGAAACATGACGTGTAATTAACAAATAAAATAATACGTACATAGTTAAGTACCCGATGTTAATTGGGGGGATACGATTGTTTGTGCTATCACGCCTTGTCATCATCACTGGCATCATAGCCACATGGTGCGTTATGTTTTTCTAACATGTGAGTTGTTGTTTTGAATTCCCAAGCCAACAGTCCACAGAAATAGTGACTTCTGATATGAGACTATCACTCAATTTCCTCCACATCCCTCCTCCTTAGAGTGATGTTGAACGATGATGGCCTAAATCTGTGTTGATACATAGCAGCCTAGCTATACCCTTTATCGTTGTGCTTGCATTGCAGCACTGGGGGAATAGTATTGAGGACGTGACTGAATGGGCTATCACGCCTCGTCATCACCATTGGCATCCTAGCCACTAGTGCATCGTCATGTTTTTCTAACCTGCGGGTTGTCAGTATGAATCCCCAAGCTGACAGCTCACATTAATACTATACAACTGTTTAATCTGCAAGGATCCGGTGAAAACAAATTTTTTTTAATAAAAGAATCAGACTGTTATGAACAAATTTTAATACTTGATAAAATTAAATATTGCTATAATAAGCTCTACTTAAACTGAACTAAATATGTAACTTATTTGGATGAAGCCAGTATTAGAAGTAATTTCTCTCCTTGACTAAAGTCCAGAGCAAGCTTCAAAACTTTGATCCATGAGAGAAATTATCAGACCTCAAGGATTGGTCATCTTTACTGAAATAACAAAGAAAGACAAATTCTAAAGGTCTTTAAAAAGCAACTGAGATCAGAAAAACTCCATCAAAAGCCGACAGTCTTATCTTCTTTCCACCTTGAATCTTGTAGTATATCTCAGAGTGTTCGTTATTACATGTGGCAATGAGAATAAAAAGTAATTTGCAAACCAAATGAAAGGTGTCGTAAATACTTTTTCCCCTTAAAATATACATATTTTTACCAATGGGTCTCTGCGTTTATAGGCTTGTAATAAATTGGGAATCTGTGGAGACTCTGATTTTTGACCTATAGTTATGAAACTCTGTATAGTGTTAGAGGCTTTCATGGCCTACGCATTCGGGTAAAAAATTTTAAAATTCATCCTGCAGTTTTGGATGGAGGGGCTTTCACAAACCCTCCATATTTTCATATCAGTAACTCACGCAAATTGAAAGATTTTTGCTTGAAATTTTGTTGGTTGTTAGAAAATATTAATGACTTTAGTGATATTGAATTTGAGTGAAAGTGGTTTTCTGGTTTTCATTTGGCAATGGATACAAAATTTGACACTTCTGGAAAATACACTTATTAAAGTTAAACGTACGGAAGAGATATTTTTTTCTTTTGCTTTTTACCGAATTGATAGATAATCAAGTTTTTCGCTTTTTCAAATTCTGTATTGTTTTATAAAATACCTATGTAAAAGTTTGAAATTGTAAGAATACTAAAAATGTTTGAGCGGAAAAATGTTATTACTTTATATTTCTCTCACTAATTTCGTTTTCTGGCTGTATTCTGAAGACTAGCTAGAATTTCTAAAAAAAAAAAAAAAAAAACTTATGAGGACTGTTCTATTTAGAAAAGTGCAGATTTAGTTCTCTAAAAGAGCTGTTTGATTTTTCAGAATAAAACTCATTTCCTTTTTATTAAAAATAAAATATTTCAATTGTTCTGTTTGACATACCTAACCAATACAGAGCTGAAACCATCGAGTTACACTGTAAAGTGTGAACTCGTCCTGGCCTACGTTAGGTGTAGCCCTTCTCTTCTGTATCGAACGCTTTAGAATTTCAAAAATTATTTTCACCAAGTCATAAGTATCATTCGTCTTTAATGTTATATCAATTATAAAAATTTTATTTAATTACACGAATGATTAAATCGTTTGAAAATAAAGAGACTGTTAATTTCTCATGGTTTCGACTCAATCGCTTTCATGTTCAACTTTATTTTTATTTCGGAAAGAATAAACATTGTATCTGTTGCTGACAAATACCTAAAAAATATTTATCTATTGTTCTTTCACATCTAGTGATCTACCATTCGTTTTTAGACTATCTAATGAATTAATGTTCCTCATTTGAAAAAAAAAAAAAAAACATTTGTCGGCTCATGTTTGGTGCTATGTTAACATCTGGGTACACTTCTTTTTTCCGGGTTCTATGAGCTGTTTTACACGTGAAGCCCATTTTCGAACGTGGTTTTTCATTAAGAAGACGATACTCCGTATAAAATTTTTTTATCATAGCCTACTCATTTCATGTGCATGGAGTGAATTGCTTTTCAGTAAAGATAATTCATGTCAAAACTCTGTTCTTAGTGCTCGCATGATGTGTTTACACTAATTTCATACTTTAATTTAATTAGACCTTCTATTAATTCGCGTAGCTCCGGTTTTCGATTTCAACTTCAATTAATTTCTACGGTACCTACCCTTTTTTGTTTGATTTTTACTTCCTGGTTCACTCCAGTGCTTTGTGTTTATAGGTAGAATTTTCACCCAATTATGTCGAGATAAATTTTTAAAAGTTTTTTTGACGACCTTGGGATGGTTTTGTCCGAAAAACCATAGTACGACTGCCAAAACAATTTGGGAGTCTAATCGCTATAGCTGTGTAATGCCGGATTTTAATTTCTCGGAATAAATGATTGGTTGATGTGAAGTTAATTTTAACGTCTTTTTCCATAATTGGGGTCCCCTAATCAGTAGAAAAACAGTCTCCAAGATTTTTTTTTGTTTATTAATGAAATCCTAATGGGAAAAAAATAGAAGGTTTGGTCTCGGTTGCGTAGTTCTCTAGAAAATAACCAATAATTCTTGTCTTGCAAAACGTGACCACTGAATCATTGGCGGTATTAATTGGTAGAAGTGGCGGACGTGATCTTCTAGATAATATCTGCAAATCGTTGCACTCCCTTTTGCAGGAGTTTCTTCCGCATTACGCTAAAGAAGAGATCATTATTGTATCCCATAAAATTGGTATGAAAACGTTGTTTGGTTGTATCTTGATAATAAGAATTGAATGCCAATGAGATATGGCGTTCTGAAAAATTTTTTACAAGTTCGAATTCGATGAAATGAAAATTTGTAGAATGTTGAATTAATTGACGATGCTTATTTGCAATTTTCCTTTGGTCGTTGACGAAGACTGAAATATTTCCCACCATTTTTTTTCTGCTATGGTGTTCAAAAATGACAGGTATTTTCGTTCTAGATTCAACTTGCCTTTGTATAATTCCGCTGGTGTGGGCAAGAATTAGAATTCAATTGGACTAAATATTTACCCTTTATAAATATTCAGTTTAAAAAGTTGCTGAAATATTCTTTTAAAGGCAGGCGTAAGATATGTTTTTTACAAAAAATTTTTAAATTAAATCCTTAGCTTTCTCTGACAGCTGCATCGTTTAATGTTAATCAAGCATCACCTACGTACTTAACTTTTTACCCAGTTTGTTTGGTAATGGGGTATTAAAATTGACTTTACAAAGAGAATGATGGTGGGGATAGAGAAAATTATCCATTTCATGAGAAAACAATACAGTTGGTACAATTTTCCTATTTTGAACTTTTTTTTTTAAGGTGTTTGCACGAGGTGATAAAAACACTATTAAAATCACCATTTTCCTTCTTCTTGTCGTTTTCTTCCTGCTTTTTCTTCAGCCAGTTCTATGTTTGCGAAGCCAGCGATGCACACTAATCGATTAGTTCAACTAATCGGTTACCTTGATTAATCAAATAATCAAATTATTTTTGAAAAATTAATAGATTAATCGATTAATCGAATATCATTCAGGCTTGGGCAAGAATCAAAAAATTTTAATAAAATAAATAGACGAAATAGATAAGGAAAATCCTTCTTGTTGGCTATTGCAGAAGAAACCTTGTCTATTTTACCTTATAATTGCGCTTTCAAAAAATGAAGTTTACAAGTTTGTGTAAAAATAAAAAACGGTAAAATCAAATACTTCAAATAATCGATTAATCGAACAGTTTTCGATTAATCGCTCATCACTAGTGAAAAAAAACCCTATTGCAACATCGTTTGTTGATGTATCTTCTTATGTATATAATAGAAAGTTGACAAAAAAACTTGTATTGTATGATTATGCTACAAATTTCGTTACGTGCCACACACGTATGTATTTATAAACTTTTGAAAGGAGAGTGTTTTAAGGTTTGGAGACCATGATTGGAAAAATTATGTTGAAATCTTTCCGAAATTTTGACATGCCATCTTCCGCTATGGGGTAGATTCGACCAAATCTTTACCTAAAAGTAGGAGAGAGCTAGGAGTATGCCAGTGTTCCATCTTAACACACACCACAATAAATTTAGGCGTGGAAAACTTAAGAGAAGGTTGCTGGTTTTTGTGAATCAGAATATAATTCTAATCGTCTCCGTAATTCATAGAAAATTTTGCCAATAAATCTATAATTTTCGTTGACTTCCCGTTTTTTTGTACATGTATCTTGTTTCGCCGAATCTTTTGTTGTCTGACTTGCTTATAAAGTTTGAACGTCTTTATGATATTTGTGAATAAGTTTAATTTTATTGTGACTTTTCTTCTGCGTATAACTTCGCACATCAGACAATTTCGGTCGACAATTTCGCATTTTTTAACAGTTCGGCGGTATAGGTATCTATTACAAAATCATATTCTCATTAATATTTTTAAACTAATATATTTTTATCCAAGAAAATCATAAACAAAAACGATAACTGAAAAATTTTGTGGTTTAATCCTAGTTGATAAAATTGAATAATCTTTATTGCTTTAGTATGTGAGGTACATTATAATTTGCAGCAGTTCACCGATTACTAATAATTATTTATTAAGAAAAAAAAAAATCAAAATTATTCGTTTGGTAGCCTAACGACGTTGTTATGTTGTTAAAGCATCTATAATCACAATAACTGACTTATATAGCCGCTGGTAACTTGTATCTGTGTTCAATTATTTTGTAATCGTTTGACGTTCTCCTGGTTTCCACCCATGAGTTGGCGAGTAAGAATGTAAAAAATGAAATAGTCGCAAAAAAAAAAAATTAAATATTTTTTGATACTCTCTAAACCGTAAGATTTTGGCTTAAGTTTCCTCTAAGAATCGTGCGCAAGAATTCGTCGTGGAAACGATATTGTTTTTTAAATTGAAAAGAGAAAATTTGTTATTCATAATGTAAACGTAGTCATAATTCAAAGATTTGGGTGTATTATCTTTTTAAATAACTACCTACCCGAAAAAAGAAATTAAAAAAATTATATTAAAATTAGTCAGTCAACTAGAATAAAAATTGAGTTTATCAGTCAAAATTGTAAAAGTCTGATTTTTTTTTTTTTTTTTCGTAAGATTATGTTTGATATTTCAGTGAAATATTAAAATTTTGTTTTAATAAATAGATTATGTTCCAGAAAAAGGACTTGTATTTCAAAACACAAATTTAATAAGAAAAGCGATTAAAGAAAACGAACATTTCTTATCATCGTCAGTTTGTTGCTTGAGTTAAGAGTGAAACTAAAAATATTTAACCGTCACTCACTCAAGATTTTAATTAATCAGATGGATGAACTTGATGCGGATTACTGGACAGCAGTGTATCACAGATACATATTTCGTATCATGATAAATTGTTAATAAAATGTACTTTAAAGTAAAGTAATTGAGTGTAAAGGAAAAATGACAGGGAACTTTGAACGCAATTGTATCGTGAAGATAGATGATGGAATACTTCGACCTGCGGCATGCGAAAAAACAAGTCTTCTTCAATATTATGGAACTTCAAATTGTTTCTATAGGTCATTTTTTTTGTCTAAGGTCACAAATTTTCTTATGTTTGTAAAAGTTTCTTTAAAGAACGCGAGAGATGCAAGCAGTATTTCTTACACCCAACCAGCCCCCCGAAATTCTTGACATTATATTTCTTTCATTATGCATCAAATTATACCCAAGTCTATTTATGTTGAAATTAGTGTGGAGTACAGATCTTTTAAAATTAGATCGACAGATCAATAGATCGAAAGATCGCGATCTCAGATCATTAGATCACTTCAAAAAAATAATCCAATTTTGAGATCCAGATCGCCATTTTCAGATATTTTAGATCTTTAGATCTTTAGATTAGATTGTTTGTAATAACTTAAGTAGCTACTCAGATCAGATAATCATATATGATAATAAAAATAAATTAATGAAAGACTCGAACGTATTGTTCTACTTTTAATTTTGTCCTTTTTTCTCATTTCTCAATTCTTACATATGGAATGAGGTGATGAGGAGGAAATTAGGAAGCGATCCGAAAAATCAGAAAACTATCTAATTAATTAGATCGCGATCTAGATCTCCTTGATTGATCTATCGCCCCACTGTGTTTGAAATTCGCCTGGCATTATAGACAGTTTTTCCTTATTCTTCCTGACTGAAAAACCAAAACAGAATGTTTTGTTTCCTAATATTTTAAACTCTTGCTTGATGAAATGCCGAGTATGATTTATTGTGTATCATACGAATATAATTTAAATGTTTAGTAAGAACCTAACAAAAGTTACATGAGAAATTCAGTAAGTAGCTCAGTCATCATTGGTAGGTACATAATTTAGGTACTATTTAATGCTGTCAAATTCTTGCTATTTTTTACCCTTTTCATCCTTTCTCCATAAAAACGCAATGCATTTCCCTGATGGGTCTGTCGGTTTCCTTGAATGATTGCCCTTTGACATATTTCGGAATATTAATTTTAAGGCTAACTAGACGTTATTCAGTAAGAATGATAGAATTCCTCCGTCAAATATGAAAATAGCATGTAGAAGTTTTCCCAAAAAGTCTTGTTACGCTACTCTTCGGCAGCGTTTAATTGGATCATACATCCAGTGATTAGAGAAAATAATTAAGGCCGTTTCACGGAAATTGATTAAATTTAAACATGTAATTCGTTTAAAATTTATTGCTGGCGTTTGAAGCTACCAACAAACCGTAAAAACTCGTATCATGTTCTTGAAATATGTAAGCGACGGTTAGAACCCTTTTTTTTTTTCTATCTTTTTCTCACTCTTTCTCATTTTCAAAGACTTGATGTGCCAAGAGAGTTCGTTTTAGAAATTACGATTGCCGGATTCTTCTTTTTCCAATACCAAATTTATTTATTCTGTATATTTTCATTTCGTTTATTTTCATACTGGTAGTTTAATAAGATGCCTGAAACAAACCTACGATTTGAGAATTAATCGAGAACTGTTGTTTTTTTTCTTTTCTCTATTTCTCCTTCACTATAGGAGATTTATGTAAATTTTGCCTCACGAAATATGTGTAATTCGAAAGTCAGTGCTCTACATGCGTTATATATACTTTATCTGGAAATTCAGAATTTGCAGCCTGTAAAATTTTTTCAACTGTGTAAGCTGTTACCAAACTTTAGAAATCTTTATTATTCGTATTTTGAATTATTTTTCGAACCATAGTTAACTATGAAGTGCAGTTGCACTGAACCTCTGAATCATGATTTTTGTCTAATGAGTTACAATTATTATTTCGTCTAGCATGTTGGACTCTAGAACATGGGTAATGCACTAATGGAGTATCTTAGTGTACGTAATTTCACATGTGTAGTTTTCTGAGTTGATGAAGACTTAAAAGTGATCACGTGTATTCACAAGCATTGTTTTAAGTTTTTCGTTATTGTGAAGACTGAAAATTTATTTCAACTACCTACTTAAAATACATTTGCCTCATTAAAGTCGCATCATATTTAATTAATTTGTGATGACTTAAATTTTTCTGCAAACAAAAAGTATTGAGTATGTTTTTTTTACTCATTGTTCGAGGAAAAATTCCTCTGCACATCCAAAGTGTAGGTTAAAATAATTTTCAAAGATACAAGAAGCAATTCGTGTGACTGTTCTAATTAAAATATTTACATTCAGGCAATAAGCCTAGACAGGCCCGGATCTATATGTCTTTTGTACTTGTAGGCAAAAAACTTTTGACTGATCTCCAGATGCAGCGGGACGAGTTTGGGATCGAACCCCCCTGGCCCCCAAAAAACACCATGTATGAATGTTCTAGAATACCAAAAAAATTCAAAAACAATTTTTGCTCAGTTTTCTTGCGAAATTGTTTAGTCTCTTTGTAAAACCCCATCCGCAGGTAAATACTACGTGCAGTCATGCTTTCCATTTCTTCGCTCTCATATTTCAATTTTTTTCCTCTTTTTTAGCCAGTAAAATAAAAATGAATCGAAATAGGAAGAGGGAAGTGGAAGAGAGAAATAGGTAACTTAGTTATAAAATTTGAGGTGTTGTTTTTAAAACAGTTTATTCATAAGTCTCTATATTTGATTATGTTCTTTCAGAATGTGATCCTAAAGAAACAGAAATAGTTGTTTCCAGCCACGTATTCAGAATTTTTCCTTGGGAAAATGGAAGGGGATAAAAATTCTGTCCTAATATTAAAAGGTCTGTTTAAAATAGGAAAAAGTACAGAACATGAGCCATCTTTAAAAATATTCAGTTTGATTTGGGATCAAGGTTGTACCCATACTTTATTTCCAGGAAGCGTTTTACATGAATTAAGGAAATAATATTGCGAGCGGCGTGAGAAAAAAAAGATTAAGTGATTTTTATGTTCCAGAACATTCGTATGATACAGCAATTGTTTTATTTTTCAGTGTGTGGGGACTCTCTCCTATGAGGTATAGGGGCTCGGACCCCTTGACGACAGTCGCCGCCCTAAAGGGCAGGCAAATTATTCGTCCACGTGACGTAAAACACACTAAGTACGTTCAATCGTAATTACCTGCAAGTACATGCAGGTAATGTACGAGTACCGAATCGTGACATAATAAGACAATGTCACGATCCGTACACAAACTGGCCAGCCATCTCTTATCTCGGTAGGGGATGATGCGACCTGGCCTCCCTCACAGACGTACGTATATTCTTACGTACATGTCTTTGTGTGCGTGTAAATAAGCCGTATATAAACCACCCAAACCGGCTCTAATATCGCCAGTGTTTGCCTTGGTTTTGGCTTACCCGTACTTATGTACGAAGTGGTTGAACACGCTTAAATTCTGTTGAATTTCCTTCTGGTGAGAATATCTCTCACAACAAGGTATTCCACAGTGGTGACCCCAACGTGATTTTTGGCTATGTCGTGAGGTGTTCTTAGGCGCGTTGCGCTTTTACAAAAATTTGGCGCGGTGCACTGGCAAGAAACTCGCTTGCTCAGCAAATATAAAAATTTTTTGCAGACTAAGACACTATTTTAGGTTGTCGAAGTAGTCTGCTGAAGTGGGAACTTACACCCCTCTCTTTAAAATATATAAACAAAGAGAAACAAGATAGTAGACCTGGAGGAAGAAGGTTGGACTCATCCCCCAACCCCTCGACTTTGACTTGACACTCTAAGAATTTACCAAATACTGAAGGAGGCCCTCAACACCCAGAATTAGCACGACTGGGAACTACAATAAATAAAGAACAGTTAGCAGATAAAACGTTGAGAAGTGGTCAAACATTAAGCCGAAGTTCTGACCCAAAAACACCTGTCCTACAAACACACTAGCCAGTGTTTTTGACCAGCAAGGAAGGAAGTAGTTCTGTGGAATACGCTTGTCATCAGAAAGACACAGCAATGGTCCCACCACCCAATGGAAATGAAAACCCACAACCATCGCAAGGAGGAAGTGCTCAGCCACAGCTGACACCTGAACTCTTGGCACAAATTATGCAGATTTTGCAGCTACAGCCAGGACAGAACCCCAGCTTCTACAGACAAAGGATAGAGATCCCGGAATTTCTGCCCAATGAGGTAGAATTATGGCTGACCCTATTAGAAGGCAGGTTCAAGATGGAGAATATAACCCTGAACCAGCGGTATCTACACATCTGTGGAGGCATGCCCCCACAGATGATCTGCCACATTCCGGACATCATGGAATGCCCTTCGACAGAAGAGGACAAATATGCCTGGTTTGTCAAGAAGATAAGAAATGTGTTTGGTAAAACTAAAAACCAAATAATTGACGATGTGATGGGTGGTATGAAGATGGGGGACGACAAACCCTCAATCTTCACAGCGAAATTGAGGCAGAAGGCGGATAATATCGTAGCCCCTTCTGTCATAGGCAACCAATTTTGCAAACAACTTCCCCAAAGTGTTGTGCAATGCCTAGCCACTGTGGGTTCGACCTTGATAAACACATCCGCAGACTTGGACTTCCCTGCGAAATCAGCAGATAATGCGCTGGAATATACCAGGTCAAAGCCTGTGGTAAGTGCAGTATCTGCAGAGACTGGAGAGATTGCTCAACTTCGAGCTCAAATAGCTCAGTTTACTGATGAAATGAAACGGAACAAAAGCCAAAGCTCAATGAAATCCAATAGTAGCTGGCGACAAAGATCTAAAAGCAGAAACAACAACAATGACAGAAGCAACAGCAAAGGACGACAGTCCTGGTCCAGAGACAGCAGATTTACTTCCAACAATAGGGGTTAGAGTTCAACTCCCCCGAGAACATCATCTCCCAAAAACCAGTCTCGAAATTGGGATGATTAATGTTGTTTTTTCCATAACAGTTTTGGCGTTGAGGCCACCAAATGCAATAACAGGTGCAAATGGTGGGGTAAATCCTATACCAAGGATGCGTCAAACTAGAACAAGGGGCCATCTATGCGGCCAAAGACTCTTCGGAAAAATACTCATGTCGCCTGTTCATAAAGGACAGGACGAACAGGAGAAGGTACTTAATCGACTCGGGTGCAGACCTGAGCATTTTGCCTGTCAACAAAACTCAAAAAGTACTCCCTCCAAAATACTATCTCCGTACTGTGAATGGTCAAAACCTTCCAGCTTACGGACTAGAAACCTGCAAAGTCAACATCAGACTTAAGAAAATCATGACGTGGTCCTTCATGGTTGCAGATGTTCCAAACCCGATCCTGGGTGCAGATTTCCTTGCACATTTTGGCCTGATCATTGACCTCAAAAATGGCAAATTGATCGATAGCGAATCTAAACATTGTGTGAATGGCAAAACGCTAGCTTACAGATTGGACACAAATATATCCAGCTGAACCAAAGTCGACATACAACTCTTACGGATCCTGTCTGACTATCCTGGAGTCACTCAACCATCAATTTGCAGGAATCCTACCTATAAACATGACACTGTTCATTACATAGAGACAAAAGGACCACCTTGCCATGCTAGAGCATGAAGGTTACTGCCTGACAAACTCAAAGCAGCATGGGAGTACTTCCATCGCATCATCGAGGAGGGTCTCTCACGACAAGGTATTCCACACAGTGATTCTGTCAGGTTTTTTCTCCTTCAAGTTATAAAATTGGCCGACTCTCTGAAGCTGCGCCTGTAGCCAATCGCCTGCATTGCTGTAGCCTAGAACCGGCCCTAGACGGCCTATTTCTTGATTAGTACCTAAATTAAATAATAAGTTTGACGAAGTGATATTTTTCCATAGATCTACACTACAGCCGTATAGTGAGTCTTAGTTTTGCTTTTGATTAGTTATGTCTTTCTCTTAGTATTGCTTATACAGTCAGATTCAGGTTGTCTTAGTTTCGTTCTTACTCAAAGTTTTTCATTATTATCAATTGCTAAATTAAACTTATTATTCATAACCTTTTGAAGTATGTTAGAAAAAAAAATTAAACTCTAACTAAATTTTTCAAATAAGTATTACAAGATTGAGAACATTATATTGTTCGTTTACATTTGGGCGTGATGCTCATCACTGCAGCTTGCGCATTTAATTATTTATCACTTCTTTAATAAAGTTGTAATTAGATACATGCTGTTGAAAATGCTCCAGTAACAAAGAAATGTGTTTTAATTCATTGAAGCTCCTACTGTAACTCCATGAGAACCTTTCCTGAAAAAGAGAAAAACTTGCCAAATATACTTAAACGTAAAATTGAATCTGATTTGTCTTTGGAATTGAACTGAGCTCAAAACTTTTGTCAATATTGTTCCATTACCTACTTTTGACGATTAGGGAAAAAATCGCTTTGTTTTCAAATCTTCTGTCTCTTGATTGGTTTCTTCATGTAGAAATGATTTCAAGTTGTTCCCTTATCGCGCATCTAGAGGTTTGGGCTTTGGCTACGTGATTATTTTACCCAAACACTAAATTATGTATTCTCATGTGAAAGTGGCGGCGGTTCTATAGACAAGGTAAAGAGCATTTGCTTTGAGCAAATCCTTGAAAAATAAAGGCTTGACATTCAAAGCATACTCTCAATAATGAGAATATGCTCTAAAATGAGCAGATGCTCGAGAACTTACGAGCATTTTCAATAGTTCTGGTTTCTGGTCTAAACAAATGAATAATAAGTTTACGAAAAATCAGTTTTCAAAATACAAATGTATTATAAGATTAAAACGCTGTTTTTACTGCAGCGCCCTTACACCACTGTTTCCCGTACTTCGTTTTGTTCTCGAGTGAGTACACTATCCAATGAACATCCACAAAGTATAAATTTTGTCATCGCTTAACAACTCACGGAATATAATGAGTAAGCATAATGAAATTACTACAACCTGCAAGTTTGCAACCGATTACATCTTGTTTTAAGAGGCAATATTAAAAATGCTCAAATTTTGTCATCGCTTAACAACTCACGGAATATAATGAGTAAGCATAATGAAATTACTACAACCTGCAAGTTTGCAACCGATTACATCTTGTTTTAAGAGGCAATATTAAAAATGCTCTAGCATGCTGAGCAAATTCCTCAGCCTACTCAGCATTTGCTCATCAATAAGAAATGCTCGACCATTTACCATCACTAGTATTCTATCAGCATGAATTTTTCAATCACATACTTGAGCACCAATAGAACGAAACCCCTAAATACACTGCCATTTTGGGTTCGGAATGTGTCGACAACCGATCTCGAATTTGCAACCTTTCGATTGTAAAGCCAAACACCTAACCACCATACAGCGTAGATCACATCTGATGAATACCGAACTAGTTTTCTTTAGCGTTGTCACCAAAATTTTTGTGCGAGATTTCTTGTGTTTAGTGCTTTTTCTTTATTTTTTTTTTTCGACATCTTCTGTAATCACACGTTCGCAGACGTCGCATTCGAATAGCTGTACATGTTACCAGCCTAGTATACTGCCTGAAAGGTTTATTTTTCGATTCGTTTGTGACGCATAGGCTTCTATTCCGTAAAGGCCGTCTTTGGCTTCGAAAAAGGATAAATATCCGATAAATATTGCGTAATGGTTGTGTGAAATCCGAATTGGAGCCTTTTCTCTGTTCGCGAATAAACTGCACACGTCTGCGGAATTCGTTCGCAATTTCGAGTAGAAAACGTAAAAAATGAGAGTTTCTTTTTCTTCAGCTTTTTCTCACTCTCTTTTTCCTTTTTCTTTTCTCTTTTTTTTTTGTATGTGTGTGATTTTATTTGCTTTTATTTTATTTTATTTTTTTTCTACGTTGAGAGCAGTCGTAGCCAACGAGACAGACACTGGTGTAAAGTCGGGCTACACGAAGCACAAACTTCGTCTCGAGATGCACGGACCTGTCTAATAAAAAGTAAAATACCGGTATAATTAATTAATTGACGTAATAAAAAACGAAGGCACGCAAATAGGGTGGTAGTGAAGTTGGCAGGATCGATTGGATTGGATTGGAACTGACTCTTTCATACGTATATGATACTGTATAGATATATATAGTACCGTATATATGTATATGTGTAAGTTAGTGCCGGGGACATAATGGGAAGTTGAGCGGCCCGCGGATATATATGTGTATGTATGTTTGTGGTCGAACTGTTTTCACTGCGACAAGCAAAAGCACTTATCTCAGTACCTGTTTAAATACACCTTATAATCTATGATCGTTTTTAAAGTCGAAGAATGTATTCGATAGGTGGCTTTAGGTGTTAACGCGCAGTTTTTTCTACGGGCTTAAACTTCTCTTTCTCCGCGGCGGCAGCTCGATCCGCTTCGTGTGATTTTATTTTAGTGCCATTTGCATTTTGCTCTGCTCTGCTCTGCTCAGCAGCTCTGCTCTGCTGCTCTGTCAGTGAGAGGTACTTTCTACAGTCGGATAGGTATTTCGCTTTAATTAATTAATTTTCGTCTACGAGCAGGTGATACGGTATTTATGATATACGTCGGATATTGCTCGACTAATCGTTTTCATCCGCCAGCAGTAGGTCTACATAGTTGAAACGCAAACGGTGCTGCTGAGTCACATCAGTCGTCTGTTCGACGTTAAATTGATTACTGCCGATAAGATTCATCGATTTTTGGCATCAATAAATTCAACCATATCTGGCACCTCCGCAACGCTATACGATAAATCTCTTTAGGCTTCAACTACACTTTTTATTGCTCATCTACGTGAAGGTGTTGGTATAATATGCATAGCCTATGCCGTTGATCATTGTATCGGTTCATTTAGTTAGATTACTGTACTGCTTCAGGTTCGTGCAAGTAAATCCAGTCCGTATCTTCGGTATGACGAAATTGAATCACAAACCGTTTAGTTTGTTTTATTTCATCATCTTCTTTATTTTATTGTTTCGGTTGTTTTTTTTTTCTGAACAATTTTTCAATTTTTTTTTCTATTCTTTCGTTTGATCTCGATTGGTTTTTTTTTTTTTTTTTTTCCCAACATCGATATCTTGTTCTTAATTCATTTTCATCAGACGACCGTGTATTTTTTAAAACGGCTATTCGTATTAATAATATTCACGATTAAATAGTACAAGAAATTTATCTCGTTACTTTTTTTTTTGGTTTCCTCCTTTTTTCCCTATCCTCTCCTTTTTAAACGTTCGGAGCGTTTAGAAATCTTTGTGTTTTTATTTTATTTGATACGTGAGCGAATGACATTGTTTTAATTTTCCAGCACGGTGTTAGAATTTTTGGTACAGTCGGTGTTGAAATAAAATTTTCGTTCAGTTCTTTGAACACTTTTCCGACGCTTATATAAACCATGTTGGTTGTAATCACTTTTTGGGTTTTATGTTATTCAAATTTTATTCGATGGTACCGGTCGGTATTATGTCGTGTGATGCTGCAGCGTTTATAGAGAACCTTCCAAAATTAATGTCATTTATAACGTAGTATGGGGTTCGTTCGGTGCAAAAGTTGTGGACGTATTTATGGCATGTTATCTTCTATATATCGAATTCGTTATTACATTCAATCGATATATGTTCACAGTCTGATCATTTGCAAAACATTTGGAAATTATGTAGATACCATTTGTCTATTTGTCTTCTCCTTCGAGCAAAATTTTAGCTGCGGTACCAAAGTCTTATTTTCATCTGACTTCGCATTTATCATTTGCTGAAATTCCATTTTATTGAATGCCTGGTTTGGGGTAAAGTTGGTTCTATTCGTGTGGGTTCTAAAAGGATCTGCCCTACCTACTGCATTCAAAGAATCTGACTCTGGATTAGATAAAGGAAAAAAATTGAATTTTTACGACTACTCCGAGATATTAACTTCACAACCATGTGCGAGCTAATTAGTGTCTGTTCAAATAATTATCTATGACAGAAAACTACCTCCAAAAAAATTAATTAACGACTAATACAGATGTTCCCAAACTTTTTTTAGCCGTGACCCAAAACCAACTAACTGGTTAATAATTTCGACCTATGATCACTTTTCAGGTCAATTGTTACCATTCTTTTTAAAGAACATACATTAGCCTACCTACTGTTTTTCGGGAGGTCAAAATTTTAATGAACCCTGATTGGACAAATGTGACATGATTATGTGGAACTGTTGTAGAATATCGTAAGAAACCTTAATATAATTTAGAGATTTCCAAAGTGGGTATAAATAAAAAATATCACTGACACCTACGTATAGGTAAGAAACGAGAGGCTGCATGAGTTCAACGCTTATTTATTATCTGTGTTTACTATTTTGAAAGGAAATCGTTACTATCATCACGAAATACGAAAATTGGCTTTATATTTTGTCATTCAAACTACATCAAAGAAAATTTAAAAATTAAGGACATCACTTTTGTTAGTCTTAGCCTTCTCAATGCCATTATTGAAGTAAGGAACATTCCACGTGTAATTATACAAGATTAATTAATGTATTTTAAACAGGTTCTGGCAGGGCCGGATTTAGGGAGTGCAAAGGGTACAACTGTACCGGGCGGCATATTTTATAGGGCGACACATTTTTTTTTTACTGTATGACAGGGAAAAAATATTTAATTAAACTTATAAATTTTTAATGTAGTAAAAACTGCTGATAAAAATCCATAAAAAAATTTTTTGGGGATGGGGTGGGTTGCTAAAATTATAAAAATAAGAGGGCGCAAAAATTTTATTGTACCAGGGCACTTGAGCTGTAAATCTGGCCCTGGGTTCTAGTATAAGAAACAAAAATCAATTGAAAACATAAACGCTTCCCTAGGTTCTTTCTAGTGATCATTGGCTACACTAAAGATGAAGTAGTCACACTTCCAACTTCGAATATTAAAATTTCTATTGAAAATGAGAAACTATATTTCAGATTTTCATTCCCATTAAGACTCTCATTTTGTTGACAAATTTTCAAATTTTCTCCATATTTGAAAATCATAAAATTATTGCTGCTGGCTTAAACTAAGTGTGACAAGTTTTAAAAAGTCGTAGATCTATTTATTTCTATTTCAAACCTTTTGACCTTCACTTTTTCTCAACTTATTTGTCGAATATGGTATTAAAATTACGAGTGTGCTGTGCTATAATAACCGTTTACTATGTGACATAGTTCATTCGGTCGTTAAGGTCTTTTTCCGTTTGAATTTGAATTATCGGAACGATTTCTTCAAATTTTACTTACTTCAAAAAAACAAAAATTAATGAAAAGCTCTATCGCTATTGTTTTTCTCGCCATTTTTGTTCAGGATGGCATGTTAATTTATTGCTACAGATGAAGGAAATTTTTCTTCCACTGTTTTTTCTTTCGGATTTTGGATCTCGTTCAAAACACATGAACAAAACGAATAGCCGCATTGATCTTACCCACTTTATACTTACTATGAAAGAAATTGTAATACTTTCTGCAAAAAAAAAATTTACATTTTTTGAATTTAATTTTTAGCGTCGAGTGTACGGGGAGGAGGGGCAGCAAAGTATACCTCACCGAAAAAAATCAAATTATTTCACCTATTTTTATAAGGATTAAAAATCGTTTAAAATATTCATCAGCCCCTTTAAACCGTCTGGTCTTTTTTTCTCGATTTCGTCTAAGTATTGATTATGCTGCATCATTCGAAAGGAGGAGTGGGATCCTCAATATGAAAAAATAATTTGATCTTTTGTTTTTAAATTGATTTTGAACAAATGTTGAAGATTTTCTCACGAACGAAAATCATGTTGAAAGTAAACTGTACGCCTGTAAAACTAAGTGGCACTTGATTTTTAATAAGTTTTTCTGTAGATTCCAAGTACAAATCACGAATATCTATCAAAAACCTATTGGAATATTATGAATTATTTTATATTATACTTTGTTTTTCTTTCTTTTTTTTTTTTCGTGTACGGTGATTTGAACATTTTTTCCGAAAAATAGTTGACTTCTTAGTAAGTCAGCAGTTGTGAAACAGTAAGTACCCGTGTTTGAGATGTTACATATCCTGTAAAATACAGGCGCGTGTAAAGTGAAACTGTAGAAGATTCGTGGAACAGATTTCTGTAAAATATATTATCCTGTAATTAAACTAAAGTGGAAAAAGAAATTCTGGTATTTTTATCATAAGCATTCGAAAGAGCATGAGCGAATGGCATCTAGCTGATGAGACGGCGAGGAAAAAAATTATTTAGCAAATAAATTATTGGTAACATAATGTAAAAATGATGATCTGTTGGAATAGGGCGAGAGCGCCGAAATTATGTATGTTTCAGGGCGCTCCAAATCTCCCTACTCCACTGCAGCAGAAGACATTTCGAGCTTGGTCGTCTCTGCTGTAGCCTTACAGAATTTCAGTAGATCACGTTTTTGGGTTGGGAATGAAGCAATGTCGATCTGAATCTCTAACCACTGGTATGGGCAGGCCCTCGTGAAAGTGTTTTGATCATCACCTCATGGAATTTTTTGTTTCACTCGTTTCAGCTGCAAAATGAAGCCGTACGTCCTAATCAACGTAGGTGAACTAGAAAAAGGAAGTACACCGTTGGAGGAAAAGTGAAAAACTAACAATAATAAGTTGGGGAAAAAATTTACTCTCTGTGTTGGATTATCTTCTTGAAGGTACCCTAGCCGCTGATTCGGTATTTGTGAAATTCCTTCCAGCAATATTATACATTAAAATGTACCTACCGAATATTTTTCTGTGCTGTACCATAATAAAAGCAAAAGGTGTATGGATGTAACCTTGCGTCATCATTTTCGTCGACGTGTACCCTACTTACCCCAAAATAATTATTATTATCCTCGTTGAAATGCGAAAAGCTTCCCCCAAAAACTTTAGCTAGGCTACCTTTCTTTTTTCTTTTTCTTTTTTTTCCAGTAGAGTACTGTACATTTCGTGTACTGGTAGGTTTATATATACAGATATGTAAACGTGGAGGACATGAAGAATGCGCCCCGGACCGCGGCATACGACGGCTATAGCGAAAACATACTAAAAGTAAAACAAAGGTAAAATTTTGGCGTGACCGAGTGTGAAAAGGGTGGAAGGGTGGAAGTGATGAGAGAGAGTAGGGTGAAAAGGTAGAGAATATAATAATAAGCAGGGATTCTGCAAAGGCCGTCAGCTATATGAATCTACAACGCGCGCTGCCTTTAACGTATTTTCAACCTCGGAGTATGGCTTTTAATAAAAACATAAAAGCGCCGGAAACTTTTACTAACAACCAACTTGTTAAGAACATCCCCCGCAGTTATGAACTGCTACGCCAATGTACATCGTGGCATTAATGCCGTCATCCATTCCACGCCACTGAACCCCCGGCCGTTCCGTCCTCCAGCTCCGCACCTCACCCCTTCGACACATCTACCCGATCGCGAATAAGCAGAAAACATATACCCTTATTATTTGAAGACAACGCCATAAAAAGTAACGTGCAGGAGAGCTTTCGAAAGTCGTATCCTTGTTCTTTCCACTTCTTCATACCTACGTTTTGCAACAATTTTCTTTTGTATGGTGCGTGTATACGTTTCTGTTAATTTATTTCGTTATCTTTTTTGTAACAAGAGAAAAGATAAAAAAAAAAAATTAAAAAAAATTCTCAACGATTTCATTTTGAACCGGTACGCTATTTTTCAACGAAATAATATAGCCCTCGGGATGTATCTTTCAATTAACATATCGTTATGGGGATATAGACAAAGTTAAAAAAGAAAACAAGAGAGAAAAATGGTACATGCCAATTAAATGCGATATTTTTGATGGAGGGATACTTCTTTGCCGACATCCTTGGTTTTTCATCCCTCGAAAAGTTTTTTTCTCTCGATGCCTTGATTACGATGAATGTGTGTATAGCTGAGAAGTGTATAGTTACTCAAGAAATGGTTGAATCACCGTGAGGGAATGTATACTTACAGGTAGGTAGCCTAAAAGAGTCCATTAGTCCCCTAACGACGCTATTTTCTGGCTTATTTGACCAATGTTAATTTATCGCTTTTGTTTCCACTGTAGACCGGCACATTCAAAAACTTAACTTCTCTGAATACCCATCAGAGCATGTGAAAAAAAGTGGAACAAATGGCTTATTTGACCAAGGCTATAACTGTGTATTTATGAAAAACGATAAATTAACCTGTGTCAAATAAAAACAACTTCGCTAGCTCACGGACTATTATTCTCAGTGAATTATGAAAAATTTACAGATTGCGCATCAGATGCAAGGATTGTAATCATTGAATGAGACAACCAGCTAAAATTTTTGAAAAATTTTCATTTATAAGTATGCAGAGGGTACCGAAAACCGTCTCCGATTTCCATTCGCCGTGTAATACGGGAAGTATCTTCCCGCATCTTTAAGGCGCAAGAGTGCTTTTCAATACCTTGTACTGAAGAAAGTACTATTCTGTGGACAGAGGATGCAATACCAGTTGGTTATAAGCCTCGAATTGTAAGATAAAGTCCTATTCTCAGTATTCGACCACACAGTCATATCCGGGCATGTAGATCAATATACAATATTAGTATCATTTCTATCGATAATAGGTTATGGAGATCTGTTTGTCACAAAAATCAGTCGGCCACGAATTTTAAAAACATTCCTCAGTAAAATCATTTTCAATAATAAAATCTTCGTCGAATAATATTATAGTACCTAAGTGCTTACTGAATAACTATAGTTATGACTTATAAAATATCCCCCTATCCTTGAAAAATCTTTAACCTCTCCTTATCAATGGGATTTTTTTGACTTTTTTTTAATGTTTTTTTGCAGCGACTAGTACAGTATGCTATTATGAATATATAGAGTATAAGAATTGGTAGTATTCATAGTTCTTGAAAAATTATTTACTGAATCGAATTTATTCATCTAAATTTCTTTTATTTTCCTTGTTTTTTTTTTTTGTTTTTTTTTTTGGCATTTGTCTGTAAGTGGAAAATTTTTTAGTGCATACCTAAGTTTGTTGTATGACACCATTGATGTTTATTTTTTAAAACTCAGGAATGAGTCAAAAATTTAAGGAAGTTTTGTAGGCTACTTAGTATGTTTATGAATATCATAAACGAAATTAAAACATAATGGAGACAGTAAAATTCTGAGGTTTTAAAGCTTATTCGAAATGCAGGTTAAAATAAAATTGAAATATTTAAAATGCATGATCTGTGAACTGTTCTGTATGATATATATAGTATGTCACCTAATGTGTCTTGAATGTTGAAGTAAAAAGCGAAAGAAGCGAAAAAACGACAATTGTTAAGAGCTGCAATTCCCACAGTCTCCTTGGTCCTTCACCATTGACGTAATCATACATATATTCAAAAACATGCAGTTATATTGAAGCACTAGCTTGAATCTATTTTTTATAAATAATTCTATTTCACAAAAAATACTACCGGTCGTAATTAGAGTGAATCAAAGAACTTTATAATGCAATATATTCAAAAATTATTAATTCGTAACTGAAACAAAAAATAATTACTTTTAAAAATAATGTAATTAGTGCACGAAGAAACTGTCAATTAATCCCGATCGTAAGAATGTTTTTCCTCCACCAACAAAATTTTTGTTAGAAAACATTTTCCTAAAAGTTGCCGCTAACGTTAATTAGGCAATATTTTCATTTTTATCTTAAAAAAAAAAAAAAAAAAGCCAGTTTTTTGTGTACGAATGATCTACTTACAAGAAAAGTCGAGGAGCAACAAAAATAGTTTGACCTACACCTCCAGTTTCATAAATTTCAACAATCACAGGCGAAAGAAGACATTTAGTGGCAACAGAGTTATAAAAAAAAAAAGCACCCACTTACATTTTTCCTTTAAAAAAAATCAGAAAAAAAGTGGAAATCAAACATAACACTTGACTGGAGCTGATTTCTTATGGGCATTTCTTTCTTTTATCTGTGGATGAATTATTTTTTTTTACTTTTCTCATCCATTATAAGTAAAAATATATCGAGAACAGATTAACAATGAAAAAAAAAAATTATGAGATTAATAATAACGTAGTTAAATATACGAAAGGTAGGCAACACGAGTATAAATGTCTAATAGTTCGATCTTAATTTATATTTTTATAAAAGGCAGAATGAAAAAAATGAACCGATTTTAAAATTATTAAAACGTTCAAGATTTCACGTACCTATTGTCTGATAATGTTCGGCATGTAGCTCACGTATTTGAAGGAAAAAAAAAACATTCTTACATAATATCAGGCAATCAGGCTACCTATAATTTGTGAGTTTTACAGTCTACATTAACACAAAATATTTATTAAAAACTTCGTGTTATGAGCGGCAGTAGTGATTATCCAAAAAGAAACAAAAAGTAAATGAAAAATGAAAAAATTGTAAATCAAACGTTTTTCTCATTGAATTAATTTCTTAAACATTTTTCAAGCCCAAATGAGACCTAAACATATAAGATTTTGAAAAAAAAATTGGTTAAAGAATGCTATTAAAGTGTACTAGAAAATATTTAGAGAGCTTGAGTAAATAAATTTGTAATTTACACTTTTTTTTTAATACTTAATCATGGGTGCGAATTTAATATGTTTCACATTAACTTGATTAGAATTTCACGAAACGAAATTGTAGTTGTTCATTTTACCATTTATTTTTGCTAATGTTACCTATTTCAATTTGTATACGAAGACTAATCAAAGAAGTCTTTATACTTGAGCGATACCTAATTAATTTCTTAAACACACACTGAAAAAAGAAAAAAAAATCGTTTACATAGTTTTGGTTCTTGAAGGCAAATAGGAAAAAAACCATTAAGGAACTTAGGATTTTTAGGTGTACGTCTTGAGCGAATATGTTATTCACCACGTATAAAAATTCGGAGATAATTCTATTAAAATTACGATAAAAATGTTGGACCTTTTTTTAATGTATGAAAAGATTAATTTGATCATTAGTGTGTTCATTTGGCGCTTTTTATCATTCGAATGATTGTCTAAATGAGATATTTATGAAGAAAAAAGTCATAAAGATGATGTATGTAACATAACTACCATAGAGTTCGTTTTGATGAGAATGAGTTGGAAAATTTTTGGTTGGTAAAGTTGTACGATGAAAAATAGTAAATTGGGGCCAGATAGAAAATTTATTTAAAAAATGGAAGTAGGGGATAAATTTATGTTGGCCAACACTATGTGTCACTGTCAGAAGTCGATAATACGAACTTGGAAAGGACGAAAACATAGGTATTTTAGAAAAAACTAAAAATTCACACTGATGTTAAGAACAATGAAGGTATTGATCAGGTTTCATCAGAAAAATAATGTATATAAATTTTTGTAAATAGATCCAATTTCAAGATTTTTCTTTATGAAAACACATCCCTTTATGCGAAGACTGAGTTTGCTAAATTAGATTATATTGATCGGAAAAAGTTGCACAGTCATATTTATTTCCTTTCAATCTATCATTAAGAAAATTCTAATTAAAATCGCCTATTTTGCTACTACCGCCGATTCCTAGCAAGTAATTGCAGTAAAATATAGCCGCAGAACTCCGTACAAAAATCTTAAAAACCTGTAGCCAATTAGAGGGAGTGTTGGGCATGGTTCGCCCCAGGATCCATCAACAAAGGGGTTCCGTATTGGTTCCAATAAAATTTATTCAGGTATAAATCGTTTATTATTAACAGAGAGTATATTGAAAAAAAAGAGAGTTGATAGTCCACCTTCGGCCTCTTCAATAGAGCAAGGGTGGATCCCGTTTTGACTCCAATAAAGTTTCTTTAAAAAACCGAAGCTAAGACCTCAAAATGAGAACCACTGGGCTTTTATTAACCTTTATCCCCCACTGCTGCGAATTTATTCTTCAGTTTTTGCTGATTCATGCATTGTATGTGAATATTGATCGTATTTATCCTTTTTTTATAGAAAATTGAGGGTTGAACATTTTGTTATTAAGCTATATTCGCAATAAAATCGATTGTGACAAACACGTACATGAAAAACTAATTTAAGAGTCACAAATTCCTCTCTTGTCTCCGCAGTCAATGAGTGGTTGATGGATAAGATTAAGTATGCTTTTTGGGAGATTTAGTCTCACACGTATGTAGAGAGAAAAATCGCATGCTAGTTTTGTCGGTCACAAAAAATGTAAAGTCCCTGGACTAACTATTTCAACTTCGATTTTTCTGGGTTAAGCGAAATGATTTTAGTTACGGGCGTGAGAACTAGAATGGCAGTGAATGACTGTTGCTCCTCAGGGTTTTACGCCCTACTCACTTTTACCTAGTTACTCTTCACCACTGATATCTTCAATTCTCAGTTGAGACTTTTTTTCTAAATCTTGAAAAAACTTTTGTTCCCCTCCCTTCATCTTAAAAATTATTATTTTTTTGCTTGTTAATTTTCGTTTTCGGAAAGTTGGCACTTTTTTGCAAAGAAGTTGACTAAATGTGGAATTTTACCTCCCTTAGCTAAACTACTTTGAAGAGCTACTGATTATGCTCATTTCAATAATTAACAGACTCATTTTGAGAACGTGGATGTTCAAAATATGATTTTAAAATAAATTGCAAACTTACAAGAAAGTTACGTTGTATGTTATTTTTGTGAGACGTAATCGTGGCTACCATTTTTTTCTTCTGTTATAAAATGAAATCTTCGTATGAAAATCGCATTTGGTGTTAAGTTAGGTCAATAAAATATGTGCGCAATATTCGTAGTGCATTCTATAATCTAGAATCACCGTTGCCGTTTATCTTCGTCATTCAGGTTAAAACGCATGTTTTATGTCAAAGAAACGAAAACTAGTAGTTTTGTACGTCCATTGGTTCTTTTCAGCTCGGGCCGTCATAATGGACTATAATAATGTACTTACAAATCGTAAAATGGCACAAAGCGAAAGCGCCCACGCCTACGTATTTTAGTGGCTTTTTTTCTCTCTTTTTTGTTTTTTTTTTTGTTTGTTTTAATTCTTTGGTTACTATTTGATTTTTACGAGCGAAGGTATTATTAAGTTTTTCCCTTCTAAAACCTCAAATGTGTTGTAGATTCATAAATTTCCGTAATGAAAAATATCGTAATCTTGTAATGAGAGCATTCTCATGTTCGCCTATATCGTTATTATCGCGTTAATAATAATAAAATGAAATAAAAAACAAAACCGACAAACATGTTTACTTGTATGCAATTAACTACTGGTATAAAATTGCTACCTAAGTTTCCGACAAAACGTATATAGACTCATACTTCAGTGGTTTTGGCCGACAGAAGGATTACCTGTACTTTAATACAAATCTAACCGACGCTAACTTTATTCATTGAATGTTTGGTCATCCCTTCCCTTTGGGATTCATCTAATTTTGTAATAAATTGTTCACAAGTTGTAGAAAAAAAAATTTCCATGTTCGCTGCGTGTTATTCCTTTGTAAAACATTGTATCGATTAGTCGACATGTACTTAGGTACGTATAAAACGCCGAATGATGCTGTTCCAAGCTTGGTAATACTTACTGAAAATTATAATTGATGAATAAACTAATAAGACTTTTCAAATTTCCCGCTAATAATTCATGTACCTTTTCGTCATTTGGAGCTATTTTTTTAAAATGAATCTAGAATAGATAACAAAGGCAAAGCCAGAGAGAATTAAGGTTTTCGGATAGAGCCTAATCTAAGGTAAAATCGTATATTATTTCGATATTTTTATAAATTTATATCTATTCATCATTTCGGGTTTGAATGACATATTTTTTCTCGAAAACAAAATAAATTTTGAAGCATTCCTAGATTATTTATATGTTTGAAATTTCTTCTTTCTTTTTTCGTGGTAAGGGTTTATTTGAGCCGGGATTATAATAAAATGTACCTACTCAGTAATTTAGTGTGTACCATTACGCATCAGAATTGCGTTTCAGTTGGGGGAGTTACAATATAGAATGCTTCTTTGAATAAATAAAACCTGAATCAATTGTGGTTTTATAACTACATATCTTAAGGGGAGGAGAAGTTATGTAGAAAGTTCATAGTTGGCGTGAAAGTGAAGTTATATTATTTTTCTGCTTGTGTGATTTATGCCCGTCAAAGGGTACATACAATAAATTTCGAACAAAATCATTTATATTTAAACACTTTTAATAAAAGAACGCATTTACGCGACAAGGGTGACCGTATTATAGGTTAATGGGTTCCTATAATCGTTGATCCTAATGGCTACTGCCGCGTCAGTCGTACACAGTTTGGGTGTGTTATTCGACAAATTAGCGAAAAAATATGATTTTGCTTTTGTCCAAAACTGAGGTGATCATTTCAGATCAAAGAAAAGTTTTAGTCATTTCAAATTTACGGCATTTAATCGATAATAAGGTTGCAGGTATCTTGAACAAGTGGTAGTAATTTAGTGCATCAGTGGCCTATTCGCTCAATGAGCCTAAATGTTCTCTTTTTGAGATTATTATTATTTTTAGTATTATTATTATTTATTATTATTATTATTCATCGTCGTTATTATTATAAGGTAGCTGAGGACCACGAAGGTTTGCTAAAATCACAAAAATGTTGAGATTTTATTCCTAATTCTGAGAATTGAGATGACATATAGTTCTTCATCTATTGATAGACCTACAGAAATCAATTTATTGAAGTTTGAATGTACAGTTGTGGTTCTTGAAGAAAATATTAGGCTTCAAACTTTTCAAGATATTGACGAAAACGTGATAAGTATTTAATTCCGACAGACAATGGAAATTCCATATAAAAATTTTCAAATCACGTAAAATTTTAAAAGAACTGACATGCGTGTTGTTTGTGGTGGCTATTTTTACAAAACTAAGACAAATAGCCAATAAATTAAGAAATGTCAGAAAATTTCAGGAATTAGCCTAGCATTAGCCTGTTATACTATCAGACTGAATTTCATTTTCCACAAAAATATTCTCAGAATCTGAACAGCCAGATTTATTGACTTATAAATTGCTATAAGATAAGTTTATCAGTTCGTCAGTGGGGTATAGTTGTTGAATTATCTGTTCCAACCCATTTTCTATCAAAAATATTTTAGCTTATGACCTAATAAACTGTTGCGATCCCTTCGTTTTCATAAAAAATTTCACATGTAAAGAATTTCTCTTCATTTTCGTTCTCAAAAACGTTATTTGTCAGGCCAAATTCTAATGCTCCCTGAAAGATTAAACAGGATTTCATCTGTTCAAAATTAAGGTCGTTGTGATAAAAACATAAATTTTATCTCAAGACGCAGATCAATGGCTGTACAACTTGAGAACCGTGAATATAAATGGTTTTTCGACATTTACCTGTTTTTGTATCTTCTTCACATGAAATTTTCGATAAATGTATCAAAAAACTGTGATTTTTAAATTTAAAAATTATTAAGAATTTATATTTTTGACATTTCTAGTTTGAATTCCTTATAAAATTAAAAAAAAATAATAATTTTGAGAATTTTGTAATTTGGACTCGGAATTTATTTATAATAACTAATTCATTCATTTTGAAAAATTCACTGGTTTAATTTAGAAGGGAAAAACTACGTCTTAACACATTAGCGGCCGCAAAGTCCAAAAATGTTATATAATTTAATTTGATTGTAAATTTAACTTGTGTATATCAAGGGCAGTGTTATCATTTTCATCCCCGCCTACGTAAATAATATGTAACTTCTATCTATAATTCCATTGATTTATTTTTGAAAACATGTTTCTCGTCTTTGTACATTTTTGAAATACTTCAATAATTTTTTTTTTGGGGGGGATGGAAGGTTTTAATAGTAAAGGCTATTTACTCATCAACATAGGAAAGGGTGATGGAAGGAAGAAGAATTATTTAATATCTATAGGTCATTTCCTGAGAATATTTAAAGAATTTTTTTTATCAAGAAAAGGTCGAATAAAAATAATAGAAACTAATAAAGAAGTAAAAGGTGTCCTTAAACTCAGAAAATGTCGCATATCGAACTCAAAAACCTATCTACAGTTGGAAAAAGGCCCTGTTATTGATATTCAACTGGGATTTTCTATGAATAGGGAATAGTATTTGTTTCTTAATGAGTTCAGAATACAAAATATGCCTTTGTTAAACAATAGTCTGGAATTTAAATAATATACCGTTTGAGTTGATAATACCGAGATTAAGTGAATTTACGTTGAACTCTATAAGGCCGATTTTGACGTACGAATTGATTGCGATTAACCCTTTACAGCTACGTGATTCATTTTTTATTTAAATGAACTCTCAGTGTGTTACTTTTTCTTTCGAAAATCGTTGTTAAATCTATTTGTTCGGAGGTATTGTGACCCTGTTTGAATGTTTAAAGTAAAAAATCTAAAAAAAATTAAGATAGGCTTCCCTAATTTATTGAGCAACGTGACATCAAATTAGGCTGAGCAATCTTCTTCAGTTAAACGCAAGTAAAACGATTTTTGATTCGACGCTGGCGTCAAATTTAATTACCTATACTTCTTTGAACATAAATTCAAATACATATTTGCGTTTTCATTTTACTAAAGCTGTTGTTAATATTATATTAAACATACATTTTACATCTTAATAAATTATTCTTGTTTGTCGTTTTGTTTGTTTCATGTTACGCTCTCTCGCCGTTCGATTTGGTGTCAAAAATTCAACGAATGATGTACATTATAGGATCCCGCAACCGTTAGTATATTAATCATAGTTTATTTTTGCATGTTAATTTTTTTTTATAATTCAGATTTTTGGAAACTAATAATATATCTTCGTATTTATTTTGTGGGCCTACGTACTTATGTTTGCAGGGGACTTGAATTCTATGGGGGTAAAACTTGTTTTTTTTAAGTGGTCTTTGAGATAATTCAAACTGTGATTTAATAGTCTTGATTATACGCAAATATATTGTTCATGGGTTAAAAGAAGAAAAAAATCTAATATTAGCTCAAGCTATTTTATTTTCTTTCGGAAGTATAAATTATCCAAAATCATTGAGAAAACTTGGCATATTAATATTCTACGCGTGTTGTTCTTCAGTTTATTTGAACATTTGTATGCAAATTCACGCAACACCAACATTCAGAAATTCTTTTCATCGCATTTTAAGTAGGTTTTTTTTTGTTTATTTTGTTTTGTTTTGTGGTTTTAATGCGCGCAGGATTTTCAGAATGAATTCCTTCATATACAAATTGAATTGTGACAGATACAGTTTTTTGTTTTCTTAATGAGATTTCTCTGAAAAACTCTTCAAAACCCACGTCCTTTCCTGTTCAACACCAGGGTACCCATAAAACCCCTCAATCTCACCTCATTTCTGTTACCATGGTGTCAATCAAGCTCATCACCCACCTCTGCTCATCACCATTCATGTCAACATACCCATGTCAGTACATAATGACAATGGGCAATGACATGATAGGTATAAAGTATCACCGAAACAGATTTCGTGACGATGCTGCGAAAATACCCATACAAATTTTGGATCGACCTCCAGCCTAATAAACATACCTATTCTTGATGATAAAATTCCATAAAAGCAGGTATAGTGGCTGCATATTTAATATTCTGGGATTCGATTTCTCCGTGAATGAGGGATAATAAAATTTTTTCCTAAATAGTTCGGTTTGAAAATGTTCAATTGCCTTCTTGATTAATGAATTATTCAGAAAAAAATTATGTTTCTGAATGTAACGTCTCAACTATTTATTCTTTCTCAAATTCGTACCTGAAACCAAAATTTTTTTAAACCATCACCCTTCTTTTCACCCATACTCATTCTTATTCATAATAATATGACTGTAGTACCGCAAGCAGACCACTCCGTGATTAGTTATCCGATGTACCTTAGTCTCTAATCGTAGCTTTAACTCGTAACACCAAACGTCCTTCACTGATTGTATCCCATCGGTTTTTCCGATGAACTTTCCCCCCTCCCTAAAAAGTAATTTTTTTTACCTCCCATTCCTTCGAAATGTAATCTCATGTTAAGTTATTGCTCTCAATTGAAGACTCAAAAATAAAAAAATTTCATAAAAATGTTTTACGATCCTCCCATTTCAATTATGGTCTAACCACTCCATCCATTGGTGTACAAATGGATTTAATTTGTTCTCCATCCAAGACTCAGTCCATTATTACTATCTACATAGCTTTTCGTTAATCTTCACAGCCGAAATTTCTGCTGTTAACTGTTGCTAGGTAGAAATCTCTTCCTCCCCTTTCTGGAGTTGCTATTACCGCCTCTTTTCTGATTCATCAAGCACTCTGTCTCTCCAAAATATTTATTACTAAATTATGTCTTGATTAATGGTCGAGTCGGTCAAGCCGCGAAGAATACGGTCACCTCCATTTCCCATCCGTCCCGCAAACTTCTGAACTCCCTTAATCTAAAATTGTGGCCCAAAAAGTTAATTTTTTCCTGCAGTGGCTATCCCATTGGAATATTCAAGCTCAAATTTAACGTCGATCTATAAAAACCTCCGTCCTTCCCTGACACTCCACTCCATTCCCCAAAGTTCTCGTAGAGTAAAGAAATTTTATTATTGTGGGTTCACCTCTAAAACCCACAGGCGAATGGATGCGGACTTGCGTGTTCGGATATTACCAATTTGGTAAGGCAGCCAACCTTTTACACTATCCTAAACCGGCGACTAGCGAAAGACATCGCCGGTGTATAAGTTAGGCTAAACACGTACGTCATCCGCGAGTATCGAGAGATAGGCGCGCGTTTCGTGTTTAGCCTAGACCGCGGCACGTGCGTATTCGTATGCACGTCCGCGCTAGGCTACGTTCGTAACACGTCGGCTAAACAGAGAACGAATTTCGTCTGTTTAGCCTAAGTGCTACGAGCGCCTAATTTGTTTTACGTCCGTAGACTTTATTATGCGGACTTGGTGATGGACCAAGTCCGCGGTCTGTCGACTGGGGCCGAGCCCCGAAAGAAGGGAGGACATGGTCCCCACAGCTACTCCCCCCCAGTTTCACTGTCGGTGGAACGACTTATGTTCCGAAGTCTGGGGGAACCCGTGGACGACTCATTTGTGTCCAGTGGGTGGCCTCGCATTGTTGCGAGGGTTGGCATTTCCTCCAAAGATTAGATCTCGGAGGGCCACGCCGAGGGTATGTCCCGCAATAGTCCCGTCGTAGTAGGATAATCTACGGCGTTGCTGATAGTTAGCTCTGGATTGGATACCACGTTTTCTATTTCTACGGGGATGGTGTCCATGTTCGTCCGCCTGAGTATTCTTACGGAAAGGAGTGTAACCTTGGAGAAGTGGCGATTTGGAAATGCCAGTGTTCTGGAAGTTGTTACGGACGACAGAGTTAGAGAATTTGAAATTTGAAAATTTCGGCTCTGGTTTCGGAATTGTCGAAAGAGCCTGATTTTCGGAGGTGAGGAAAATGCTCGCCTTCCTAGCGTCAGGTGGCTCTGTGGTGTTAGCCACAGAGGAACAAGCTGCCGATTGGTCCGCAGGGAACGGAATGATTTTCGGGGTTTGTTGCGTCATCTCATTGAGAATTGACTCAATGTTAGCAACGTTCCCTGAAGATTGAGAATTTTTAGCAGGTTGAGGAGGTTTAGTTGCGTCGGAAAGCAACATCTCCTCCTCGTAATCGAGAAGTTGGTCAACTTCCATATTGGTAGTTGAGGACATAGTGAAAAATAACAATAAAAATAAGATAAAAATGTACAAGGAAATTCGAGAGTGAAATCAAAGCGAACAGTTCTAATTGAACTAAGAGTGGTGCTTTGAGCAACAGTCGACAGGCGAATGCAATGTGTTTGTCAGTTGTTGCGACGATTTGGTTCGATTTTCCTTTTGCAATCAGCTGTTTGTGACGTCAGTCTATAGAGTTTTATGTGTTTTTATCTAACCTTCGATTTTGAGGTCGACGTGCTAGTGTGTTTAGAAAAAGCACGTGCGATAAGAGTATGAGATTTTTATTATATCTATATATGAGATTTCTATGTATTGGATTTTTATTATATCTATATATTTTTACTCTCTGCAAAATCGAGGTGATGTTCTTGTTGGTTTCTGATTGCGTTTTTTATATGTTCCTTTTGGCCTGCCTCTTTGTTTAGGCTTGATTGGGCTTTTAGGATTATATGTGTGAGTGACTATTTCCTCATTAAATCTGACTTTTTTCTTATTTTTGGTGTTTGATTTTACCACTTCACTATATGTTTTTCGTGTTTTATTTGTTTGTGAGTCAGATTTTATGTTTGTTTTTTCGTCTTTATTCTCTGAATTTTGTGAATTCTTATTTTTATTTTCATTTATCATTTTGTCCAATTCTGCATTTTCACTAATTAGGAATGCTGGTTTGACCCGATCTATCGACACCTTCTTTTCCTGTCCTGATACAAGTATTGTGAACGTTTTTTCTGTTTGATCAATTACTTTGTATGGTCCAGAAGAGGGTTTTTGTAAAGCTCGTTTCATTCCTTCCTCTCGTAAGAACACATGCGATGTTGTAGCTAAGTGTCTTGAGACATAAGGTTTTTGTTTACCGTGAGTAGGTGCTTGCTTAAGGAATTGATTTGCATCATCTTTTATGTTTTGCACTAAGGTTTCGGGGTTTATTTCTTTTGATTCGATAAAGAAATCCCCTGGCAAGCGTAGTTCTTCGCCTAATGCTAGTTGAGCGGCGGAGTGGCCAGTGTCGGTTTGTAAGGCTGATCTTAGGCCTAACAAGATGGTAGGTAAGATCTCTACCCATCTTTTTGTGTCGGCAGCCATTATAGAGGCTTTAAGAGCTCTATGCCACCTTTCTACCTTCCCGTTTGATTGGGGGTGGTAGGTTGTAGTAGCCCAATGTTTAGCACCCAAGGTTTTTGTTAGTTCACTAAATAATTGGCTTTCAAATTGCCTACCTTGGTCGGTTGTAATGCTTTGGGGTACTCCAAATCTAGCAATCCAGGTTGTATATAATTGAGTAGCTACTGTTTGTGCTGACATCTCAATTAATGGAATTGCTTCTGGCCATCTAGTTGCACGGTCAATCATCGTAAGGAGGTATTTATGTCCTTGTGATGGGGGTAATGGACCCACTAAATCTATGTGAAGGTGTTTAAACCGATCGGTTGGTCTAAACCTTTTAAATGCAGATTTCGTGTGTCTGCCAATTTTGGCTGTCTGACAATTCAGACAGGCACGGGCCCAGTTGTTACAATCTGAATTTATTTTGGGCCATACGAATCTCGAGGTCATGAGTTTTGTAGTACTACGAGGTCCAGTGTGTGATAGGTTATGCACACTGTCAAACGCCATTTTTCTGTATTTTAATGGAATAAATGGACGTTCTTTACCAGTTGACACATCACATATTAGTAGTAATTTTGTGTCAGGGAGTTTTCTCAGTTTTAGTTTAAGACCTGTGGTGTTGGAAGATAGCAATTTTTGCAATTCTTCGTCTTCCAGTTGGTCTTTTGCTATTTCGGCATATGGTAACTGAGATGGAGTTGTGATAGCTTCAATTCGACTTAAGGCGTCAGCTGGTTCATTCAGCTCTCCTTTGATGTACCTTATGTCAGTCGTGAATTGACTAATGAATTCAAGCTGTCTAATTTGGCGAGGTGAGGCATGCTCACTTCTTTGCTCAAAGGCATGTGTTATGGGTTTATGGTCCGTATACACGGCGAAACATCTACCCTCTACATGGTGTCTAAAATGCCTTATTGCTGTATTTATTGCCAATAACTCCCGGTCGTAAGTACTATAATTTTTCTCAGTTTTGGAAAGTTTCCTCGAGAAGAATGCAAGTGGTTGATTGGTGTTATCCTTTATTTGGTATAAGGTTGCACCTATTGCAAAATCGGATGCGTCTGTTGAGATACAGAGTGGAAGACTGTCATCCGGATGAGCCAGTAACGTTGCATTGGCTAGCATGTTTTTTGTATTTTCAAATGCTAGTTCTGCCTCTTCAGTCCATTCAATGGGCGTTTTGTCGCGCTTTTTATTGGTTTTAATAAGGGCGAACAGTTTGCCTTGTTCTGAAGCAGCGTTTTTTATGCAACGTCTGTAAAAATTGATCATTCCTAGGAACCTTCGAAGTTCTGCAACGTTCTTGGGTTTAGGAAATTTCAATATTGGCTCCACCTTTGTTTTCAGGGGGGCTATACCTTCGGGTGTTATTTGGTACCCGAGAAAGTCAATACTGTTTCTAGCAAATTCGCTTTTATGTAAATTGACCGTAAGGCCGGCAGTGTGTATACGCTGTAATACGGCTCTTACGTTTTTCTCGTGTTCATCAATTCCACCTTCTGAGCATATGCATATGTCGTCTAGATAAGCATATGCGAATGGTAAGTCCCTCAATAGCTGATTCATAAAACGTTGGAAAGTTTGAGCAGCATTTCTAAGTCCAAATGGCATTCGCAAGTATTCGAATAAGCCAAATGGAGTGATGAGTGCTGTCTTGCAGATATCTTTTTCGGCCATTGGTATGTGGTGGAAGCCCCAATTAATGTCTATTTTAGTAAACATTGTTTTACCTTTCATATTGTTATTGAAATCCATTATATTGGGTACGGGGTATTTGTCTGGAATGGTTTTAGCGTTCAGGGCTCTATAGTCCCCGACGATTCTCCATGTTCCATTAGCCTTTTTGGTCATATGTATTGGTGTAGACCATGAGCTGTTAGAAGGTCGACAAATACCTTCTTCTATCATTTTAGAAAATTGCTTCTTGGCTTCAGCAAGTTTGTCGGGTGGCAATCTACGTGCCCTTGCTGAGCAAGGCTGACCCCTTGTTTCTATTACGTGCACTGTATCATGTTTGTATGTCGGATGTTTCCTTATTGATGGTAATAAAATACCTGGATATTCATTCAGTATTTTTAGGAAATTTTAATCTACAGTTGCACAACTTCCAATGGAAGTATCTAGTAGTTTGTAATTTTTTGTTATACCTTCCACATATTTGCCAGTGGTTAAGTCAATTAAACGTTTATTTTTTAAATCGACTACCAACTCATAGTGAGCAAGAAAATCTGCTCCAAGTATTGGTTGTGATATATCAGCTATTGTGAAATCCCAAGACATGTCCCTATGGAGACCAATGTCTATTTTGCAATGTTTTTTGCCATATGCAGCGAATGTATGTTCGTCAACTGCATTTAGTTTGGATTTCGGAGAAAATTTCTTATGTTTATTTTTAGCTGGTAAAATGCTGAGATCAGCACCAGAATCTATGAGGAATTTTCTCCTTTTTGTCCTGTCCGTGATGAACAGGCGGCGAGAGAATTTGGGCGAGGGATCGGTAGCCACCGATATGACCCCTCGGTCTAGTTTGACTTACTAGTTTGTTCTCTCTTTTCGATCTCTGTGAGGAGAGTTTTCTTCTCCTGCGCGTCTTGGACCATTCTCTCCGCCCATCGTTTACAGCGGGTGTTGCAAGCCTTTGCTTTTTCTCCATATCTATTGTGGTAGAAGCAAAGAGCTGCTGACCAGTTTGGATCTAGTTTCTTGGGAGATTTGGATCTCCTCGGAGGTGTTGGACTCCTATTTTTATCATCTCTCCGTCCTCGAGAGCGTGACTGCCTGTTATTATAGCTTTTATTTCTATTGGGGTTACGTTCCCGGCTCTTGGATCTGTTGTTGAAGTTACTCCTAGCAGATGTATAGTCTCTGGCCTTGCGAGTTTCCATTTTTAACTCAGCTATTTCGGCTCGGAGCTTATTCAGTTCGTCTGCTCCCTGTATACTCCATTGCAGTTTCTGCAGCTTTGGCTAGTGCTAGAAGGTCGTCATTGGTCCTTGCATTGGTCAGATTTAGAGCACCCAGCGATTGTACTACTGAAGCTGGTAGCTGCTCACAGAATCTATCTGCAATTACCATTGGAGAGACATGGTTATCACCTTTTTTAACCAGTTTCGTCATAAAAACGGTTGGTTTGTCGTCTCCAATTGACATCCCACTCAATAACTGCCTTATTTCCTGGCGTTGAGTGGTACCAAAGGTTCTTCTTATTTTCTGAATGAACCATTCGTACGTGTCTTCCTCATCTTCCAGACAATCCATTATGTCTGGGCAGGCCCGAATTATTTCGGCTGGCATACTACGGCAAAGTTGCTGGTAGCGCTCTTCACGGGGAATTTGCTCAACACTGAAGCAGCCTGTCAGTTGCATGAGCCATGTTTCTACGTCTTTGGGTAAGAACGTAGGAAGTTCAACTCTCCTTTTCTTATTTTGGAGGTTGCCAAACAATTTCTGTTGTTTGTCCAAGGCTTCTTCTACACTAGCTTTAATGAGATCATGAATTAATTTTTCTTGATTTTCGGCTTCTTTGGAAGCGATGGTTCGAACATCTGCTTGCCTAGCTATATTTTGAGCTGGCTGATCAGCAGTTTCAGCAACATTTTCATCTACCATTGTGAATAGATTCAACTCGTTAGAGGATCCTAGATGTACGAATCGTGGGTTACCACGATTGGTGAGACGTTTCCTTATTTTCAGGCGTGTTCCGTTACCCTTCCAAGTGGACAACGTTTATTTTGGAAAGGGGGGTCGATTTCCCACAGTCAGTCTCCAAATGGAGAGTCCAGCGAAAAGTTCCGCTAGACAAGCGCGATTGCTCGCACTAGCAGGCCAGCGGTATTCCGCCAGCTAGCGTTTTCACGCCTGCTTCCTAAAAAAAATTCCCAACGTAAAATATCACGTCGGGGTCACCAGGCTGTGGGTTCACCTCTAAAACCCACAGGCGAATGGATGCGGACTTGCGTGTTCGGATATTACCAATTTGGTAAGGCAGCCAACCTTTTACACTATCCTAAACCGGCGACTAGCGAAAGACATCGCCGGTGTATAAGTTAGGCTAAACACGTACGTCATCCGCGAGTATCGAGAGATAGGCGCGCGTTTCGTGTTTAGCCTAGACCGCGGCACGTGCGTATTCGTATGCACGTCCGCTCTAGGCTACGTTCGTAACACGTCGGCTAAACAGAGAACGAATTTCGTCTGTTTAGCCTAAGTGCTACGAGCGCCTAATTTGTTTTACGTCCGTAGACTTTATTATGCGGACTTGGTGATGGACCAAGTCCGCGGTCTGTCGACTGGGGCCAAGCCCCGAAAGAAGGGAGGACATGGTCCCCACAATTATCTTTTCACAAATCCGCACGGACCCCTCCCAACTTTCCAAACCGACCTTTTTCCCGACCTTGACCCTCCGAACTGTCCCTTTTGTCGCCTCACCTCCATATCCGTCCACCATATTATTTTCTCATGCCCTATATCCCTCTAATATCTCCCAACCATTAACCTAGATCGTCCCCCTCTCAACATACTAAAGGAATCCTCACTGTACATTAATTCAGTCCTGTCGATCCTTTCTGTCTCAATTCAATCTCCTGAAAGTTATCTAGCTAAGTGAATTAGAAACTGGTGCTTAATACCCCTCGTGCCGGCAAAAGCACTCCTTGGAAAAATGAAATTTACAAAAACAAAACCTATAAAAATATCGCATCTCACTATGTATTCTCAAATTGACCACAGTATTCGTTTTTAGGTTGAAATTTCTTCGCTTTCCTAAAACTTGAAGTTGGTATAGCTTCAGTTTAATAGAATAAAAAAATGCGGAACCTAGCATACCCTCCTTCAATTCGATGAACTCCACTCATTAATTTGTTCTTAAAATTCTCGATCGTTCTCTTTTTTTATCCTGTGTCTGCACCATAACACATTATGTCTTAATGATAAGTAAGTAGATCATTTGTGGCCCACGAATCGATATCAAAGAAATTTGCCAACTTCGGTATTATCTTTCATTATAATACCAGTCGTTAGTTTTAAAAGAGAAAAATAATATAAATAATATATGAAGCGGAGATGGTTCGAAGAACAGCTTTTTGGTTCAACGGTTCGTTGGTATAGAAATAATTAACCAAAACTTACAATAGAAAAAATGCGAACATTTCCGACGTTGCCGGAGGTCAATCGAATCTCTGGTCAGTGCGTATCGATAATTACCTTATAATCATTGAGTTTAATAGTTTTATTTCGAATTAAAAAACGTTGAATAAAAACTTTATGAGGCGGTTCGATATTAAGTAAGTAACAACAGAAAGAAGGGGAGAAGGGTGGGCGGAAAAAAGTAAAAAAAAAGTTGCCTTGTCTGATAGTATCTCACAGAAGGTTTTTTACTTCTTCTTCATTTTTTTCCTTTTTTATCTTTATTGCATAATAATCTTGTGCCCCAGGATCTAGAAATTTGGTGTTGATGTACCCTAATGGGTATCACGCATAACGGACAAAAACTGTGGTAAAAAAAAAAAAAAAAAAAGTAATTATATTCAAGAAGCTTATCTGGTGGTCGGAATCTGTGGATAAACTCATTTTACCCCGAAGTCATCGGCTACTTTCCTACAATCTTTTGCATTTCTTTATAATTTTCAATGCTAATTATGACATGTATCGCGCCCCATAATCGATCCAAGACAAAACACGTAAAAGCTGAGCTTCTTGATACGCTTCAGTTAATTCAGTGTGACGGATGAATTTTTCATGGATGAAAAAAAAAATCATCGTACGCGCAAGGCCGTAGAGTCGAAGAATTTGTTGATTTCAATGAAAATATTGAGTTTATCGTATGAGCCATTTCGTTTATCGCCGCATTGTTGGCTTGAATTAAATAATGTGTAGGCAAAAATACGACAAATTTAAGACATACAAACCTTTGAATTAAAAGCCATAGTAGCTTCCGTCACAAAATATTTCGAATCAGGACTTGCTTTAAAGATGAGGAAAGAGTGATTTTTGTGTATAACTGAAAGATAATTTGTTTCGATAGATTTAACAAAATTTGTGAATCTTATTCGATTTTCCTCTTAAACGAAACCATGAATTAATCTCCGTCTTTAAAAGGTGACCAACAGTTGCCGTTTCGCAAACTGTTTAAGTACATGATCCATAAGGTGAAATTTATTAATTCTGATTTTTTTTTTTTTTTTCAATTTTTAAATTACAATTCTATCGTTAATTATTTAAAAGAAGTTCATTTATTAGCGAGCTCCATAATATTTCAATACTAATTAAATAAAGAGTTAGTAGAAAATAAGTTATTCTCAAAATGAAATCCCAACAGTGTGGTGAGCTGTATTTTCTACAAGCATATAGTTGGCACTCCAAATTCATTGGGTTAAAAATTCAGCTTTAGATAGATGTAAAACTGTAGGAACTTAACCGTTGACAATACAGCATTTCTGCAGTTCTAACGTATTAATGCAATTCTTTACGAAATATTGTTTTTAAGACGAATTTGGAAGAGTAACTAAAAAGTAAAGACAGAAAAAAAAGTTTTATTTTATTCGGACTGCACGCTTTTTGCACGTTGCAGTAATGTGAATTTTGGTATACTGTAATTTGATGCTGGTCCATAATGCGCTGTATAGGCTTACAGTCTGCTTAATAGATATCCATATTTTTGGTAATAATTTTTGGATTCGACCAACGTAACGAATGACTAGTAAATTTTAATCGGTACCGACCGCGATTAAAGTGTAGGCTATCTATACACTCGACCAAGAAATCGTTTTACCACATACCATAATTAGTTGTTAATGATTTAATGCGAGTCGTTTTACAATGTGTTAATTGCTGGTAGCAGCTGTAAAAACCGGCCAATTAATCACTTTGAATTTTTTCTTTTCTTTTCTGTTTCTGGTTTTTGCTGTTCGCGCATTGGGAATGTTGTTCGATTCCGAATGATCCATTTTATGAAATTCATCGTGGACGTGGATACAGGGCGTAAGTTACTGCATATTTTCTTCGTTTTCTTTCGCATTTATTGCATAATATAATATATTAATACGTGTATTTGTCATATCTACATGATCTCCCGTCAATTTTGTTTTCTTCTTAGAATATAGTAGTAGCTCTATTAGCAATTAATTACTTTTTTTTTTTTTCTGAAACAAACACCCTGTGACAAAATCGCATAAACTAATAATTTTAATTTTGCTTTAAAAAGATACATGTTGCGAGTCTACCTCTATTTCATGCGGAGCAAATTATTTTTCAGAAACTAATTCAGAGATAAAACTAAGTATGTAAGCGTAGTGCTTTGCAATCTACGTTAGTATAGGATGTTGTGACAAATTTATCTCACCTACATGGAAACTTTGTCTTAGATGGTATCTTTGGAGTTATTTCAAAACTACTTCCCCCTTCCTAATATACTTTAAAAAAATTTGAATTATTTTCAAATGCGTCTCTAACTTTAACATTACGATACTTAAGGTAGCCTTAAAGAGTTGTGGAGGGTGTGGCTGAAAACTGCAAATATTTATGTCCGAATTATTTCGGATTCATTTATTCGTCTTCTAAAATTATACTCGAAATTCCAAATAAAATAAGTTCGTTTCTATGGTTGTTTATGGTAGTTGCAGTGTAACCTCCTTTCATAGACACTTCCATTCTGGGACAAAATGTGTTTGGTCTCTGCGAAAATGTGTGTAAAGTTAATCATTGGATACCTTCCAATAACGGAACCTCCCCTTATGGACATCGGATAGGCTGAAATGGTTCGGTGAGACAGATTTCACCTCTGAATAGCGGATAGGGAAGCCTATTTTCAGCCTAATTAGTTCATAATGAACTCAAAAATTTGGCTTCAATATTTCCAAAAGACCAGGAAGGATTATTTATTGATAGATAATGAAACAGCCACAGAGAATACAACATTCAAAATTCAAAATAATGTACGAGAACAAAAAACTATCCTTAAATCGCAAAAGCAACTATTCATCACCCAACTTTAAAAAAAAAAGTTTTCATAATTTTCCATTTTCTTCATAACAGACACCTCTCACTAGCTGATAAAATGCTTGATCCCGTCATTGGAAGGTTTCACTGAATCACTTTACTTCAACTTTGCAGTCAGTTCGATTCCATTGATGCCTCTTTTTTTCTGTTTTTTTTTCTCTCCTATTTTTCTCCTCGTTTCATATTGTGAATTGAATTTTTTTCGCTACGAGTAAATGTCAGAGTATTATTTCTCAAAAAATTTGTTAATTCGAAAATTGAAAAAAAAAGAATAATAATAATAATGATATTTACATGGAATCCTTATTTGAAAACTATATTCCACCGCTACTCAAAAGCCCTCAGGTAAATTCAATAGTCATCTCATGCAGTTTATCATTCCGTAAATCAACCTCCAAGAAAAAATTATAACTGATGGGGAGTTTGGTCTTTAATATTTAATAACGGATCTGTGAAGAGAGCCATTGATCATTCTTAGTAAGTAGGTTGTCTCAAAGAAGGTTTTAAGCCTTACTGGCGGTCTACGAGTATAGCTTCCGTGAGTGCAAATGCTTATATTTTCCTCCAAGTAAGGTACATCCCCTTTATTGTTCGTAAGCTATAAAACAAAATGAGAAAAAAGGAGAAAAGATTTAAAAAAAAAAGCAGCTCTATCTCTATTTCTCTCTATGACTTTCTTTCTCAGTTGAGTCTTCTCTTAGGAGGATTATAAGTGTCAAATCAAATTGCTACGCGGAGGCGGAGCCTGCTGGGGATAACTGGCTATATATTAATTTTGTTTGTTGTCCTTCGAAGGGAATTGGTATTTTCTTATGTCGAAAACCGCCACTGCGAACGTGACCGATTCTGGAAAAACTGATGTTTTATTGACAATTTAACGATTTCTGGAGTCGGTTCCCCCTCTTCAGTCCTCTGAACATCGACGAATCCTTCCACATTTTGTTGATCCTATCGCCGTCGGATCGGTTACCACAGGCACGCACATTTTTAACAGTTCGTAAAACGTAGGGACAATGTGTACTTCAGGAGCATATATCAGGTGTTTTTCTGCCATTTAACTGGGTAATAATAACAAGGTAACGTCGAAAGAATATTAAATAACCTGTTATTTGTCGCCGTTGATCGGTTCAAAAGAGGAAAGGTGGGGGAAAAAATATAGGTAGGTACCTGGTAAAGAAGAATACTTATTAAAAATTTCAAACAAAACTCGATTCTCCGTTTATAATCGGGTTTGCGCGCGGTTAAGTTTTTCTATACCGTATAGGTACCTCATCTATTTTCTCATCGTTTGTCCCAATCTAAACACTTGTCCAGCCAACGACGACGACGACGTCGACGACGAAGATGCCGATACAACAGCAGCTGGATTCTCACTATCATCAGCTGCTCTAAATGAAAAAAAGTAAAGAAGAAGCTTAGGTCGTATATGCAAAACAACCTTTACAAGTATTCGTGTCTCTGCGTTTTTCGAACTTTAATTACCGGTATAATATTGTTTGGCGAGTGCCAGCCACATCAACCTTTGCATACACACGATCTTTTACGGCAGATAGTGAATAGGTACAAGGTATAATAACCTTTTTCGATAGAACCATCGCCAAAAGTGAAGAGGACGGTATCAAAAATTCTTCAAAAGTGAAATGAAAACAAAACAAAAACGATTGCAGTTTTTTGTTCAGGTGTCTTTTAATTTTCCCTGTTAAACGTTATATTTACCTATATTATATGTATACTTACGTTGTTGCATGGGGGAAAAACCTGCAGACCTGACGGATACGCAATAAAACGTCAATTTAATACGTGTTTAAAAAGTTACTACATTTTACGTTTCGTGTGTTTAATCTTCATCAAACATATGTTTACACACGGAATTATTTGCTCCAACAAATTACAACTTGTACCCATGTCTTGTTTTTCTTTCCTTTTTTCTTTTTTTCTTTTTATTTTTTGTATATATGTGTATATGTGTTCGTGTAAATCTCAACTATGCGTTGCGAGCAATTAAGCCAGCCTTGTCTGAAGTGACGTATTATTCGTTCATAATTGGACGAACCAAATCGCAATTGAATAATGTACTTATTATGCGAAAATGGCGATTCCGATAGTCTATAAATAACCTTTGCATTGCATTGCATTAAATAATTTAACTAGGTATTGTTTTGGTTCCATATTAAATGCTAATTTATTATTAGATCCATCCCTTCTCCCCGACTATCTACCCCCTCTCACAGTAAATCGCTTGAGAAAAATTATAATGCAATTGAAAACAATTTTCCTACTTTTAAAGACAATAAATTGATTTTTGCATTAATTTTGTCTTCTTGTTTTCTTTTTCTGCTTACATGTTCGTTTGCGACGAATCCGATCGATGTATCAACTGATCGATGCAGTATGTGAGTATAATTTTGCAAATAAGGCTATAGACTAACGTTTTTATGCGATTATTTTCGTCAGAGTAGCAAGTCATCATGTTGACAAAATTGAGTCGAACCTATTTTTAAATAGGTGATAAAAGATCTTTGAAAACCCTCTCTTAGTTTTTCATAATCTCTATTTTATTAACTTGAATACCCGATGAAACAAAACGTGGCTTAATCGTTGAAGATAAACAAAAAAAATCTTCAAACTTTTTTCCTTTCTATCTTATCTCCTTCTGCTTCTCAACTCCTGAACTACGTGTTAAACCCTTCTTCGGCAGCTTGCTGAAGGAATCCCTGCTTTAACTATTATAAGATTTTTGTATTTGCAATAAATCAAAATAAATTTCGCAAAAATCCCTGTGACATCATCACTATCCCTCTAAATAAAATTAGAAAACCCTCACCATATTACCGTTTTCGTTACTATGTGTAACTTAGTCCAACAAATTAATAAATAATGTTGGTAATGTCGATTCTATAATAGTGATAGAATCCTTCAGTATTAAAATTGAAGTTTCACTTTAAAAATTAAATCGTGGTAACTAAGTACGACAAAAAAGTCGATTAGAGAAATCAAAAAAGTTGAAAAAGAAAAATCGAAAGTTTTCATACATTTTTATTGTTTTTACTCGGTTGTTATGCATTTCTTTTACTACAGTAAAATATTTACGAGTAAGATGGTGAGAGAACACCCACCTAAACCTACACTAGATGTTATATGATAGGGTCCCCAAACAAAATTTGAATAAAACCGGACGTTTGAGACTAAATATATTTTATGGATATTTAGCCTATTTTGAACATTGAAAGTTCAAGGTCACCTGAAGCAGGTATTTACGAGAAAATAATTTAAAAAAAAAGTGTAATATGCGACGGAGAGAATTTGATTAGACGAGCAAAAGAAGTTATGTGAAAAGATTGTCCATTTCCTGAATTAAAGGAGATATATGGTTCCAAAGTTTACCATGTTTTAAATTTTGCCTATGCTCGCCCATTCAGTTTGCAATATTTGGCTTAAGTTCGTTTAATAAATCTGTTTTTGGAAATAATCGCCATCCATTAAATATCAAAATTAATTTTCCGATTAAAGATTAATGGGATGGGAGTTTGCGTTTTGCTCTTAATGAAATTTTATGGGTCTAATATTGAAAGAATTCTTATTCGCGTATTTTCTCATCATTATGGAAACTTTCTGTAAGTAACCTTTTTACATGTTTTCTTTTAGTTCTACATTTCAATATTCGCAATATTTTAACGATTCACGAAATTCCTGTTAATTTGAGCCCAACTTCATTGGATATAATATAAGCAAGGTGACTTTGTTCATAAAAATTTCACTCCTGATACGCATTCCCAAGTCCATTGTAGTAGCTTGTTTTTTCAATCATATGTTTTAATAAGTGTTGCCAGTATAAAAGTTCCATACATGAAAATTACCTTTTCAAGCTCAACATTTCAATCAGTGTAGCCAGTATAAAAATTTTATGCTTGAATAACACATTTCTGTCTGTGGTGTGATTTATGAATGTAGGGAATCACCGGTATGAGGAAAAAGGGCTCGGACCCCTCGACGACAGTTGCCGCCCCAAAGGGCAGGCAAATAATCGTCCTTGCGACGTTAAACACACAAATTATGTTTGATTGTAATTACCTGTATGTACTTGCAAGTAATGTACGAGTACCAAATTGTGACACAATAAGATGACGTCACGATTCGTACACGAACCAGCCAGCCATCTCTTATCTCGATAGGGGATGATGCGACCTGGCCGTTCTCACCAACGTACGTATTCTCTTACATACGTCTGTTTGTGTGCGTGTAAATAAGCCATATATAAACCACCCAAATCGGCTCTAAGATCGCCAGTGTTTGGTCTGGTTCTGGCTTACCCATACTTATGTACGAAGTGGCTGAACATGCTTAAATTCTGTAGAATTTCCTTTTGGTGAGAATATCTCTCACAACAAGGTATTCCACAATGAATAATTATGAACAATTTTTCTTACAGCGTGACTTATTCAGTTTGGTTTTTTATTTAGTCCTTATTATTAATTTTGTTTCATCAACATCACTCATTAGTCATCACTTAATATCTTGAGATTTTAAAACTTCATCTGAACATGCTTATTCCTGATCCTTGGGAAATGCCTAATATGTTCTAATGGCAGCTTCCTAGAGGACTTCACACCTCATAACAATATCACATTAGGTGGTAAATTCAGACCATTTCCTAATATACTTTTGTAACAACTGTTTATATACCAATACATCAGAAAACATTGGTACTCTGGTCATGCATTAAAACTTTTTTATATGAAACATGAACATGTACATAAACATCAAACATAACCTTAGTCAGCTATCTTATGAATTTCTACAAATCATTGCTGCCATTTATATTCAGTTCTCAAAATTTTTATACACTGATAGGTACACAACGTCTGTCTAAAATCATTCAGTTTAATTATTTATCTATATAAAATTTTAATTTCTCATATTGATAACTTAAGTTATATTAATTACAGAATTTTTTCATACCTTTGTAAAATATTATTTTTTACAAATAATAATCTTCACAAACATATCACTCCCAGTTTTGCTGTGAAAGTATAAAAATGTAGATATAATTTGGCAACTAAAGTTAAAACTATTTGAAAATAAGTCCCTTTTTTATGTAGACTTTATGTTTGTACCAAGAACCATTCGTGTATCTAAATTTTGTTAAACTCTTGTAAAATAGACCTATTGGTCAGTGGCGCAGTGAAAAGGGGGAGCTATATCCTAATCCGCCCTAGAGCTAACATAAATGTGTAAATGAGAGAAAAAAGTAAAAGAATCGAAAAAATTTTTAAATACAGCGTCAAATACTAAGATTATGATCATTAAAAATCATTAAGCCAACCATAAAACGTTATGTTGAATAATGCTTCTTCATTTATACGCGCGCAGAGTCTATCGAAAAGCTCCACCAACTTCCCTTCCGTGCGTAATGCAAGAAGTATCTTTCCGCATATTTAAGGCGCCGTCGAATTTATTCTAAAAATCAATATTTAGTCCCAATTTCTCGCTGTTATTATTCTGAGAACTAAAAATATTTTCTTGCACAAATTTCCAAAAATTTTCAACAGATCAATTTATTAATCTATTTGTGTGGAAATTCAGTCTTAAGTATCGTGCTCTATCGGTTTATTGTGAACTAAGCCTACAAAAGTAGTTTGAAAACGTGCGAAAAACTCCTCTTTTTCATGTAGCATCGTAAATGGGTCTTTAAAAGTGGATGTCTTAGAAAACGGCTTTTCTAATCGAAACACATGTAAAAAGGATTAATAACTATCGGTTTCAAGCCATGCAGAGAGCTCCTTTCCATTACGTATTTACAGAAAAACTCATCGTATCAGTCATTCTTGTCATCTAGTCTTTAGCGCCATCGTGTAGACACTTTCAATAAGGGGAAAAAATGTGTATATACTTTTAACCCCCTGCCTTGTCTTTTCAAAATATAACCCAAAATGAGTAAAGGTTTTAAAGTAACGTTTATTTGTCAAACAAAAATTATACGACGTAAGAAGACACGCGGGAATAATTCGAAAAAAAAAAAAAAAAAAGGTAAGCTCGAAAGAGAAAAAAAGGAGAAGAATAAGATAAAAGAGGGTGAAGCCGACAAACGGGTTAGACTTCTGTGAGATTTTAAATATAGGGAAAAAATCGGTCTCATTACAGTTTCTTATCTCGATGAAGAGTTAGAAAATAACCGACCTGGAAGTAATGCAATCGGCATGGCAGAGTTGTACCAGTATGCAGCAGAGGGAGAGAAAAAGAGTAAAAAAATTATACGCAACTAGATCGAGAGCCTAAAGTATATTTTTTGCCCGGATAAATGGACTACTTTCAGCCAGACTGTAGAATATTTTTTGTGATAACAATAGGAAAGTACGACGGATAAGAATACGGCAAGGTGACCCGAGTTCGAATTCATCGAATAAGTGTTCGTCTTTGTTCGGATTTAAGGATTTAACCTATACCAAGTAAAAATGATAATTGTATTTGGTAATCATTTGCGGTGCCGTAAAGTCCTTTTATTTCCATCTTTTTCTTCCTTTTTTTTTTCTTTTGCTCTTGTGGTTTATAGTTCGGGTAACAAACGATTTAATTCACTTATTTATATTTATTTTAACAATGTAATAATTCGACTGGTTGGTTACGTTATCTCACGCGACATCTATACGTCTACAAAGAAGCTTGGGTTCGAAGCGATGTTTGCAATTTAATTTGTCAGATTTCTTGTTATCTGTGGGCCCTGTTCAACTTGCCTTTCACGCATGTATCCGCTAATGAGGCGTGAAGGAAACGAAGGAAGTGGGTGAAAGAAATAGTGAAAACTTTTCGGTTGTTAACGTTTGCTTCAGAACATGCATCTAGTGACATTTAATTTGTATCCCAGTTGGTTTCGGTCGAAATTGGATAGAAATTCAAAATTTTAAAGCCTCACGCTCTTTTAGTCCCGTCAAATCTTACGGGAAAAAAAAAATCAAAAAATCAAAAAATTAACACAAATTTTAACAATATTGGGCTATTGGGAGGATCCCTTCCAATAATCACAGGGTACCAAATATAACAGAGGACGCATGTCCATCTAAACGCTGCTAGAAAAAATGGTACCACGTTTGAAATAGTTTATGATACTGAATTCAAATTTTTTCGCCCATATTCGGTTCTATTAACAATGATGAGAATTTTTTTCTTTCAAATAATTGAATTAAATGAAGGAATAAATATAACTGATTATTCAGAAACCACATCAAACCGAATTTCTTAGATTAAAATAAGATGAAAATTGCACCATTCCTTAAGGCAGGTAAATATTTTTATCACTCTGCCAAGCTGTATCATCTGCTTGTATCATGATACGATACGCACCGATGATACGGCTCTAATTTTGTGAGGCATTACCTGTGATCATATCATACCCTCAAATTCTATTGAAAATTTCACGATCCCAAGTACACCTTTTGATGTGATGACAAAATACCGACATCAAATGGAAAAGGCCCATATCGTATCATCGTATAATTTTTGATATGATATGAGCGCGTTTGTATCACAAACCCTTTGGGCCCTTCTCATCAAAATTTGAAATATTGTTCCATTATGTGAGTTATAATTTTTTTGAATTTTTCACTTCACGGAGCAGAAAAAATTAAACTACAACTGATGAATGAGATGAACTGGTCCCGAAGTAAAATTTGTAACGTGGCCATTTTTTGTAGCAAATATAGCTGATACCTAGTAAGTATTTTAAGTATTTACACGTATTTTGTATGCAACGAGAAAAAATGCTGATGAAAATGCACCAATCCGAGGCCAAAAATTACATTGGGGCGGTTTTCAGTTATAGTAGCCTATGCTTATATGCTACCCAGTTGTATAAAAATCTGGGATATCCTCAGTCTCGTATCAAACAGCCGATATATAGTACATGCTACGGTCAAAGAAAGTAGTGCAGTGAGCACGCTCAATGACAAGCAACTTCAGTTAAGCTGCACTCTTCAGCCTTAACACCATCTTGTAGCCGTCAACACTTACTCGTACCAGAACCCGCCAGCCGTCACCAGGAAAATTTGGAAAAGATTATAAACAAGGAGGAAAAAAAAGAAAAGAATAAAAACGAGGAGAAAAAAACTCTCCCTAAAAATCGAATATTGAACGGATGGGAGTGGAAAACCGAAAAGCATTATACGTTTAGTATGCAACCACGATTTAGAAAAGATTACGAGTACAGCATGCCTGTCTGAGTTCATTTGGTTTAACCAGCGAAGAATCGGGAGCGAGTTTTGGGAATCTTGAAAATCATGCGACTTCGGTGTACAAAAGCCACCGAAATCCGGGATCCGACCTTTTCGAAATTAAGCCGGCGACATTCCGCTCATTTGCCTAAGCTGATGAAGAAACTTAACTAGTCGACCACCGTTCTGGACCCAAAAAACCCCTTTACTGTGTGTATGTGTGTGTGTGTGTGTGTGTGTGTGTGTGTGTATGTGTGTGAGTAGACCTCAGAGAAAACAGAAAATGCATTTTCATTTTTTACTGAAATTTACTTAGACCGATTTTTTTCTCCGAGCTCTTTGAGGAAGGTGAAAGCAAAACAAAAACAACAACAATATTTTTATATCCTACCTGCCTATTTGCGAAAAATACTGAAAAAGGAAGTACCTTCGGTACCTACGTAGTTAGTTTTGATGAAATGAAATTCGTCATTATTACTCATTAGATTTCAAATTCGTTCAACTCACGGTGCTAATTTTATTAAACATTATATCAGTTTGTATATGTATGATACGAACACTGTTTTCTTTGTTCGTAAGTTTTTAATTTGTTGATAAAATTGACTGTTATTAGAGGTACACAATAAGTGATTTTTTAGAGGAATCAGACCATCTTCTTCTTCATCTTCAAGCACTTTTAGTTAGGCATCGGCCCCAGTTCTAACAAGAGTGTGGGCCCAGGCTCTTTGGGGGCCCAGCATTTTCAAAAAAACAGAGAATATACGTAGATTTTCAAAGAAAATTTGCTCAAAAGTAGACACAGATGCTATTTTCAATTTTTTGGAAGGCGTATAAATTTTTTCCCCGGGCCCGAATTTCGTCTCTACAGCCTAGCTTGACCTCTTTTTCAACAATATGCTTTACGTACGATCATTCTGCTGTTCTTGCTTCTGATCCATTTTGTTTTTCCATCTATTCTCATTATAAGTTTTTATTCTACTACTACTAAAGTCACCTCAGCAATTATAAAATATAACAATACCGTTGCCAACCTTTCGCAACAAAATAATGTTTATTTCACACGAAGCTAAAGCCAAAAAAAAAAGCTTATTTTTTGAAAATTCGTTTTTAACCTATTTCACCTGGTCTCCATTGCAATATCCTTCGACTCACTTCTTTCCTATCACTGTGTGCTATAACGCCAGAAAAACTCACACTTTTGTTTTTCAGCTATCAGTTTCCTCTGTGACCCGTCATGTTTTATTTCCTTATTCCATTTGAGAACTGTTAATGTTACACCAATCATAATTATGTGCTTTTTTTGGGGAATGTCCAGTTTCTCTCGACTCTTAAGTTATCATCACTTTGTATCCAAATTAAATTGGTAGGTTACTGTCGCTCGTGTTGAGCCCAACCTTTTCTGATTGCCGATTGTATCCTTTAGTGTTCCATAATTTTAGGTGACTATTTCCACGTCGTTTAGATTATCAAATATTGAAACTAAACAGTTTGAAAAATTTAATCTACGACGTGTGAAATGAAAGTGTTCACCTATTCGATGTTTTTACAAAATATCAAAAATCTGTCAATTATTAATAACCATACTGAAATTTTATCTATAGTGTTATCGCTGCAATTATTCCTAATATGTTCATTTAGGGTACATTTTGTGTAGATAGTTGGTAGTCTATGGTAAAGTTAGAGTACCATTTTTTACGGTTTTTTTTGTCGGAATTTTCAGGCAACCATTGGAAACATAATGATGTTGAGAAACAAGCTATTAATAAATGAAAGAAAGTTCGAACTTTTTCATGTATATGGGTGCGGAGGTTTTTGCATTATTTCCGAGGATCAATCAACATTTTTAGCCTAAGTACTTCTACTTTTCCTCCTCACCGCTTAATCCCATTCCTGATGAATATCCCAGTCAGGCAATCACTAGATGGTACTGAGCAGCACCAGTACTACCCAGACTCTGGGTGTGCCACTCAGTGAGAATGTCGTACTCTGGACAACATACCACCTTAAGTTCAATTGAGCATGTACTACCTAGTAGTACTTAGTGCTAAGCACTGTGTTCTGGTATCTAGGCTTACTTCTGTGGTCTAAATAGAAAGTACTACTGTATGTGTTAGGTAGTACATGCTGATGTGCGCTGCTTGGCAGAAACTGCAGTTAGCTAGGTTGTAAGTATGTTTGTTCACTACTTAACTAAAACACTCCTTCCTCTCAATTAACATCAGATGGGCAATTTTTTTGCCGTAACTTCCCACGGTGACTAACAGCTGTTAATAAATACATTGTTTTCATTGTTTCATATTACCTACGTCACCCAATTTATCTGTGAGTACTAAGTACACGAAATGGTTTCAAAACTCTCTAACTGTGTTGCTCTCCTGAATGAGTAATGCGTGGAACGCTGTTTTTAGGAAGATCTCAGATTTTTTTGTTTCATTAGTAGTTTTATGAATAAAGTTGTCGAAAAACAAAAACTTCGATAATCGATACCACAAAAAAATTGTTATTGGTGCACTTCACCAACTTTGTGCTAGATATATGGTGTTTCGTGAATGGAAATATTTTAATGGTACAAATGAAATACTGACCAACAGCTCGATTTAATTAAAAAGCCTAAGAAGCCTAGATTTTTACTCTGTAACAAGGCCGCAAAATTGAATGGTAAATGCAATCGTCATTCACCTGTTTCAATATCGATTTGTTTTGATGGCATCGAAGGTATGGATGAACGAAGGACGAAAGAAGGAAAGAAAAACTGACCACAGAAGAGAATGGAATGACATACATAATAGATATATATACGGGAGGTCGACGATTATGTCGCTCGCAAATCCGACCATCCTCCGACCATGCATTTTACTGGGGCACACTGTATGTCAACATTAAATGCAGTTCATTCCGTTGGACAGGGACCACACAGAATTTTAATCCCATTTCGAATAAATAATGGATAAACGTTAACTATACATACTTTGATTTACGTTGTATGCCACAGTCGAATGAGTACGCCAAGAACGTAAAATAAGTATATTTTCTCTCGTTGTTTCGTATTTGCGTCCTAACTTTGCAAAAAATGCGATGGGAATGGTTTTCTGTAATTTTCCGATGAAATTTTTTGGCCTCTTCCTCCAGTAAGCTCAAGTGCTCAGGGACATTTAATTTTATTGTTATTGGCCGTTTGATGTTTAATGGTATATCAGAAAATGACAAAATGAAAATCTTTAGGTCTGCGGTTTTTTTTTTTACTATCAAAATGCACGCATTTGGGTGAGATAAACGGAATCGAAGTTCGAAAATAGTAATTTTTTGCTCGAAATGACGGCACCAGTTCGACCGTAAGAAAAATGACGACATCAAGCTTATTTTGCCTTGTTAGCTGGTTTGAGTGTTTTGAAAAATTTTACATATTGGATTTAGACACATTCACATTTCTTCATTTTCACTTGTTTTTTCACTCGATGCTGATTTTTATAATGTTGTTGCTTTGTGAGAATATCGAGAAGTAGTGTTCCTGCCTACCCAGAGATGTGAATACTTCGTCGGTTGTTAATGAAATAATATAAACTCTTCTTTTTTTTATCACTATAGTCGGGATTCTTCCAAAAACGTTATGAAAACCACGAATGAAGATACTTATATGTTCAAATACCTACCTTATATAGTAGTTATTCACGTCAGTAATGTGACTAATATGAAGTGTAATGCACATACAACAATTTTATTGGTCGTTTAACTGATTTTTGAATTTTTGAATTTTCCTATGAAACCAAATGCTGGTATGGTAATGGAAAATCTGCTTAATTGCATTTGAAACAGTTTTTTCCAGCAATTGAGAAGCAAATTATTGAAGAACCAGTTACCTAATACAGTACTACTAAACTTTTCCTTCATTAATATGTGTTTTCGTTTCCAAAAGCTAAATCTTTTGTACGTTCGACAAAAATTTTGAAAATTTCTAGTGCTTATTGCAATTAATTTTCTCGAAAATTAAATAAGAATCAGTATTAAGTATGTTTTGTTGTTCTTTTTTGCTTTGTTTGAGAGCTGTTCCGGAGAATGTTTTGATCTTCTTCCAATGCTTTTGTCGTTCACTGTGGCATGATAATCCCTCTTAATCGGATTTAGTTTCAAATTGAAGTCCTTTAGCAATTGTCACGATTATTTTTATGTTACAATTCAGGACCTATATTATTTTGGAGTTGAGTTATGGAGTCTGTGTGGCTTGACGATCAGCTGCTGGCATATTATTGATCCAAAATGACGATGTGATCGGTATTGTTCGATTAGTGGTTCCACATGTGACTGGAAAACGCATGCCGGGAGATCGTTTGTTCCTAGATTCCGACTACTCTTCCCCTCCACCGTTATTCATAATAAATAATCTAAAAATTCTCGGAGACATGGTTACGTTGTCAAAGCCCACTAAACAATTAATAAAAAAAAAAAAAAACACGTTTACTTTGAAAATTTAACTTATATAGCCCAATCTGAGGCCCTTTCTTGAGGGTATTTTTGCTTATCTGTATCTTTTCGATAAAATTTAAAGTAGGTACCTGTAAACGTTTCAAAAAGTATCAGAAATAAATTTTTTTTTCGTAAATTGCAAGATTTTTCCTAACTAGCTATGAAGTTGAAAATCTCTGTCTTAGCACGTAGTTTGTGATTTTTAGGAAAGTTTTGCTTTCTTCGTGTCCTTCCGTACGCACCTTTCACTACGACTTAAGTAATGCAGTCATTCGATTGGAAAAATTTTCGCGCTTTCTTTGCGGCACAATCTCATAGATCTCCATAGCTTATCTGTAACTTATCATTCTCCAAGAGGCGAAACTAATTATACTAATTTCATACACTTATCAATAGTCAATAATTTTATGTCAATAAGTTTACTGACGATTGGTTACTTGTTAGCCACTACTCGGCGTATCAACATTTACATTTTAGTTTTTCCATTAATAGGCCAGTCAATGTGTAGCCTAAGCCTACCTACGGCTGAATAGTGAAAACAAATAATTTTTTTTTTTTTTTTTCATTATAAATTGGAGAACGTCGATATGCGTAACGTTCGATCCACTCACAATGATAAATATCATACAGCGTAGAGTAATAAATTAATCTTGTCTTCGAGAATGCAAGCAAACACTTGGCGCCACTATGCACCATTTCCAGTGCAAGTCTGCAACGTTGCGATCCTCGGTACACTGTTGCATAGCGCTTAGATAATTGGAATTGCAAAATATCTGAAACAATGGGTTTTTCCCTTTCCCTGTGCGAGGTTCATGGGGTTCTCAATTCCATATCCGTAAATAAACAACAACGTATCTGATGATAACGTTTCGTTCGTACGTCTTTATACATAAACTGGATATTGCTCCTCGTGCTGGGTAATTTGCATCCCCTTATTTTTATGGCTGGGAAATATAAGCCAAACGTATTTTTCTTTCCTCGCTTCTTGACCCTGACACTAAGTATTGGGAGTTTTACATGGCGCGGAAAATTATGAATTGAACGTAACCTAAGCGTGGAGAAAGCTAGGTTTCGAAAATCGTACATAAAAATTTCGAAATTCACTTATGTTGTTAGAAAAATGCTTAGTGACAGACTACGGTCAGGGTTTATAGCGTTTTTGATCAGCTAGCTCAGCTCGATAGAAATATAATAGAGATATAAGAAAATACGCGAGTTCCAGCTCAGTTAAATTATTTCGTTATGAGAGCAGTTAAAATAGTAGTTTTTGTTTTCTTGAAACCTTCTAAAAACCAAGAAGCGATAGAAATAGAGAACTCATTTTGGTTTCAAAGATGAATTTCTGTTGAACCTCCGTTTGCGGAAGATTTTCAAAATTTTTCGCGAGTATTTTGTCGAGAACCTCGAAAAAACATGCGTTTCTGGCACAGTTTCATTTTGTTTGAAACCACTAACATATCGAATGAATTCCAGAGATTCTTTGCGGCTTTACGGGTTGTATTCGTTCACTTTGAAAGCTTCTCGTGTAATTTCCAACTAATCGTCCGTACTGTAACAATAAATCTCGAAATACCTATTTTAATATGGGACCCTTATGGGGAAATAAACGTCGCTGAAAACCACATAACATCACAATTCAATCCCCAAAAAATCATCCTGTCTCTCTTAAAGAACATTTTGAGAAGACATGTGCGTAATAAAAATAATGCATTTTCTCTTACTGATCCAAAATTAAAAAGAACAAAAAATGTTTACTGAAGTATGCGAAACTTTTGTGATTTAGAGCCTATATCTCTGAAATGCAGATTTCAATTTCTAATTTTAAACCAAATTTTCTCTTTGACCTCAATTTTGAGTTATAATTTATTGACTAAAATATGAAAAGTTTAAGATAAATGATAACCCAGAGAGGGAGAAGATTGCAAATAATATCATCAAGAGTTTTTAAAATCAATTTTCAGTTTCATGACGTTTACAAGCTGGCTTCTGAGCACCAAGTAAAGAATAAATGGAGTGACTCAATTGTAGCCCCTATTCAAGAAATTTTTTCAAAGTATAGACAAGGAGTGGTGGACTAAAGGTCAGCAGAAACCCGGATGGGTTCTCATTTTGGGTCCCCAACTTCGGAATTCAGAATAAATTTTATTGGAACAAGAATGAAAACCTTCCTACCCATGTGTTGTTAATAATACACAATTTTTCTTGAATTAAATTGTATTGAAAACAATACGAGGTGACTCAGTTGATGAGGAACCTCTCTGACTTATATCTGTCAGCGTTAACAATAAAAAAAAGTATATTTTTGCGGAGCTTAACCATTTCGAATTATTGACAATTTAAAAAAAAAAAAATGTTACTTGTAAATCAAAATTTAAATAAAAATGCAGTAATCTGCTGTTTAAAAATCGGTTATAACGACCCATGAGAGGTCAGTATACGCACTACACAGAATAATGAGAAAAAGTAAATAAAAGAATCATGGCGCCGTTTTTACGCTTTAATCTAAATTACTGCGCAAAAAAATATACCGTAGTTCAGGTTCTAAATATCGCAGTCTTTTTGCGCTGCGGTCGTAGTACCGTTAGATATGCGTGTGAGTGCGCTGGATTTCACACAACGTTTTACACTAACTTATAAAAACTTCTTTTTATTTAAAAATTTATTTTTGTTTAAACTTGTTATGACATTATTTTGTCATTGAAATGAAATTGTATCTTCAAATGATAGACTGGAGATGAATATTTTTCATGGCAATCTGTCCGCTTCATATCGATTTTTTCTATCGTCAATAAAGAATCACAATCAACCCAGTCTCTTATCTTCTAATTTTATGAGATTGAAAGTTTTTGACTTATATTTTTTGAATTTGCCTTCAATTTACTGGGATAATCTTTCTGTTTTCATCAATTTATATTAAATGGTGTTATTCACGTGAGCGTGCCTAATACGTTTATAACTAGAGAAATTTTTTTAATTTTTTTTTTCAACTGTTGTTTTCTAAAATTTCCCAGCCGTATGATGAGGTATTGAACCAGAAAAATTTCTCTTTATTGCCAGTTTGTACGTTTTCGCTTAATATTGCTGGATTTTCTTTGAAACTGAATCTACCACAAGCGTGTTTGTCGCTGTAGAAGTTCTAATCGGTCTACATTTTAGCGTTTTGAATTTTGTGTTCGTTCCAGTTCACGCATGCAAATATCTACCAGCTGAATAAAACATCTAAAAGTAGATTCGGCTGGACGTTAAACCGAAAAATTCACTACTTGTTGCTTAAGTTGAGTATCTTAGAGAAAATACTCGTATTCTTTGTAGCAGAATTTTAAATGAAAAAAAAAAAAAAAAAAACATTAATTACCTTTGTTACCACATCAAAATTAATTACCTTGCATGTTTCTTTACATTTTTGCAACTCTCTTTTCGTGTATTTGATAATCATGAATGCGAGCAAGTGGCAAAATTGACCTTTGCGAACGGTTATTTTCTCGTCCAGACCAGATTCTAGCCGAAAGTTCCTAAATGAGAAAACGCAAATTTTAGAATCGAAAATTGGGATATTAATTTGGTTTCTGACGCTGTGAATTTGTTACAGCTAAACGTCGTTCAATTTATCAACTTGTTAACTAAGAGATCAGTGGATTGTGAAAGGAATATCAAAATTATTTTTTTTATTTTTTATTTTTTATTTTTATTTTTTGATCTTAATGATTTTGTCGGCCAGAGCTATTTCTTTTTTTTTCATGTTGTGTTCACTATAATAGCCTACCAGCGTCAGTATTTTCTGATGTAGGCTACGTCATTTGGTACGCTGTTTTGGAAGAGATTTCTTCTCATTGCCGTAGGATCAAATTTCAAACTTTCCCCAATTTTTCTGCCGTATAGTTTATTCGCTGTAATATGACCACAAGACGTTGTGAATTCAATGAACCATACAAGAGAATTGTATAACATCATAATTAAAGTTATTTCCTCGGTGGATTTCTTCCTTTTTTTCTTTCCTTATTATCAGATCATTACAGTGTGATCGTCGTTTAAAACTCGCCTAATAATCCTCGTTTATTTGACCAACGAAATTAGGGAGGTTCACCAGTGTACCTACTCATTTAACCAACTTCATTCAAGGGGTTACTCGTAGTATCAAGTGTAGAATTGTAATTAAGTCGATTATTGTCGGACGAAAATTACGTATATAGGTATTCCTAATAATTTTTGAAAGAGAGGGTAACATGAAGATAAATGCAGCACTTTTTTGGATATTATAAACCGTTTTAATCCACGTATAAGCTATAGGCCTATTTAGGATAACGCGTAATTACGTGGTTCAAATGAAAAATTACGGAAATTAAACGACACGAGAAGAGGAAGGGTTAAAAGTGTACTTTTTTTGGAAGTTTTAAGAGATCATAATATACCCGGCACCTAAATGGACAAACACCTGTGAAAAATATAATTTACTTCGTTTTTTTTTGTTTTTTTTATGTTAACAATCGACCAATGTCAGAAATTTATCATATTATTATCAAATTACTGTGTTTCATTTTTTTTCACTACCTACTAATATACCGATATCCTCGGAGGTATAGTGGGAAAAACATCTGCTTGTTTTACTAACTGAAACTTGAGCTTCCGTTTGCATAGTGAATTAATTTTTCGCATTTAAGCCAATTTTAATTAGATATATAAAATAATTTTGATAATTATTATTTATACGGTACGTATTCTATTTTTTATGTAGATAGGTTTTCGATGAAAATCTACGTATTAATTTTCATCTCATGAAATGACCTGTAGGGGTAAGGGTTCGAACGTTTTTCAGTTCATGACCTAAAAAAACTTTTGGAACCAAAAGCTCAAATTAATATAATTACGTATATGATTATGTCACATCAGGAAAATTCGCGAATTTTCAGTTAGATAGGAAAACGCCAGCAAATAGACTTGATGTACCAATTTCCTATATTTTCCTGACTAATTTTAGTTGAAAATGTAAGTTTTTTTCTGATTGCTTTTTTTATTTGTTCCTTTTTCCTTTGATATACCATATGTCAGTCATAAATTGACTAATGAATTCAAGCTGTCTTATTTGACAAGATGAGGCATGTTCACCTCTTTGTTCAAAGGCATGTGTTATGGGTTTATGGCATATATATAGTGAAGCATCTATCCTCTACATGATGTCTAAAATGCCTTATTGCCGCATTTGTGGCCAATAACTCCCAGTTGTAAGTACTATAATTTTTCTCAGTTTTGGAAAGTTTCCTCAAGAAGAAGGCTATAGTGGCTGGTTGGTATCATTTTTTATTTGGTATAAGGTTGCACCAATTGCAAAATCAGATGAGTCTGTTCAAATGCATAATGGAAGACTGTCGTCCGGGTGAGCTAGTAGCGTTGCATTGGGTAGCATGTTTCTTGTATTTTCAAATGCTATTTCTGCCTCTACATTCCATTCAATAGGTATTCTGTTCCACTTTTTATTGGTTTTTATAACTGCAAACAGTTTGCCTTGTTTGGAGGCAGCATTTTTATGCAACATTTGTAAAAATTGATCATTCCTGGGAACCTTCAAAGTTCTTCCACATTAGTAGGTTTATAAAATTTCAATATTGGCTCTACCTTTGTTTTTAAGGGGACTATACCATCAGATATTGTTTTGTGCATGAGAAAGTCAATACTGTTTGAAGCAAATTTGCTTTTAGGTAAGTCAACTGTAAGGCTGGCATACACTGTAGCATGGCTCTTATATTTTTCTCGTGTTCATTGAAGCCACCTTCTGAGCATATGCAAATATCATCTAGATATGCATATGCGAATGATAAATCCCTCAATAGCTGATACATAAAACATTTGAAAGTTTGTGCAGCATTTCCGAGTCCAGCCGGTAAAATGTTGAGGTCAGCATCAGAGTCTATTCAAAATTTTCTTCTTTTTGTCCTGTCCTTGATGAACAGGCAGCAAGGGGATTGGTAGCCACTGATATGACCCCTTGGTCTAATTTGACTTATTAGTCTACTCTCTGTTTTCAATCTCTATGAGGAGAGTTTTCTTCTCCTGCGCATCTTGGACCATTCTTCACACCCATCATTTACAGTTTGTATTACGAGCCTTTGCTTTTTCTCCATATCTGTTATGGTAGAAGCAAAGGGCTTCAGATCAGTTTGGATCATGCTTTTTGGGGGATTTGGATCTCCTGGGTGGAGTTGGACTCCTTTTTCTATCATCTCTCTGTCCTCAAGAGCGTGACTGCCTATTTCTATTATTATATTTATTTCTGTTGGAATTGCATCCTCTACTTTTGGATATGTTATTGAAATTACTCCTAGCAGGTGTGTCTTCTCTGGCTTTGCGAGTTTCTATTTTCAACTCTGATATTTTGGCTCTGAGTTTGCTGATTTCATTTGCTGGTGCTGCTGTTGCATAGACTGCAGGTTTTTCTGAATACTCCATTGCTGTTTCTGCAACTTTTGCTAGTGCCAATACATCATTGTCTTTTCTTGCATTAGTGAGGTTGAGTGCACCCAGCAATTGTACCACTGAAGATGGTTGTTGTTCATAGAACCTGTCTACAATTAACATTAGGGAGACACGGTTATCAGCTTTTTTAACCAATTTTGTCATGAATACAGTTGTTTGTCTTTTCCTATTGACATTCCACTTAGTAATTGCCTTATTTCTTGGCATTGAGTGGTGCCAAAAGTTCTTATTTTCTTGATGAACCATTTGTAAGGGTCTTCTTCATCTTCCAGACAGTCCATTATGTCTAGGCATGCCCTGATGATTTTGGCTGGCATGCTACCACAGAGTTATTGGTAGCTCTCTTCTTGGGGGATTTCCTCAACCTTGAAACTGTCTGTTAATTGCATAAGCCATGTCTCTACATGTTTAGGCAAGAATGTCGGAAGTTCTACCCTCTTTTTCTTATTTTGGAGGTGTTCTATTAATTTATTTTGTTTGTCCATGGCTTCTTTGACACTAGCTTTTATTATATTCTGGATTAGCTTTTCTCATTTTTCAGCTTCTTTGGACAGGATAGCTTGGATTGTTGCTTGTTGCTTGTCTAGCTAATTTTTGTGCTTGTTGTTCAGTGGTTTGAACAACATTTTTGTGAACCATTGTGAAGAAATTCAACTCAATAGAGGATTTTAGGTTTACAAATTGTGGGTTACCACGATTAGTGAGGCTTTTCTTTATTTTTATAATTTTATTTTTGTTTTTGTTTTTGTTTTTTAACATATTTGGTCACCCTTCCAAGTGGACAATGTTCATTTGGAACGGGGGTTTAATTTCCCACAGAGGCAATCTTCATATAAAGTGGCCATCGAAGGTTTTCACTAGACATGCACAAATGCTCTCACTAGCAGGCTAGTGGTATTTCATTAGCTAGCGTTTTCACACCCACTTTAAAAAAAAAAAAAATTCCCAACCTGAATTATCACATCGGGGTCACCAAGCTTTGAGTAAACCGTGATACCTACAGGCATTTAATGTGGATCTGCATGTTCCTTCCTTGTTACCATTTTGGTAAGGCAGCTAACCTTTTACAACGTTGAAAACTGGCAACTAATGATAGGCATCACTGGGGTATAGGTTAGGCTAAACACGCCCATTATCCACAAGTATTGGAAAAGATAGGCGCGTGTATATTACTTAGCCTAGTGTTTAACCATAGTACATATATTTACATATGCGTGTTCACGCTAGGCTATGTTTGTAGCATTTAGGCTAAACAGAGAACAAATTTTGTGGTTTATCCGTTGGCCTATGTGCTACAAACATGCGTTTATGTCTTAATGTTCATAGACTTAAGGGTGTGGACTTGGTGATGGACCAAGTCCACAGTCTGTCGACGGGGGCCCAGCCCCAAGGGATAAGAGAAATATGGTCCCTACAGTAGAGAAATTTAAAATTTTAAAGAACAAATCAAGAGAAACAGTACAAACCATAACACAGTATTTCCCTTTAGTCAGCTTTTTAGGTATTGGATCATCGAGATTAATTCAATAAAATTTATTTTTATCAACATTATTTAAGTTAAACTCCATCTGTGAGGGAGTCATTGTGGCTAAACTTTAAAAAATAATGGATCAAATTTTATTGAAAAATATTCGAGCAGATTTACGAAAAAGACCAACTCGATCAAAAATAAAATTATTTAATTTTATGTATCGATTAGGCAGGTCTTTCAGAAAGTTACACCACTTTTGTATTTAATTTGTAGGAGACTTGAGTGGCTGCTGTTTTGATGGTATCAACTCTTCCTAATTTACTACTCAGTTCAGCTGGTTGTATACCGAAAATGATGATGATAAGTCACGTATTTTAATACTTTAAGTGTTTTAGTAATTTTAGCGGATAATGCTTTGATAGACAAGGATGAAGATAGTGAATACCATATTTACTTCAACTGGACGTTCCGTTGATCAGTACCTAGCTTTCTTTATTTACTTACTTCAGTATTAAATGCGAATATTGTTAATTAAATCAGAACGTTCGTTGAAAAATATAATTTTGAATTCAATGGCTACTTTAACTGACAGTACAGAGTGTCATATAAATAATTAAATATTTGAGAAAAAACCCTCAAGAATATTCGAATTTTAAGAAAATGAGGAAAAACATGCCATATAGAAGAAAAAAGATTTTTATACAATTTTGATTCAAACTAATTGGAGAGAAAAAGAAGAAAAATGTAATGAGAAAGATAAAAGATGTATATGCAAAAAAGGACAGTAACTACCTACCTACTCGAGAAGGCTATATTATAACAACATATTATTTAGGTGAACTAAAGGTTAACATGAAATTTGAAAAAAAAAGGCTTGTTAAAAAAATTGACCCCTGTTGATTCTCTCATAATATGTAGATTTTCCAATACCTTTATCACATAGGTCCTGTAAGAAAAAATTAAAAGTTTTGAGAATTATTTATTTTTAAGAATACAAATATAAGTAAATTCAAAAGTTTTATGTAACTCTCAATAAACGTATGCAGTGCCTCTTTTCATAAAACGATTATTTTTTTTTATCAATTCCTGCGACATTAAGACGAGAAGCAGGAAAATATTCGCTAAATTGAGTTCTTTTGATTTTAATCTCTCATTTTTATCCAGTGTTTTATTTAATAAATTATCAAATACTAGATCGTCTGAATTGTAGGAGAGGTTTATAGTAAATTGTGAAAAATAATGGAGTCAGAGGTGTTAGACTTGACACGTGAATCAAAATACGAGGTAGAAAGAGTCTGGAGAAATTAATGATAAAATAATGAAAAGATCAACTTTTCTGAAGGAGGATTATCAGACGCTGGACAAAAAGTCAATATTTGCTCTGCTTTACTTTTTAATTATTTTCCTCTCTTCGATGTTGTATAAGATAATGTTTTCCAACGGTGTGTCAACATTTCGGATGAAAATGATTGTTCGAGAAAAAGGCCCGTAATCAGAGAGAGAAAAGAAACAACATATCCAATTTTTGGTGTAATCATTTAAGAGTACAGGCCTCGAATTTAATTTTTTGGGTATGGAAAAAAATTTGTGGGAAAATACCGACGAATGACGAGTCAAAGAAAACGATTATTTGTTGTAAAATGTTACTTCGTCGCACGGGAACGTGTGAAATGAGAAAATTTGAAATCATACAAAAATAAATAAATTTTTGATTTTTCGTGATCCGTTTCAATGTAGCGCCGACACACCCAAATTTGTTTTAGTGGGGGAATTTTCCCTGTTTGCCAACTATACTGAAGTCGGCGAATATATTTACAGTATCTTCAGAAATATTGTTCTTTCAAATTCTGGTTTGCTTTTCCTTACAGTTAGGTTCTGTAGTTATGTAGGTACTTGTATCGTTTTAAGAGCTCCTTGGATTAAAAATACTGAAGGACGAAGAAACAAGTTTATTTTCCCAATTTTGACGTTGAAAAAACTCGGAACACGTATTTTTGTCTGATTCGAAAAAGTCCTTTGTTACGTGCGCATATGCTATGCAAATTTATAAATTACCATTCTCCACTAAGTTTCACCGATAGTAGTTAAAATTAATCAATTCATGTGCGATTTTATCGATAAATTAACGAATGTGTGATATTGTCGGTTTACAATAAGATACGAATATTGTACTTTACTTACCTACTCCTCCAAAATGACCTCATTTATTATACCCATGTTTTTTCTTTACCATACCAAGTCGTCATCCGGAGGAATATGTAGACACGAATTACTGAATACCAAAAAGGCCAAGAAGAATCATAAAAACCATGGGAATACATTTGACTACATCCTTCCGCTTCGGTAAAAGTCGTTTTAAAGAAATTGAGTATTCGTGTAACGCAGGGTCATAATGTCAAAAAAAGGTTCTCGCAGAAAACTGTTTAACATTACCGAAGTATATAAACTGAGTGAGATGCATGGGGGGAGTTCTGTATTGAGAAAATGGCCAGGAAATGACCCTGTTGATGTTTTTACCCACGGAGAACACCTGCGTACTGTTCTTCCACTGTACATCGACATGTGCATTACCTTCTTAATTATGGTTTATGTGTGTTTATTTTTCTTGACGATCTATGTCGAATCGGTGGCTTCTTTTGTGTTAATGACCCAATTTTTTTACTTCTATATATATATATATAGTTGATATTCTTTTCTATTTGCTGTTGTATTGCGTATCTTTTTTTGTGTCGTGGAGATAGCGGGTTTTTGCATCCAGATCCTTATCAATTTCAGGAAAATTTATTTAAGATCAAATTCTTACGTCATGTTGTCGAAGGAAGTCAATAAAAATAGCTATGTGACGGAAGATATTGGAATCTTGTGATTGAAATAACGTTAAATACTAGAAAGAAAGAAGTGGGAAAAGGAAAATCATTCGCCCAGTCAATTTTAATGAATAAAAGAATTGAGGAATTAGTAAATGGGGATATTTGAATAAGTAGTGATTGAAGTCGCCAATTTTAGAACTTTCTGAATGAAGGGGACAATAAAGAGGGAGATGAGTCGGAAGAATAAAGAGATTAAAACGCAAATAGAAAATTAGAGTCATTAAGTAATGATAAAATGTGAGAAAATTATAGAACCAATCATATTTAAGAAGATTAGGCTATACTTTGCCCTTTGAAAAACTACTGAATTTAGCTTGAGAATGATATGTATTCCATAATTTGAAATGTATAGGTTTGGATTTCAGGAAGAATGTCAGAAGCTAGAAATTGGGACAGAATTATTTCAAGTTGGTGCATTTTGAGTCAGACCATAATCTCTTTCACTTTTGCTGCCGCTTGATTAACAGGTTTTTGTGTATGTATAGGACCCATCTACAAATCACATAAAATTCAAAACACTAATGTGAAAAATTTTTGCAAAAACATTATTTTCTAATTTTATGGGGACATCTGTAAATTATAAAATATTTTATCCTCACTTATGATAGGCAATGCAGAAACTGCCTCAGATGAAAATGGTTATAAATTATTGCAAAAATAGTATCATAGTTGTCATGATATATATACGTATCAAGATGTACTTACGCTTAATTAACATATTTCATAAAATTAGAAGTACGACCAAATATTTGCCTATTCCTAAAAAATATATTCTCAAACACTCATCATTTATTTCAACACTTTCAAACAATGCGTTCCTAAATTCCTAGAATATGTATTTCTATCTACAAAATACTCCTACATATACTTATTTATCCTATATTAGCAATTCCTTCAATACACGTTTTTTGACAATAGGTCTCTCCAAACTGTTCTCTTGAATTATGTATAATTGCAAATTCATCACATCCTTATTCCTTGAATATGATTTCCTTCCTTCCCTTCAACAAAAATCACCCATAACTCTGGCCTTGTGGAATACCTTGTTGTGAGAGATATTCTCATCAGAAGGAAATTCTACAGAATTTAAGCGTGTTGCGATTTTAGAGCCAATTTGGGTGGTTTATATACGGCTTATTTACACGCACACAAACACACGTACGTAAGAAAATACGTACATTGGTGAGAACAGCCAGGTCGCATCATCCCCTATCAAGATAAGAGATGACTGGCCAGTTTGTGTACAAATTGTGACATCATCTTATTGTGTCACGATTTGGTACTCGTACATTACCTGCAAGTATATATAGGTAATTACGATCGAACGTAATTTGTGTATTTAACGTCACAAGGACGATTATTTGCCTGCCCTTTGGGGCGGCAACTGTCATCGAGGGGTCCGAGCCCCTTTTCCTCATATAGGTGAGTCCCCACAGGCCTAATAAAAAATAATGTTTTGGTGGTTGTACTTCAGTCTCATTTTGTACTTTAATCAGTAAGCAGACATTTATACTTTGTATATTTTCATGTGCTGTATTTTATACGCTTTTATTCCACTCACTCAATTTGTTGAAGTACACAGGATGACCAATGTCAGCGCTGCTTTCACGTGTTGCAACACACGCACACATACACACATATATGTTTTTATCAGTTGTTTTTTTCAATTTTTGTTTGTTTCTGTATCAGAAAAAAAGTGAGAAATTTTATTTTCTCTTTCCCCATTATTTTCTTCTTCAAATTATAAAAGCGTATTTTTTAAAACTCGTTTTTAACCTAACTTATTATAATACACAACCTTATATTATTTGAACGATATATCCACCACAATATTATCGTTACAGTAGTTTCGAAAGATAGTAATTATTTTTAGACTGAAAAATTTTACATAAATTCATGGAATCTTATGACAATTAGCCAATTTTGTCAATTTTATCTGAAATTGGAGTTTGAACATATGGAATATCTGTAGGTATTTTTAAACATTTTTGTGGTTCTTTTCTGTCAGACCACAAATGTAACAATAAAAAATATTCACCCATCTAACATTGTGAAAATTTGTTCTATGTGATGCATTATTGTGTTTCATGCAAATGATTGGATGCCTGCAATACTGATTACTTATTCAAATATTCCGATAGAAACGAAGAGTTTCAATGTATTTTGTCAACAAATTATATTCAACCAGTGCTGCTAAGAATTGATTGCAAATATCTGATGTAGCCTATTCTCCAAATTGGAGGGCTTTGAGCCGGCACAGTGAGAGCAATTGAAACTTTTCACCGAATTTGATTTTTAAAAGTTAGCTTAGCGTGTTGTTTCGTAGTAGGTGAGCAAAAACGTCTTCCATTACCCACTTCAAGTATAGAAGGGGTTGCAGACGCTCGGAAATTTCTAGGAACATTTTTATAAATCCAATGTATTAGACTTAATTTGCCTTTTCAGTTCCAAAAATTGGCTGTAAGAAAGTATTGTATGTTATACTTTCCAAAAATTATTTAGCTCAGTTATTAAAAAAATATTGATTGCCTAAATATGAGGTTTTATCAGTAATATTCGGAATTTTGAGATTTCACTAATAAGCTATTTTATTGAAGTACCTAATACAATTATGGTTACTCTTCCCAATTGTAGGCTTACAACAGAAAATCAAATGTTCAACTCTGACTTGGGTTTATACGATTTCAGGTGAAATTTTCTTGTTGAACGTTGCTAATCCCAAAATAATAATTAACTGTCTGTCTTACAAGCCGATATGTAAATAGTTATTGCATTCCAAGAACTTTGTTTTTCAAACAAGCTGGATTATTAGACAAAAATTAATTTACCTACTTCACATTTGCTGTAGGTCTTCAAGTACTCAGTGTTATTTTCTTTCTCCAATCCGAGTGTAGATTTATCATCAACAGACTTGTACATTGTGGATCACACCTGACAAATTGTATAAAGAAATTTAACTGGTTTTTTTCCCAATTACGAAATTATTTTTAACTACTCTTCTGTTTTCTTCTTCTTTTTCTTCGTCTTATAAATAAATTTCTATGTTTGTATTTCTCAATTAATTTTTCATTTCACTCCTTTTCTTTCGTTTTTTGATCGATGAGGCTGTAATTCGATCAAGTATCGACGATAGCCTGTCGCAAGCTGTCTATTCCCTCATTTTTTCTTTTTTTTTTTTTGTACCAGTCAGGTAAATCATAGAATTTTTACTGTTACTGTAGACTAGTAGACGAAGATTATCTGATAATGGTATCATTTGTCGTTACACGTACTTAAAATGAACGAAACCCCATCTGCAGTGAGTGCCAAACTGTTTTAAAGCTTTATAGATCCTCTGGTAAACCTAATATATTTTTGCCATTCAAAATATTTTAACCAGTATTCAGCCTTTTAAAAAGTGTCTTACCACATTTCCTGTATCGCCTATCTACCATAAAATTGTGATTTTTACTCGAGTTTAGCAATCCCTTATTTTTTTCCCTTACTCATTCAGTCATACGGTCGAATAATGCTGGCATTAAATTTAACACCAACCTTTTATCATCGATCAGCATTTTTTTCTATCATATGTCTATAAAAGAAAATCAAACTGGAACGATTTGTAGATAAGCCTAATTCTTCGTTGTGAAAAGAGGAAAAAAAATCGAAAAACCCAAGGAACAGCGTTAGACAGGAAAAAAAAAACTATACAAAATATCTTCTTTTGTCGTTTATTATCGTAATTTATCATTTATGGGAACCTGAAAGCAAAATATTTTCCTAAAGCTTTGAAGATAAATTATGTATTTTTTGAGTGTAGAAGCCAAAAGTTCAGAGTACGATGGAAAACGTGTCAACGATGAAAAACTTTGTAAAAATTTATAATAAAAATCATGAGCGAAGTTTACTTTCTCCCCTTCCCACTTTAGTATCCCGTCAAGTGATTGCTACAAGGTATCGTCAGTTCAACGAGTACTTCTACGCTCTTTTTTCTTCCTTTTTCTGTTACACTCCAAGAAGGTACGTTTGGCGTTCGTCAAAATGATGAGCAGAATTTATCATGTTTTGACGGTAGGCGAGTGTACTGTTGACATGGAATGCGAAAGGTGTGTTGACAGTTCTCGTGTCCCTTATTATTGCAATTTGCGAAATGTAGTGACGTTTTCTGTCTGTGTCCCACGAAATTTCTCTTATTGCAGCGAATTACCTAATGGAGGAAAAGGAGGAAGAGGAAAGTGAGAATCGAGAAATGTTTGACAAACGTTCGTTTGAGAAAATTAATATTTTGGGACGAGAAATGTCCGTTTATGTAGATTTAGCTTTTGGCGAGAACCGATGGAGGTAGAAGGGTCAACGTGTGATGAACGCTTCTCCGTCAAGGTATGGCTAGAACGTTTGAATTTACGACGATATCCATTACCGCGGGCAGGCGAAAAACCAATCATAGGGACCTTTATTGAAAACTAACGAGAACGACGTTTCATTAGTACATGCAATAAACGCATATGGACGTCTTGCGAAAATTGCTGATAATGTTGAACGCGAAAATGGAAGTATCGCTTTCGTTATAGCGAAAGGTTTGTCAAATTGTCTATAAATATCAAAAGTTTTTTGGAAAGTGAAAAAGCGAGGTGTAATCGTGTAATGAAATTAGGTTTATGCAGTTGTCTCTTCGTAGTGAACTCGAGAACCCACCTATTCATTATCGAGAAATATGCAAAAATATCTCCTTTTAATAAAATCTTTGAAATTTTTAAAGACTTAATTTCATACCTTAGTAAATATGGGTTTTATTTTAAAGATTTTCGCGAGCATTCCTTAAGAACCTTTTACCTCATTGACTCATTTTCAATGTTCTTCAATGAATGTTGTCATTTCTACCAGCTTGGGTGAGGCGTTTGTTTTCAAATGATTCAGTGAATCACGCAAAGTGGTATAGTAATACAAGTCTCAGTTATCAGATTTTTTTATCATTAGAGTTAATGGTGACTGGAGAGTGGGAATTTTTCACTTTTCAATTTACATTTACAAAAAAATTAAGTACCCTAATTTATTTTGTAGATTATTGATGTAATGTCGAATTTAAGCTGAATATTTTATGAAAACAATATTAGCTTGTGGTGTCCAAAAACATTTCGTTATATTTAAAATAGCCCAAGTACCTGTCCAGCTCGCAGCTTAGTTGATGTGTGTGACAGGTCTGAAGTTAATTGAATAGGTAAGAAGATACCTTTTCAGAATTCATTTCCGTAATTTTAGTATTTGATGAACAGATTGAAAATGAAATGCCGGCTTCTTTCATGTTCTCGCAATTTTACTCGTATGTTTATACATTTATCCTCGAATTTCTGAAGAACCACTGGACCGATTTTTATGAACATGTTTTAAAATAAATAGAGAGTGATCTCATGGTGATCCCATATTAATTTTTTTAAATCGATGAAATAGTTTTTGAGTTGGATGTCTGAAAAATAGTTCGTTTTATAGAAAAATTGCCGTTAAGGTCAAGTACGAGGAAATGAAAAAGCATTAAAATTTTTTATTATCAAAAGATTTAACGAACTTTTATAATAGAAATAATAAAAAATCCTGAAAATGAAAAAAATAGGTGCTTCCCTTTTAAAATTTCTCCAACAAGATCTAAGGACTAAAATTATTGAATTCGGCGTTAATTAAAACGTTTTATCATAAAATTAAACTTAACTTATGTATAAACCTACCTAGATACATGATAATGGAAAAGAGCGCCATCTTCAATAATTTCAGTCCTTCGATTTTGGAGAAATTTATTAAGATAATTTTTCTCTTTTCGACGAATTATTGTTATTGTTTTGAGACAATTGTGCTGATTTTAGTCTAGTAGCTACGTAGTTGAGATTTTATTGAAAGAACGAAAATTTCAAAGTTGTCAGCCTTTTAAATTCGGCCAGCTTGTATGGCTACTGTAAGTGTTCTTTGAACATAATCAAAATCTGGCGTAAACACTCTGTTAATTTGTAAGAACCATAATAATTAACCATCATCTCGTTATAATTTACAAAACTTTGCAAGAGAAAAATGGTAATGTCCAGCTGGTGTTTTTAGAAAAAAATTTTCTTGTAAATCTGTTCCTTGCTCATATTTAGTTATGCTTTTCGCAAAACATGATATTCGCATTCGACCATCTCTCATATTCAAGAATTGACATTTCCACAATATACCTTAGTGTCAATTACTAAAAGACTTCCATAAATTTTTTTTCTGCCCTTCTTTCTTTTCATCATTTAGGACTTGGTCAAAAACTTTCTTTGCACTTAGTTCTTTGTTTTGTATTCGTGTATTATTAATTACTTCAATTTTAAATAACAGCAAAAATTTTGCTGCCACATGATCATGTTTGTTCGAGGAAAAAATATTTCAAATAGGTAATTAGAGACTAAAAAAAAGAATCGGTGCATGTATTTTTTAAAATTTTTGTTTCGTGTGATTTATCTCATTAAAAATCTTTTTTATTTTTTTCCCTAAGCTTCTTAACTCATCCAAGGTTCACACATCTAAAAAAAGAGAATAATTCGCGTATTATGGTGCGCGTATAAAATGATATCGTATTGTTTGGTTTTTTCTTAGCATTTTATTAATTTATTTACTTTTATTTTTATTTATTTAATTTTTTTTTTGTTTCTTCTAGACTGCTTTACACTGGGGAGCAAAACATGGAAATATGGATATAGTAAAACTGATCGCTGGTTCTCGCAAAGTAAACGCAAATATTAGAACGGTAAAATGTAACACTATTTGAATTTTTAATTAAAATATAGGTGCCTGCCTATTATTTTTTAATACTAACTGCATGCGATAATTAACGAAGAAAAAGAAACATCTGAATATCTGATCTTGTTGTCGTAGTTTTACGAATTGATGTTATGATAATCATTTTTGGCTGTTCTGGAGGAATGCAGTTGTTTCAAAAAATACAAAATTCCTTCGTATTACAATTGAAATCGTTTTTCACCTCTTACTCGGTTATTTTTATTTCATTTGCAGGTTTCCGTTTGAAAACCTGCTATTACTTTTTCCGTTTCTTCCTCTATTAATGTATCTAACCTATACGATTGTCAAAATTCTTGTAGATCTACATCGTCTTTCAGTCACTAAAAATAGCTTCAAAGGACTTGAAATAGGAATACCGCCAGAAATAAGTTAGGTAAAACCTAGTTTGTTTTTGAAAAAAATTTTCGTTGCCTTTGAGAATTTTGTCATTAAAATTTTTCGGAATCGTGGAAAGACTTCATGTCTCAGGTGCTCATCCTTCTACCCCATTTCATTAAGAAAAACACTTCAGAATTTTTAAAGTGTCTGCAAATATTACCACCAAGAAAGATTTAGATAGGTTCGTTATAATAAATTTATTATTTGTAGAAAATTTCAATTTTTCTTTAATCCTTATTTACCATCTAATGATTAACGAGAAAATCTAGCAATGATTTTCACTAAGTGTTCTAAAACATGAAGTTAATGAATGATGAAAGTTTGTTATTATTTATGATTGATTATATTGTGTTAATTAATGTTTACTCAGATGAGTATTAGTCAACAACTAGCACTACAGCATTTCATTGCCTTATTTTCAGTTCCTACCAATTTGATGCATTTCTTCAGCTTACTGTAATAAGCAATGGAACGATGTGTCAGCCTCGATAGGTAGTGAAAAATAGAATTCTAACGGAGGTGAAATTCAAATAAAGTCTCAAACATTAACGATAATACTCTTCGAAATTTTCCTCGAAAAAAAAGTCTTTAAAAATTCTTGTGTAGATTGTCGTAGAAAAACTCATCTGCATGTCAGTACAACATTAATAAATAATTTTTTTATGAAAAAGGGAAACAAGCGCTTGCGCGGTCGTTGTATTCTGAGAAGTGAAAATATATTTTTATTTTTCCTAAATGATTTTTATTTACTTAAATATAATTAACGTGTGGAAGTTTTAAATTAAGTGCTAACGAGTTCGTGTTAATATTTTTTTTCTTTTCATTTAATTGTTACGGAATTACGACTTTGTTATTGACTTTCGGGTATGTAGTTAATTTTTTTCGTGAATGAAACTATGTTGCGTACAAGAAAAAAAACGAAATTCCTATTCGGATATCTCTTGAAAAATTTTGAGCAAATAAGTAAATAATTAAAGTTGAACCGGCGGATCTTTTGTCTTTTTTCTTCTTTTTTTCCCGTTATTATAATTATTATTATTATTATTATGATCATTATACATTTAGACTTATGAAAAAAAAATTATAAAATTTATTCTATGTGATTGTAATCTTGAAAGTGTATCGTCGAATTGACGTTTTTTGAAATGCTTGAAAAGAAAGAAGAAACGAAAAATAAAAATTATGAACATGAAATAGGCTATGTGCTGGTCTGTCATCGTCCAAGAATAACGATAAATAAATGAGAATTTTCTTGTGGAGAATCTCTTGTCCTGCTAGAATGCTCATGTGCCCGCAAATGTGTTTTTTTTTTCCTGTTAATTACTTACTGTATACCTACTTTGAAATGACTCGTTACGATCATTACATTATTAAAAAATAATAGAAAATAAATAGATTTTCTAATGATAAATTTTGTCTTGTGTGGAAGGTAACTGGTTCTAATTGTATACTTCACTCACCTTGATAATGCTTTTGCCCAACAAGCTTATTTTTCTTTGTCCGTAGCCATAAGACAATAATTAGTGATTCTTCGTCTGTTTGATTTCAGGGTTTCAGTTGTAGTCGTCAACTCTTTGTTTATTGGGAATTCTTGATGTGTAAATATCTTAATTCTCGATAGGGGTTGTGCGAGACTTTTACGGGAGTCAGTGTCTGACGTCAGATCGTAAAGTCTCATTGATTTGTGTGTAGTTGTGTGGTTGTGTGGTTGTATGCGTGCCCCTTGTTAATAAGTTGAAGTTGAACACACAACATTTCTATTTTGAAAGAAACTTCTTGTATTTAATTCAGTAATTCCTCAATTTCTAAGCTAAATATCTGAGGGTTGGTGTTTCTCGAAAAAGGATAAATTTCAAAATTTCCGTTTAGTTTTCTCATCATTTTTAACTATTTTGGAATGAATAAACAAAAAAAACGCGAATAATGGAAAACTTACCATTTTTTAGAATCTAGAAACTGTTTCTTTTTCACTCAATGAATCTTTAGCCGCTATTCGAGTTAAAGAGCTTGGGTTGGTGTCATTGCAAAGAGAAAAACATTTGCATAACCCTACTATCCGTATAATTAGTATATTTTTCTTTGGAAAAAGTAACTATTACATTCAGTGCAGTGGGGGACCAAGAAGTGGACCTGTGGAAAAGCGCCGATCCTGAGTCGTAGATTACGAATATATAGGTCATTCAAATTCTTCTGTAAACTATATATATTTCCACTTTCTGCTCATTTAGGCACTTTTTGGAAGTCTGTAATTTTAATTCATCCGCTAGTTACGGAAGAAGAGGTTCTCAAAGTGTTGCAAATCCATAACTCCCGTAAATATGAAGATTTTGGCTTGAAATTTTTATGAAGGTTGGAAACTATCAGGGACCGACTTGGTATTAAATTTGAGCGAAATTGGTCAACTGGTTTTTGAATGGCAGCCATTATAAAATTTGAAACTTTTGGAAAATACCTACACATACACAGCTGATGCCAGTTGATGCGTGGCGGAGACATTTTTATATTATCTTTAGCATTGTGAAAATAAACAAACGAAAAAAAAAATTGAAAATGAATTTACTGTTTTTGGAATTTAGAAACTTGTTATCTTTCACTCAGTAATTTATCAGACGCTATTTAAGCTAGAGAGCTGAAGTTTGAAAAAAGGAGAATAGATAAATATATCAATTTATGCTCTCATTCCAGTAAAATTGATTCGTTTCTTCCTGTATATAATCCTTTCCCATGTGGGGGATGACAATTTTGTTTTAAGTAAAATTATCATTGAATTATTATTCTAGAAAAATTAATGCTCCGTCGTATTTAGGCAGACGAACATATTCGCTGACCTAAATACTTCGAAACAAATAACGGTGAATATTTAGAAGAAATATTCACCGTTACCTCCAACCAGTAACCAAATTAACAGAGCTAGCAGATATGCAGATGTACAACTAATCAGCATATCTGTCAGCACTATTTGGGAATGTACTTTAGGTATTTTTGGCAAACATAAGCACTTTAAGGCCCTAAAAGAAGTTACTTGGTAAATTGATTTACACCGGGACTTTACTTGCCTTTCTATAGAGTATCAGAGTAGTTCACTACTTTCTGAACTCTTAGTCTGACGGCGTTCCGACGCGCCCCAAGTTAGATGTCCACCCTAGGTAGAGGTGTGACACCTGTAGATGTTGGATAATTATTTTATAAGAGTTAAGTATAAGTATTCGCGACATAATTGTTGAAAGTGTATTGTGACATATTCATTTCGAATTAAATATTGTTTGGTAAAATTTTGTATATTATTTTGTATGTTATTATAATCCGGGATAAAGACACAACAATTAATTATTTTATTCATCTCAAATATTTTTTTGTGAAGGGGTGGAGGACGGGGAATTGGGAATGTGTGTAATAATTTTTTGGTTTGAAAAAGTAAAATTATTAATTATGTATTTACTCAGTTCTCAAAAAAGAATTTTTTTCATGAATTTTATTTGGAAGAGTTTTGTTGCAAAAAATGGCGTGTGACACTCGTGCGAAGTATTTGATTGCTACTCATGCAATTTGGAACACTTGTAGCAAAATTACCTACTTTTTGCACTTGTTTCACAAATAACTATTCTATTACATTCACAAACATAAATATACCTTCCACCGTCTCACATTCAATACAGGAGGAGAAAAACGTGTAGATAAATTGATTTGAAATAAACAAATTTCTAAGGGCCGGTTTTTTAATGCCTAGTTAAGAAATCTAACTGTCAGATAGCGCTAAAATCCTATTCAACTCTTAACGCTATGTGCCAATTAAACTAACTTAGACCTTGACTGAGAATTAAAAAACTGGCCCTAACTCAGTTAAATTCTCACAATTTCACTGATTTTTTTTTTTTTTTTTCGAAAAAAAAATTGTTTTATCTTCTGTTTGCTTTTCTATTTTTTTCTCCATTTTTTTTTATTGGTTCTCTTGATACGAATTTCTTGAAAAAAGAGAAAGTGAGAAGTTAGACGAAAAAGATCGACGAAATGTTCATCGAGTTGAAAAATTCTGTCGAGTAATTTCGATTAATTCGTATTCTTGTAATGTGTAACATATAAATGTGGTTGTTTTTTGTTCTTCTACCCTCCACTCGCTCATCGTGTAAACTGAACTTCTGCTGGAAAAACTTCCCGGAGAAAAAGGCGATCCTGTGAATTTAATGTATGCTAATTTTTTTCTATGAAAAATACTATAATTAGTTGAGAACGCTCGTGTGGAATGCGCTCGTTAAAATCCATAATTATAATATTATTATAAAACAAAATGTGCCCGGTATTATGAATTATGTATTAGTTTTTTAAACTGGTTTTGATACACTTGCGCATGGAACGAATAGAAAAGGGTTCTTTACCCAACGTTACAATAGTAATTTGAATACGATTTAAAGTTTTCTTTTTTCTTCCCCTCTCTTTTAAACATTTTGATTTTATTTGAAAAGTTCTACATCCTCTTGCAAATGCTTCGAAAATTTTCAAAGAAAATAAGACTTACATATTATGTACTTGAAAATAATTCTACTTTTTATAAATATTTGCCCAGTTATTTAAAATATCGTACCCACTGGAAAATATGTATTCAACAATTAAAAATTTTTTATGAGAAATCTGGATGCTGAAGTTAGTTTTTCACGATTTTAATCGTTATTCTATCTGTATTATGAGATGTATTTTTTAAAATTTGTCTCTCCATCTTTTTCGTGAGGAGGATGAAATTTATTCGTGTACTGCAATTTAGCTAGGTTTTTTTTTGTATTTTTCTGAAATATTTCTGTAAAATATTTTAAATTTTGGTTCTCCAGTAATTTTTTTTGCACGAATTATTTTTTTTTAAAGCTCTCTATGAAAAGTTTCCAGTGAAATTTAAAACAAAGAGCAGGACTTGAAGGAATCGTAATAGTGAATTCATGGTTCCTTTCAATTGAATATTTCGCAAAATTTCATTTTATTTTAAGAATTTGAATGCAAAAAGAATGTATGGCCAATGTGATGTAATTTGTAAAATATATTCTTCGGCTTATCCGATTCATAAATCATGAAAAAAAAAACAAAAAAAAAACAAACGTTTAATACCGTATTTTTCCTCCCAATCCCATTAATTTGATTTTTAAATAAGCAATATTTTTCAATATATCATATTCGAATCTCCTTTTACAGAAAAACCTAAATTTCTATTTTGATGAAAGTATAGCAAACTTTAGATCATTAAAGAGTACCTGTCACAAACTTAAAGGCCTAATAGTAATTTTCAAGATGTTTTCTGTCATATAACTTGTCATTCTTTTTACGAAATCAATTAAGAAAAACTTCGTAAAAATGAACATAAAATTTATCACTGTTTCAAATTATTTTTAAATTCACTTATTACGTTGCGTGTATTTCATTAAAAATTCTGAAAGTATTTATTATTTTACAAGACAATTTTGAACTTCATTTATTAGGATTCTTCAAAAATAACATGTTTCGGCTTTTCTTTTTTATATTAAAATTTAGATTTATTTGGAAAACATAATCTAAAAGTATTAGAGAAATCAATTTTCTAATTATGTCATTGAATGCATTTCTTTTGAGTTTGGAACAAAACAAATTAACCTTCCTGCTTGAGTTTGTGTATAGAATGTTCGAGACCTTCAAAACGCAACAAAAAAACAAACAATGTCTGACTTCGTATTTTCGCAACATAATTTTTTGCCTACAGATTTTGTTCACAGAAAATCCTAATTAATTATATAGATGATCGCTGCCAACTGAAAAAATATTATATCGTATATTTAATTAAAAAGTATAGTAAATTAATTTTTGGCGCTGTATTCTAGACTACAAGAACTAATTATTTCTGTTTCTCTTTCTTTTACATGTTTCACAATTTATGCCGACTTTGATGGAATAATTTGTGCTTTCGTTTCAAACTACAGAATGGAGTAAGTAGCCTATGTCCGGTATTTATCATAATTTTTGCTGTTGTTCTTTCAGTTTTTTATGTATGATTTCTATTTATGAGATAGTATAGGCCTCTTCATATTTAAAGTGTGTATAATTGGCCTACTTCTCGCTGCGCGTATAAGATTAAAAACCAGCAGTTGTTTTGCTATTCATCTCGAATTTTACTTTTCCGCAAACTAATCTTGAATTTGAAAAAGCAAAAGTTTGTAAATTGTTGTATATTACTGGAATATTGTTGATGAAGTGGCGAGGAGGGGATTTAAAAATTGAAAAATGTTTATTATATTGCAAAATTTTCATGTTGAAATATACTGGGACTTGTTGCCATTGTACCTACCTCTTTTATTTTCATCAGGAATCTGTGCACAAAAACTCTCCAGGTGTCTACTCATAATTTACGGCTAAGATTTTCGGAAAAAATAATTCAGAATTGGCTAATCGGAATCTTACTGTTTCCAGTTTGAAAATGTGAACAAAAATTAGAAAATTTTCTGCCATAATCCACTCTCAAATTATGGGGACATGTCTCTGAAGGGTGTGAGTAATAAAACGATCAGTGCAGCCTGACTAGAATTGTAAGACGCTCACACAGTGTTTCCTAATGTGAGAAATACCTCATTTTATGTGTTGCTGAAGTGATCCAAGGGGGCAATAGTACTTACCTTTGGAAACAGTTGTCATTGCGTCATCTGTTCGTTCAATGAATAATTTTTCTTTCTTTGAAAAGTTAACAGTAGGTCAAATAAATTTGGGAATGTATACTCCACGGAATTTTAAATTCGCAATAGTCTCTCTTAGGACTGACATGTGCCAGCAGCACGCAGTTTAACCTTTTCTGCTTACAAACGAACTTTCGTCTTTAATGAATTTTTTATAATGATGTATTGACTTTCTATCTTTAATCAAATAATCTTCATTAGAAAATATGTAAGGTTTTATTCTGTCTTTGGTGCCAATTCTTATTAGGCCAACACTTATTAGTAAGGGAACTGAATTCCATACACCAACTGCATACTCTTGTAGGCTTACATCTGCAAAAGTCTATAATTTTTTCTCAATGTAATTTTATGTTTTTATTTTTTTAGAGGAAACGTGCAAAAAACTCTAATTATCTTTATAAATTACCTACGTCACTGATTGAATTTGGAAAGTTATAGAGAAAAGATAAAAATTATCAGTTTATTTTGAAATCTTTTTCGACATTTGTAATCTCATCTACTGATGTAGAAGCTATAACCTAACTAGCTTACAAACGAATGAATAGGCTACAATAATTACCGTATGTTATAAAAAAGAATATTCAGTACCTTTGTACATGTAAGTGTACATGGGGAAAACAAGTAGGTACCCACAAAGAACGAGAAAAAAAATACAGTGAAAATGATTGTAGGCTATGTCGAAGGTATCGCGACTAATCGATTCGTACGTTTGTAAATCGTTTTACATTATTAAATTCCGCAAAAGAAATTGTTTTCCCATTAGCTAATATTTCAATACATTTGCTACTGCGAAAATCGTGATAATATTGCCGGTGCGAAATAATTAAAATACAAACAACGAGACAAAATCGTATTTTAAAGGTAAAAAAAAAAAAAAATAGAGAAAGAAAGAAAATAAATAAATAAGTATGCTCAAGAACAAGACAACCTCATAATAAGTTGCTTTATGTGAACGAATAGTCTACCAATATTACCATTTTCTTTTCCTTCCCCTACCCTGCCTTTGGCTTATCGTCTAAGACAAATTACAAGTATGCCGAACACAATGGATCTTCTCAATTCGAAAGAAAATCATGAGTTGTTACGCACGATTATTCATTTGTGCATTGTAATACATACAAACACTTTTGCATTTCACGCTTTCCCCCCTCTTTTTTCTTAATACATACCTACATATTTGATAACGCGCGCGGAATCAGTTATTAAAATGCGGCTGTAATTTGAAAATTTTTCTGATATAACAAATTCGGGTTAATTTTATGCTCTCGAAAATACTTTTATTAATGAATTAAAATGTTTCCGCCCTTTATCCTGGCCCTTGATAATTGTAAAACAAACCGACAACTCCTGATGGGCTCGAAAATTAGAAGATGATTAACTTGGAACGATTATATTTTGGGATGCTAACAGATGTTGAAAAATATGCGGTCAGTTTAGGTTAAACTGAAGTGGGAAAAAGAAAAATCACGTTAATCGAATTAATTGGGCACGTAATTAAATAAAATACGCTTAAACGAAGTTTTTCGTCGCGCCGAAACTGTAGCATTTTAAATGAGTAGTCTAACCGGGAATGGTGTTCGGAGATATTATATTGCCTACGTAGGTAAAGGGCTATAGAACAAAAATAATACGAACTGCAACCGAGAAAGGTTGTATATACGGTCTTCCTGCCATCTGAGATAGAGCGGCTTTTCTACCAAACACATCATTCAGGCCAGTCACCAAGGTAGGCTGCTGGTTCGCCCCCATTCTTTTTTATCTTTGCTTATCACTTGTTGTAACTATACTTAATTAACCCCTTCCGTAGTTTGAAATGCCCCGTTGACAAAACTTTCGGGCTACAGCACTGACGTCATCTTATATCTTGCTCAGTCTGGTATTAGACAGAAAATTCTTCAACGATTGCTTTTTAGTTTCGTTAACAGTTTTTTTACAATTATTGTGTTATTGCGCTCCTAAAGATTAAGGTTTAATCCCGATTCCATCAAGTTTTTATCGTCTCTGCCCGTGCATTAATTAATTCAGCAGCTCCCTCTAGCTTCACCCATCCCTAGTCAAAGCCTTTTTTTTTTTTGATAAAGCTCAATAATACGTGGTTTATGTCGTTCAACACATCATGCATAATACGTTAGTAAATATTTTACCTCAATCATTTGAATAGTTTTTTGGTGAATACGATACCGTACAACCAAATGAACATTATTTTCTTCGTAGTACATTGCCATTTCTGCGCATTCTTAATTATTCTCTTTCTTAATTATTTAAAAAAATACTTCTAAAAAATTATTTAAATAAACGAACAGGTCTCAAAAGTAAAAATTATTCCGATGCACGTCATTTTGTTTTTGAATACCTTCGTGGGGAAATATTTAGAACTTCTTATCAAAAAAGCCCTCCTCCCGTTTCAACTTTCAGCGTGTCAAATTTAAAATGTTACAGTCATCCCGAATGTCGTGTAACTTAGTTGATTTATCAGGCACTTTTATTTTCACAACATGTACTTGGGTGTTATCTCCAAAAATTTTTCGGAAACGCAAAAATTTTCCGTTAGGTATTTCTTTTCTTGTTTTTAAATTTTTCCTTCTTTTTTCATCCTGTTAAAGAATAACAAATCTTCGGATCCTGAAACTATGTTATTCGCTAGGAAAAATAAAGGAATTTGAGGCTGTAACTAAAAAAAAACATATAGCGTATGAATACTTCACTAGAAAACCAAATTTGTCAACTTTCATCCATAATTAAAAATAAAACAAAAAAACTTGGATTCCAATTACTATAAAAAATTATAAAATAATATTGATTGTCATCGATATTTTTAACAACAAAAATATCAGTCTATCAATGTTTTATTGCTAAAAATCAATTTTCTAGAAATTTTTTGTTTTCTGATTTTAAATCAATAAAAACCAAATTCCTACTAAACCTGGTTCCATTTAAGAAATACCTTTCATGAAAATTTTGGCCCCATTATTTTGTAGTTTTCTCAAAACCTTGAAGACAAAATTTTTTCCAACAAGTTTTCTTCTTCAGTTTTCTCAGAAACTACTGAATTAATAAGCATCAAACTTCTATCAGACTTGCACCTATGTAAGAATAATCGTGAAAATTTAAAATACATTCCTTTTATCGTTTTCTCAAAATTTTGGGAAAATGACTTTTCCAAGAATTTTTCGTTTTCCAGTTTTCTCGGAAACTATTAAACTGATAGGCACAAACTTCTTGCAGACTTGATCCTACATAAATACTATCTCTCTCGAAAATTTCAGCTTTTTCCATTTTTTGGTTTTCTCAAAATCGTGAACACAAAATTTTGGGCGATGCATACGTATATACATAATTACATACCATACATGTGCGTATGTAGATATATATATATTAGCCACCACATTACACCACCCCCTTTTTACCAGGAAAAAATGAAGATAATATTTCAGGTTTATAGTATTAGAAGGCTAACTATATAAAACTGAATATTTATCACATTTCAAATTAATACACAAGATGTTTTAAATCATACATCACAGTTGTTTTCCTAATTTTCTCGCCTAAGGATCAATTCTACAGAAAATTTTATTTCTAGTAGAAGATTTATTCATAAAATTTTCTGCAAATTAAGTCATTTAAATATTTTTTACAGGCGCCATAGTTTTGGAGCTGAAAGCTATCAAATATTTCATGGCGAAAAGTTTAGTTTTTTGGGGGATGTGAAAGGGGTAGCATCAACTTGAGGGGTGGAAACATTCGTGATGTTCATTACTCAAAACACAAACTGCATAATACTTTTTAGAAATTTTCTGAAAAAACTTTTTTTGTTGCACCCTCTCCAAAAACCGACCTTTTTGCTCGTATTGACTATACGTGATGTAGGAGATTTAACCGCTATGTTGATTTATTTCAGTATCAATTCTCCAACGGAAAAGCTTCAACAACTGTGAGCTTTAACGAATTAAACATATTTCAACAAAATTTTCACTTCTGGATTTGTTCTGTTTGAAAGTTAGTTCTTAGTTCTGTTTGAGGGATTTATTTTAGTGTCAATTCTCGAATGGGAAAGCTTTAAAAACTGAGAGCTTTTACAAGTTACAAAGTTTTCAACAAAAGTTTAAGTTCTGGACCTGTTCTATTTGAAAGTTAGGCCTCGATTCTGTCTAAGGAATTTATTTCAGTGTCAATTCATCAATGGGACTGCTTCAACAACTGACAGCTTTAATAAACCTCTATTCTGAGAACTGGAATTGAGTTCAAAAGTTGCATTTTATTGGACTTGTTCTTTTAAAAGTTAGTTCCCAGTTGTTCTTTAGGGTTGTATTGTCAATTCTGAGAAATGAAAACTTGAAAAATTGGGTTTTGTAAACAAATTAGAAACTTCGCCATAAATCCCCGCCCTTAAGCGTATTGTGAGGTCAATTTTAATACCACGTTAACAAGCAAACTGGACAAAAAGTGATTTTAACTGCATCTCTTCATTCATTTTTATTTTTATTCGGTGTACATATAGCATATGCCGTATTTGGCCGCTTGTATGTAGGCTACTCAATAGATGCGGGGAGGGGTGAAGCTGAAAAAGGAGTAGGCCAAAATAATTCCACTTTTTTCCCGTTACTTTTTCTTTTTTTGATTTTTCAGTGAAACTATTCTATTAGTAGACGTTCGGGGCAAATTATTTTGTCGAGTGTTTTTCTTTGAAGTTTTTGCTAAAAGTTTCAGTTGTTGACCTGTTCTGGTGAAAATTTTTCATTTATCTAATGAATATTTAATGAATTTTGGCTTGAACCCATCCGAAAGACGGGTTATGTTTGCTAGTGGTTTGATAAGTGAAGTAAGCTTTGACCTAAGGTATTATGAAGACACTTCACTCGATTTCTCAACCTTTTTTTTCAATACTAACAAAGTAGCTCTGACCATTACATGAACGATCGTATCTCCCTGCTACAACGTTATAATTGTCCAAAAATTGCAAAAAGGGGGAAAACAGAGAAAACAGACAACTAATTGAACAAAAATAACGATCCTGAATGATAAAATCGACACGAACTAGAATTTTTTCATTTCTCGCACTAGGCATTCGAAAGTGAAATTATTAGTTCGCGCATTGAGAGAAGAGAGAATTACACACAATGTATTACTTTCAAATGCAGAAAACTGCTTAAAAATCAAAGCATGTTTACGACAATGACAAAGAAGCATCGTTTCAAAATTTAACTTTTCAAGAGCAGAGCAAATCGTTTCGACGAAGTACTAGTACAATGAGAGCTCGCGCGAAATGTTACGTAGTAGCCTACTAAAGTACAATTTTAAAATTCGGATCAAAATAAGGCGATACGAGTGATTTTTCTCAAAAGTATGGTAATAAAGTACAGTGCCCATGAAAAACGTATTTATGTCATCCTCAAGAGGCAATATTTGTGTGTATTTTCGGAAGGATGACTGAATATATGTGACAGTGTTAGAGGTTGACTGGACGAAGGCTGGATGGCTGATTTCATGAAAGAAGACAGACAATTATGTAGGAGAAACAAAAGTTTTAAACGACACGCATGCGAAGCCTGGTACTTGCTTAGATTATTGAATCATTGTCTTGGCTACACGTGCGTACTATGTCTTATCCAACATTATGAAATTTCTGTACCTACTCCGGATTTCGTGAAAATCTGATTGTCAAGTTACTGGGCACTTCAATTGAACACATTTCAACTTTGAAATAAACATCTCTTATCTCAATTAATGATTTCTCAGCCACTATTTAAGCTAGAAAGTAGGATTTGGCATTTCTGGAAAAAAGGAAAAATTTTCTCGAATTTGCTTTCCATGTAATTTTTTCATCTTCGTTAGCTGCATGAAAATAAACGAACGAAAAAAATGCAGATTAATAGAGAATTTGTCGTATTTTGAATCGAGAAAGCTCACCTCTTTGAATTAATAATTTCTCCCCCTCTATTTAAGCTATAAATCTGGGGTATGGTACTGATGAAAAGAAAGAAAATTTACTTGAATCTAAATTCTATCAAAGTTTCTTATTCATCCTTAGCTACTTTAAAATAAACGAACGAAAAAACGCAAATCAAAGAAAAATTCGCCGTTTCTGTATGTTTTATATATTTAATTTTTTTTAAGGGAGTGTTGCAAAAAATAGTATCTGACACTCGTACAAATTAAGCGATTGCTACTTGTGTGATTTGCATCATTCGCCTTCGGCTCATGCTGCAAGGTCACACTCGTATCAAAATCACCTACTTTGAAATTGTATCTTAAGTAACTATTTTTTATGAAGTTAGTAGGTAATATCACAACCTGAAAGTGAAAAAGTGAATTGTTCTCAATGAAAAAATATCAATACTAGAAAAAGAAAGGAGCAAGATGTACTCCCATTCTGACCTAGCTGAATGAATATAGACGATAAAAAAGAAACCCGCCACTTGTTATTTTCTAATAATAGGTATAAGATGACTGTAGGTATACATAAGGTAGGTAGACATACAAAAAAAAAATTATGTCAAAATAGGAAAATGGTAACAATCCTTTTCTTTTCTCATGAAATGGATAATTTTTATCATCCCCGCCCTTAAACGTATTGTGAGGTCAATTTTAATACCCCGTTTACAAGCAAACTGGGCAAAAAGTGATTTTAACTGCATCTCTTCATTCATTTTTATTTTTATTCGGTACACATATAGCATATGCCTTATTTAGCCGCTTGTATGTAGGCTACCCAATAGATGCGGAGAGGGGTGAAGCTGAAGAAGGAGTAGGCCAAAATAATTCCACTTTTTTCCCTTTACTTTTTCTTTTTTTGATTTTTCAGTGGAACTATTCTATTAGTAGACGTTCGGGGCAAATTATTTTGTCGAGTGTTTTGTACTCCGTACAGAATGATATATACTTTGTGCTCCGCCCATACGAACATCGTGTATACGAGTTGTGTTTGAAAATCTGGTCGCAGCAATTGTCGAAATTGTGTGTGTGCCTCTCCCTTTCCCTCCCCCCGGAGAGCAGTTCGGTGGTGGATCGACTACGAAGATACACCCCCCTCCCCCACACAATCGCGCGTTATTCATTTATGTTCTTTGCTGACTCAAATGCCTAATGAGTAACTCCCATTCGGTGTGCTGCAATCGTTTTCCGCGCAAATAACACTTTTATGCGAATTTTGGTTGAAACACAAAGGGGGTCCAAAAAGAATGGGGTGCAAGAGAGCTTGAAGAATGACAGAGTAGAAACCCAGAGGGGGGCGGAGGCGGTTGAAACGTCGAGTATTGCGTCGAATTCCGTTAAAAACATGCTTCTAGTGCTTTAACCAAAATTTATCTTAACTGTCTCTCTGTGCTGTTATTGGTACTCTTGCTGTGTGCGATTCCCTTCCCCGTGTACTCTCGTTTCGGCCCCCTTCACTCCGCCGTCGCCACCCTTCACCCTCTTGGTAGGTACGGTATTTAATTGTATACGTATGTATGTATGTATGTATGTTGTATAGGCTACTGTACGTAAGTACGGCGACGACATTTTATATCGAATCCGTATATAAATTAGCGTATCAAGAATGTTTTACCAATTGCCAATAGACCGTATTCGTATAGGATGGTGTAGAAATTGTAACTTTTCATCCGATGTATTTTGGCTTCAGTCAAAATGAAAGAAAGAACAAAAAAATGAGGAAAAGCGAGTCGATCGCATTTTAAACCACGAAACGTTGTTCGTGCGAACGGGGTAGACTACACTATAGCCTGTATGTAGGTACGTCCGTGCTCGTCGCGTATTTAGCATTTGCATCTTTCATAATGAGTAATCCATTTTGGTCGAATTATTTATACGATTGTTGTATGGTAATGGTACGTGTGGGGTAAGATCGCACCATGCCAAGGAGTTAAATAGATGTGGTGCGAAACACGACGACGAGAAAATCACCCTATTTTCTGAGGATCAGTATCGGAGAGTAATGTGCTAAATGTGGCTTTTATGGACGATGCAGAGTGTAGTGTTTACTGCGTGCAGGAACTGGCTCAACTTTCAATTCGACTGTAAAATTTTAATAGGTGTTTTAAAATTGGTTCTTTTTTTAGGTGTTTTTTGTTTTGTTTTTTTTTTTCTTTCTTTAATTTGCTCTTGTATTTCGTAAATGAAAGAATTATCTACTGTATGATTGTGAACGTCTTGTCGGATTGATACGCGATATGTACGATTCTAAAACTATTTGTCGTCTATGAAAACAGAGTTTAAAAATTAAAACTTAGTCATTTGAGGGAGACGTAATTCCGCAGATTTTCGATTCTTCTCAATCGGGCTGTAATACAAATTTGTACACTTAAAACTAGTTCCAATTCATTTCCACTGCGTTCATTTCGATGTTGTGTAGATTACGATGAACATCCAACTGTACCTACTCATCGTGTGAATTTTGAAATCCCTTCTGTACAGCAATATTTATTTATGAATTCGAAGAAAAGGTGAGAAAGAGAAAACTTGTATGAAGATTCGCAAGGTCAGAAACTAGATGATCGAACTTAGCTAAACTAAGGTTTTTTACTTCACTGCCGTCAGTGGCGTGTCCAGAGAGGGTTTCTGGATCAATCCTCCCCATTAATACTTCTAAGCAAATAAAAAATCGATTATTTGTTCTTATCGTCTGTGGTTATTTCGGATGGAAATTTCGATAAAATCTTCGACTAAATTTTGAAACTTGGGTCAAATTTAATCTAAAATTATTAAATTTTCTTGTTTTTGCTGGCGCTGGGCTAGGAATAAAATTTTTCTGTTGGATGCATGGAATTTTTCGTACCAGTTTTTGGGATTAAACTGTTTATTTTCTTTTCTGATTTATTAAAAACATATACTTACTTTTGAAGAATTTATCTGTAGATGGTCGTCTATTATTTTTCAATCGTTTAAAATTATACTGCATGTTTAATAACTCAACAGGTAATGATGCTTAAATTTTTATCTTTTTTTTTCTTTCTAGGGATATACACCACTTCATATTGCTGCTCAATTTAACCGAGATGATGTTTGTGACCTATTGATGAAAGTTTATGGTAAGCATAACCGATCTTATCAACTTGTCAATGTTTAATTTTTCCAAGTTGTATGTCTTGCAATGTTCTATCATTATTTTGACTAAATCTGAATAATACAAAAAAATCATCTCACTCCACAAACATGAACTTTTTCCAGTGACGACTATTTGGCTGGCTGCTTCGTCGAAAGACTTTCAATATAATTGTAGGTACATTACTTATAGCCTATGTATTTGTAATGATAATTTTGTATCACTCATAATATCTCTCTCTTATATATATATTTCACATATATATCAATCACCTAAAACAATTCTCATTATATTGACATCATGTAAACAAGTCTTTACTTGCCTTTACTGATTCAGTTGTTCTACATTCGATGTTTATAAACAAACATAAATACACTTTTCATAACAACTCTTTTCTATGAAACTATTCTGCAGATATTGCAAATACCCAAAATCACAATTTATGTCATTTCCTTAAACTCCTATTGGACAATATCTAAACTTGTATTGTCATAACTCTCTAATCATATCATTACCATTTCCACTCTCCAAGAAACCGCCATATTCTCCTCCCAAAACTTCTAGCTATAAAAACTCATGTAACCATGTACATTTTACTCTTCTCTATTAATCTTATTATTCCTACTGTAACTTATCTACGTAACTTACCATTTAGTATTTCACCGTTTTATATCTTGTTTAATACAACCTTTTAACATTTACGAGTATTTAATTATTTTGTAACCAATATTCTTGTTACAAAATATTGGCGCCCAAACATAAAAAATCCTGTGTTTTGTTTTTTCAAAGAAAAGTCTAAAAAAGTGTGAAATTTTATAAAAATTTTATTGAACTAATTTACAAAAAGTGTAAAGATTTTTGGCGCATTTAACGTGCAAAATAAAAATAAAAAATATTTTTTCGAAGAAAATTCAAAAATTTCCGGAACCATCAAAAATCTTGCTGTCCAAGGAAACCATTCAAAGTACTGTCGTGCAATCATCGGAATCCAAAACACCTGTGAAAACAAAAGAAACAACAAAATCCTGTAAGTTTATAAAAATTAAACCCATGCACAACGAAGATTGGGATATTCAAGTAACTCCAAACGCACCTCCATTCAAAGCTAACCACTGGATTACATCCTTAACAAACAGAGATTTAAAAAATCTATGGTCAAATATAAATCCTCAACCCTTTCCTTTAGAAAATTCTAGACCAGAAATCCAATTAGCCATCAGTCTCTATATCCAATCTCATCCAGATCCTATAATTAACACTCTCTTAAAAAAGATAACGTAAAAGATTTAATATCACCTTTAAAAATTAATCGTGAAGCTAAAAATAAAGCCATAAAATTAATATCAAATACCTGTGATAAAAACAAAACAAGTGAATCTAAAACAGAACCTGAAGAAGAAACAATAGAGATTAGTTCACAAGAATCTCTAATAGATTTAATATCACCTCCAAAAAATATAAACAAATCATTTAGAATACCCAAAAAAATAAAAATGGTTAACGAAACAAATTCTAATATCAGACCCTCAACATTTTCGAACACATCTTCAGAAAATATAAAAACATTTCTAAAGCAATTCGAAAACGAATGCGAAGCTTTTGGATGGACAGATGATGCCATAAAAATGAAAAAAATCAAAATTGCATTTACAGGAAATACATAAATAATTTTTAACAAATTAATTTCAGACGATGGTACATTAATAAATTGGAAAATTTTAAAACCAAAACTAGAAGAAATTTTTAGAAAAAGAAAACCTCAATTAAGAGAAAGGTTATGTAAACATCTATATAGAGGAGACGATGATTTCGTAGATTTTGTAATATTTGTGTCTAATACCCTAAAAGAAATAAAACCAGACATCACAGAAGAAAGAATTATAGATCACATCTACAGATCTATAGGAGAAAAAGAAAGAGAACACATAGTCAAAGCAAAACCTAAAACCCTACAAGCATTACACATAGCTTTCGATGACTACCTATATTGTAAGGATAAAACAAGAATACCCGTAGATCCTATTTTCACTTCAGAATTAGAAAAAGTAAAAAAACAATTAGAAACCTACAGAATAGCGATGGAAAAAGCAAATAATGAATTACAAAAAATAAATACATCTTCAAAAAAACAAATTAATGCTGTAAAGAAGAAAGATGATGATGAAGACAATGAAGAAGAGGGAAAAAAATCTGAAGAAAAAGAAAAACCTAATATAATTGCCGAAATCAATAAACTAACAGCAGCAATTACGACTCAAAAAAATAATTCCAATAATTTTAATCCATCACAAAAATTTAATAATCAAGGAAATAATTTCCGAGGAAACTTCAGAGGAAGAAGCAGAGGAAGAGGATATTGTCGGCTCGGGGAATCGAACCTGGGACTTACATATTCGCCAGCTAAAAGCGGTGAACTTAACCGCACAGCCATCTCACCGCCAACTATAACTGGCGAATGTATTTTATATTAGACAAGGTATGGCGGTTCCCACACACTCCCCCCCTAGAGAGACTCAACACGAGTTGAACGACATTAGATGCTGTGGGAGGTTGGGTGGAATCAGAAACGCCTCTTATACCTATACGCACAGGCTTATACTACCTATACGGGTTCTATTTCCACTATATAGGGTGCCATCTATCGGCTACTCAAGTTAGGAAGGAGAGTTGTGAGTTCCACCATGCACCACTAGGGTGCGTGCGTGTCCAGCACACGTCAAGGGTCACCAGATGTAGGTTTTGTTGGCTCGGGGAATCGAACCTGGAACCTACATATTCGCCAGCTAAAAGCGGTGAACTTAACCGCACAGCCATCTCACCACCAACTATAACTGGCGAATGTATTTTATATTAGACAAGGTATGGCGGTTCCCACAGATATTATAATGGAAATCATTATAATAATTATAATAATAATTATCCCTCCCAACCTACAAACCAAAATCAAAATTTTCCAAATCAAAATTACAGAGGAAATAATTTTAGAAATCAAAACAATAGATTTCAAAGAGGATATTATCGTAATAGTTATAATAATTATCCCCAATATCAAAATTATAACAACCAAATTCCTATGATGTACGTACCAACCCAGAATACTCAAGGTACTACACAAAACCAGAATGTTATTCAAAACCCACAGAATAACATCCCAGCTATTACTTACCCACAACAGAGCACTACCGTTCCAAAAAACAAGTAGATGCCCCGGCAACGAACCAACATCATATTGTACGGGAAGCAGGTGAACCACCACCTAAATTAATTGACAAATCGGAGATGTCAAGAAAAAGTATAAAAATACCTAAAAAACCGAACATCACAATTATAGCACCAAGTGGAAAAAATGAAATCCAATGTCGTTTGTACCTACCGTGCAATGTACTAGGTATTGATACCTATGGTCTTATCGACTGTGGAGCAGAATCAACACTCATACATCAAAAACTTGTAAAAAATGTAATGTTAGAACCTACTTACGATACATTATATGCAGCAAATGAAATTCAACTCAAAATAAAAGGAGTTTCAACAATTCCAATTATCTTTAAAGGACATTCATTTCCGATCAAAGCATATATCGTAGAGGATCTAATTGAAAACATTATTATAGGTTACGATTTCCTAGAGAAATATAGGACAATCATAGATTTTTCCAATGGAAAACTTTCAATTCCATATGAAGATAAAACCATATCAATATCAATTCCAAAAAAATCATCAATTAATAGACCAGAAGAAGAACAAGTAACATTAATATGTGCCAATACAGATTATCTTATAAACCCTTATGAGACAATATATCTACAAACCTTACCTTCATTTACAGAAATTTTAACAAATGAAAAATTTATTAATAAAACAAAGTTAATTATCAAAAATGAGGAAGTTTTAAAAGTATATAGTCCTACGTCTAATACAAAAAGGATACGTAAATTCAAGTATTAGGAACGTTAAGATATGTATTTAACGAAATTCCCAAAAAAACAAAAAGTATGTGTCACACACACAAAACTTTGTGACCCAGAAGAAACAGAAGTAAAAATTTCAAAGAACATAACTCCAGAACAAAAATCTAAAGTAATAGAGAAATTACAAAATTATATAGATATATTCACCCATTCTAGAAAAAACTTATCATTAGCCAAAGTACCAACAGTACATATAAATCTAAAAGATGATAAACCTGTAGTACGAAGAAATTATAAAATGGCATATAAAGAAATAATGGAATGGCTGAAAAAAATCGAAGAATTAGAAAAAGCAGGAGTATTAAAAAGACAACCATCTACCTATGAATCACCCATGTTCCTTAAAAGGAAACCCGACGGTTCATACAGACCATTAGTAGACTACAAAGCTGTTAATGGAAAAATAAAAAAAGACAGAACTAGAGTACCTAGAATAAACTCTATATGGCCACACCTACGAAGCAAAAAATATTTCTCTATTATAGATTTAAATTCAAAATACTTTCAACTACCACTTGACGAAGAATCCAAACCAATAACAGGAATCTACATCGAAGGAGTAGGATATGTATTTAATTGCATGCCTCAAGGACTTAGCTTAAGCCCTTCAGTCTTCCAAAAAGCAATGGTAGACATATTTCACGATATCCTATGGAAAAAAGTCATAGTACACATAGATGACATTTGTGTATTTGGAGAAACTTTCGAAGAATGTTTAGAAAATACCGAAGAAATTTTAAAAAGATTAAAAAAATACAATTTTCGAGTAAAAACCAAGAAAAGCTATTTCTTAGAAAACTCGATTGAACTTTTAGGACATAAAATAGGTCATGGAAAATTAGAACCTTTAGCAAAAAACATAGAAGCTATAAAAAACATACAACTACCAAGAACACTCAAAGAAGTAAGAAGATTTATAGGAATGTGTGGATACAACAGAAAAATGATACCACATTTCACAAAACAAATGTTACCCATCATAAAAATCTTAGAAGGAAAAGACAGTAAGTCTAACAAAAAAATAGATTGGAAAGAAGAACATCAAAAATGTTTTGATACAATGAAAAACATATTACTATCAAAACCAGTTCTCCAAATTAACAACCCAGAAGCATCAACATTTCTAGAAGTTGACGCATCCAAAGAAGCTGTAGGAGCAGTTTGTCGTCAAATAGACCCTACAACTGGAAAAAAATACACAATAGGATATTATCAGAAAAATTAAAACAATGTCAACAACATCTATGCTCATTTGACTTAGAAATGATTGCCATAACAAAATCATGTCAACATTTCAGAGATTTCCTACTAGGAACAGACTTTATCATCTACACAGATCATCAACCTTTAACCTACCAACATAGAATGAAAACACCATCACCACGTCTAGCAAGACTCGTATCAAAATTAGGAGAATTCACATTAGATATTAAGCATATATCAGGAAAAGAGAACGTAATGGCAGACTTTTTGTCTAGAGCATTTAAAAAGGATAACAATTCCTTACATTTCGAATCAGGACAATTTTTAATAGAAGAAAAAGAAGAAGACAAAAATGTTAATGTCATAACAAGATCATCTGCTACAAAAAAAGAACCTATCAAAATTAAAATTTTGAAAAAGAAGAAAAAAGAAGAAATTCAAAAAAATAAAGAAGAAAATTTAAAACAAAAAGAAGAAAACATTTTTGAACCCAATTACAGGAAAAAATAAAGATGGAATTAAAGAAAATGAAATCCCTAAAAAAGGAGAAAGCAGATAGAAAGATATGCACATAAATATTATCTAGGAAAAGATGATATTATTTACAAAAAAAAAATCAAAAAATAGTAATCCATATCAGGATGTACATGTTATACTTGATGCATTAACTCATAGCATTTTGAAAGAAATGCATGATGATCCCATCAACGGAGAACATTTCGGAAGACAAAAAACTTTGGAAAAAATCAAATCAAGATATTTTATGGTTAACATAGTCAAAAAAGTTAATGACTATATCAACTCATGTCATGAATGCCAAATGAATCAACAAAACTCGAAAGAAATAGGAATGATGAAACCAATTCCTATCAAGGAATTTGATCCATTTTCCCACATCGAAATAGATTTCGTAGGAAAATTTGACAACGACTACGAAAAAAGATATATCATTGCAGGAGTAGACAGATGCACAAACTTTTGCATTGTAGAACCTGTGAGACATCCTAACGCTCAAAGTGTCATCAAATTTATTAAAAAAATTATGACGACACGGAAAACCTAAAATAATATCGTGTGACAATGGCACACATTTTAGGAACGACCTCGTACATAATTTCTGTAAAGAAAATAACATCAAAATAATACAATCATCAGCATATAGCCCACAAACACAAGGACTAGTTGAACGAACTAATGGCATAATAAAAAAATGCTTAACGAAGTACAATCCAAAAACAGAAGAAGAATGGATTGACACACTCTTCAATGTCGTGTATGCCTATAATACATCACCCATACACTACCTCAACAATGTCTCTCCATATTTCTTTCTTCACGGATATAATCCACGAACAACGATAGAAAACAAATACGCAATACCAACAACAAAGCCAATGACCTAATGTAAAAACATTCTAGATAATTTGCAGACTACAAAAAATAACATTGCAGAATTAAAACAGAAAGCAGCAGATATAAATTCCCGCAACTACAACAAAAACAAAGTAGTTCGAGAATTTAAAACCAATGACCTAGTTTTAATTCGACAAAATAAAAATGTTGCGAAGAACAAATTCAAGTTCAAAGGACCATTCAGGATAGTGAAGAAAAACTCAGATCTTAACTATACAGTACAGTATATGAACAAAAACCTACGACCGACAGAAGAAAATCTTCATGTCAGAAGATTAATTCCCTACTACCAAAGACAAGACAATACCAACAAAGATATTATCCCTCCAGAAATTAAAATACATTCCAAACTTGAAGATATTAAAATTCCCAAGGATAAAAAATCTTACGAAAAACCTACATTTGAAGATGCAAAATCTGATATAGAAAAAGCCATGATACGTAAACCAGGTAGACCTAGAAAAAACCCCATAGGCTAAAAAATCTTTACGTTTATGTTATCCATATATTTACCTTAACCCCTGTATATATTTTATCCATATTTTACCCATGTACATATACATATTTTATCCACGTACATATTTCTACACATATTATCATTATACTCACTCCAAAATATTTTACCTTGTAAAAAATTATTATCCTTCCAATCCTCATACAACACATCGAGAATATGCGAAATTCAAAAAAACTCCAATCATGCAGAACGTATCTTCAACCATCAACATCCAATTATCTCAAACGAAAGGAAATAAATACGAAAGGAACATCAATTAAATTTAAGAAAAAAGGGCATATAAAAATTATATATGAAGAATTATGAAAATTAAATGTTAATAAAAAGTGCGCACACATGTCAAATAAAATGAAGAAAATGAAATTTATCAAATTGTGAATAAGAAAAAATTATATTCTAAGATGTTAGTTAATAATTAATAATTTTACTCACCAACTATTTTCACTGAAGTTTGAAATTCAAACATTTTTGTGAGGACGACGACTTCCACATCTGGCCATCGCGGACTTCGACAGACGTATCGGAATAAATATACTGCTACAATGCTCAGAGTCTTCTCTCGAATCATCCCGATCTCTTCTAGAAAACATATAAGGCAGAGATGGAATAGGCACCGGAGTAACCCTCCTTGTTAGAACATTCCCAGGAGAAACTCTCCTTATTTTATTGTCCCGGATTTGCTTTCTTAATCTTTCGACCCATCTAGCAAATTCCTCATCTTTCTCCCTGCTAGTTTCTTCAGTTTCAGAAGTCGGATACATTTCAGGAGTTGTAGCGCAGTTCAAGGACTTGTTTGCGCAAGCTACAACCTTAACGATGCTGGCATTTGTCGAATGTTGTTCAGTACGCATTGCCCCACCACACGTATTCAGCGTATCAACGCGAGTTAACTCAACTCGGGGATTGTCCCTTACAGAAGAAGAAATTCCACTTGCTAACAATGCCTTTGGACTAGCCAAAAGTATTTTGTCGCTAGGATTCTTCTTCATATTTGAGACATCCACCAGGAATAGACTTATCATCCTTCTTACATCTAGTGATAGGAACTTAGTCTACATCCCTGTAGCGTAGAGCACTTAACTCCTCTTTCAATTGTATAGCCCCTGTGAACACATAAGGATATCTGGTATCCACATGTGGTATAACTACCCGCTCACGTATGTTGGCAAGACCAATCATATAGCCTGGTCGCAATATTCGTTTGAATATTACAAAGTTGGAAGCAGGTGTTATCTCCACTGTAGATCCCCATTTCTCCCTAATGTATTCACGTAACCGATGGAGATTCCCATCTCGAGTCATGTGAATAACATCCACATTTCGCAGATGTAGGAACCGACACTCCACAATTTCGTTAGTCTCGTGCTGTATCATCAGCAACAAAGCTAACACCCCTGTCAAAAATGACAGAGGAACAGCACACTCAGGAGTTAGCTCCTCTGCTTTGGACAAAGTAAAAGAGCCAATTTTCAGCTCTACACCATTAGGAATGTATGGAGCAAGCGACAACAACAAACCACAGACAAACAACACAGCCTCATCGCACACTGTAAGATTGCAAAGATGCATCCATCTGATTGAACAAAAGTTCACATGATCAGTATGACCCCACCTCATCTTTTGGCTCTCTTGCCATGAAGGTAGGTTCGGATGAGTGACGTAATTCACCATCGTCCACACCTGTCTGTGTATGACAGACAAGGCTTGGCGATAGCATCGACATCCTATCCACGCTGATATCAGATTGAGTGTTATGTCATCAAACGTAACAGTCTCATCAGCAAGCGCAACTCCACCTCTCGGAAAAATTTGACTATCCAAAACACTTCTAGCACCCCTCATCTCGACGACGTCTTGAACCTTTTTGTCGAATGATTTTTCAGGATATCTACATTCAGTTTTAGATAGCATTTTCCCTCTCGAGTCCAAACGCAATTTCTTTAACCCCTTTTGGATTGATTCCATTTTTCAAATATGATCGTAACGTCTTACCACATCTGTAAACTGTATTTCAGATTTACAAAACCCAACAGGTTTCATAAACAAAAAGCAAATTACTCACAAAAATCGAAAAAAAAAAAAATTTTATCAAAAATTTTCCAATTGCAACACGAGAAAATAAAAATTGCAAAAAATAAAAAATTATTTTGCTTTAAGTTTTCTTTTTCAAAAAAGATTCGACAATTTCACGAATATATTTTCTCTCAAGAAAAAACACGAAAATAGTATTCGTTAGATTTTTGAAACACATGAACAAAAAACAGCAATAAAGCACACGAAAATCATGAAAAATTATTTCGACTAAGACACGAAACAAAAGCTGAAGACGAACTGAATTATTAGTTCAATTCCATATCATTAAATATCCATACGATATTCCCCCTTTCACAATTAGATCACACACGATCAAATTAGTGACATCACCCTAACTCAGCAGTACGTGACTTTTTCAAATTTTGGTATAGACCATCGAACATAATTCCTATAATTTAATTACGGTACTTTAATTTCTGCAAACCGTTCACATCTTGCAATTTTTATATGTTGCAGATACCGTTTCTTTTTGATACCTTTGAATCTTCTATCAATTCAACTATCAATCAGCATAAAAGCAAATAGACCCGTTAAAACGTCTATTACCGCTTCAACAGGAGCGTATTTCGAAGAATACAAACATATTCGCATATATCAGCAATCCATACCAATTCTGTATACGATACAATTGAACCTAACGGATTCAGCAGAGTTCATATGAACGCATTTTTATACTAAATACAAAGACAATTGCAATTGGGACGAATTAAAATGCCATCTACACAGAATCTCAAAAAGATTAGTATCTTATTCGAATCTCTCATCGAATTAAATCTCGCTCTGATACAAGATTTTTACCCCAAACCAAACCATTTACACAGTAAAAAAGAAACTGTTGTGACAAAAGTCAGAGACATTTTTGGAAATCTTCTCTCCATATGCTGTAGAGTATTAACCTACAGAGATGAACAATCACTCTTAGACAACGAACATTCCCTCAAATCCCAATATGATATTCTCAAATCAGCAGTATTAGAAGATCATTCAACCCTACTTAACATCACCGAAAATTTAAAATCCTTCACAGAAAACTTTCAATATTTTTACGATGATTTCTTTCATGCAAAGAAATATCTAGAAAATACTCTAAGTCAGATCAACAAAGAAAATTATATTATTGGTGAAGTTACCAATTACAAAAATTCAGTACAAATGTACTATTCTTACCTTCAACATTCCATGAAGATAAGCTACGTGCTTAATGCATGTAAAGATCACAACTTACCATCCTCAATTGTATCAATTGATACACTTCAAGAAGATCTACGTAAACTCAAACCCCTTTTGTTGAAAAACAACATGGAACTTACCATTCCCGAACACGATTATCTCAACTATTATCATCTAGATCTTATTAATTGTAATGTTACAATGATAATCTAGAAATTGAACTTAAAGTTCCCGTCAAACAACTTAATGCTATTTTTTCAGCATATAAATTCAATCCCCTAACCTTCAGATCTCACAATGACAATCTATGCTCATGGGATCAAGAACCTTCTATTATTATCCATAATTCAGAAGATAATTCAGTACGATATATTTCAGGAACAGATTTACATTACTGTAACCCAGAAAAACCCCTATGCTATCTCCCAGATAACAGAGGTTCAGATAGTTTCTTCATGTGCTAAAACCTTACTCCTTAAAAAACCCTATGAAGAACTTATAAAATCATGTATTTTCAGATGCGAAACCAATAATAAGAAAATCTTAGTCCACCAATTTTCCCAAAATAAATTTGCCATCACTAATCACAATTCACTTTCTACTTATGATATAGTTTCAAATGAACTTAATGTCATAAATATCAACAATAATCTTCCAGGAACCATCTTATTGACAGTACCCTGTCACATCAAAGTCTTAAATAAAGACACCGACGGATATTCAGAGGTTATCATCCCTCCAGGATTTCCTTGACCCCTGGATATGTCCAATGATGTAACCATTGAACATCATATTCCTTTATTATGGACGAAATACAATGTAATCGTAGATTCCAACATTAGAAATACTATAGCATTACCAAGCATCAATGCTTATAACCCCAACTGGACCATGTATGTTCCACACTTCTCACCTATAACCCCAACCAACAAACTCCAGTATAAACTCGATAATTTAGAAATAAAATATCATAAATTCAATGAGAACAGTTCTTTAACTTTAATCCAACTATTTGTATTAATATAGTTAAGTTTAAATACTATTATTATAATAATCTTATCATATCTATTTTTCAATTATATTAAGCAACCAATACAAAGTCAACATGTAACTCAGTTACTAAATGAATTAACAAACCCTATAAAAACAAAAGCTCAAAGCTTAGATGAAGAAATTGTAATCAAATGAAGAAAAAGAATAATGTCAAATTTATATATATATATATATATATATATGTATATATTGTCAATGAATATTTATATTATGAAAAACATTTATACATCGATACAAACTTGTTATTTCTAAAACTTAGAAATTTAATGAATATCATGTATTTTATGCTATTTACAAAATTTTATGAATCTTATATATTTGTATGTTTACTATGTTCCTTATTCCCATATCTTTCCACTTTTACTTCCATTTCATTCAAATTCATGTTTTATATAAAACAATGAATTTCAAAATACCCTAGCATTATTATGTAATGATAATTTTGTATCATTCATAATATCTCCCTCTTATATATATATTTCACATATATATCAATCACCTAAAACAATTCTCATTATATTGACATCATGTAAACAAGTCTTTACTTGCCTTTACTGACTCAGTTGTTTTACATTCGATGTTTATAAACAAACATAAATACACTTTTCATAACAACTCTTTTCTATGAAACTATTCTGCAGATATTGCAAATACCCAAAATCACCATTTATGTCATTTCCTTAAACTCCTATTGGACAATATCTAAACTTGTATTGTCATAACTCTCCAATCATATCACTACCATTTCCACTCTCTAAGAAACAGCCACATTCTCCTCCTAAAACTTCTAGCTATAAAAACTCATGTAACCATGTACATTTTACTCTTCTCTATTAATCTTATTATTCCTACTGTAACTTACCTACGTAACTTACTATTTAGTATTTCACCGTTTTATATCTTGTTTAATACAACCTTTTAACATTTTCGAGTATTTAATTATTTTGTAACCAATATTCTCGTTACAATATTATTTCTAGTCTAAAATGAAAATATTTTAAAATTACTGAAATTTGAATTACTGGCTGTAGGATTTTAGGCTATAAATACCTATGTATTAATAATATTTCAAAATAAGCCAGACTTTTTCCTTCGTTCAAAAACCTTGATTTAAAAAAATCTACGTAGGTATAGTGTCTGCAATTATATACAAGAAATGAAGAAAAAAAAAGCTTAAAAAAAATTCGTTTATTCAATTCTTTGACCCAAAGGCCAAAAATATATGTATCATTTTTTATTTTCACTTTTTAAAACTGAATAATAGGATATGATCGTACAACTAAAACAGCTGAGTACTGAAGAAATTTACCAAAAAAATCAGTATAAATTTTAAAATCCTTGAAAAAATGTTTTGCTTTCTAGGCTTTTTAAGTAGATTTAAAAAAACAAAAAATCTACCTATTAAAATTTCTCGAGTATTCCAATCCAGAGGTGGGAATGGGTATGTTTCGTTTTATGATTTTCTGAAGATTTTGGCACTATTTTTGAGAGTTTATTTATTTTTATATGTACCCCCTTTTGCGTCGAGTTCATTTCCAGGTGTAATTTTGATCGGGTGGTTTCTCGGGTGGTTTCGAAATTTAAAACACATATTCGGATCCACTTAAGGAAAAATCATATTGTTTTTGGTCCGGATCGAGTAGTCCGTCCGGTAAGTCAGCCTATATTAATTTTTTATTTAACAGCGTACAGGTCGCAATTTTCAAGCTATATTCATAAAATTTGATACGCAGGTATTGATTTGAAATATATCTAACATGCTTTCAAATTTGGTTCCTATTGGTATTATATTTCATTCCCCGGGGCTGTTGGAGATGCTAAGTTTTCATGTTATCTTGAAAAAGTTGCAGTTCTCTTGCAATAGTCAAAAAATTTAGTACAAGCAGTACCTCCCATACTAGGACCAGACCTACCAATTATGGTTTTGATTGGTCAGTTTGTTTCCTATTTATTAGCTATTCAGTGTGATTTTCCCTCTTTTACCCTTCTGATAATGGTGCCGAAAAATTTATTTTCTAGGATTCATTGAGAAAAACACTCGTTTTACCTATAAAACGACCCGATCTCAGCAAAAGGTCGATTTTCGCCTACCCCACGCCCGCTTCCGTTCGCTAGATTTGAACACGGACGCTGAAATCTTCGCTAATATTATCGTAACTATCACGCAGATAACTGCACTCCACTTCGTTTTGAAATGTGGGATATTTTTTTGGCATATAATTGTTGTTTTTTTTTGGTTTATTTTTCTATATAATCCACAATTCTGGTCACTGCAGGATAGAGAAACATCGAATTATTTGCTAAACTTGTGCTAGTTAGAACTTGAAATAATTTTTCATTTTACAAAAAAAATAATGATTTTTGACACAAAAATGAAAAATTTATTCATAAAATTTTTTCAAAACATGATACTGAATCGATATATTTCGTATTTGTGTGATATTGGTAATTTTTTACAAAAAATATAAATATTTTATGTATTACTTTATTAGAAGTATGTTGGTGGTAGAGGTGATTTGTAAACAAGAAAATCTACATTTTATTGCGAAGCTCGCTGCGCAAGTTTTTTTTAATTTGATTTCTAAAAATAATTTCAAAAATTACATCCATTCAACTCTTTCACTAGGTATCCTTAGTTTATGGGCCTTAAATTTTTCCGGCATGAACTGAATAATTTTGAAATGATAAAAATATAGAATAAAACGAAAAAGTTTTTAATTTTTTTAATTTATTCAATCATTTTTGAGAGTTACAGTTTTTTATTTATGTAGGCCTACGTATTTTATAATTCCAATTCTTTAGGAGATAAAGATGACATAATTTCGTTTTAAGCACCTATACGTGATACTTAATATTACAAAACTGTATTAGCACCGTGTAAACGCATTCAAAAGATAACCACCATGAAAGTTGCCTACATTGCTGCGAAAAGGCGCATTTTATTCAAACTGCCAGCGTAATCATTCCCCTGTGCATTCACTTACAATTTCTTCATTTGCTCTCATTTTGTTGACACGTTCGTCGTTACTTTTTTTATTTTGTTTCGTTGGTCCACATTTCGTATCTATACCAATCTCTTTCGTGATAACCTCACTCAATATTCAGTCATCATCGCCGTGCATACGCGTTCGCGTATTAAAGGTACACCTATACCTATACACCATAATCTTGTTTTATCGTTATGGCGAAAAAATAAATTGCTAATTAAATTTAGGAAATGAGGAAAAAAAAAGGGAGGGGAAAGGACAACATTCTACTTGTTAATTTTTTTTTTCTCATTTCTCCAGGCGCTGACCCAAATTTGCGAGACTGGAGTGGTAAAAAACCGTTTCAATATAAGAACACCAACAATCGAAACAGTTCGATGAAAATGGACTCGATTCGCAGTAAGTATTTTGTTCCGCGAAAGGACCTCGTCAGTAGTGCGAACCAATTAACAAAACTGAATACCATCAACGACAAAGATAATAAGAGCAAACGATCGCCTTTTAATTTTATGAATATTTCATCTCGCACCACGCGACCGAAGCGATCGTCATTGTCCAGATCGAACTCAATAATTTCATTGAGTTCATTTTTGTAAAGAAAAAAAAAAGAAAAAGAAAAAATATGAAAAGTGAGAGATCGGAAGCCAAACGGATAGGTACTAGTGTATCAAATTAGTTTATATAGGTACCATACGGTTAGATTTTGTAAATTTTTAATGCGATATAATTATGTTCTACTTTTTAAGGTAAGTTTAGAAAATTTTCTTCTTCACGCTAGCATAGTGTTGTATGATTTTCGATGGTGTAAAAATAACGGAATAATTTTACGTAATCACCTATTGACTGAATAGAAGTCGAAAATTCGAAAACAAGATTCAAGAATAAGAAAATGTTTGCACAAATTACAAAATTTGGTCAGGATAGTAAAGTGCAACTTTGGTTTAAGCCGTACAAAAATCCGCCCTTTACTTCAGTTCCACGTAGAAAAATAGACGCAATACAGCAACCCAGTTCATAAAATTTGTCTCTTTATTTGATATTGTTCATCTGACGACATACGCTCGAGTATCGTTAGTGAGGAAAGCTTCCCGAGAGCGAGAGTGCTTTAACACATGATCTAATTTTGAAGATATATTGTACAAGTTAATCTAAAAAGTATTACCCATTTATTCATAATCAAGTATTCAGTCGCTAGTGTTACAATCACTGTGTGCAAAATTTGTTAGAAAATCCCAAAAATATTTAATCCTGAATAGTAAAATTTCCCAGCGAAAAATTCCGACAATTTACAATTTGAAATTAGTGAATATACATTTAATTATAAAATATCTGGGGACCAAATAATGTTGAAAACTCTTGTAATGTTGGTGAAAATAAGTAACAAATTTCTGAAGAAGCTCTCGGTTTAAAGAAAAAAATGAAGTTTAAAAAATCACAGGAAAGGTATATGAAAATATTAGTAAATGATACCTACTCACTCTATGGTAGACCGCAGACCATTAAAAATTCTTGGGGCCGACCTGATTTTTTTTCTAAATTCTCTAAAACTGGAATAGAAAAACACAAAAAATTTATTTTGTAAAAATCTTAAACAAAATATGTGAGATTTTGCGATTATCCAGTTAAACTTGGACTTTTTTTAGGAAATTCTTTCTAATATCTTGTTAGAAGTGGTACCTACCCTTCTTTTCAAAACTCATTAACACATTCACTATTAATAATTCCATCAATAGGACAATTAGGTACGTATCAAAATTTTGGAAAATCTAAAAAAAAGGCTAGATGAGCCCCAGAAATTCTTAATAGTCTAACATAGAATAAGTGACATTATGTCTGATATATGTATTACGTATATGTATATTCGTAATTATTGGGTCAACTTGAAATAGTAAATTTTTAGGTTTTTTTTGTTTGTATGTTTTCCTATCAGAAATTTAATATTTTTGGGATTTTCTGATTAATTTTACAGTTACAATGATTGGTACTAAATATGTAGGCTATACTTAAGTAACATTTTTAAATTACACTTGAATCTCCGGAATTGGATCATGTATTTATTACTGAAAGAATACTAGGGGGTCTCGCCGTTTCAATTATCATAGAAAAATTGAAAATAAAATATATTTCATAAATTTTTTTTTTCATGCTTAAAAAGAATAACCTATAGTAAAAAAATTTAGATCAACTAAACTTATAAAAAATTCAGGAAAAAAATAGAAAAAGAAATAGGTAGATAATTGGTCGTGAAACATTTTTGTTGAAAAATAAAGTAGTAAATATAGCTCAAGTTTAAGAACCATCTATTGTTTAATGGCTATTTCTTAGTATTGAAGTCCGTTTGCTCATAGCTCTTAGTCATTGTGGAAATGAGAAATGAAATCGGAATTAAGAAAAAATTTTCTTATTCTTTTCTTTTTACTTTTTTTCTAATGTTTGTACAAAAAATGGACTAGAATCTTGAGGGAAATCATGGTTCAATTTATTTTAAAATAGTAGGTATTCGTCAAAACTGGAAGATTACTCTGTATTCATGAATTTTACCGCTGCTCTAAATTAAAATTTTCTTTTTATCAAAAATTTATTTCAATATTTTGTCTGAATTTAAGAAATAAAAAGTAAATTGAACTTCGCTAGGTAGGTACTCCGCTGATTTCTTCTAGCTTTTTTTTTTTCTGATTTTCGCCTCGGATTAATTTTTGTTCGAGGTTGTTGCTGTAATATTTTAACGTGCTTCATCTTTCGCAAACTTATAAGAAAATTCTGTGTTTATTTCTGGCTCTACAATTTTCGTAGGGATTTCTTTATTCCTGTTAGCCTATTAACTTATTTTGTTCTTGTTGTGACTCGGAAAAGTTAAGCTTGTAGTTTCTTTGTAATATTTGTGTCTTACTTCTTTCAACCAAGTACACCCCTCTGCTTCATTTAATTTGTTTTTCTACTTAATTACTTTCGTGATTCTCCGACGCGTGTGTACGCATTATTTCTACTCTTCCTGTATGCAGCTTAGGTCTGTAATAATGTATTTGCCTTCTGAGCATATGTCTTAATTTTTTGTTTGCTCCAACTTTATCAAACCAAGGAACAAACTTACTTTATGCGTTACGTTGTTCATTTTAATTTTCCTCGTTCGAAAGAAATGACTTGCGAAGCTTTAGTATGCAAACTGATTAAAATTACAGAGAAATCACTTTTTAATTAAAACTTATGGAAAGAAATTTTCCACTTCAGGTTCTTCTTTGAATAATTGGAGGAGTAGGTAACAAAAATTACGTAGGCTAATTCATATGTGTAGATTTCCTAAAAATAGGTAAACCTACCTATAAAGTAAAGTAGGTACGTTTTATAAATACACCAAAACTGTTACCGCACTTGTCTGAATATAAAAATTATTTTATTCAATCACAGAACAGATAGATGTGTCTTCGTGTATCAACAGATTGAGAAATTTAACAGTCTTTGTCTTGATTCTGTGGATGAAAATGTAACATGCCTAATATTAAACTAAAACAGTTTGAAAGTGGCTTTTTCGATAATTTTTTTTTTTTTGACATTTTGCCCATACTTTGCTCAATAGTTGGTATTCTCATTTTTGATTTGAATCATTAAAGTTAATTTTTGCGGCGTATTTGTGATAAAAAAGCACGTACTTAGGCCTAATAATCTTTCCTCCCGTTGGCTAATTGGAAAAATTGTTTGAGTTTTTATTTAAGCTAAATTTTCTCATTATTTATTTAAATCATTTGATGTTACAATGTTTAAATTAAACATTCTTTCTCTTCGTATTAAAGGAAAAAAGTGGTATTTTTCGAACTAATTAATTTTTGAAATTCATCGTGTAGTCAACCTAAACATGAAGGTTTTTTTTTTTTTTTTTTTTTGAGCCATTTCATATTTGTAGATCTAGTATACAGGACTACCTTATGCTTATACCTACCTACTAAATCGGAGAAAAATTAGAATGGAAAATTAAATTAATTTAAAAAAATACTAATTAAATTAATTCTCGACTAAGAAACAGAACTAAACCGCAACCTTTATTTTTCGTGAAAAAATAAAATAAAAATAATCTATAGGGCATTCGTTTTTTTTGGTCGTTTAAAACTAAGGATGAAGAAAAATCGTCAAAAAGTTCAAACAAAAAAAAATTAATAATCAACCTGAAAAACATGATGACTATAAGCTTAATTACTTTTTGTTATCACACGAGAGAAGTGGATGGAGGGGTATTAATTGTTGAAAATGGCGGAATAAGTCATCGTCCAATTAGTGTAAAGAAATAAGAGGTAAAAAAATGGGGAAAAATCGTTTGCTGTGTGATGGAAATAATTTTCACGTAAGTTGAGCTGTAATAATGCTCTCACCGTTATGCATGCCATGTACATCGAAAATCATTTCCGGCGTGTGCATTTCATAACGCATTTGCGTAAGCTTTTAAATAGTTGCATGTAAACTTATTTTAATAAATATTTGTAGCAATGTTTCCCTTTCTTTCTTTCTTTCTTTCTTTCCGACTTTTGGCTTATTCTTTTTTTTTTTCTATTTCTCTAATTTTTGCATGAGTTATTTTTGTATAATTTCCTCCTATACCTGTTTTCGTTTGGTTTTGCACGTTTTCTCGATGTAAATAAATTACCGCCCAAAAGTAAGTAAACGCTCTGGAGCCGAAAATATTGGTAAGTGATTTACAGTCAAATGATTATTGGGATATGGAATTCAGTCGTGGTCCGTAAGACAACAATTGAGGGGCTCAGAGCGAAAGTGGACCAAGTCTACGAAACTTTATTTCGAGAAAAATGCATCTGAAGTGGGTCTGTTCGATATGGAAAACAGTTCGGAACTTTTTAAGGTTTTAATAATAGGCTGTTCTATTTTCCTGGGTAGAATTCTTAGAAAACTTATCTTTTCTAAAGGTACCAAATTTCCTAACAGACTCGGTGAATACGTTTTGATGAAAAATTTGATCGTTTTTGCGTTACATGCTCTGGGTATCCTATGTGTCTTATATGTCGCATCACTTTCCTCTTATCAGAAAAATTATTTTAATTGTTCCGTTTGAGTTGTACTTTTTCGAAATTTACAGAATTGACTTAGAACTAAAACCATAAAGTTGAACTGAAACTAACTTTTAACAGAGTAATTGTCCGGAACTTTAACTTTGAGTATTACTTTTTTTCCGCATCGAACAGAGCACTTCGGAAGAAAAGATCTAAAAATTTTGGAAAGGTAGACGAAAATTCCGAAGTTTTTTCAATAGGGTGTTCGAAATTTTACAAGGAAGAGAAGTGAATTATGACTTGATTTATTAGACTGCCCGCAACCAGCACCAACCCAAAAATCATAAAAAGTTGACTGGATCCTTTTTTATTCTGACCCCTCTGTTGTCTTTTGTACAGTTTCCTCCTTTTATATACTTATTCAATCAGTTTGTTTGGTTCAAAGTTATGTGAGGTTACATCAAGTTAGCCTTGGGGCGAAGGTAATTGTAAATAGAAAACGCTAATTTGTTGATTTTCTGTGCTGAACATCTTCTTTTTGTTTTTTCAATGGTGCATGGCAACTAATGTGCCAGCTGAGTAGGAACCTGAAACCTTTATCCATCTATACCAAGCAACCCCATAGCCTGATTGATATAGAGGTTGACTTTTACATACTGATAAACGTAGATGTCGGTGGTTCAAATCCCCAAGCCATCAATTCTAACATATGTCAATGGTTCTATTGCATCTATTTCATTCTGTATTGGTTGTTGGTTCCTTCAATTTAAATTAGATTACATTTAGACAAATTTTTTGCACCTCAAAAGATGGCCAAGTTCTTGATGTGTCCGACATTGCACTGTGGTCAACCAATTGCAATTCATGGAACCATTAATGTTATACAAAACCAATTTTACCTGGAAATTTGACTGACCTCTAAAATCTTAAAGACTTTGGCCTATTCCTAAGTAGGTTGGGTTATTGACAGCTCCATAATCTGAAAGATTGTAGTTTGGATATTTAATTTATTGTTTTACAACAAAAATCAAGATGTAATCATTTTTGCTTCTAGGCTCTTCAGAAATATAAACTTATCATTACAAATCTAACAAGTCTCCATGGTCTGTCGCATTTAGTTGTCAGTTTTTCATGCTACACTTCATACGAGCATTACTCAATGTGCAGCTCAATTTTTTGTTGGTTCCTACGTTAACAGCTGTCATAATAGTCTTTCAATGAATGTTTTCAAAACGTTCACCATTAGAATCTTGCATAATTTGAAAGTGCGCAAACTTTATTCTATTTAATGTATCATTTTCAGCAACCAACATCATTGATGTACAATAGCAAGCTAGGAATTTTTCAATGACTTTCTGTGTGAAAAGATCAGAAACCTGAAGCTACCTGTATTTTGACAATATTTTTACTAACCAAGAAAAATAATTTACTTTTAGTACTGTCTTTAATGGACAGATTAGTTTTATGTGATCCATATGTAGATTTTGAGGAAGTTCATTGAGTTTTCTGAAAGTTTTTTTATGAAACATATCAATCAGCCTATTATTATTTCAAAACAAATCTGATAGTTCAATTGTTCAGCATTATTTACAGCCTTTTTACCCAGTATTCTTGGAAGTGGTGTATTAAAATTAACTTCATAAAAGGGTTAGAAGAAAGTTTGATGAAAATTATCCGTTTCGTAAGAAAAGAAAACAAATGGTACCTACCATTTTCCCATTTTGACATAATTTTGTTTTTGTGTAAGGTAAAAACGGCGAAGATGTTTATTGGTTCAGTATTTTCCAAGAAAATCAAAAAACAATAGATTTATGAAAAGTCGATTTTTAACTATAAAACATCGATAAATCGATATTTTTGTTAAAGATATCGATAACTATCGATATTATTTTACAATTTTTTCAAATAATTGGAATTCAGGTTTTTTTTTTAATTATGGATGAAAATTGGCAAACTGCGTTTTCTAGCAAAGTATTGCTGCGCTAGTTTTTTTTTTTTTTTTTGCACCATCGATTCAGTCTAATTTTTTTATTTGTCAATTTTTGCCCGGTCCAATTAAATTTTCCGGAAATATTACATCCAAAATGACCACTACTGAATCGACTATTTTAATTTATAACTTGCTACATGTATATTTTTATTAATTATATCTACGATTACTCATAAATTTATGAAATAATTTGGTTATTTTTTAGATGTTTGCACCGGTGATGGTTTAACATACGGGAAAACACGGTTCGATTGAAATCGACATTCTTTCTTTACTTTTGTGATCTTGTTATTTTCTTTTCCTTTTTATATGTGCATGTATGAGTATATTATGATGGTGTGCATTTTTCCTCCTTTTTCTCTATGTGTTCTTTTTACATGACTTTATAGCTGGCTAATAGAGGACGATAACCGCGTAACATGTAATTAATATATTTTCCTTTATTTTTACGACCTGTTTTTTTACTTTAGATTTTTTTAGAGCGATAGTTTATTAGGTTACTTTTGTAATCAGTAGCTTTGATATTTTTTTATATTATGAAACTTGAGTAATCTGAAACAACACTGAGAAAAAAAAGTATTAAAGTGGAAATAAATCCCAAAAAAAAAAGAAAAAAAAAGTGGCAGAATCATTTTCTAAAATGATAACTGCACACTAGCTAATCATTAACCACAATTATTATAAACATTTCTGCTGGTATTGTAACTTTGTGTCGTCCTTTTGATAATCATTTCCTTTTTTTTTAATGAAAAAAAAAAAAGAGTAAGTAATTCTTTACCCTTTCAGAGTTTTGAATATTAGGTAGGAAACTGTGTGAAATTGAATACCCACCATCTCGAAGATTGATGTGTTAAACCATATTTCACAGTTGTTTTTCAGATTTTCTTATATAAAGATCGATCCTAAAGAAAATTTTGTACTGAGTGAAAAGTTTCCTTTCAAAATTTCGTACAAATAACGTCTCGTACTCATTTTTCATAGGCCCCAAATCCAAATAGGTTTTGAGCCGAATGCTGTTGAACATTTTGCTATAAAAAATTATACTTCACTGGAAGTGTGAGAATGAGCTCACACACTGATACCTACGAGCCCAAAATTAAATTGAAAAATAGACGAAATCAGAAAGAAAATATATACGAAACAATAGTATTTTATTATGGAATAGAGATAACGGAGTTAATTCTTTCTTAGCAGATGTTAAGAAATTCCAACAGCTTTCGTGTAAGTTATATATGTAGAATAAGCAAATTAATTGTTGAACTGCCGATGAATAAGGTTTAACTTAATTTTATCACACGTCTTGTAAATCAGATAAACCTGTAGTTTATCCCACAGTTTAAAATTGGTACAATCGGGCCTTAAAGTTAAAACACTCTTCGTTCAGAAATAATGAAGCCCACGAAAAATATTTACTATAGACCTACTGGGAGATTAAAATAGTGACGTCAAGCCGTTTGTTACGTTTAATCACTTAATTTTTATTAGAGCGAAAAATTGTTCAAATAAAATTGAGAGAAAACTAAAGAATCTATAAAATAATTTTATATTAATTTTTTGTCAGGCGCGTGTTTTTGGCATAAATCATCTTTGAAATCACCTATTTTTCTATTAATGACTATTAACTTAGCAAATGCATATGCAATGTAATGCATGCATACTAAATATAGTGTATGAGTTCAAATCGCCGATAATTTTATTCATAGTGTATAGACAAACATGTGAAGTGAAATTATCTTCTTTACCGCATTTCAGAATCACCTTCTCAACTGATTTTTCATTATATTTTGTTTAAGATATAGATTATAAATGTACTTGTCTATATCTGTTTGGGAGGTGGTGCTGAAATACGGTAAGGCGGAGAAATTTCCTTCACATGTCAGTCTATACACTGTGAATAAAATTATTGGCGAACTAAATTCATATACTGTATTGAGTATTGTATGCATTACATTACTTGTGTTTACTGTGTTAAATAGGCACTAACAGGAAAATAGGTGTAATCGATGGTGATTTATGCAAAAACTATGCGCCTGATGAAAAACATGGTATCATATTTTTTTATAGATTCTCTAGTCTTCTTTCAATTTCGTTTGAACAATTTTTCGTGCAAATAAAAATTAAGTGATATAAACGTAAAAAACGGCTTTGCGCCACCATTTTAACTCCCCTGTGGGAAAAACCGAAGTTCTTCGCTTTGGGACTTTTAGGTGGTTGTTAAGGATGATGAAGCCGACGTATGTACCAAAATTCAGCTTTCTTCCAATTATTTCCTTTTTAAATTCTAATTTTCCTGGACTAAACAGAATTTACTGGAAATTTTATGAAGATATTTGCTTTAAAAATAACATTTTTCGTGGAATTAAAATTAAGAAAACTATTGTTTCGTGTGATTTGGGATGTTTTCTAAACGCAATGGTTTGTAAACATCTGAAAACCATGAAACATAAAAAAATGATAATTGGATTCATCGTGGATTTATCTTAACCACCAAACCTTTTGAAAATTATCCGAATTTCAATTACAAACTCGATGTTGCGAATTTATGCTCTTATACAAATAAGTCCTTTCCTATTTAGGTTGATATTTTTAAAATAAAAATTTCTGAAACCAAATGAATCATAATAATATGTAAAAATGACTAGTCTACCTTTTTAGGCTCTTCTCTCTACATTTCACAAATACCTACGGTATAATATGATAGACATTTGCCTAGATCCCTCATTTCTCCTACAGTAATAATTTGCTTAAACTAAAATTTGTCACGAAATCGAAGAACCAGATCGTGCACTTTGTTTAAAATAGAATAAAAATGTTTGAATAACTGCTTGGTTGTGGGTGTCCTGCATAGCTGCATATACCACTAAGATGAAGGAATGTTTTTTCTAATATTTTTTGAGCATTTGGATATCTATTATAAAATGATGTATAGTCAATTGTTGTACCTGCTTTAGGAGCTTGAAAAACGAATTATTTTGTGGCCTTGAAATGATAGCATATATGTTTTCAATTTTTGGAGCATTTGGATATCTATTATATATGATAGTAAATATTAATCTGTTTAAGAATTCATTCTTGATATCCATATTTCGAGTCTTCCCGGACTTTTCGGTTTCATTGTTTTCTTTTTATTTGATGGTTTAAATGTCGGACTTGTATGTACGAAAATTTGCCATACTAAGAAATGTACAGAATATTTTTCTCAATGGGCTATAGATTTTGCCAACTGTTCTTTAATTTTTGAAAATTTTACTCATTCACATTGTGAAATTCTTTCTTAATTGAATTATATCGGTTTATCATCACAATCTATATCAAAATTCGATTTTTTCCATTAGGCAACTGAAAAGAGAAACAGGCAAGCTCATTTTTAATTAGTGACATTTATATACCTACCAGGTAACCAGGTAGTACTCGAAATTACTTTCACATTCCAATAATTTTCTTACTTCAAGTTTAGGTTTTGTCGATTTATTTTCATTTATTTTATTTTATTTTTTTTAATGCACTGTTGTATCGAATAAAACAAACTTATGTAAATGTTGAATTCATGTTTTTTGTCATCACTTGTCATAACAGGACTGTGTTGTGAACGAAAACGAACAAACCCTAAAGTTATAAATTCTGCTACGAATTACCCCGACCGTGTACTTAAAATGTTACCTTCGTATAAAACTTGGAAAACACAAAAAAACCAATGATGCTAATGTAATTAATTTGGAAACGCTTAACTAACACATTTAAAACAATCAAATTGTTGTTTTAGCATCGTGTACTGCCATCGTATAAACATATACCTATTAAAATTTATTTTCGCACCTATGGGTATAGTGTTTTGTGTCATGATAAGCTTACCATAAAATTGAACTTGCTGTTTATGTCTTCGTCGTATTTTTTTATTTACTTTTATTTAATCTATGTGTGTACATGTTGACTCACATAACGTTAAACCTAAACGTATTCTCAATGTAAATATCATGTAAAGCCAAAAACTAATTTCGCTTTATTTTTGTTTGTTTCGCTTTTAATAACTCATCCGTTGATTCAAGCCAATTTATAATTTTTGTGTTTTCTTTTTACAGAGACAAAATCGCAGAAAAAACATTCAGGTGAGAAATTCACCTTTTACATGTTTTTTAATGAAGTAATTTTCGCAATTATTGACACTGTGGAAACTAGCAAGTGTTTGAAAATTTTCAAGAAAAAACGATTAGGTACTGGTTTAGTCGACGGCTAAACCTTCGCATATCGGGTACCTCAAAGTGCAAATTGGTGTTCGTTTTCGTGGAGTCTGAAGTTGCGTTATTTCCTTCATTTGCTGACATCAGCTAAGGCGGTTAACATTCTCTGATAAGAGGTCAAAGATTCTCTGTTCCTGTCTGTCTCGAGAATTTTTTTAAATTCTGCTTTTTGAACATTCTAGTACCTAGGAAATTCAGACCAAGTTGTGGTGATTTTTTTTTTTTTTCAAATAATGGCCGGAGTTATCTTTTTCACCCTTAAATTTCGTTGTAACCTTATGTATTAATTTCGAGTTTTGAAATATTCTTTTAGCTCGCTTATTCAGTCTGTAGGTACCTAATTGTTTTTATTGGGAGAAAAGTTACAGTTAGGCTCTGTTATGGGATCCACCACTTGCGCTTGGCTTATAACCGTTGGATCTGTCATAATTTGTTTTTTCTTTATCTTCCTTTTTACTGTGAGTTTCCTTTTTATAGTACTACAGGCAATTAGATGCAGAAACAGATTTTTCCGTGAAACTAAGCCTCAAAAGTGTTTTAAAATTTTATTTCGTTATTTTTTTTCATTCAAAATTCAAAATTTTTCACAAACATTTCACTTTTTACACTTACCCTAAAATTATGAAAATTATGACGTGGCAGAATTTTTAAACTTTGTTAAATTTTTAATTGATTGATATTAATAAGGTTTAATGTATAAAGGATCAGAAATCAATTTTTATATTATAAAAAATAAAAAATCCGAGAATTTTGGATCAGTCAATACCTGTTATCGTGATATTGACACACGATCTACTGTGCACCTACAGGGTGTAGTATGTTTAACAACAGCACACAGTGCACTCAGAGTCTATACTGGTGTTGCAACGGTTGCCAGATAATTACACTTAAATGAGGAGGAGTGTGACATATCATCGACAGATAACATTCAAACTTAAGTAGAATTTTGTGTAGTGGAACCTCAGTATAATGAATCCTTATTGAACCGAAAAAAATGGTTCGTTTTATAAATAATTTGTTGTATCCAAATACATAAGTAAGCATGGAAATGTCCAAGGACCGGACTACTTATTCGCTGTATTGAGACAATATATTTATCTTCAAAATATCAACGTTTCACTGTAGTATAATTAATATTATAGTGCTTGTAATATCTACACCTACAACCAATTCACACGTAAATTGCTTTGTTGGAAGATCGTCGGCCCATCGGATTTTTTCAAAGTCCTTATCAAGAAAAAATATGTTTCTTCATATTGCAAGCAAAGTTGAAAACACAAGATTACTTTCAATAAAATTGTGTCGACTGTATAATAATCTACATTTTCTTTCAAAAAATTATTAATTTTTTTGCAAAGGCGAAAAAGGTTTCGGGTTTCCTATTTTATGCTATTCAATTTTACTTGGTGTTATTTTTCTTATTCTTTGTTCTTTTGTCTCATTTTGTTCATTGATACTGGTCTAGTCTCTATTATCATTCATCTGTTTCTGCTTTATCAGTTTAATAAGAATCCCAGAAGCATCCCTCCAGAAATTTGTTATATTGAAGAGTTGGTGTTTCTAAGAGCATAACTGGCCTTGTGAGAAGTGGGGACGCAAAGTATATTTTCAACCTTTTGAGATTACACCATTAAATGAAAACTGCATGAAGTAAGATAGCAAAATAAAAACAAACAAGTTTTGGCAATGGCTGGAGACAAATTTGTGATTCTTACCAATTATCTGTCATAGCTAATAAAGTTTTAATCACTTTCAAATAATAAGAGCCTAAGTGGATGAGCTGAATTTTTTTTAGACTTATGCTATCAGTTGAAAACTAGAATTTTGACACAGTTTCCTGAGACAGAATTCTTCATAATTGTTAATCGGATTAATAATAATCTGAGATTTTTGATTTTCACAATAATTAAATTCAAAATTACTATTTTAATAATAAGGATTTAAAAGAAATTAATTAAACTGATGATCCACCAACTAACCAACTTATTTGCAAAGTAGTCTAGAAAATAATCATATCTAATAACTTGCATATTATATCGTTGTATGAACATTTATTTATTTACTTTAAATCAATAGACCTACATACATTTAAAGAAAAGGAGGATATTACGCTCTGTACCTCAGTTACAAATTGTAATCAAGTGTTGTTAAAAGTGTTCCGGTCTTTAGGAGAATTTTTGTATAACATCACATTACCATGTTGAGTGTTGTGGAGAATAATGACATAACAATTCCTGTATTGAATTGTTGCTTCTTGTTAAGAGTAGTTAATGGAATTTTCATCAAAGCTATTATCGCATTTACCACTTGAAAATAATTGTTATCGTAATTTCTTCTTGTTTTGACATTAAATTAATTGCATGTGAGTTAATAAAATTTGGGATTTTTTGAATAAATTCAGTTCAATAGTAAAATATTATTTTCTTTTGCGTTTATGGATTATTTATCATTTTATTTATTTTTTTATTATTATATTACATTATAATTATTATTTTATTATTTTTATTTTTATTATTATTATTATTATTATTACTATTATTCTGGCTTTTTTATCATGTTATACCTGTACACTAAATGGCAAAAGTAACTCAATAATCCCATAGAAGGAAGACTTTCCTATAAATATCAACATCATCGATGAAAAATGAAAACACCGTGTATGCGTAACTATATTTAATAAAATAACAACACTTCATGAGAGGAAATAAAAACAATAGTCAACAAATAACAATGGTTCGAATGGTACCGTTAAAATTAACTACAGATTATAATATTGAGCTACCTCAGGATATATGTTCCTTATACATGAAGTATTAATACCACAATCAATCAATAGCTAAAAATATTAAGAACCAGTTGTCCTGCCACAAATCAATTATTATTGCCAAGAATTTTTACGATATTCTTGATAAAAATATTATTGTATTTTCTTGCATTTTCGGTGCATTAGCAATTCGTCAACATTCGAATGTGTTCCAAATGAAGACAAATGTTCATTTGGTAATGTTGAAATATATTCGAGTTAAAATCCGGATCATTGTGAAAAAAGTGTAACTGATACCGCCTTTTAAGTCCCCTTCTGGATTTAATTTTCTGAAATGAAATAAAAATAAATAAATAATTTCTAAAGTAATTACCTAGTCAATGCAACTTTTAATTAAAATAATGCAAAAATTTTATGAATTCAGAAAATTATTAGGATCATTATTTGTAACCCATTCAAGTTAGGAATTTTCTGCTCATCAGTTTCACTTTAAATTCATTAAATATCTCTGTTGAAAAAAAAAAAAAAAATTAATGGCTTCAACCGTCTATTATTTTATAATAATTATATAATATCCATTGTAGAGTATTTTAACATACAGTACTCGTTTTATTTCCTATTTGGTGCTTTACTGATGTGTAATTATTGTTATTCCAGAAAAGGACTCGGGTTTCTTGAGGATTGGTTCCTTGAATGTTCGTGTGAAAAGGACGACTGAGGCGGTTAGCAATTTTCTGGGCGTATCTCAGAGTAATCTGGACAAAGCTCACAAAACATGGGGATCGGCCGATAGCATTCCAGTAAGCGAACCGCATCTCACGCATGGCCACTACATAATAATTATATTCTGGCTGTGTGTGTGCCAGATTTTATTTGCAGTAATGTTCTATGTTTCTCTAATATCTCATGTAGGATTGTCGAAAAATGCCTCCTCCTAACACTCTTCCACCCAAGAAGCGTAAACCGAAGCAATATAAAGACGGTTCGCACTCGTCGGCTATTTCAGAATCCAAAATCGAAGACAAATCAGATTCTGACTCTGACAGCGCTGTAGGTTTTGGACCTCGATGGAAACAAACTGTGTAGCCATCTTCATTTTCGTTGAAAAGCTAGTTTTATGATAATACATTGTGTACGTACTTACCTATTGATTACAAAATATGCTCAATGCCATCGTATTTTGTATTTCAGCGCTTTTTTTTTTTTTTTAATTTAGTGTAATAATTACCTATATAACAGCGTAAGTACAAATTCATTTGTATTCCTATGTATTTCTAATTTTTACTTGCCCAAATCAATTGCGTCCACGTTGAATGTATTACCTACAAATTTTTGTTATTGTTGAAAATTTTTTTTGTATTCGTACTTATTTATTTCGAATAATATTTATAAAAAGAAACTGTTGTTATTATTATTATTTCTCGTTTTTTAGCAACTAATTTCTCCTATTCATTATTATATTGCGTGTCAATCATAATTAAAAACGGTACCTAAATTCAAGTTAAGTGTACCTATTTCGTCGATTTCTTCATTAACCTCAAATGCGCAATTAGTCGCAAAGTTGTATTTTCATTTAAAACGTCGTAGTTTTCCATTCGTCTCCTTTGTCAGTGAATTTCGGTCTGGGTTTTCGATCTTCGCGAAGAGTTCGTTCTTCAGGTAATTGTAATTCGATTCTTATTCTTATTTATGAAATTTTTTAATACGTCTACATATTTTGTTTCGAGTATCTATATAAAATAAATTCATTTGGTTTCTTAGAACACGTAGCTACGTGCGGTATTGAGTACCAATGAACTATTCTGCCGGCATGAAGGATTACTTTGTGTCTGACGTGGAAATGAGTGTCTCGAATTGAGTATAAGTAAGACTTACGGTAGATATCTTTTTTGTTTTAACTGCTGTTTTTTACGTATAAAGTTGTCCAATTACTTGGAGCAAGAGATGGTTCGTTGGAAAAAGTGATTTTTTTTTTAAATATTTTATTTTATTCAAATTAAACATAAAATTGGATTAAATTTTAGAAAATAATTTTTATATGATGGGAAATGATTCACAATGATGAATTGACAGGAGATACATTCCACGTAGAGAGGAAGAACATGATCTAAGAACTTTTGTACTTACCTGAGAGATATCTTTCTCCCATATGTTGATTCTAACGAAGTTCGTATTTACAGACTCCTAGTCAGAGGTAAAAATAATATTTCTGGAGGTGGTGGCTTAAGGCCCCGTCTTTTTAATCGACTTCAAGAAAAAGGAGGTTCTCAATTTCGCAAGATACGTACCGTATACTGTATATTATATGTATTTGTCGGCGAATTTCGGGAGAACTATTGGACTGATTTTGATGAATTTTCTTTAAATAATGAAGGATAATTCGATTGAAATCTCAGTTATTTTTCTTTAGAATCAATAAGGTGGTTTTAGCGTTATCTTCAAGAACTATTTATTTATATAAGTTTGTATGTATGTATGTGTTGGTGTATGGGTGTATGTACTCTATGTATGTACCATTCTTGTTAACACGACACAGGACGTAATTTTAGTTCAATATTAGCGAAATTTGGTACAAACGTTGCCTCTAACACGAGGAACTGACCTACCAATTTTGAATTTAATTGATTGATTTGTTCAGAAGTTATTAGTTATTTAGTTTAATTTTGTCCCATATCTTGGGAAGGGGTGATGTAGAAGCATGAAATTTGGAGAATATATTAATATCACAGAGGACGATATACTTGGGTGAAAAAATTGTTTAAAAAATATATTGGAGTGTGGAGGAGTTTTCCCCAGGGAAGGCTAGGGACCTCAATGTTGACTTAAAATCTTCTTTGAAACAACACAAATAGGTCCTAAAAATTTCAGCTGTATCAATGTAATAGTTTTGAAGTGACGATCGTACCTATTATATACAAACAAACTTTCACATTTATGGTAAAATATTTATGTATGTTCCGTATGTATGCATGTATATACGTATGTATGTATGTATTAGTGATGCGTCAATAATTTGATGTGATTTTTCATTTACTAATGTAAAGTGTAAGCGAATGCATCATCACGTAGAGGTACCTGTTGAACTCAGCGCGATAAATCGATTAAAAAAATTTCTACATTTTAAAATTAAACGAATCACTAAACCTTACCTGTTACATCTTCAATTTTTCATATAACTGTTTGAAAGTTTCACTTAAGCATGTGCGTAGGTACCAGTAAATTGTAATTTTGTATCTTTTTCAAGAAAATCGTTCATCAATTGTAATCATTATTAAAAATGAATACGTGACAGTAAGAGGTACCTACGTTATTCACACCAAACGAAAGCTATTGGCGAGATTATTCCATTTTTACCACTACTCTATACTTTTCATTGTTTTTCTCGAGTATTTCCCTTTTTGTTTCAGTTTTTGTACAAAGTACCCATCTCTAAGCAGGGCCATAACTAGGCACGTGCGATCTGTGCATTCGCACAGGGTGGCAGAGTGCATGAGCGCCAAACTAACCAAAAAAATAAATATATATATATATATATATATATATCTGCCGCGCATCAACCGCAGTAAGTGTGTATTTTCCAAAAATGTCAAATTTTGTAATGGCTGCCATTCAAAAACCAGCTGATCGATTTCGCTCAAATTCAAAACCAAACCAGCCCCTAATAGTCTCCAACTACCATAAAAATTTCGATCCAAAATCTTTTAATTTACGGTAATTATTGTGATGACAACGTAGTGAGTTTGCAAAACTTTGAGAACCCCTTCCTCCGAAACTACTAAATGAATTTCAACAATTTCAACATGAATGTGTTGCCCATGAAACCGTCTAATAATATCTTAAGTTTAATTTCCATAAGTCAAAAAGCGGAGGCTCCACAGACTCCCAAAAAATGCCAAAATCAGTGAAAAAAGTGTCAAATTTGTAATGGCTGCCATTCGAAAACCAGGCGACCGATTTCGCTCAAATTCAATACCAAACCAGTCCCAAACAGTTTAAAACTATCATAACAATTTCAAGCCAAAATATACAAATTTACGGGAGTTAGCGTGATGACAACATGCTGGGTTTGCAACACTTTGCGAACCCCTTCCTCAAAAACTAACGAATTAATTTCAAAAATGCTTCTAACACTACCCCAAGTTTAATTGTCATAGGTCGAACAGCGGGGGTATTACGGCTGCAGGTCTCGAATCGAACTTGTAGGCCCATATTCACAAACGTCACTGTAACCTCTCTTCACTTAAATTACACTTTAAAAAATTTTTTTGTACAATTTCGTACTTAAAAATGTGGGAACATTGTATCTCTTATGAGAGTTCCAATGTAAAAATAAAATGTTACCACACTCTTAAATACAAAATTGTGCCAATAGTCATTTTCAAGTGAAGTTTAAGGAAAAAAAGGTTAAAGTAACGTTTGTGAATATGGGCTGTAATCTTTTAATTGTAAAACCGAGCACCTAACCGCTAGGTACGCCATATAGACCATTAACGTTTAACTGAAAGTACAGATGGTTTGAATGAGGACGTCTGTGGCTCTATCATAGTTGTCAACGATTTTCGAATCTCTTGGATATTTCCCTCACACACCACTTTCGTTTTTCGTAATTTTGATTTTCCAAGTAAATATTGCTAGGTATTTCGTTTTGTTGAGTTTAATTTTTGGGCTATATTCTAAGACGATACTACCTACTTCTTTTGTACCTATGAGGTTTCCATGAATGAGTGTAGGGAAAACCACACCAAGTATTTTGCTTAAGTAAACTGAACGTCCAAGAATACTGGTAGCCTATGTCCCATTGTGTTCATTCTTTCATTTTATTTATTTTTGACTCGGCGTGTTATGAGTTAAAAGCGAAAAAAAAATTCGTTATTTGCTCTACTAAGGGTATGGGTTTTAGGTTCGTACAGTAATGTCTATGATTTTTGAGTTAAAAACCAAACTTAAATTTTTTGGGATGTTTTTCAGGGCTGGCTAGAAAACGATTAACTTTTCAATTTGTATATATTGTTGTAGGCTCATCTATGTCATCAAGGAAGGTCAGAAATCAAAAAATTATGAAAAAAAAAAAAAAAAAGTCAAATACCTATAACTTCTTTTAATTTCTGAATTCTCCAATCTCCAATGTTCGATAAGTTTAATTTTCTGGAAAAAAAATTCTCACTTTCACGTTCCTTTTTCTCGAGATTGACCGGATTGATTTTCATGATGCTGGTTTTTATTTTGTTAGACGAAAGTTTCCGACAAAACAGACACAACCGTTGGTTTAATAATCACAACCAATACAAACACACAAAATTTAATTCACCCCACAAATCAAACTGTGGAATACCTCGAGTCATGAGCAAGGAATTCATACGATACAACACAAAGGGATTTTCTGCAATATTTATTCTAATAAGTGGGATATAAATGTATTTCTGTATGAAAAAACGTTAAAAAAAAACAACAAAAATCACATTTACACGAAAAATTGTGGATGCAACCCGAATCAATTAAATCCGCAACCCCGAATCAAAGTCCAAGCTACTAACAATGCTGTGAACAAGTTGTACCAAAATATCAGCCATGAGTACATCTTCCACAATTCTTGAGGAGAAGGAACATAAAATCGAGGAGAAATTTTTAAATGGTTATTTTTTTATTGTTGGGACTTTTTTCCTTAGATGTTTGTTATGCTTTTTAAAAAAAATTTTTAATTCATCGACCTCATTTTTTTCAATAAAAAAATAGTACCAATATTATAGGTATAGCTAATTAGGCTATACTTTTTTTCTTTTTTTTTTTTTTGAAATATCTACTCGAGTTTTTTGCGTGAAATCAACATAGATGACAAAACGACTAGAATAAAATTGGGTGTAATGAATGAAAAATAAATTTTCCAAAAAACAAATTGACCTTCAATCATAAAAACGAAAATAAAACAAGTTTTTACTAAATATGAGCTGTCTTCTTTTCAATTCTACAATTAGAAATTGTCAAATCAAACGGAATATTCAAATATGTACGTGACTTAATGCTATTAAACTTCGAATAAGAAATGAATTAGGTACCGAATTATTGTTATTAGATAACAACCGAAAATTCTTTTGATAGGTACCTACATAAAAAAAAAAAAAAAAAAAAATTAATCTCCATTCATGTAGGTAGGTAGGTAGGTAACGTTCAATGCGATTTTTCAGTATTTGATGGAATGGATTTCTATTGAAACATTATATTCCATCGAATTATTTACGAATGTTAGGCCTAGTTGTTTGTAATATAAGTAACATTATTCACAGTGCACCTGAATCAGTTAGGTGTAATATTATATTGTAATTATAAATTTTTCGTTTCAAGAAATTGAGAGAAAATTGAGGGGAAAAAATGTCCAAGACTGCAACAGATAATCAGGTACGATAATTGAACCATACTTCATAAAATTGTTTTATCAATGTTCTCCAAGTTGTGATACTGGCTGTACGATGCAGCCCCATTATTATTTTCCATTCTTGTACCTATCGTAGGTACCTATGTGATTTATTTAAATTGCTAAATCGAAAAAAAGTTTCGTGCAGATCGTTATTGACACACAGAAAATGAAAAATATTTATATTTACCCAACAGCAAGTACCTAGACGTGAAATTACACGGAAAGGCGGAAGTTTTCAACTTTTGTTTTTGGAGAAAAAAAAAAGAAGAAGAAGGTGTAGTCTGATTTATGTTAGTTTACATTTAATTTAGTTCACTTTATCAGTAGTAATTTGAAGTTCTTAGCAACATAAGATGAAATTACTTTGTCTGTTTCAATCGTCGTTTGCGTGTGAGTACCTAATTAAGTATTAGTGTAATGACTTCGTTTAACTGGTTAATACAGATCACCTCTTGTATCTCCTCAAGGAGCGAATTTCAAAATATAATTCACAAAGTTGATTTAAAATATAAAAATTAAAAAAACATGATTCGGTCTCAATATGTTGGTGAATAATCAATCACGAATATCATTCATCAACATAAATTAGGTAACTAGGATAAGATGCCAAATAAACAGTCAGTCTATAAATCATGTTTGCTCTTTTAATGTATTAGACTTTTCATATTTTATATTTTAATCAGAGATGTAGTTAAAGGGGGATATGCGCCGGGCAGCCTCCCCTCATAAACTTTTGGTTGGTTGAAAAAATGGTCCCAATTGTTTGTAGTTGGCAAAATCTTAGGTACGAAATTGATAGTATTTATGTTTGAAAATCTGACTAACAATTTAAAAAAGTTTAAGGTTGCAATTTTCAACATTCCTCTTACTTTTCCTTCTCCTCCTTCTCCCAAGAAAGACTTTCTCTGCACTCCTTATTTTGATAACTGGTAGTAAGTTTAAAAAAATATACCAGAACGTGGTTGACAAAAAATTAATTTTTTTAAATTTTTATTTGTTGGAGACAATGGTTTATTATTTCAAACAATTAACTTACCAGCTTGCAGCGCTAGAGTTGTTTTGGTCTCAATTTGTTCGCCTATCTACGTCTTTAACAAAGAAAGGAACAGGTGAAAGCTCAAACAGGATATTACTAGCATACGCCATTTATGTTGGTAGCATCTCTCCGTGTTTCTTCTTTTTCCCTTATTATGCCACACTAATTCATCCCAGGGAATCTTCTGCCATTGATTAAAGTATTTCTCAATAATTTTTTGTTCACAAATTTTTATTTTTTATTACCAATTGGCTATGTTAATGAACTGGTTTCATATTTTACGATGATAAATTCAAAATTATTTGACTACTTGTGAAATCATTGTACCTACGTGAAAATATTCAAAACCTTTCAGTTATTGTTCGAATCAGCGGCGGCGCGAAGGGACGTTGTTAGAGGGGGGTGTAATCGATAAATTTTTACAATACACTCAAAACAATTTTAAGTTGTAAAAAAAAAAAAATTGGTCAGTGAAAAAGCAAAAAGGAATGTCACTATCTCTTGCAATTTGGCCTATTCGTGGATTTTCTCATTGTAATTAAGGTTCAATCTTAGGTTATTCAGTGAAAAATTTCTGAAATATTTTCTTAAATTGATATAAATAACGTACTTAGGTAGGTATACTTACTTAATATTCCAATATGTGTTTTAAAGAAAGGTAAAAAAAACAAAAAACTTATGCATTTAGTGACAAATGCACGAAGGATGTACCTACTTACCGATAAATATTTCTTAAAAACTGGACTGACTGATACCTACATTCATTTTGGTGAGAAATTTATCAGTAGCTTACATAACCTAGGTACTTATTACCGTTGCATTTAGTCTTTGCCACCAACATGTGCAGAAAAATGTCCTAAAATAAAACCGACTCAAAAAAAAAATGCATTAAAAATTAAAAATAACTATTTTAAAATTTCTCCAGCAAGATCTAGATCTATGGACTGGAATTAATAAAATCGATGCTAATTAAAAAGTTTTGTCATAAAACTGAGATAATACAAGTGTACGTGGTAAAGGAAAAGAGCGCCGAATTCAATAATTCCAGTCCCTAAATCTAAATCTTGCTGGAGAAATTTTAAAAGAATTTTTTTCATTTTTTGGTGCATTTTTTTTTAAAGTCAGTTTTTATTTTCGAAAAACGTTTTGTTTCAATGGTTTTTCGTTTCTAGGGCGTTACCTAGCGGCAATATTACTATAAAACTAACAGCTTTTTTATTTAAAAATAGTTTCCAAAACTACCCCATTGATTCTGAAAAAAATTTAATGGAACCACCATTGAATTGTCCTATATCATTTAAAAGAAAGTTCATCAAAATCGGTGCCCAGGTTGAGAAATTACGCCAGAACAAACATAAAAAACAAAAATGCAGAATGACTGACATTCCATGAATAAAATTTGTCTGAAAAATATACCAATTCACAAAACTTATAAAAAATCCTTAATTTTGTAGTAAGTAGGAAGCCTATGCGCCTGCGTATTCGTATGTTTCATCTAGGCATTAATTCAGACGAGTGGAACCAATATCAAACGAAATCCTTTATTAAGGAATTGTATCAGGAAACCCTATACAATTTTCTTTTAAAACCGTTCGTATTTGAGGAAAAAAATGTCTATTTAACAAAGTAATACTGCAGTTTGGTTTTCAATAAGTTCTGTCTAAAGTAAGTTCCCATTTCAACCCTAAGATTTTCATTCTGTTGAAGTTCAGCTGTGTGAATAGGTTGTTAATAACTATAAAAAATTTATATTTTCATAAATAGAACAGGGCATATGATTATAGTGATCATTGGAAGAAAATTTGTTCATAAAAACATACACCCAATGGGTGCTCACTGGTCGAATTGGCTTGGAAAATTTTACACTTTTCGAGAACTAATGATGTGGAATACCTTGTCGTGAGAAGTATTCACAAAAGAAGGTCTTCAACAGAGTTTGCGTGTTCTGCCACTTCGTACTGTGAAGTACGAGAGAGCCAAATCCTCGGCAAACACTGACGATTTTAGAGCCGGTTCTGAGAGTTTATATACTGGATTTGGTACACGCACACAGACACACATACATACGTATATGTACGTAATTACGTCATACGTTACGTCGTTTCTTGCCTCTGTTAAGGTGATAAGAAACGACGCAGCGCATTTGGTACCAGGCCGTGACATCACCGAGATTGTTATCAGGTAATTGATCTCGGCCCGTGCAATGTATCTTACCTGTATGTAGGTACAGGTACAAACATACAAACGCACCATTGTACATATGTTTTACGTCATGTAGACGATTAATGCCAGCCTTTGAGCGGCGACTGTCATTGAGGGGTGCGAGCCCCTATTACCTCATACGAGTGATGTCCCCACAAATGTTATTTTTGAGTTCTCCTAAAAACAACCACATCATATCATAAAATGCTGAGTTCCACTCTTTTTCCAATATCGAGCATTGCCAAAATATATTTTTCTAACTATTTTAAAATAAAGAGTAGGTTATCAATTCGATCCGTATAGGTATGTTTTTTTTTTGTTTTATGTTTGTTCCAGCATAATTTCTCAACCTGGGCACTAATTTTGATGAACTTTTTTTTAAATGATCGAGGATGATCCCACGGTGGTCCCACTAAATTTTTTTTAGAATCGATGAGGTAGTTTTGGAGTTATCTGTATTACGTATCGAAATTTCTATTCAGAAAATTTTTTTCACGAACGAGTTCGCTAAATAGAGATTCCACGGCATTTTCATCACATGCTTGTTTTCTTGAGCGTATCTAAGGGGATGGGGTAAGAGGGCCTTTTCCCCCTCCCTAAATTTGACAAACAAAATTGTTTCCTTTTTTTTTAAACACAAATACAGAAGAAAAAATTTTCGATTTACTATTTAAAAACATATTCTCATCCCCCTCATACAGTTTCTGTCAACGCCCCCGTTTGTTCTTGAAAAATAATTTAAAGTAATCGGCAAATATTATTTATCAGAAATATGGTCAAATGAATTCGTATTTGATATGCGTGGACTACTCAGTTTCTGTTGCAAAGAACCTAATTGTACATTGATATTTAGGCTACCGAATAGCATAATGTTGTAAGAAGAAAACGAAAAAATGAAATCAAAAGTTGTTTTTCCTCCAACTTGGTAACGGTTACCAAGATGGAATTTAACACTCTATACCAGGCACGGTTTTTTGCTTAATAAGTAATTTGATGAGGGTGTTCCTTATTGTACAAAAAATAATTCTATGATGTTGCTAAAATAAGGAGTATTAAATTTATTGTTATTATTCTTTTCTTCTCCTTTTTTTTTTCGCCATTTTAATCGATACGAGAATGAGCCTTTGTCGTTTACGTTAAATATTCATAAAAAGAAAAGAAAAAGAAAAAATTTCGTAAAAATGTTACCCCGCCAACGACCCTTTGTCCAGCGAAGACCTCCCCCTAAACGGGTAGACTCAGCTACAAGAGTGAGTTTTAATTAAACGACTAATTTTTTTTACCTACTTTTCATTTTTTTTGTTCATGTTGTTTTATTTTATTTCCTTTTTTTTTTTTTTTTTTTTTTTTTGCTAATAACCGTCGCAGGTGCTGTTTCATAAAAATAAAAACACGAATAGCAGACAAATTTATACGTAGAAGAATTTTTTATTATCCATTCTAGATTATTTCAATCTTGTATTCTCCAGACAAATGTTGAGGTCTATCAATATTCTATCAACAATTTTTCTGATACATAAGTCGGTGTACGTTGGTATTTTCTCTTATACTTATTTAAAAAAAACTGAATTTCTGATTCAATTAATTAGTTCGGTAGTACATACTACTCCTTGTATTTTGTTTTCTGTTTTTTTACACCAACTATCTGTTTAGGTAACTTAAATGAAAGTTCAAAGTCGAAATTCCTGTGCTTTTTTTTCTTTTCTTTTTTTTTTTTTTGTTTAATTTAATTAGATACCGGTATCAAAAACATTGATAATTTACTTACTTTCAATCCAGTTAGTGCCCAAGAAATTGAGAAAATCAAATAAAACAGACAAATTAAGTTAAATTTTTCAATATTGCACCTCCAAGTAGAAAATTCTAAATCTTTTGCTGCAACTTTCATCTTCAGACAGATCTAACAAAACAATGTAAATAAAATCTTAACAACCACTGCTTGAAATCCTTCTTTCAAAATCCTCAAATGGGTAGAAAGCAACTAAATCATCGAATTAATATTCTTACCTATGTTAGATAATATTGTTTTTTTTTTTTTTCTAATCCATAGTAGTAATATGTATTATTCTAAGAATTAAAACACGTAATTATTGTTCACTATACCTACCTCAAAAACTCTCAAATTTGATTGTACCAATGGTATTTAATCAAAATGATGCCAATAGTTAAATCATCTTCCCATATTTACTCTAATGTTGAAAAAAAGTAATTAATGTAGTATCTACAGAAGACATTTTGTGAAATAAGTTGAAAGGAAAAGCTTCAAATTGAAGTTACCGGCAACCTAAAAATTTATTTTCAAGATCAGCGATCGTAAAAAAAAACACAGAAAATTGATGGAATCAAACATGTTCTATTTTTTGGTAGAACTCCCGCTAAATTCACTTCTAAAATGAGTTATTTGATATGAAAATTCGCGGGGGAGAGAGAAAGAAAATATGTTTCCAATATTTGACGAGACTCAAATTAACACTTTCACCACGCATACAACAAAACATTTGCTGTGAAAGTTATTTAGTGTATCAGAATTATGGCTGATGAACCATGGGCCTGGACAATAATTAGCCTAACTCGTTGAAAATTTTATTCATTGGTACCTCAGGAAAGGGATAGTTAAGAAAATAAAGTTCTCAGAACACTTAATGTGATAAATTAATTGGCGAATGATTCTCTAATAGTATCTCAGAGGTTCCTCTAACAAATATCTATGGAGATGAAAAAATGGTATCTCAGAAATTCTTCAATAAAATGAGTTTTCGAAAGCATCATTTCGTACTTCACGTTTTAGAAAAGTTAGTGGCGTAGCTAAATTTTCTTGCGTGGGCCATTAAAGGGCCATGAAAGTTATTTCGAGAGGGTAAGATAGAGTGAGATAAATTCGTTTTTTTTTTAAATTTTTCTCTTCAGTTTTTTCAGGGTGAGCAACGAGGAACTAACATCTTTTCGGAGGAGTCATTCCCTTCAAGTCCATCCGTAGTTTCTCCTCTGAAAGGAATCCTCTTCTTCGATTCGAAAAATATTCGATTCTAATACTTCAAATCCAATCGACCTAATATGAAAGGAAAAATTTTCTTGCAATTTTGAGTGAAAATTTGAAAAAATTTGTTAAATTGTGAACAAAAGTTTATCGCCTGAGAACTAGTTTTTAGGTTTCTCAGTTTCGTTCAATATAAACCCTTGTAAAAAATCGAGTTGTACAGTGAGAATTTTCTTTTAGTATGAGGAGGGAGGCAGATAATAGTGTTGCTCACTCCGATCAACTTTCGTGCAATATTTTTGCAACAAGTGTACGAATACTGTATTTGAGACTGAAGAAAAACAACGGGGAAAATGAGTGAAAAAAATCATGTGAAAAAATAACGAAAAAGAAAATAGAAAAATGGAAATGGGAAAAAATTAGAAAAAAATGCATAAAAATAAAATTCAAAACCTCACCTTCTCTCTTCCACTCGGCACACTCAACACCCAAAGAAAATTCTCATTTACAACTGATGTTTAAACAAATTATCAATGAAATTTTAAAAAAATTAACCGATGCAAACAAATAAATGAAAACTCGCATTTACTTGATATCCTTAATTGGTCACGTAGGTGCCTACCAACTTTGTGGGTCAAGAATTCTAACCGCCATGCGGCAACACTTTTTAAGAAAATGAATCATTTAAAATAAATGGCTGACATAAGTTATTAAAAGGTGTGGTTCTAAGGAACTAATGAAGCGTGAGAAAATACATTGAGGTGCGAGATCACTAAGGAGTGAGAAAAAGTAGTAAAGTGGTGAGAAAAAGAAATTAAGGAGTGTGAAAAAGAAATAAGGGAGTGAGAAAAAGAAGTGAAGGAGTGAGAAAAAGAAATAAAAGAGTGAGTAAGGTGGGTAGGCAAGTAAGAGTTGAGAAATTTGCTCCTTTCATCAAGCCTTAGATGCCTCGAAAATACAGCAATTCGTACACACGTTGTAAAAAAAAATTTTTTTCTTTTTTTTCTTTCGAATTTTCTTTGTCCCTTTCATATTTTTGTATCGCTTACTTTTTTCTCATTTATTTTCTTTTCAAATTTTTGTTCACCGCTAGAGGTGTTTAACCCCAAATACCTCATCCGCTGTGTCACTGAGAGAGTCGCCATAATTTTGGGTAATGGTATCCAAAGACTTTTGATTTTTGTAAATAAATAATTCACTAATGGTTCCTACCGTGCTCAATAGAATGTTGGTTATTCATATTTTGCTCACCACAAACGCAAAAACCATAAAATGTCAATCGAAAAGATCCATGTAATGTATTCAAAGTGTACCTACTTATTCGGATCCTCATCGTTTTGGTGACATCGACTTTTTGTGATACGGTAACACCCTGAAGCCGTGACAGAAAATAAAACTAAAACGAAAAACGAAAAAAAATAAAATCATTGATGGACGACCGCGAAAGGAAGGGTGTTCATGAAATGATTGATTTAAGAATATAATTTTTGTGCTACAAATACAATACAATACTTAGGTATTTGACATAATTGCGAATAATGCATCAGATATGTGAACAGTATTATTATGGAGTACACCTACGTTTACACACCTACCATAAAAGCTTCAAATCATAATATGTACGTAGCTACGTAGCTAGGCAGGTACTTCAATATATCTTACGATTGTTTTTCTAAAAAATTCTTGATACTACCTTTTGTTGCATGATTTTAAATACCAAAGTATAAAAATATAAGGCACTGAAAAAAAAAAAGAGAGAATAAAAAAGGTGCAAATATTATACTCAACGCGAAAGCATCGACTTGAGTTTTCTTATTTCAGTTACCATAGGTAGCTGTGAATGTACGCACTTTTCAAACAGAGTGATCGCACACCACGCCGTGTATCGAATGTTTTTTTTTTTTTTTTTCGTTTTATTTCTCTAACTTTCGATCATGTTCGTTCGCGATCAAAAACACGACTCTGTCAATGAATCTGAAGATGAAGATTCCAGCAATGACGACGATAACTATGTTCAGGTTATAATTTTAGGATATTATTTCGCATGTGATTATGTAGGCTGTATAGATCTTTACGTAGGTACTTACCTATATCAGTTTTCATGTTTTGACAACTCGTGCACATAGGTATATTTAACTAAACTGGTTACAAAGTTGATGAAGAATTGCTGAAATGATAAAATACAGAGTGTCCAAAAATCGTTTTCCAAGGGTAATGGGTTTTGTAGAACTCTTTTCGTGGTTAAATCAAATGATCAAGTTCAAAAAATTCTTCAAGTTTTATTTTCGATGAGTACATCTCATTGTACTCATCGAGGACATTAAAAAACATTCTTTTGACCATGTCCCTATCTCCAATATTTACAACGTTAAATTTATTTAAAATCGTAAGAAATTTTCTGAAATTTTAGTTCGTTTAATGTGATCATTTTTATAAAATTATGAAAAAAAAAAAATATTCCGCTGCCTGGATTCGAACCCATAATCTTTGTACGATGTGTACTGTTATCTTTTATAAATTTTACCTTCAAACGAATGAATATGCAACCTATTTGACACACGTATATGAAAGCCTGTATCTACGAAACAACAATGCTAAGAAAAGGAATACAGCCATAGACTTACTTTTTTGCTTCTCTCGATGAAGTTTATATGACCCATTTGGCTTGAGAGACGATTTTTGGACACCCTGTATACGGTTTGAAATTGACAACTATTAATCAACTTTTTTTTTTCAAACGGACTAATTCAAATTAGTGATTCAAATAGAATCGTGATAAGGCCTCGAATTTCATCCAGGCTTAAATCCTTTTTTTGTAAATTAGGTCACGACAAAATTTTTGAATTGCAGAAACGTCGAGAAGAATGTGAACGTAAAGCTCGTCGGGGAGAAATGGATACTCGTTTGGAATTTACGTTTCAGTTGCTTACTGACACAACCGGGTTAACTCGATCGGAAGTCATGGATAACGTTTTTGAAGGAAATATGGTGAGAATCGAAAGATTTTATCATTTATATTTACATACTTATGCTTACTAATATATAAAAGTGTTCTGTATGTGTGTGTATAATGGGTAAATGTAATCTTGAAAACTACTGAATGGACTTGAATGATTCTTCTGCCATTAGCAAGCTTAATTACCCCCCCCCCTAAAAAGGGCTGCTCATTATCATGATCAGATCTCCATATTCTCAGCAGTACAGCAAAATGTGCATATTGTGCATAGTCAAAAGTACATCATAAATTTAATCGGAGTCAGTTGAGGGATTAACAAAGAAAAGAATGAAAGAGAAACAGAAATAATATTTCCATCTCTGTCTCTCCTTTTACGACTCTGTTCTTTTCTATCTATACATAATATAATGCTTCTGCTCATCTTTGCTGTGCATTTCTTTTTAAATAGATCAGTCACGGGTTGACGTCATCACGTCGTTATCAGTTGAAACTGGGTCCATACAAACAATTTGACCCATCTATTTTACACACTGAGAAAAGTGAAAGATCATACTTAAAGGCTGAGGATTATGTAAAAATTATATTAATTGTTATACCGATAGCCTGTGATAATTTGAATAATACGATTAACTTTTTACCTCACTGTTCTTTAAAAATTTGCGATTTCTTTCCACTTCTTGTTATCATATGGGAGTTTACATAGATTTATGAAAACGATATAAGTTGTTTGAACCAAAAATGGTCTAACTGCAACTATTGACAAATTTCCAACAGGTTGTGACATCACAGGTGACAGATCTTTTACTGTAATAAAGAAATTAATGGCGAAATGTGGATTTTAATTACCAATTTCATATTAGCACTGTTTGATAGGATTACACTAATTCACACCAACCTACACCAGTACGGATATTCTACAAATATTCAAGTAAAACGCACAAAGTCATATAACATTCCTATATTTGTAGAATCGCCCTCCTGGTGTGGGTTGATGTAAGTTGGTGTAGTCCTATCAAACAAAGCTACTGAACATCCACATTTATGCGAAAGCTGTCATTATGATCTAGAGAGCTCAAAAAAAGGGGTTGCTAAAACACAAATTACACATATTTTAGGGTTATAGCCATAATTCTACACATTATGATTTTATGAGGTGCTGAGTAAAAATTTAATGTCCATTTTCAGATCAGAGTTATTCTTAAAGCCTTAAACATCTAAAAAAAAGGAGGATAAAATACATTATCCATATTTTTAAGTGATATATTGTATTTATGGTTGTTTGAAGTGCCAAGTTCAAAGTTAATTTTGATTTTCATATCCAAATTTCTCTTAGGAGCAACAAAATATGAAGGAAAGTATCTTGCACATATTCTTAAATTTCTGCCAAATTTTGGCAAATGAGCCAAACAAAGCTGGCATCAGAGATGGCTAGTCAGTTATATGCATTCTACTGAGTATACTAGGGATGAGTAGGTAGGTAGTCAGGTACCTACCAAAAGCTAGCTCGAGAGAATTGGGTTCAATAATTTTTTGAGAACAAAATCACTTTAGCCCAGCCTACACTTTGTCATATGGCATATTCTATTTCTACATCTAAGATAGAGAATTAACTAGATTGTAAAATTTTTGTTAACTGAAGGATAACTACAACTGAAGATGAATGGACTTTCAATTTTATTATTTTTTGAGTTTGAAGTTGAACAAGATCTCACTTGCCCGTTTATTATAAATAAAAGAAAAAATTCAGCTTATGTAAGTCCAATTCTATTGGTAACAGAGAATGATAAATCGTCAAAAGGAAGATCCAATTGTTCCATGCAGGAGCGGTTTATCTTTATTTTCTGTATCATACCAGAGAATCGAACTATCGTCCAAAAATTAGGATATGACTTTATTTTCTCTGCTGTATGCTGCTAGACAACTAAACTAACATCCAAACAAAAAGAGAGTAGTGATATGAATTTTAGTTTTTTTCGTGGATCTGCTTCCTCAACTCCTACTCTGTGAGTGGAAGTAGTTCTTAGAAAAACTCCATTAGTTCCTTTAGTTCCACCAGTTTCAAAAAATAAGACGCATCCAACATCCTTGAATGAATGTTAAAATAGAATGAAAGAAAGGAATAAAAGGAAGAAAGTGTTTACCAATTATAAAATGAATTGAATGAATGAATGAATGAGAATGAAAAAAAATAATGGAACTAGTTCCTTTTGCCAAGTAGAATAACTCGGAGTCGTTCCTCTGAAAGAGTCGTTCATTGAAAATACTTCTGCATGGAACGACACACCACTGAAGGAAAGCAAGACGTTTGTGCTTGTGAAACCTAACTTTTGGCTCATCTCTTATAATAATATATAGCTGACAATGCGGCTAATATTTTTTTTGTATTTGAGTGAATTAATTTTCATTGACGAACTGTAATCATACGTATACTAACCTCCGCAAAATCAGGAGAATTAGTTTAAATTAAATAGGAGTCTCCCAGCTGAAAATTGTGAACTTTCACTAAAATTCATAACTAATTAAAATTTATTTCACCAAGAATCAAATAAAATTTTTCATCATCGATAATTTACTATAAAAAAATTGTAACGAAAATTTGTTGTGAATTGAATTGTCCGTCAGAAATATTGAAATCTCCCTCATCGATTGAAACCTGATCAACAGTTCCAGGGGATGAAAAGAGACAAAACTACCTTTTTCAATGATTTGTCAGCTTCCTATTATTTCGAAATAAAACTATAACCATGGACAATAAACATTAAAGGTTTAAATATTTTTAGTGCAAAAAATTTTAATAGCCATTTTTCTTTTTAATTCATATTAAAAAGGTTTTAGAAAAAATCTGTCATACTATGCAGGCCTGTCTTAACTTACGATGATTCGCACAAGATGCATTTTCATCTTTGATAAAACGATGGCAACATGATTTTCACAAACTTATTCTAAAAGACTTATTAAATTCTCCGATTTAATGTCACTGGTGACCAAAATAACCCTTTGGACCTTTGAAATGCATACTCAGAACGTTTAAATAAAAAAAATCGATCACTGATGATTTAAGTAGATAAGCACATTGGCAACAAAATAATTTGAGATTTTATTTACGAATTTTATATGCGATTTAAATTATACAGCTAAGTAAATGTATCAGATAAGATGCAGTATAAGCACAAATGCTTGTTGGTAGATTAGTGATTCTTTCACGTCTTAAACTTTATTTGAATTCACGAAGAATTTATGATATTTTTTTCTCTTTGTGTGCGTGGAGAAGGATACAGAAAAATCCAACGGAAATGATAGTGTGAAATTCAAAAACAGCCTATCAAAAAATGTAAACATGGTTAGCCTGTATATGCTAACACTGAAAATAGTTGAAATAGTATAGTTATTATATAGTGAGGTTTGAAATGAGGGTTCGCATACTAGGGCCTGGGTCATCTAAACTCACTATCATACCTTGTTGAGGAACATATTTTTTATAATTAATGATCAGAAAGCAACAAAATCATAAGTACAGAACCATTAATAACCAGATATAGGTACTAATTGTAATTGTTGGCAGTTTCAAAGAGAAAAAATAATCAAACTAAATAAATATAACCATAGTGACTACGTCCATAGAAGAAGCTTTAGTAGCATAATTGGTAGGGTGACAGTTAAATTATGTAGAAGTTGCAGGTTCCTATCCCATTCGGGCCAATGAATTTTTCATAAAAATAAAAATTCTAAATTAATGGTTAATCACTTTACATTGAGGTACATTGCCTTTCTGATCATGTAATACAAGAGATTATTCACAAACTAGAATAAGTATCGACTTTTTCACGAAAACCCAGGGAAAGCTCAATCTGAAAAATAATTTTAATTTCAAACTTGACTCTTTTCAAAATACTTGCTCGTTGTGGCGACGGGTGGTCGTTGACGAACAAGTGTGTACTACACACTCGTCAACCACCTAGTGGGCCAGTGGATTATATCCACGAACTACCTTTTTGCACTCACGGCTATATATTTTGTCTATATAGCTAAACTTGTTTACTGGGTTTGGCCCACACACTCAACTCTGAAAACACGCAGTCGCCTTTATTGGTGTTTGTGTGGTGTCGTGTATTACACCAATACACACACCCACACTCGTCTTTACCTATTCATTTCATTTGGATGTTTCAGTTAGTTACATTTTTGGCCAAATTCACGGTAGATCGATAAATTAAAAAAAGCACTAGAGTGAATTTTTATCTGTGATTTCAGTACTTAGGTATAGGGAAAAGAATGTTCAAGAATACGGCTCCATATCCTCCACTGCCTCAACACCCTGTATACCTAGCCCAATAATAAAATTAATAACAAAGCATATTTTCAGCTCGATGAAATAAATCTGTTGTTTCTACCTCATCAAAGAACGAAATTAATGTGGTTTTATCAGGAAGTTGACGAAACAGATAATAATTCGCAATATGACGCGGTAAGAAGTAATATGTTTTTGAATACTTGTGCACTCCAGTCCAAAATAATATGACCTTCAAATGAGAATTTATTGTTTTGACATATGCGTTGAATTTCAGGCTAAAGCCAATAGACTCGCTTCGAATTTGCCCAAAATGATTGGTTCAATGCCTTCTAATATTTCGCGCAAAAAAAAATTATTTCTCACAGATGGTACAACGGTTCCGTTAACTGGTATATGTGTTTATATACTCAGGCTGAATAACTCCAAACCTTTACCTGAAGAAGGTTTTCACAAAGTGAGTATGAACAAGATTACCCTCATGAAAATTATTATGCAAGTCAACCGACATAACCATATCGCTAATATTTTAGGTTTTTTATCTCATCACACAATATGCTGACGGAATATAACTTATGTGAATTAGAAAGTTTGTTTGTGAAGGTAAATATCATACCTAAGCGTCTGTGATCAGACAAAGAAAATTTCAGAAAAAGTGTACGAGAACGAGAATAATAAGACTTCCAACTTTTTTACCTTTTTTTAAAATTGTTTTTATGTAATATAAAATTTGGCTAATCCACTCTCAAATATACAACATGGAAATAAAACAATGCTGAAAATACAAAATCATTAAAAAAAAACTTCTGTTTCAACGTGGATTCGAACGCAGATCACCAAATTGGTAGCACATGCCTCATAATAAGGAGCCTTGGTGGTACTTCCAAAATTTCAGTTTTAGACATCACTGCATAGAACATGATCGTAAAACATCTATGATAACATAGTTAAAAACATACTCTTTTTCTGAACGTAGACCCTTCTCATATTATGTATGTTAGTACGTTCGTAACATTATCATTTCAGAAACATCAACAGATCAAGCTGAAATTTTTTGGACTTACTCGTATTGTCTCAAAAAAAAATTCAATCTATCGTGTAAATCTATAGCTTCCCTGGGGGCACAGTTGCAAATTTTTCCCTTCCTATACTATCGCTTCTAGAATTTTATTTGTATTTTAACATCGAAATTATCGAAAATGATTTTATTGATATGCGGTTTTAAAATTAACGAGTGTTTCTTTTTATCGAGAGAAAATTATAGTCCATCGACGTTTATATCAATAAGTAAAATCAATTAACCCGCCTTGATTTGATAAACCTGAAGGTGTAAACATTTTTGTGAGACATACGTACTTTCATGAACAAATATTTTTTCAACCTGTGAATTTTTCTAATTATTTACACGTAGATTTTCGATATTACATGTAGGTAGGTACCTCCTATATTCTTAAAAATGCACTAAAAAGCTTAAAAATCAGAGAAAAAACTTAATCAACATTGGAGTAAAATAATAAATCGTGGCTTTAATTTTAACGAATCTTAAAAAAAGCATTTTTCCACCAATTATAGGTTTTACATTTTTCTCAGAAACTACCTACTAAACAAACAGTCACTGAACTCCTATCAGACCTGGTTCCATATAATTACTATCTTTTGTGAAAAATTTAGCCCAATGAATTATTTTTATGCGTTTTCTCAAAATTATTGAAAAACTGCTTTGCCAGAAAATTTTTCAATTCATTCCTTTCCTGTTTTCGAGGAAACTATCGAACTAATAAGCACCAAACGTCAAATTTCTATCAGTCCTGTGCCTATAGGAGAATTATCTTTCGTGAACATTTTAACAAAATCCCTTTTTTTGATCTCTCAAAATCCTGAAAAATCAACTTCTTCAGCAGTTTTTTCTTCTTTTCCAGTTTTCTTGGAAACTACTGCACCAATGAGCATTAAACTCCTATCAAACCCGTTCCTAAGTTATATAAGTAATATCTTTAGTGAATATTTCAGCCCGATGTTTTTTTGTCATTTTTTTATAATTCTGGAAAATTCATTTTTCCAACTTTTTTTTTTTCTATTTCAGTTTTCTCTAAATTTATTGAACTCATAAGCATTAAACTCCTATCAGGCCTGGTATAAGGGCTACTTTTCGTGAAAATTTCAGTCTAATGACTTATTCCTTTCGTGGTTTTTTCAAACTCCATGAGAAACCACTTTTCCAGTAAATTTTTTATTTTCCAGCTTTCTCAGAAACTATTGAATCGATAAGCACTACATTTATATCGAACCTGTACCTATAAGAGGATTATCTTTCGCGAAAATTTCATTCCCACAATATCCTGGAAAATTCACTATCCCAACAGTCTTTTCTTTTCCAGTTTTCTATCGAAAACTCCTGAACCAATGAGCACTAAACTCTTATCAGACCTGATCCTAAACACAAGGACAACGTCTTTCGTGAATATCAGCTCTCTTCCTTTTGTTGATAATTTCTCAAAACCGTGGACACAAAATTGAGTTGATGCATACATATACAATCATATATCGATATACTAAAAAAAGATTAGGTCAAAATGAGAAAATATTGAATTTTTTTCACGAAACAGATAATTTTCATAATCTCCACTCTCAACCCTTTCGTGAGATAAATTTTAATAGGCTGTTTTGCGGGCAAACTGAGTAAAAAGAATTCCTTTTTTCAGACATTGTTAGGGGCAAAAAAACTAATATCTGCAAATAACGAAAACATTTTCCACACTTTTTTTTAGCCTAAAATCTTCGCACGGATCAGACTACAATTTAAGACCAAATTCACGGAGTACGCCTAATAGGCGATTTTGAATTTCTTTATACGTATAATAAAAAAAGAAAATATCTTACGAATAAAATTGTAAGATTTTGTAACTCGTAAAATAGGCTAAATTGCGTTTGCTGGAATTCACTTCAGTGGAAACGCTCACATCGTAACCTCTACGCCGTAAATAAGCTAAATTATATTTCCCGCAGTACAGAGTGTTAGAAGGCACCTCTGCGCCTTACATATACGCAAGGATACTTCGTGCATTCCACGGTGAGGAGTATTTTGGTAGAGCTGTTGCGTGTTGCGACGGTGCCATGGTGCTTACAGAAAAAAGCACCGATATCACAGATTAATGAACCCTTGCAGTTGCAAACAAAATTTAAAATTTATTTTCATCAACTCTGTTACATTCATACCAAATCTGCGATTTTTTTCCTCCAAAATATATTACTCTTTGTTAATATCGGTAAATTCCAAAAATTTCATTCTGCAGGTAACCTCTCCTTCAGATGTTGAACTCTAAAAAGTTACAAAATTCAAATGTAATATTTATTGTATAGTTTATTGCGAGTATTATGCAGTAGCAGTGTAAATCCCGTAGTCAAATAAAGCGTTTGAAAAGAAAGAAATAACTTACTGTAACGGTATAGTTGTTACAAAACAATACGCGACAATATTATTTTTTATTAGTGTATATTATTTTGAATAATTATAAAAGTGTGTATAGGTTGTTAAAGGTTAAGATGAAAATAATAGAATGAATTGTACAGAACATTAGACTAATAACTAAGGGTGAAGTTCGAGTGATTTGAATTGGGTGTCGTGGGAGATATGAATATGATTGGATGTTCAGGGAAAATATAATTTGGATATGTGGGAACTGCCATACCTTGCCTAATATAAAATACATTTGCCAGTTATAATTGGTGGTGAGATGTCCGTGCTGTTAAGTTCACCGCTTTTAGCTGGCAAATATGTAGGTCCCAGGTTCAATTCCCAGAACCAACAAAACCTATATCTGGTGACCCTTGATGTGTGCTGGACATGCACACACCCTAGTGGTGCATGGTAGAACTCACAACTCTCCTTCCTAACTTGAGTTGCCGATAGATGGCGCCCTATATAGTGGAAATAGAACCCATATTGGTAGTATAAGTCTGTGTGTATATGTATAAGAGGTGTTTCTGGCTCCACCCAACCTCCCACAGCATCTAATGTATTCAACTCGTGTTGAGTCTCTCTAGGGGGGAGTGTATGGAAACTGCCATACCTTGCCTAATATAAAATATATTCGTCAGTTATAATTGGCGGTGAGATGGCTGTGTGGTTAAGTTCACAGCTTTTAGCTGACAAATATGTATGTTCCAGGTTCGATGCTACGAACCAACAAAACCTACAGGATAAAACCAATGAAATGTAATAAAAATGACATAAAATATAGGAGTGTTTACAAAATTAGTAGGAATTGGAATGACTGCAAGGTATTGAAATAAATTCATAAAAAAGGTGACATCATAAATATGGACGAGAAAAGTTTATAGAGAACAGAAGGTGATGTCATCAGACAAGTCAAGATTTGAAAGACAAGTTTGGACTAGTCTGAAATGATGTGAGTGAAAGGAAGAATAAATATACAAACATATGGAGAACGATGTAGGAAAATACGAATTTAGAATATATGAATTAATTTAGACATGAATGATATAAAAATATCATTACACTTACCTATCTAAGAAATGTTTGATTTCTGGAATTTGATAGGGTGGTCATCTAAATAAATGATAAAAATGCTCCACCCTTCACCTTGAATTTTTATCTATCATAGGTGCTGAGATACAAAATGGCAAAAAAAATATACCTATTTTTAAATAACAACAAATATGTTTGTCATTAAAGTTCATGTTCGCATATTCTTTCACGTAGATACTTTTTCATGAAAGAAAACCTCATTTCAAATGGAGATAGCTGAGTGAGAATAAAACTGATCATGGTATTAACTACTAGGGTCCAGAACTCGTATCAGTGATTAATTTTTTGACAAGGAGAAAAAGAAAATTGACTTGATCCTAACACCTTCCTACATCTGGACTTGATTAAAATTATTTTTTTCCTTTTAAAGAGATGAAGAGGTACATAGCGAGACTTACAATTTACTCATTTTAGAAACGACGGGAAATGGTGAGTGAGAGGGTGATATAGGAAGGACAGGGATGAAGAGAGGGAGCGGTAGAGAGATAATAGGAGGAAGATGGGTAGTGCGAGAAAAAGCGAAAAGGAAAAAACATCAAGTTAAACACCGTTCTCCCTGGAAAAATTGTAATTCACCCCCTCAAGTGTCCCCCTTCTTCAACGTACCGCAGGACCAATGGTGAATAAAAGTATAAAATTTTTATATATTTTACTCCGCAGGATTTATTTTGTGGTGTGCTGAACGCTGCTGACATTGGATTAGTTACCTGTATCCAGCGTGTTCTGGAGTACATATTCATGCCAGCCATTTCGTATTCGGCATCTAGCGGTGACGACGAAGATCTGGCCAGTCCTATGGTGCGAAATCAACTGCTACCAAGTTTGAGATCATTTTGTAGCGCACTGAAAGGTACGTAGGTATAGCCTATGTCTGCGTCATTGTGTTATTATACAGATTTACCTATGGTCAAAAAAATAAACTCATTAATGTCATAACGTGTTTTAGTTTGTGAAGAAGTTTGCGAACAGCCAAACATATTTGAGAATACCTTGAACTTGGCTAATCGACTTCTGACTCCAGCGGATGTAAAAAATTTCGTTTCTCAACCAGAGAGGCTACATGTTTTGGAAACAAGTGTAAAAGAATGGATGAAGAAACTGCAAGGAGTACGATTTTTCCGCACAGTTTTCCTTTTATTTAATTTTTTTTTTTTTTAAAGATCCATGATACGTAGCCGACTCCTAGGATCTCGGACGACTCATTAATAATGAGCCAGATATTCTATATCTCGGTCAACTGACCATTTCATTGAGTAGGTACCCAATTTACTGGAGTGATTTTTGTATTTTCTACTTTCATAAAAGGTCATCAATGAATGCGAACAACTTCGTACCGAAAGCGATGCTAGTAGACCACAAGATGAGCTAGAATATTGGAAAAAAAGATGTGCTCAATTTTCACAAATTGTGGCTGGTATTCGATCAGATGAGGTACGAGTTACGACACAATAAACATGTGATTATTCAGGGTATACCTAGTGTGATTTTTTTTTGGAAGCTGCTGATATAGATAATACAAAACATAATATCGATTAGAATATCAGTTGACTCGTTGTTAGGTAATTAATATTGTACCTACAATTAATACAATTATACATCGTTCTGTAGGTGCAAATCTCCATTCAGTGTTTAATTCAGTCACACTCGAAACTGTTTAAGCAATGGGATGAATTGGAGACGAAAATTACAATTTATTTCAACGAGGCTCGTGACAATGCCAAATTTATTCAAGTGATGGAAAAATGTTGTCATTCTCTGTACCTTCAAGATCCAGTCGGTATCTTCTAATTATAGTCATCAATAGTTAATGTAACATTCTATTTAGTTTTTAATCTTTGGACTTTATTTTAGGTTAAAATGAAGGATTCGATTATGAGTTTACTTCAAACTGTTAAACTGATTCATAATGTATCACAGTTTTACAATACGCCTGAAAGAATTTCCTCTCTCATGATTAAAGTGAGTAGAATTTTTGAGGTATTTTCTCAGTTATACCCTCACATACCTACTAGAGGCTTGGACGAGGGTTTTTAGAATTTTACACAAAATACAAGTGAATCAGACCCGCTCCCAGAGTAACCAAAAATATAAATCATCATGAACGTAGGCATTTTTGGGAGGGAGAACACCTTCAACTTCAAAAAAACCATCAAACAAAAAAAAAGTCTGAATGAAACAAAAATGTTCTAAGGAAAAGCTAATAACATTGAAGAAGTAAGATAGTTTGAGGTTTCTTATTCATAAACTTGGGTGTGGAATACCTTGTCGTGAGAAAGTATTCTCACCAGAAGGTAAATTCAACAGAATTTAAGCGTGTTCAGCCACTTCATACATAAGTATGGATAAGCCAAAACCAAGGCGAACACTGGCAATTTTAGAGCTGGTTTGGGCGGTTTATATATGGCTTATTTACACGCACACAAACACACGTACGTAGAAAAATGCGTACGTTAGTGAGAACAGCCCGGTTACATCATCCCCTATTGAGATAAGAGATGGTTGGCTGGTTTGTGTATGGATTGTGACATCATTCTATTGTGTCATGATTCGGTACTTGTAGATTATCTGCATGTACTTGCAGGTAATTACGATCGAACGTAATTTGTGTGTTTTACGTCGCAAGGACGAATATTTGCCTGCCCTTTGGGGCAGCGACTGTTGTCGAGGGGTCTGAGCTCCTATTCCTCATACCAGTGAGTCCCCACATTGGGTATCAGCATTTCAATTTTGTGGTTATTTTCAAAAAGCTGATATCCTAAGTCACTTTTTGACGAAGTAAAAGTTGTTTTTTTTTTTTAATTTAGGAAGCACATTGGGATCAGTTATGTCTACTGAAATTTTCTTCACTGAAATTTTGGAAATTCCATTAGACCCCATATATCTCCATGCTCCTCTCTAAAGAAGGAGGAATAAAGTTGATTCGATTCTCAATTCTCAAAACTACAGGCTCGTATCGCCTTCAGGTTCGAAAGTAGGCAATTTACCAATATTGACGCCACCATTTTAAACTGTTCCGTTCAGTTAGCGACCTATTAGTTGGAGTAGTTCTATAGCCGAAATCCATTATTTTGTTCGTCTGATTTAAGTATTGCGTTCAATATTTTCGTTTCTACTTTGCCCATAACGTATCTATTGCTTTCGTGAGGAACCTTGACAGGAGTGCTGTGACCCCCTTTTTCCAACGAAAGAACCTACCTGAAATAATTTAATGTTCCCCTTCACCGTATCTTCAGCTCGAGTAAGTATCAAGCATTCCATTTCAAACGAAAACGCGATATACCTACTGGACAACAGAATTATAATATTCATGAATAAAAACGAAAACGAAGAATTGTTTTCAAAATAGTAGTCTCACGGTACCCATGATCCAGGGGTACCGTGAGACTGGCCTTGAATCTTAATTTAGGAAGTCTAATATGTTCACTATCTTATTTGTAGCCTACCTAAGCCTCCAATTCATAATTTTCGACATTTCGACATTAACCTGAATCTGCGAATTACAGATAACAAATCAAATGATAGAAACATGCAAACAATACATAACGTCTCGAAACACGGAAAACGTATGGAAACAAAACAGGATACAAGTTTGTCAGAAGCTTAACGATTGCATTCGTCTGAATTCAGTCTACCACAGCAGCTATGCACTGGTTCAGCAGCAAAATACGCCAGTCGTGCAAACGAATTCGAGACGTTTTCAATTTTCCGAAAATTACGTATTTGGCAAATTCGACGCGTTTTGCAATCGTTTGAAGAAAATCATTTCACTGTTCGATTTGATTGAAGATTACGATAAACTGTTCGAAACGAGAATGGAAGGTAGGCTATAATTATTATTATTATATATTATTATATTAAAAAGTGCTTCACCTACACTTTTGGTCTAGGACTCAATAATTTCCGTTAAACGTGAGTCTTCAGTTCAGCTCTACCCTACGGTTTTGGTTCTGTGAAGCAAAAGAACCCAAAACCTTATTAGGAACCATCAACAGGGTGTCCGAAAGTTAAACGACATTAATTCCACAGTACATTTCTGGAGTAAAAAAAAACACAAAAATTCTTCTTGCGAAATACTAAGAAATGCTTAATTTTCGAGTTATAATTCCCTTCAAAATGGAAGGGAAATGAATCAAAAATCTTATGTACGTTCCTCAAAAATTGGCAAGCAAGATAGAAATTTTACATTATGAGGCCGGTATTAATATTTTTGATTTTCACCTAACTTTTTAGGTTTAGAAGTTGCCACGTTTTAAATAGTCATAAATCTTTTTATTCGTTGAATCGACAAATGAGTTGTATTTCACATTTCTGAGAAAACTCAAAAGTTTTCGAGAAAAATAGGATTGAAAATTTTAATTTGGATGGAAATCCTTTCCTTCTTCTGTTTTCTCCACCCGATATGGGTAAAATGTAAAAATCTAAAATGAAAATCAATAACGTGAATTATTACTCATTCCCCAAAAGCAAATTTCGTTTATTTTTGTCAATTTTTTTAGGAAAATAGGTACCTACATTAGATTTTTGATGTGTTTCCCCAATTTTGAACTCAGAAAAGAAGCATTCCGCAGCGTTTTGCAAGATGAACTTTTTTGTATTTTTGACCCAAAAATGTATTCCAAAAGTTATGCTGTTTAACTTCCGGACACATCATATAATTATTTCCAGCCAATCTTTTTAATTTATTTACATATAAGTATAAGAAATAATATATACTTTCACCATGAAAAACTTTAATATTCCAAAACAATTTTCTCCACGTCAAATAAAACAGAAAACTGGTACAAACCAAGTTGCCCTCCCCCCACATTTTTCAATTGAATATTTAAAAAACGTAAATTTTTTATTTATTTTTTGTTTGTTTCAGGGTTATTACTTGGTGAAGGTTAGTTTATTTTAATGTTTCATTACATTTGAACTCATTACGTGATTATACCTTTTTGGTTTCCACCCAGCCCTAGACGAAGCAATGAAAACATTTAATGAAGCGAAAAAAGTTGTTACGAGTAAAAATTACGATTATCTAAACCAAAAAGATAACGAATTCGATCGAGATTTCGACGTGTTTATTGATAAAACGAATGGGCTAAAAGAACAGATTGGAACCACTATTGAGGAAACTTTTGCAGATATATGGGAAACTCGACACGGATATAAGTTTTTAATTCGTTTTGAAAAGGTATCAAATCAATAATTACCTACACCCTGTGTATGCTTATCAAATACATGGAACTAATAGAAATAATTTTTTTTTATTTTCAGATTAGCCAGAAGATCCCTTTAAAACAATTAGAAGAAAAATACGACCGTGTAATCAAATTCTGTGAAAAAGAAATCGAGAATATTTTAAAAATTTTTCGTAAACAGAAACATGATCCACCATTGCCTAGAATATTTCCTCCACTGGCTGGTTTGTATTTCAATTTGTAGCATGAATGATTTCATATGTGGAAAAAATCCAGAATGAAAAAACATTTGAGAAAGAATCTCCACACATTATCGTTGAAATTACATTAACAAGCTCCAAAAATAATTAAAATGAGGAGAAAATAATTATTCGCATACGAACAGAAAAAATAAATCTTAAAACTTGAATTCGTTTTCGCAGGTTTTTAGCTGAAATTTTTAGATAAATGATCGGAAGTGCATCGTTTCGTGACAATAGACGGCTGCACTATTTTGTGACGTTTTCATCTTTTTATTATACATATTAGAAAAATATAACTTAATCTGAGGACCGGTTTTAAATTTTTGTCCTTGAAATTTGTTCCAGGATCCTTCTTTTCTTAGCTTTTCTTAAAATATATTTAATACGCACAATATTTTCTTATCTATATCTAATGAAATTCCTTGTAGAAAGTCCAGTTGTATATGAACTTTTATAAATTATGAAGAAAAAGCCATTTTTTCATTAGATAAATTATTATTCTTTTGATTGTTATTGTTTATAAAACTGACTGCAGTGATTCAAAAAATTTACAAATGAACCAATTTTTGACTTCCTTGAAAAAACTGATACTACTGAGAAATATATTTTTGAAAGCTCCACTCCAATTAATGAACCCAGTGCGAGTGAAGAAAATGAAGGCAATTGTCTTGGAAACCACTTAGGCTAAATTAGCTGGCCCAGTTTGTGATAAGGGTAATAAAAACACTGACTTATTCGAAATAAGGTAAGTATTGTGTAACAAGTGCAGAAAGTGGTAGGCAGTTTCACAATGAATGTGTTGGTAATTTACATGTTTGATAGAGCCAGAGTTGGGTGCTGCAAACTTCACACAAGTTGTAACTGCCTTCCTACACTGGTAACACGCTATATTTTTTATAATAAGTGCGCAAACCCAGTATGTATTAATATATGACAGTTAGCAGAATGTGCATGCGCAGTATGTGGTAATAGTTATTTATGATATAGGTGTAATCACCTAATTTTCACGTGTATCATACACATATCATGTTTATTTGAGTAAGAACGTTCAAAAAGTATGCAAAATTGAAAGAGCGCACGAACAGCCAAAACAATGGTTTAAAAAGGAAACAAAGTTGCTTGTGCATATATGTGAATTCTTAATTTTTGCACCGTTTTAAATTCCATCTCTTTTGGCGCACTTTACACACACAAACATGTCATGTTTTCGAATGGGTGTTGTAAAAAATTATTTCTGCAAATTGATCTAGAATTGGCAATTTTGTGTACAATAAATGTGGTTCAAAAATTGTAAATTGCATGCATATGTTACAAAACATACAGTTTGTAACAAGTGAAGGAACAGCAGACTTCACAATTGTTATGGAACAGCCTGCTTTCCCCACTTGTTACACAATATCATAATTATTGTAACGTATATTTTCGTCTATTTTTAATTATGACAAAAAATATTCGTTAACACTATTTCGAATACCAAAAATAGAGGTACTCGATGATAACCTAAACATCCCATTACACTTTTTGTAAACAATATACAATTCACCCATCTGAAACGTCATGAACATAGAAATCCCGTCGCCACTTTTAGCAACCTAAAAAACATCGTCCCTCAATATTATTGTGAGTCAGCAAATCCCTATTGTAACAATCCCTACCTCACTTAGTCTATTCACCATATTCAGTCACGTACACTATGTACCCTGAATATATAAACCCTGACAACGATACAATCGATGTTCAGTTTAGTTCAGGTTTACTTACTAGACACGTCTTGTCTACAAGGCTTATCCCAATATTTGATTTTATGTGTTAAATTTTTTAACGTCATAGTAAAGTGTTTGAAATAATAACTGTGTTTAATATTTTAGTTTCATCCAAAGTTAAGGTCAACAATGGTCTGTGGACAACTAAACCAATATTTTAAAATATAAAAGAAATATTTAAAGAATATTTCTTCGTATAGTGTAACACTGAAAGTTGTTCTAAATCGGTACAATACGACAACTTTTGACCATTACAATTATACTATTTTGTACCTGTTCCTGAGTAGTGCCATGACATCAATTTCAGTTAGGTATCTTGAAATCGAATGAATGAGCTAAGGCAAATGGTTGACAAAACTGGCATATTGACGCAAAATAACGCTTTGAATAAGAATCAACTTGCATAATAAATTCATATTATTCTGTCTCAGATTTGATATTTGGTTGGTCACTTCGCCTCTCATCGAAAGTTTCAAATAATACAATGACAGCCGCATAATTAGGTACCTAGTCGATGATATACTCGAGACAGAATTCCACGACGCTCAAATTTTTAAGGGGTTATAGGCGTTATAGCTTTCCAAAATTCTTTTTGGCTTCATCAACGATTTTACCCAAGTCGTTAAATCTCATACGTACATTACAGGTCGAGTTAAATGGGCAAGATCGTTGAAAAGCAGAATCGATGAGTTGCTGACTGAAGCACTTCAACATCCCATATTGAATTCACTACCCGCAACGACTGAACTAAATAAAAAGTACAATATTGCAATATCAGCTTTGATTGCGTACGAAGAGGAAATAGTTCAAACGTGGGTTAATCATAACGTAAGACTCGATCACAATTTTCATACGTTGACCTGCTCCAAGTCGGTGACCTAATGGAGCGAAAATCTTCGAAAAGTTAGCCTAATTTCGTGTTTCCTCCACTACAGGTGTGGATCGTCGAAGATTGTTTACAACAGACATTATTGAAAATGAATTCGGATACTGGGCAACTTTCAGTGAATTTAGATCATCGAATACATCTGCTAATACGAGAAACTGAATGTATGACAAAAATGAAATTGCCAGTTCCTACCGTTACAATGGCCATTTTTACCAGAAGAGATTATTTCACAAATATCAACGACTCATTGAAGGTTGGTAACTATTCGCCTTTTTTGTTTCCACTCCGTAATTTTGACCTAATAAACGTGTATAGCCTATTCGATTTTTTACAACTAACTATAACATTCTTTAATAATGTTTTTTAGTTTCTGTTGGCCAATTTTTTGAAAGTCGCTTCAAGTGTAAAGCACGAAGTTAGACCTCTACTTCTGCCTCATCTCGTGTATTTGGTATCGTTGTTCTCGCCGGCCATTCATACTATTACGTGGATTCAAACTGCGTGGGAAAACTTTGTGAATGATACGGGAAAAGCCATTAAAGATTTCGAAACATTAGTTGGCAGGTGCGAAAATATACCTACTGCAGTACATTAAAAATGAAAAAAAGTAGATTAATGGGAAAAAAATATGTATGTATGTTTGTATGGTCCTCGGTAACGACTTAACTTCAGAGCCACTTGATAGATGAAGCAGCAATTTTTAGAACATAGTCACGTTGTTCCGTGAAAGGTTTCAAGATAAGTCGGAAATCTGTAGCCTTTTTGGGAGCAAAATTATACACCTTCAGAATTCGTAGCTTAAAACCGACTGTCATTGTAGCCAAAATGATACTTACAACAGTACAGGGTATTGGAGGGTAGCCCTGCGCCTTAAATATGTGGAAAGATACTTCCTGCATTACCCAATAAAGGGAAATTGCTGGAGCTTTTTGGCACCTTCTGCGTCCTGCGAGGGTACCATGTATTTGAAGTGTTGAGAATTTTCTTGTACAGTACTTGTTGTCTGTACTAACCTAATATGTCACTCTATTTGAATCAAGATTGAAAAAAGGTGCGAGTTCTGCTGGGGCATACTCATGAAAGATTGATGTGATAACATAATGATAGTGTGTTGTGTACGTGTGCAATACATTACGCCCACACACAACTAAACATCTACATGCCATGTAACACACACAAACGAGACTTACAATTATAATAGTTACAGTTACGCGAGTATGACAATTGTAATTCTTGTTTAGCCCCTACCATAGACCAAGTGCTATAAGATGTTTACACATCAAAAACTACCAACGCAATAGATCTTCGCTTGAAAATCTATTTTTCCAATTCATCCATAAATCAAAATTCCAAGTTCTCTACTGCAATGAAAACAGAATTGCCTATTTCTCAAAACTAAGGGAAAATTGTAATTTAATCAGATTTGAGGAAACACCACTTTTCCATAAAGTTTTACTCAGTTTGCTTACAAACAGGATATTAAAATTGACCTTACAAAAGGTTTAGGATGAAAAAAATTATCTGTTTCATGAGAAAAAAAAATAATTGTTACCATTTTATAATTTTCACACCAGCCCCCTTTTCTGAGGAAAAATGGAGGATAATGTTTTTCCCTTTGGATGTTTATTGTGTTAAGGGGTGATCTATATAAAATCGGATATTTTCCACCTTTTAAATTATTATTCCCTCCTCAATTCCACAAGGTGTTTTAGACCATACCTCAAAGTTGCTGTGATTTTCTCATCAAAAGTTTAATCCAACATAACATTTTATGGTGAGTAAAAAGTTTTCTCATAAAATTTTCTACAAATTATAATACATATATATTTTTCATAATGCGATAGTTTTGAAGTTGAAAGCTGTCAAACTTTTTATTGTACCGTTTTGTTTTTAGGGGTCTGTAAAAAGGGGCAAAATCAATTTGAGGGTTGGAAACATTCATGTTCCATGATGCTCCACTACCAAAAACATAAATTCTGCTTAATAGTTCTCCAAAATTTTTTTTTTAAATTAAACATCAGATAATATAACAACCTAAAAATGTGAAACTGCTCTAAATGAAAAAATATCATCTTCAAAAACAAAAAAAAAGAACAAGATATACTCCTATTCTGACACACCCGAATGTGTATAGACAATAAAAAAAAAAGTCCACCAGTTTATCTGTTATTTTCTATACGCATTAAATATATCTATTGAGAAGTCCGAGATTTTTTGGACTCAAAATAAAAATTATTTTGAATTTAGAATGACGTCACAATATAAAGACATCATCAGAAATTAAAAGACAAATTCGGACATTATAGTATCCAAATTCAAACTCACATTCAGATGAAGACATGACGACAGTAATAGAATTTGATTCTTTTTCAGACAATTCTAGTACATTTTATTTTAGTATCATCCTCATTCATATTTTGACAATTTTCTACAAAATGATTTGGTTCGATCTGACAGACGGGCGCCATTAAATAAATAAAGATGAACACAAATTCAATAGAGAGAAAAAACCCATCGAATGACATGAATCCAGCCAACTTCATTTGTTTTATCTTTTTCTTCTCCAAGCTTTGCTTACAATTTGCAGTCAATTCATCTTATTTTTATCAAATAATATTCGTATTCTTTGCCTATTGTATATTGACATGTATATTTGCTATCTCTTGTTTTATTGCTTGCATATATATTAATTTCTACGCTTTTTCCACGTATTATCGACATCGCATGTTTAATGGCAATTAAGCATACAATAAGTGGGTAAATCTTGCTGACAAGAAGAATTTACTTGTAAAGACAAATTCTAATTTTTACTCACTCTTGTTCTGACAATACCCAGTACTAGGTTTGTTTTTTCAAGCAATCCTTCTTGTGTAGGTGGATAGTAGCAGGTCCAAGTCTCAAGTTGTACGTTAATGTCCTCGCATAGGCAATTGTTAATTGTTCCACCTGAGGATGTAGAGATACTTCAGCTTGATCTACCTTTGAAGACAAACTAGGATGGTAGTTCGAATTCAGGATAAGTTAGGTTGAATACAAAAGACAAATTAGGAATGTTCTTTCATCATGAGGGTCAGTAGTGAGGACATAAAAGTCATTCTTAAGATGTCAGTTTTATATCGCAATTCGAGGCGATCTTTTGAAAATACCTACGAGGTCAAGTTTCAGTCGACAATACAATCATATGGAGTTCCTGGCATTTGTTAGGAAGGAAATTTGGTGTGTAGAAGACAAACCCAAGATAAGCTTTGTTCAAGATGACTTCATTGCTCTGTCAATTAAAGGCCGTGGAGGGCCTGCTTTAGCGCATAGTGGATTTTATTTCATCTATGTTAGTAATTTCCTCATCTCATTCTTTCATATACCAAGAGTTCTGAGACCTAAAGTTTCATGATGGGAGTTTTTTACACAACATAATCACCAGCACTTATGAAGACAAACAATTAGGTGAAGACAAAAGTATTTTCTGATGGTTTCCCCTACTTTTTGTCTGCAATAGCTTTTTTTTATTAGTTTATTTTTTCCACTTTACACTTTGCTTTATCCACTTTGTCGACACTAATTCTTTCGTAATTATAGTTTTTGACAAAATAATTCTGCTGTTTGTTTTTGTAAGTTCCAAACCTCTTATGTATCGAAACTTCATTAGGCTCTTCTGTCAACACTTCACATTTATTGCTGATTTGTCATATTAATTGGCTGATATATGAAGACAATATAAGCTGTGTTCCATCATGTCCGAAGAAGTTTAATTCAAGTCAAGAAGAATTCAGCCGTAGGATTTCGACAAAGTTTAAAAATAAAATGTCTTGAAGTCATATTATCAAGATCCCTCAAATCAGTGTTTCGACTACATGATATCTAAGTTTTAGGACATTTTGACGTCATTAACATTTAAACACCATCATACATTAAAGGTTGACTTTATGAGCCGGTTCGTTTCGGAGGCCTCACTATGTAGACACATATTTGTACATATTATATATGTATGTATATAAAAAAAATTAATTCAAAATGATAAATAATAAAAACCGTTTTCTTTTCTCATAAAATGGATAATTTTCATCATCCCCATCCCTAACCCTTTTATGACGTAATTTTAATAACCAAACAGGGTAAAAATTAGGTCAGAATAGGGAAAACGTGCAAATCGTTTTCATCTCTTATGAATCGGATAATTTTCATCATCCTCACCCCAACCCTTTTACGAGGTCAATTTTAACACTCTGCAAGAAAACTAGGTAAAAAGGATAGAGTTGAGTGGTGTCAGGTTTAGATCTACGATGAAATTTTAAAATATTTATCGTTACCTACTTTGGTAAAAATGTTGATTTTAATGTTTTTTTGGAACCAGGAGCGGTGGGAAAACTTTATGTACATTTGCATGGCGAAGTATGTACATTCGTATTTTGTTTCTAATTCTTCGTGTAGCCAATAATTTACGTGTCTACTTACTTACATGTTTTTGCTAGAGAGTAGAGAGCGAAATAATGATATCAGGTTGTCTTTCAGAGTCCACGATATTTTTGAAAACAGAGTATTACACGTACTGGATTCAATGAACCACAAAAATCTGCATGTTATGCCAGAGGAAACACCTTGGACCATGGAACAGTTCCTTGAAAAAATGGAAGAAAAATGTATACAAGCTGCCATGGTAAGTGATTACGTTCATGAGTCTTGAGGGTTACAAAATTTTTTTAAAGAATGTGTAAATTTTGCCTTTGTTAACAATAAAGAATTGATCCTCTTTTGTCAGCACTAAATAGAGAAATATTGGAACTAACATTAATAGCCCAGTTATTTTTGTAATTTCATTTAGGTGTCACTAAGGATGAAAAATCCTTACAAAAAACGATAATAGGCACTACATGAAAAAACTGAAATAATTTCAACATTTTTCATATAAGTGCGAAATGACATGAAAAGAGAGGTAGAGTGGAGGAATTTTATCAAATACTTGTGGGATTAACCAAAACATATTCCACCATTTCATTTCACATTTGTTTTTCCAACACATTTTCCTAGACTATACCTAGGAGTAATTATAATTTTGAACTTCAGGTGCCAAACTTACTCTCTTATGTAAAAAGGTACCATCTTTTGCGCTCATTTCACTAGAGAAGGACACATCAGCCGACTAAAATGAATATAACTGTTTTTATAATAAATTTAGTGATAAATATTCTTTCTCGTTGCCATTTCTTCAAAAAAGACAATATTTTTCTGGATAAACGTGAAAAACCGTTTTGAGGGGCATATTCATCTAATGAGACTTGAGACGTATAAAAAACTGACCAATTATTGAAGCAATCAAAACTTCTTAAATTTGTCTGAGTAAAAAATCCCACTCGACTGGACTATAGTATTATATTTTACTTCTCTTATCGATTCCAAAAAACATGATATGGGACCCCCGTGAAATCATCCTCTATCATTTAAAAAACAAGTTCATCAAAAATAGTAAAAAACTTTTAAAAAACCTTAAAAAACATATTGGTAAGTTAGGTATTATGGTTAAGTATGGGAGATACAGATCGAATTGATAACCTCCTTTTTTTTTGAGTCTGTTAAAAAATCGAATGCAGTGATACAAAATATCTGTGTTTAGGAAATGAATAAAAAAAGTCTCATGGTTGAAGAAGCGATTGAAGACATTATCGTACTGGTCCAAAAAATGTCTCATGAAAAAAGTCTTGATTCTCAAAACACACTTTTTGACGGAGCTTCAGATGGTGAGTTTCTATTTTTAATTATTTGATAAACTTTATTAGATTGGCTTTTTACGTAGGTAATGATCCCGATTTTTAATCGATTTTTGATCGATCGATTGAAATCGACCCTAAAACAATTAATTTCACAAGATGATCGATCCTTAATATCCGTAGGTCGATCGCATTTTTCTTATCTTTATTTAATTTATTCTAAAATATTCTGATAATTGATAATAAAATATTCTCACTTCTCATTTCATCTTTCTTCTCAATCTTGCAAAATGAAGCACCTGCAGAAATCAAAAAGTGTTGTTTAAAAGCTTTAAAAAAAAAAAAAAAAAAAATCAAAATACGCAAGAAGCTTTGTGCAATATTTGTGGTACAATTGTACGTTTTAATGGAAATACTACAAACCTACGAAGGTGTGGAAACAGGAATATTTGATAACTTTGAAAAAATGAATTTGAGATGATTGATTTTTGATTGATCGATTTTTTTTTAATTTCACTATCGAACTTCTGAGAAATTGATTTTTAAAATCGCTCTCTCCAGAGACAAAAATCAGGATCACTATATGTAGGTAACGATGCCTACATATGGTTCTATGAATAGTTTCAAGGATTGTGTGTTTGACAATCAAATTGTTTCTCAGTACCGATAGTCAGTTGGTTTAATGCCCACTGTGGCATATAAACCTAGGCGGCACTGTTATACAGACTGCAACCTGCACTGTATCAGCGAATATGTAAATACATACTTACTTGCCTTTCCCTATGCGGTCTACACAATGGTGTAGCTGCGCATAGTCTGTACAAGGAGGCACAAAATGTGTAATATTTGTTTAAAGTGCAATACATTAGTTATTTGGATCATTGACTGAGTCCAAATGTCCTTACACCTAGGTTATTAAATAATATTGAATTATTTTACAACAATCCTCCATGCCACTTAATTCAACATTTAATTATTGATTGAAAACACTCGACCTTCACTTTAGTAAGTGTTTTGTGATTCAGGTGACGATAAAAGTCAAACGACAGCTGGTAATGTTACTCCCTCATCAGGTCAGCAACAACAACAACAACAAGAATGGAATATCATTTACGAATGCTACGACAATCCATACTCGCTATTGTTTGCCAGTAATACACTATCCAAAGTGATGAGTGATGTAGTAATGAATGCAGTCTCCGAAATGAGACGATGCTATAGTCGAAAAATCGTCGAAATTTTGGCCAAGGTTATAAAAAAATCGATTGATGAAATACGTCAGAAGTTCAGCTCCGAAGCTGGTGAGGAAAAAATTCAGCCGCAATACAAGGGAATTCTGAACATTAATTCCCATCATAATTACTAGGGAAAGTAAAATTATGCACAAAATTTTGTAAAATATGCGCAAAATATGCTCAAAAAATTCAAATATGCAAGAATATGCATGAGCAATATGGGTGTCATTGAATGCACTTTTTTAAGCCCAGTACAACTGTAACATCATTTTTCTCCTGAATAGCAAAAATAAGACTAGAAACAGCAAAAACTTATTTTTATTTAATTATTTTGAATTACAGGCAATGATTAAATGCATTTTTAAATTTTCAAAATCAAATTTCTGTCGATTATCATGGTACAAGGCTTTATACATTGAAAATGACCGCTCTACGTCACAAGATATGACTTGAGCATATTTTAAATTAGCAAGCTCCGATGGTGTCATATCTGTGGTTTGAGAAATTGTTTGTAAAAAATCGATATCAAAGTTTGCTATAGCGGATAATACCTTAAACCCTTCATTTTTTTCGATTCTAATTTACCAATACAACTGAGTGTACGCGTTGCGACTTGCGTCTTATGGTTATGTTATGTTTGTGTTTGTGAACAGGGCTAAACAATGGAATCTCATTCAGTATTGCCTCCTACTACAACAAGAAAATGTCATTTAAAAAAAAAAAAATTGGCTAAATTAATGGAAAAATTAAGAAAATGAACCAGGTACATGCAAATATGCGCAAAAAACGATAAAATTCAGCATTTATGCACAAATATGCCCAAAAAAAGGGGGAAATATGTGAAAATATGCGTTTTTGGTCCAAATATGCGATAGTAAATAGGACTTATTTTTCAGGAAATTTTATGATTTGTAAAAGTATCATGGATATGCGCACTTTTTATGAATGGAAAAAAATATGCGAATGCATAATTTTACTTTCAGTAATAATTACGTATCTCTTATTTGTATAATATAATATGCCCCGTTCACCGACAGATGGAGTGCCATTATTTCATTTGAACGCAGTTTTAAAAATTCCGAACATTGTCATCATCCCAAATGTGAATGAGATACAAGAATGTTTAATTTTAGTCGGAAAATACGTATCAGATGTGCCGAAAGGTGTCGCTCAATGGACATCTGGCAAACCGCAACAGGTTTCTTAATTTATTTTTTTTCATTAATTGCATAATTTTGCTGTAGACGCTACAATTCGTTAAACTTTCTGAAAAAAATAGAATATCTTTGATCACCAGTCTGTACACCCTGATTTTGGGAGCTTCCCTAGCATAGAGGTGAGCAAAATTTACTTTCAGGTCGACCAAAATTTCCCATTTAATCTATTTTTAATGTTCAATCGCTGCAATTTTAGAAGAAAGACCAAGAGAAATTCTGAATTTTTCGAGCAATATTTCTCACTTCTTCTCTTTCAATTCGAACTAAAAGTAGATTTTTTTTACATAGAAGACAAAAGTTATCATTAAAATTTTGAATTAGTGTTAACTTTCTTCTCATAAGAATATTCTAAAATAAAGATTGCGAATAATGTGACGACCTTGAAAATTTCCAGTAATAACCCGTTTGCAAGAAAAAACCCTCGATTTTCACAAAACTTTTGTTAAAATGTTACCCATTTGTAAAAGTTTTACGATTTTTTTCCCCTTTAGACCTATTGGGTTGCGGCTTTAATATCCATTTATGTAGAGGTAGTTGCTGGGCATCTGGGATTACTCGTTTTCGAAAATTAATTTTTCCAGTGAATGTAGGAAACGAAATGAACCAAATCGAACACTTCTGAAGTGTGATGGCAGCTGGTACTAGTGCTTTGAGGTCGGACACATAACTGCGAGGGACCATGGGGGACGAGGAATTTTCCTCCTGATAAAAAATTGAAAAAATTAATCTTAATCGCCTCTGTATCCCATAAGTATATCTATAACTTGAGGCAACGAGTATAAAATTAGAATCATTGAATTAAAATTTAATTAAAAATTTAAAAAAATTGTACATGGTGTATCTTGATAAGCTCCCCCCTCCAATACCCAAACCTAAACAGTAGATAGTACACTTTGAAACAAATTAATAAAACATGTCCAACAACCAAGAGACTATTTGCAACGGTTAAGGAGATAGGTATATTAAAAGCATGATATTAAGAAATTTACTTTAAAATTGTTACTTGTCTAAGCGAAGTCATAGAACTCGCCGCCGGGAACAAAAAGGGTCATTTTCATTATTTCCCTATTTAGTGTACCAAAAGCGCTAGGAGTTCTAAAGTTGTATAAAAAAATTCCTAAGTACGTATATACCTATCAATACCTAATTCTTCAAATTTGTTGGAAAGATTATGAGTAAAGGTTAAAAGTTACGCAGACGTTTTATGTTTCTTGTGGGGAGTAGGTACTATACGCTTACATGGACAAAAATCAATTTTTAATTAGGTACGTGCATAAGTATTTCTTAATGCCATGCCTCTAGTATACCTTGCTTTTGAATCATAGCGAACCGAACACGTGTTCATAAGCCATTATTAATTTGTATTAAAGCGTGTGGCAAATGAAGGAAAGAAAACAAGGGGTACAAGAACACTCTTTTGACCAGCCCCCTTTCAAAGAAGCCTATACAGCTGCCAAAATTCGAGGGCTTCGCAGAAAACATCCTGTATGGGTAGCCTATGATGTTGCTAAATTCTTTTTTGTTGTCACTTTTATTAGTCAGAATGATCCCCCACTCTCATGAATAATTTTTTCTCTTCCCGGAAATATGGTCTGTCTATGGGTCCATTAGAAGTTAAAAACTTACAGCTATTAGACCGAGCACCGTACCACGATGCCACACAGACATCAGTGAATTAATATTATACTACACTCATGATTTTCGACAATGGTTTATGAGCCTATACATAAAGATAGGTTATTCAACAGCCTATGTCTATATCCTATGCTATTCATCAGGGACTATAATTTAAAAAATGACTCCTTCAGGCCAACTACGTACATCGTACACATCCTTTACATTCTACTTATTATATTAGGATGAAGGTAAAAAAAAATATAAATATATAAACCTCAAATCAAAGAACTGAAAAATTCTGAAAAAATTTGAGGAGAAAATTTCCTCCTATACCATTACTACCCACACTCGTTCTGACTGCAACCCTCTACACCCATCTGTAATATGTCTGATCCATGCTTGACGACGAATGAGGAAACTTTTTTGTTCCTTAAATCTCTATACCTTATCGTGTAATGTATGTTATATCAAGCCGAAAAATAATAATTTATTCTACGATTTGCTATAACTTTTTTTTTTTTCAACTTGCTAACTCTGTTGTGTCATCCTGTCTCTTGTGTTTGTGTTGTTTCGTTCGTGTCCCTGTTTTGGTTTCCCTTCCCTCCTGTGATTTTGTTCGCAGAAAAAATGGAAAAATTTGTTAGAAACGAAGGGTGACAACGAAACAGACGGTGATTTATTTCACCGCTTTAATAAATCTGTAAAACAGGAAACGAATTTAATTGTGACGCTGCCAGAAGATCCACGAAGCAGAAGACGACGACTGTACAAACTGGCGTCAGAGCCGAAAGCCAAATTTCCCTACCAAAACAGAAATTTTCACGGTCAAACAGGCGATAATAAGGAAGTGGTGAAAGCGCTGTCCCTTCTATCCAGTTGTTGTACCCAAGTTAAATCGGTTTGTACATATTGAAAAAATCATCTATAGCGTCTTCATAATGTGTAGCGAGTATTCTGTAAGTCATAATTACAGCCGACCATTTACGCCTATACTTTATTAATATTTTATCGAGTATAGGAATTGAAAAGTTTCATCGAGCAGTGGTCACAATTCAAAATACTTTGGGAAAACGATACGTACGAGAAAAAAGATGTTAACAATATTAATCTTATGGACTCGGAAGCTGCTTTACGTCAACATTACGAATTAGAATCAGAACTAAAATTATTGCCAGATTCGAAAGTTTTTGGAGCAGCATTTATAATATCAATTGGTAAAAGAGAGGCTAAGTACATTTTTAAACAGTTGAATATTCTACGATATTTTACAAAATAATCCCCCTCACAAAAAAAAAAGAAAAAAAAAAGAAACGTCGCTCCTTCCAAATATCATTTCTAACATTTGCATAAAAATATCCTGATTATTATCTTCGTGAAATAAATGAAAAGTAAAAGTTGAATGGTGAACGAATCGCTAATATAGAGGGTGTAAATTTGGAAAGGAATTTTTCAAGCATCATACTCGAAGGTTTTTTTCGTTATGTTATTCACTGACTCATTGTATTAGAAGAAAATAATAATACTTAAACAGTCGCATTTCTCCATGCTTTTATCATATATTTAGTGAAGCTATTTAATGGAGCGATTTTCATCCATTTGTCCTTAGTGTCACACCCAAAAAGCTTCCAAAAAACAACAAGTTTTATAAAAATTTTACTCTTACGAATGAAAAATAAAAATGAAAATCACAGGTGGACTAGTAGGGTAGGTATAATTCTATGTTTTTTATAGAGAAAATTATCATTCAAAAATAAAACACCCATCAAAATAAACAATCTCAATTTTCTATACATCTCCTGCGCTCGTCATTCCTTATCAGGTGTATTATATTCGACAGTAGGTATATTATATACACTGTTTGTATGTTCTTACTTGCACACACAGGCAAGTAAGATGCAATGTTTGGCCGATGACAAAATAATAGATAAAGATCTCGGTAATGTCTCAGACAGGTACACAAATGTATTATGTCATTCCTTATCAGTTGCCATAGCAATGAATAAGAAATGACATGATTTCTACAACACATATACATATTTATATGTACATATGTGCGTCTATGTGCGTGTGCCAATTTCCTTATATAAACTCACAAAACTGGCTCTAAAATTGCCAGTGTTCGCCCAGGTTTTGGCTTACCTATATGTTTACATATGCAGTGGTTGAACACGCAAAATCTGTAGATTACCTTCTGGTGAGGATATCTTTTCACAACAAGGTATTCCACATCTTTCATTAGTTTATTCAAATTGCAATAGGTTTAGTTATTTTAAATGATCAAGCAGCTGCTATAAATAGTAGTTATTTAAAGTAGGTGATTTTGACCAGAGTGCCAGAATTTTCTTTAATTATTTTATTTTACTTTTTTTTCTTTTTTCATAAAAGTTTCTCTACTATGCTGGGATTTAAATCTCTGAAATCTACGTTATCAAGCTAGCATAATAAGTACTGCGCCACAAGGTTTGATTGCAAGATTGGGGATAGTTTACACTTATATGTTTTCCAACATTACAAAAATATTTATTTATCTGAATTTTTTTTTTTTTTTGAAGAGGTGTTGCAAAAAATAACGTGTGACACACGTGTTTATAGTAGGTGATTGATACTCATGTGATTTGCATCACTTGCCTTCCACTCATGCTGCAAACATCACACGCCCATCAAAATCATTTACTTCATACAATTGTGTCATAATTAACCACTATGTAGCTAAGGGGGCAGTGCAATTGAGTTTCCGTCCTGCTTTGTATAGTTTGAGTCATTAAAAATGGGGAAAATTCTCTATAATTAACAGATTTCTTTGCAATTTCAAGTAAAAAAAAGATAAATTCTATTCAAATTGATGGTTTGGAAAATAAAATTCACAGGTTTCACACTTTCTAACAATGAGAGAAGGGCATTAAAAATGAATAAAAGTTTAAAAAAATTAGCGAGTTGTTTATTTTTTATTTTCTTTTATTTTTGTATTGGTTCTGTAAACAACGAAACAATATTATCACCTCCACTTTATTTTTCATTACCATTTTCTCCTTCCACTTTTTTTACCGTTGTTATCCGCTCCTTCTCACGCAATTCACGCATAAAAAATTGGGTGGCTGACACTTTTTCACAATTTGACTGGAGAAGCATTTTCAATGCTAAAAAGAAAAAAGAGAACAAGGATTAAATAATCATCTCGAGAGATTGTGAGCAATGATATAATAATAATGAGTGAATTTTAATCATTAGGTACTAAGCGGAAAGTGTTATGATTATTAGTCATCACTCATCAGACATTTACTCAATATTAGCCTCCAGGACGCCATCAAAAAAGAACCTCCAAGTTTAGAATCATAAATCCATTTCCTACGGTTGCGTTAAAAATTTTCAAAATAAACGAAATATTTTAGATCGTCTAAAATTTGGTCTTCTCACCGAAATAAGAACTTGTAACAATCGCATCGGTCAATGCCTGCGTAAAAAATACCGCCGAGAAATGGATTACGTCTACGCTTTAATAAACGAATTAGAACGTAAGCTGGAACGACCAATTCGTGATTTGGACGACGTACGACTTGTCATGGATGTTTTGAAAAAAATTCGAGAGCAAGAAATTGATATGGAATTAAAAATTGAACCAATTGAAGTAAGTACCTATGTGTACACCTATAGCTACACAACCATTATTGATTCTCCACGACTCTAACTAATGAGTATATCATCGCGTGTTCTAAATCAGGAAGCTTTCAACTTAATCAGCAGATCCGAATTACCTATTGATCGAGAAGATTTGGAACAAGTTGATAATCTACGATATACTTGGCAACGTTTGTTAGCTCGTGCCATGGACGTAAATCTTATGCTGTTGAAAATGCAACCCCATTTTGAGGAGGAATTGAGACAAAATTTGGACAAGTTTTCCAGAGATAGTGAAGAGTACTGTCACCAATATCATGCTACTGGACCAATGTGTCCAGGACTTCAACCTCGCGAAGCATCAGATAGACTTATTTTATTTCAGGTTTGTAGGCGCACATGCATGGTCATTGATTAGAAAATTAGTTGTAGGATGCATGATTGAAAAACACATTAGTTTTTGTTTTCTTTGTATTAAATTTAATTTTTAATCAAGTGTAAAACTTGTGAGTAAGCTAATAATTCAGATTTTGATTAAGCTCGAATGGAGAAAGCAGTAATTTTGTTCATATTTTTTCATCAAAATCCTTTATTATAAAGTGCTCGTTCTTAGGTCCGTCTCTCCTCTCATCTGTCAGTTTTAAATTTTTCAAATTAGATAATTTTGATTATACATGATTATAGATTAGATAAAAATAGATTAGAAAAAGTTTGATAGAAATAAATTAGATGGAATATTGAAATTCTAGTGAATAATACAACTTGAGCTTAGATTGCAGAAAATAATGGTTGGGGCTACAAAAATTGAAAATTTTACAATTCCTTATCAGTTCTCATTTCTCCTATCGATTTTATCAGATTCAATGGGACAACGGGATTTAATGAGAAAAAAAAATTTCTCGAAAGTTGAATAATATTATCAAGTAAAGTATATTTTCAAATATTTTCCGCTTCTTTTGCTACTGTTTTTTTTTTTTTTTCACAGTCAACAAAGTAGAAATAAAAATTAAATACAAGCTGAAAATGAAGAATTTCAATAACCAAACATTGAAAACAACGTTTGGTTTAATAAAGGAATTAAGAGGATTTGTAGTTGACGGTATTTGAAAAGCATTGACAATTTGCTTTACATGATAGCCATAATAAGCAATATTACTATATTTTAATCACAACATAATATGAAACACATGTAACAAAATTCATGATGTGTAATTCGTTGAAATAGATTTGTGTCTCTTTTTAATGTTTTGAATTTTATTTGTCATTGACAAACTGATGTTTTTCACTTCAATCAAAATTTCATCTGACCATAATTAATGAAGTAAAAATATACCTATATTACTAAATGCTTCGAGATTCATCAAGGAGGGAATCTTAAAATTAAATCTGATAAGTGATAAGGATTTACAAAATTATCAACAATTATCATCCTATAACTCTTTATAAACAACCACTAAATTACCCGTATTCGATTTTATAAATATAGATCTATCCTCTGTATTTTCACAACCTATTCGTGCCTGTCCCTCGAGTACTCGACGAGTCAGCACAACCCTATAATAACAACACCTTACCTCACTTAGCCTATCTGACACGTACGTTTTCATACCCTGAACGAGTATATAATCCCTCGATTCAGTGAAAGAAGACACAGTTCCTCGACAGCTACTTCAAAGTACCTGGAACCTCTCTAGTAGAAGTCTCTAGTGAACAGATAGTCTTGTTTGTTGGATTGTGATTGTATATGTATAAGTATTAACATATAGATATATGTACTGTGATGTACAAATTATTATTTTATTAAAAGTGTAAACTCACTCGTGTGTTTTAAAATATTATTGAGTCTCTATTTCACGTTAAGGTCCACTATAGTTTGTGGATAATAAACTTGAAATATTTTAGAAGTATTACTACTTTTATAGTACGTGATATTTTGTGTATGGTGTAACATCGAAAGTGGTTCTAATTAGGTACATTACCACCTCTTTTGGCCGTTACAAGGGTTACCTGGATCAATAATAAATTAAGATTGGATAAACTATGTTACTAGATGAGATTCAAAGGCTTAGATAGCTCCATCGTACGAGGAGGATGTCCTCATATTTTCTGTTAACCCTTCTGACCACCCTTCCCCAACAAAATCACCTACCCTGACTAAGACATAATAGAAATCAATCATTTTTTTCTGAACCAAAGGCACAGACCCCTTTTCTCATATCCTTAATGAAAATTACATAAAAATTGATAAGATTGTATGAAAATAGATACAATTCTTTAATATATTTTTACTAAAGAAATACATAAGTTATTTTTATCAATCTTTCAATTTGAAATATAAAAATTTTTGTGTTGATGAAAGGAAGCTGCAAAATCAAATAAGCATACTTGCCTCAGATTCCTCAGATAACAAATATATTCAGCATGACACAGAGAGAGGGAACCAGAGCCGGAGGGAAGATTTAAGATGGGTAGACAAAAGGATTTACAAAAATTAATACAGAAAGTGGACAATGTATACAAGGTGTTCATTTTATATAACTGCCCCCTCCAAAAACACCCGTGATTTTCGTTTTTTATTTTGAAAAGTTGGAAATATTTTTTCAAAACAATGTGACTAGCTTCTCAGCATCAAAATTTAACGAGAAATAGATTGGTGAATATTTTGAAGATGGTTTCATCAATGTTGAGGAAAATATTAGCAAAATTTCCTATAGATATTTCCACTTTTTGAAGGAAGCACAAAGTATTTTTCGCTGCTGAAAAGGTTTTGTATACCTGGGACGCAATAAAATTTTGGATTTATCCGCTGAAATCTGACGGGAAACTAGAGAAATGTAGGGCTAAAGCTCAACAAGGCCAAAATGTATGGTTGACTCATCTTTTTGAGAAGAATTAAGAGAATGAAAATTTGAGATATTCCGGAGAAAAATATAATGTCTGATAGAGACGGTCAGTTTTTGCAACTTTAAAAGTACGTTTCTTATTTCACTTCGAGATGGTATTCGAAATAATTATTTCACAAGGAAGAAAATTTGGCCTTTTTAAAAGCTTTCCATTTCCAACAAAAGCTGTACCTCTATCTCCAGTGAATATTACTTGTATGAAATTGAAATTTTCACCGTTCGATTTCTTATTACATTTAGGTTCAGAAAAGCTATTCATATTGCTTTGCAAAAGTAATAGAAACTTTTTAGGTCACCTACAAAAACGAACATTTGCGTGTATTTTCCTACGGGACGGTTAAAAGGTCGACACCCTGTATATTACATCATTTCACTAAAAATTTTTATTTAAAAAAATTCTAGCTATTTGTATAAGTACCTACCTACTTTGATTTGAGTGGCGGATTTCTGGTCGACCTTTTTAACTCGAAGCACTGCTCATTATTTTGAGTAAATAAGATAAGTAGGTAGGTATACGCTTTGCACTTGGAAAAATATTAATTATATGTGCAGAACCGTTTCGATGGAATGTGGAGGAAGCTACAAACGTACCAAAGTGGAGAGGAGCTCTTTGGCCTTCCAATGACTGATTATCCGGAACTGGCGCAAATTAGAAAAGAATTAAATCTCTTACAGAAGTTATATAAACTGTACAACGATGTCATAGATCGAGTGAGTAGTTACTACGACATTCCGTGGAACGATGTCAATATCGAAGAAATCAACAATGAGTTGATGGAGTTTCAAAACCGATGTCGTAAGCTACCCAAGGGTTTGAAGGTAAGAAACAAGCATGCCCATCAATTGTGTGCCCTTTACTTATTATTAGGTACAAACGCCAACTATAGACTACTAATAGGCAATTTATACGTGAAGGAATGGCCGGCCTTTCATGCCTTAAAACGAACCATCGATGATTTTAATGACATGTGCCCTCTACTGGAACTGATGGCGAACAAAGCAATGAAACAAAGACATTGGCATCGAATAATGGAGGTTACAAATTACAATTTTGATTTAGAAAGCGAAGGATTTTGTTTGAAAAATATTCTCGAAGCGCCATTGTTGAAATATAAAGAAGATATTGAGGTAAATCAAGATTCTGTAGGAAATATCAAAGCCTATCTTACTCGTCTTAGACGGTCACATCGAATACGTTGGATGTTTCAAGGATATTTGCATATCTGCGATGAAAGAAAAAGATATTGAAGCAAAACTACGTCAGGTCACCAATGAATGGTCGGTTCACGAGCTCACCTTTATGATGTTTAACAATCGAGGAGAATTATTGTTACGAGGTGATACCACAGCGGAAACCATTGGCCATTTGGAGGACAGTTTGATGGTGTTGGGTTCTTTGCTATCCAATAGGTAGGTGATTTTTTCTAATTTTTGTATATAGTTCACACAGATGAAAGGGACTTGAATTTAATTTTTTTTTTCCAGATACAACGCACCATTTCGAAAGCAGATCCAACAATGGGTAAATGATTTGTCTAATACCAACGAAATCCTGGAACGTTGGTTACTTGTTCAAAACATGTGGGTGTACTTGGAGGCAGTATTCGTTGGTGGTGATATTGCGAAGCAGCTACCGAAAGAAGCTAAAAGGTGGGTATAGTAAATTGAGTTCATTAGGAAAAGATGTTTCATGTTGTTGGGGATTGAAAATGGCAAAGGCGATGAAGAAACTAAAAATACTGTGACCCCTTCCTAAAATTGTCTTTTTTGGCAGATTTTCAACCAAAAAAAACAAAAAAACTTACATTTTTTCAACTGGTATAATGTAGGTATAAGCTGCTATTGGAATGATTTCAATTTATTTTCTATCGAAAAACAAGATAAAATAGTCTACCTGCGAATATATTTATATAGTACCTAAGTCAGGTAAAAAAAAAACAAAATAAAACTACTGAGAGCTAATAACATTTTCTTGATCTTAAAAAAGCTTGTCAAGTGAAAAAAAAAAATCGAACATCAAACGAAAAACAAACTTTTGAAAGTTAGTAAAATTTATAAAAACAAAAACGTACATAATATGTATTATACTGGAAATTTTTTGAAAAATTTTATTAAGAATGCAAATGGAGCATTGACCTCAGGTTAAACCGCAGGCTAAACCGATTCGAGCTGCCTGAAATTTGAATTTTTTCAAACTGAAAATGTAAAAACTGAATTCTGAAGTCGAGTGCAAGAAGAATTCGAAAAAACTATTTATTCATATAAATGAGAAGCATTCGATTGAAGAACACAAAAAGTTCAAACTTTTTCACATTATGCAGTAGGCCAAAGTGACAATATAAATTTTAAAATTTGTAGGTTCAGTAAGATTGATAAATCGTGGCAGAAGATAATGCAGAGAGCCCATGAAACGCCTGGAGTGGTCGCATGTTGCGTTGGAGACGACATGCTGAAGCAATTATTACCACACTTACAGGAGCAACTAGAACTGTGTCAAAAGTCTTTGAGCGGGTATTTCATTCGTCCGTTTCTATACGACCTCGGCCGTAATTTCTCCTTCAAAATAAATTTATAATTTCTCCTTCTTCTTTTTTTCTTTTTTTTTTTTTTACCTTTTAGCTATCTGGAACGCAAAAGAACAATGTTCCCGAGATTCTTTTTCGTATCTGATCCGGCTCTTTTGGAAGTATTGGGACAAGCTTCGGATTCGCATACAATACAAAATCATCTTATGTCCATATTCGACAATACTAGAGCGGTTAAATTCCACGAGGTGGACTATAATAAAATCACTGCCGTTGTTTCTTCGGAAGGAGAAGTGATACAAGTATGTGCGTTGCATTGATTTCAATTAAAATTTCCAATTCACTTGAAATTTTATGGTGGTTGTGCAGCTGGAAAGACCAGTTCGAGCAGAAGGAAGCGTGGAAACTTGGCTAACATCGTTATTAAATACGTCACAACAATCGATTCATTCGATTATTCGGAATTCGTACACAATGATGAGCGATCCAAATTTTAGTATTCTTCCATTTTTGGAGAAAATGCCTGCACAAGTAAGTGCTTCTTCATTTCAATCGCATTCTACCTAAAGACAAAATCCAAAGGTATATTACCAACTTCTATAGTTTTTGAGAGAAACAAGGTTGAAAATGAAAACTTCAAATTATGTTTGTAAGTTCCAGCAACATTTCGTCTTTTCTTGGCCTAACTCTACACTCTCCAGTTACGCCTCACCAAACGTAGGTAAGTAATACTGGGGTACAATTTTAACTCAGTTTCAATTTTCAACTCTGTTTTTCTCAAAAATTACTCAAGTACCGAGTTTTCACAGAAAATTAAAGTAAGTATAAAATGGTAATGCGAGTATTTTTTCTTCCTAAATAAAATGGTGGATCTCCTTTTACGATATAGTGACGGGTAATAAAGATATGGTTATTCAAACAGTCGCGATTCCTTCTTTTTCCTCCTTAAATGTAGGTGAAAATTTATAAGTTACCTACCAAAATAAAAATAAATCACACAAATACTTGCACCGCTACAGCGAATTTCGTTGATTTGTATCAATTTTGGAGAAGTTGCATCAGATTTTTGATTTTTTTTTTCTTCTACTTTGGGAAGCTGTAACTCGGAAAGGAAACATTTTTCAGCATTTTGTTCGAAAAACGTTTTTGTTTTTTTAACCCCAAAAATTGATCTTGAAAATTCTTTTTGACACTCTGTAGGTATAGATGTCAAAAAAAATAAAATTCAAATATTTAACAAAAAATTGTTTTGAAACATATTCTAATATTGAATATCGAACAATTTAGGCTGAGTATGCCTGTTTATACTACCTAAGTATACATAAACTTTAATAAAAAAAAGGTTAATTATATATTTTTTAAAGTAAATTTTATGATGGTTTTTAGATTGGTATCCTTGGAATACAAATGTTATGGACACGTGATGCAGAAGCTGCTCTAATGCAAGCTCGATCTGATAAAAAGATCATGCAACTAACAAACAATCGATTCCTAGAACTTTTGAATTCACTAATCGATCAAACTACTAGAGGATTAACGAAATTAGAACGTATAAAGTTCGAAACGTTAATCACAATTCATGTTCACCAGCGAGATATATTCGACATGATGGTAATTTTGATTTTCGGATAATGACGTATTAGACTAATAAGACGAATAAACCATTTGTGAAGCGGTATAATGAAAAATTAAATCGTAGGCTGAAAAATGCTACACTCCATATAGTATCCGGCAGCAAACTTCATAAAAAAAATTACCTGCCTATTCTCAATTTTCCAGAAAATAATTAGTGAAATTAATCTTTGGAATGAATGTCTCCTTTGCTTCCATTAGTTCCTAAATTCACGAATGAATAAGGCAGAAATAGACAATTTTTTCATCAGTTTTTAAAATATATTTTAGTCAGCGTGTTTCAGAGGAAAAATGTAACACGCTTAAGCATCCTACGTGGTAAATCTTTGGAAATCTTTGAAAATATATGTAAATAAGTATTTTATTGACCACATATTTTGACACTTCATCAAAATTTAGGAAAAATTTGAGGCTATTTGGAATTATCTGAAAGGCTGTTTCTCTCGCAAGAGCAACTCCTGGTAGAGTAGTAGATCAGATGAAGACAGATGACCACAGTGATGTTTATATTTTTCATCCCACATGCACGCCAAAAATCCTCTCTTTTTTATTGAACAGATAAGTGTCACCGCTAGGCCTGAGATTGAGGCCTGGGCCAGGCCAGGCCAAAACCAATTTGAAAGTATCCTTGTTTTGTTCTAAAAATGAGTAAAATATTGTTCAACTTACCTAACCGCAAGTTTCACAATTTTTTTTTTTTTAGCGCTTGGAAAGTGTGAGGTGGTTAATTATTTTTAATGTGGTAAACATTTCTATTTTCACTATGTAGGTAAAAACTGAAAGGTAAAGGTAGTAGACACGAATCTTAGTACAAGTCCCGGTACAAATTTTGGTGTGAAAGAGAGAGAAAAAAATTTGTTAGCAAGCATATATATTTGATGCAGAGAGATATCCAACCCTATATACACTGTGATACAAAAATGTGACAAAGATCTTCAACTATTATCATCGTCATCATCATCAACAAAAAGTCAACTTCGTTGAATGTTATGTGCAGCCAAAGCTGCGCATATTTTGTAGTGAAAACAGACATCTCTACACCAATATACACACACACACACACACACTATCAAGCTACCTATGACACATGCAGAGTAAAGTAAACGAAGTTGAGAAATCATTCATGATGATGATAATGATGATGGTTGAGATGGTTGTCATGTCACATTTTTGATTACCTGCTGGAGATCTCTTTAGCTATATGTCTCTGAATTGATGGCATTCAACACACCCACATTAACAAAAAAAATTGTTGTATCTGTTGAAAACAACGAATTATACAGTGTTACGAATCAGCAAAAATAGAACATGTACCACATTAAATTATTCAATCAATCCAAGCAATAAAGTGACGCTTTTTTTTCTTCTGAAATTGTATTTGTACATTTTTTGTGAAAATAGATGTCATGAAAATAAATGCCACAAAATTATCTTGTCGCGAAAATGGCTGTGGTGATTTTTGATTCATGAAAATAAAATTGTTTCTGGATATGATGAAAAACAAATTTTTGCTTCTCAAAACTTTAAATTTTCATTTGTTGTAAGGAAAATGAACTTGCATCAGATAAAATAGCAACTATTTAAATCACATAGGCACATATTTTTATCTTACCCCAACAAAGGAACCATTAATTACTCTTATAAATTTCTAAAATTGGTAGCCTCATTTTTTTCTAAATTGTATAAAAATTAAACTTTTGATATTTATGATGGAAAAAACACATTTCCTTGAATATTGTGGGTGTGTATAGATATATACACAGCACCACACAAATACCAAGAAGGCTTGTACGTGTTCAATACGGAGTGTGTGTGGGCCAAGCCGAGTATTAAAGTTTAGCTACGTAGATGAAATACATAGCCTTGAGCGCAAAAAGGTAGTTCGTGGATATAATCCACTGGCCCACTAGGTGGTCGACGAGTGTGTAGTACACACTCGTTCGTCATCGACCACCCGTCGCCACAAATATATTATTTGTATTTTTTTTTTTTGAAACTTCCCTGCACGTAAGATAATTAACTTACTGTAAGATGGAAAGATGACCATCTTCAACATGGAGCATGTACCCTCATTCAAAATTTTATTTTAATTATGAATTTACAAAATAATAATCGAACTCATACCCCCTCACAGTTGAGGTTTTTATTCTTCTTGTGCACATATAATGAGTTGGGACTCCTTCAATAATTTCTGCACAAAACTGGAATCACCAAACATATAGATAACCTGTTCAAGTATTATCAAAACCACTGCACCTTTATCCCTTCATAATTACGTGTTTTTAATTAAGTCTATCCAAAGTTGAAACACTGCTACACTATCTTAAAATTCATAAAACTGCGCTGTCTTTATTTACAATAAATTTTAACCCTTAGCAATTTTTTAGTGTCGTTTAAATGTTCGCTCTATAAACGATTTCGAATGGTTAAAGCAAAGTCGATTTTATTTTAAAGAAGATCTAGATAAAACATGGATATCCATAACAGATGTTACGTTCTCGTATCAAAATGAATACTTAGGATGCACTGACAGATTGGTTATCACTCCTCTCACAGACAGGTAGGTCTAAGTGAGAAATTACCGGTCTAATATTTTAACCGAGCACGCTAATAATTCGCCATAAGCATTAAAAACTCCATATTTACCGTAATGTTTATCGATTCAGATGCTACATTACTTTGGCCCAAGCTCTGTCAATGAGTATGGGTGGTTCTCCTTGTGGTCCTGCTGGAACTGGTAAAACCGAAACTGTGAAAGACATGGGGAAAACGTTGGCCAAATATGTTGTGGTATTTAATTGCTCCGATCAAATGGATTACAGAGGTCTCGGACGTATTTATAAAGGTAAAATGGTAAATAAATAAAAGTATATTTTTTAAGTTGTATCGCAAAAATCTCTTCGACTTGAGAACAGTCTATTTGAATTATTTAATGGCTCGATCTGATAGGTAGATCAATGCATGAAGGTTTGACGAAAGGAAGTGTGACGTATATCAAATGAACCCATATAATATCTAATGGGAACCTGGAACGATATTGACAAATGTAATGTTCATAGAAAACTGTTGAAAATGTACTTCGAATCGATAATATTTTCATGCATTTGATTCCCATTTATGTCATTTCAAAGGCCACTGTTAGATTCCCTAAATTAAAAAGTTTATCTCAAATATTAATTTACCTATACTTATAGCAGTTGCAGTCAAATCCAAACACAGATAACGTTATGGATGTTGTTCAAAAAATAATTGATTTTAGGCTATGTTTGGAGAAAGTCAAAACCTCATTACAGTCATCTCAACTTACATACGGCTTTGTTTTTTTTAACTTGAAAAAAAAATTCAAAATATTTTATTCCTCAGCAATAGAACCTTTGGAATAGAATTCGATTGGCACAGTCACTCTTTAGTTCAAATCAGTGGAGTAGCTAGAGGTCTTTAAGGAGCCATTGGCCACACAAAAAGTTTTTGTCCTTACTGCCCCCTCTCCCCAAAAAATTGACTGGAAAAATTTAAACTATGAAGTTAATGATAAATTCCCAACATAAGCCCAAAAAAGTTTTAACTCACTGTATCCTGGCCCCCAAAACTTTCATGGCTCTCTTAATAGCCTATCATCAAAAAATTTAGCTACACCCCTGGCACAAACTCACGCATTGATAAAAAGTAAATTTCGTTACGAAGGCACATTTTAGTACAAACTCTCATATTGGTATAAATTCACACTTGGGTACAAAGTCTATACTTATCAGCAAATATGTTTTGTCACAGATGCATCATAATATGGTAATTTTATTCATATGTAAATAATAAAAAAATGGAACTTCTAACTATAATTTAATGCACCTACCAACAGAATAGAGACAATGAAAACTGTTCCTATTCGGACCGATGCAATGATCTTGTAGTAGATATTTTATCTGTTGAAGGAATAATTGAAATACTTAGCAAACTTCAGTTTGCCCTAACAACTCCAAGAACGATTCAAAATGAACAAACAAGTCCATAGGTCCATAGTGATATGCACTGTAATGCACTGAATTTTATTATGACCGGTTATTTTTTATTAGCATAACTTTAAAATAATTTCAACCAGAGCATGAATCATGAATGAATATGCAACATCGAAGCCCAAAATAAGTTTAATCCTAAAACTTGAGAAACATGAATGTCTATGGTATCAAATCTTTCGACTAAGATCAAAATTAAGGACTAGATTTAAGTGCTCAAGGCAAGTTAAACTCTAAAACTCAATTAATTTTTCCAACTTGGGATAAATTATTATGGAAAGTGAAATTCCTCGTTTTGAGGAATAAACTTTCGGGGTGTTCCAAAATATTTCAAGTTTAAGAATTTACGAAAATTTTAATGCAGGACTGGCTCAGTCGGGAACGTGGGGTTGTTTCGACGAATTCAATCGAATTGAACTACCAGTTTTATCAGTCGCTGCTCAACAAGTGGCGACCGTACTCAACGCGAGAAAGGAAAAAAAGAAGCAATTTGTTTTTACCGATGGTGATTCAGTGAGCATGAATCCAGAATTTGGAATATTCATAACAATGGTAAAATAATCGAAATTAAAAATTTGCAACCGATTGTACTGAAAATTGAAATTCGAGCTGCTTATAACGATCTTCAAAAAATGTTTCAAGAATCCCGGATATGCGGGCCGTAAAGAGTTACCAGAGAATTTAAAAATACAATTTAGAACCGTTGCGATGATGGTGCCAGATCGACAAATCATTATCAGGGTCAAATTAGCCAGCTGCGGTTTTTTAGAAAATATAACACTGGCACGAAAGTTTTATACTTTATACAAATTATGCGAAGAACAACTGACTAAGCAAGTACGTACGAGATGATTTACTTTCTGATTTTATACTCGAATATAAACCAAAATTTACCAACTATTTATAAGTGGGACATAATTGTATTTTACAGGTTCATTATGATTTCGGTCTGAGGAATATTCTGTCAGTTTTAAGATCCTTAGGAGCAGCGAAACGAGTCAATTCAAAAGATACCGAAAGCACTATTGTGATGCGTGTACTACGAGACATGAATTTGTCGAAATTAATCGGTAAAACAAAAATTATTCAAATGTGAATTTGTTTTTAAAAACGCCATATTATAAATTGAAAATGGAAAAAAAATTGGAGGAACGTAAAGAGGGTGGGTACATTAAGGGCCTTTATTCACCTATCGATAGATTTAGGTTGATTCATATATTTTTATTCATAAGTACACCTTATAATAAAATAAACAGGGATGGCACCATGGGGAGAAAGGAAAAAAATTTCTAATTTATCCTATAGAACTGACCAAAATAGCAGAACTTGCCAATGTTTTTTTGCTGAATTCCAGACTCTACTTAAAACCGTCGTCATTGTCTATATTGTATACAAGACCATCCTTCAAGACAACAGCATCTTTAAGGATCTTAGCATATTCTAAACTTAGTCTTTATTTTGCTCCCAAAACACCCATTATCTTTATGACCACTGTTATGAAAACAAACTTACACAATGTGAAAATAAAATAAACTTATACAATGAGGAGATAAAATCAAAATATTATGTATCATTACGAAATTATATTTTAATTGACAAAATGTATTTTCATTTGATCAATAAATAAGTCAATTTTTGAAGTTTTCTTCAATTGTGGATGGCACTGCGAACATCATAATTATAATTAATATTTCTGCTAAAACCACTTATTTAATTTACAAAATTCCTGTTCTGTTTTTACGAATAAAAGAAAGTAGAATCTAAAAGAAAAATCTAAACCAATTGTGGAATACCTCAAGTCAAGGAAAGTATACCAATAACAGAAGGTGTTCAACAAAACAATTTGCGTGTTTATGTCAAAATACCTAAAAGGTATAAGAGAGCCAAGACCTCGGCAAACACTGGCGATTTAGCCTAAGATTTTCTGGTTTTATATACCCGGCTCCCTGCATACACACATACACACCTATGTAATATTTACATAGGTTACAGTATAGATTATTCATCGTAATTTACGGTTGCTATGGTAATGATAAAATACGGAGAATGCATCTGTATCAGTTCGTGACATCGCGGAGATTGTTATCTCTCAATTTGTCATGGACTGAGATTTGTAACTTGTCTATCTGCAAAAATAGACAAGTATAAACAAACAAACATTAAGTTTTGGTTTAACGTGTAAGGCACAAATATTGGTCACCAAAAGTGACGACTGTTGTCGATAGGCCGAGCCTATATCCTCATACAAGTGTTGATCTAATCCCCACACCAATAATAAAATTCTATTAATGAAATATTAACGATTTCAATAATTATTCATCTTACTTAGCAGTATCTCAAAAAATTTTTAAAAATAATTCAATTTGAAAGCAAAAAGTTCGTCCATATAGATCTTTGACAAAATAATAAATTAAGTTTATGAGAAAGAGAGGACAAAAGTACTTATACATCTAAGGTGCATTCTAGTCCTTTGTAGGGTTTAATACCAAAATAATTTTGTTAGTGTAAGTACGTTGCCTAAAAAAATATTCGGATTCGTTCTTATTTCAAAACAACTTGAAAATTTTTGAAAAACTCATTTACCTCACAGAAAATAAGTAAACTAGTTCTATGCGAAAAATTGAACAAAAATGAAGGTTAATCCAGGAAAGATGTTTTGAAAATTGCCTATTCTTCCACCGCAAACGAGAAAATAAAAAGATGAAAATGGAGAAAATTCGTAAAATGTTTTGATTTTTTTTTTGTTTTTTTTAATGATTTGTGTTATGAAGATGCTGAAAAACGAACTGAAGAAGGTGGTATCAAAAAGAGCCTCAGTCCAAACAAAATTTTTTCCTATTTTTTCAGCAGCTTCAGAAAAAAAAAGTTCAATGCGGATGTAAGAAAACATTCAGCCAACTGACCTAAGAATTACTTTTGATAGAAATGCTATTAAGAAAATGTTTAATATGAGTTTATAGATCGCAATAATTCGGTTTCTTGTCTCTCTACGAGAATTCACAAAACTATGTACCACAGCTGTCCTTCAACACTCAAGTTAATTAATTGAATTTTCGCTTTTAGACGAAGACGAACCATTATTCATGTCACTGGTTACCGATTTATTTCCAAGTCAAATAATAGAAAAAACTTCCTACCCAGAATTAGAGGAAAGAATAGAACAAGAAGTTGAAAAAGCAGGATTAATTTATCATTCACCATGGGTACTGAAATTAATCCAAGTATGCTACCTGTTTCACTGATCTAAAGAAATTCTCTCGCAAGTGATGGGTAAAAATGATACAAGTTTTTCGGCCTTTTTTCCAGTTATTCGAGACTCAACGGGTAAGGCACGGTATTATGGTACTTGGGCCAACAGGTGCTGGTAAAACATCTTGCATTCAAACTCTAATGAAGGCGTTGTCCAATTACGAAGAACATTATAGGTTTGTATGGTTCGGCTGTTTCATCATCGTGTACAAATTTTAGGGCTGATTGGCTTCACTAATATACAAAACTGACCTTGTTACCACACAGGGAAATGCGTATGAATCCTAAAGCAATCACAGCATCGCAGATGTTTGGTCGATTAGACGTTGCCACCAACGACTGGACAGACGGAATATTCTCCACACTCTGGAGAAAAACGTTAAAATTAAGGAAAGGTAGAGTCGCGCGCATATCATAATATTATTTTTACAGTTGTTTAAAAAAATCATACCCAAAACATTCGAACGCATGATATTGCCTTCTTCTTTCTAGGCGAACATGTGTGGTTGGTACTGGACGGACCAGTGGACAGTATTTGGATTGAAAATTTGAATTCCGTTTTGGATGACAATAAAACCTTAACGTTAGCCAATGGTGACAGATTACCGATGGCTGCTACGGTTAAAGTGATTTTTGAGCCGGAAAATATTGATAATGCCTCGCCTGCGACTGTTTCAAGAAACGGAATGGTAATTTCAACAATATTTATTCGCTGGCGGTCAGTTGTGTAGAATAGCACCATGAATGTGTTTTTATGCGATTAATCTGCAGGTGTATATGAGCTCATCAGGATTAGACTGGAATCCGATTTTCAACGCCTGGCTAAAACATCGCCATCCTTCGGAGGTGTCTGTTCTGCAGCATTTATTCGAAGAATCATTTCCAGCCAGCTATGCTTGGTGTATCCTCAATTTAAAGTTCGTTATGAAAGTTTTACAATGCAACGTAATTCAACAGGTACGTGCGTATAAAAAGTGACAAAATGCACACGTCTCCTTTGTACTCTCAGCCACCAATAAATGTCCAAAATTTTGTTTACCTACGTGCAATTTCCAGATTCTTATTATACTCCAAGGATTGATAACGTGGCATATGAACGAAGCACAAAATAAAGACAGTCATCATATGGACGAATTGGAAGAAAATGAATCCAGAGCAGTGAAAGATTCGGAGAAATACACGTAACTATAAACTTATATCCTAATAGTTTTTTTAGTTTTTTTTTTTTTTTTTGTATTTTTGTAAAGGAATTTAGAAGCCTAACATCTTACTACGGTAATATATATTATAACGAAACCTTCTTTAAGGGACACCTCTCAATAGCGAACACCCCCTCACAAACAAAATGTGTTCGATCCCGGCAAAAACATAATTATGTGAAGTAAACCTTTAGATAAATCCCAATAGCGGACCCTCCCTTAACAACACTGGAGATTCATCTCTGAATAGCAGACAGGCACACCTATTATTGGCCTAATTGGCTTCTTCAAACTTGGGTGTGATTTCTATGCAGACAATAGGAATGTTTTATCATGACTTTTTGCAATTACTATTGAACATATATCTACTTGATTATTGTTTTCCTTAATAAAAAAACATAATATGTTAGTAGCAAAATGTAATGATAAATTGAGATATATAGTACAAATAAAATGTTCAACACAATAAAGAGTTTTAATAAGAATAAAATATACAGTACAAGATATATGAACAAACTGTATAGTATAACATGTATTATAGAACAAAAGATTCACAAGAATGGTAAAGGTACATTACAAACATGAGTTTATATAGGGACAGGGTTATAGGTGATTATGTGCTGAAGAGAAAGGAGAGAAATGGTGTGAGAACACAAAATGTGATAAATGTATAATTAACAATATTCATGTGAATATAGATTGAAGTAGTTGATGACAATGATATATTTTAGACAGGAAGTGCTTAGTATTCATAAATATGTACAAGTATAATGTATGACAATAATTGTAACAGGATGTATGAATGACAATAATTATGACAGGATGTATGAGTTCTATGAAAGTGATATTGATGATAATGTCATTTTGGTTAATTGTAAAAATGATGAGTATATACAAAAGATGGGTATGAGAATAGGTTGAATATACATGAAAGGTAGGTAAAATAATATGTGGGAAATAATATTTAAAATATAGTCTACAAATATACGTTACGATACGAATATTATCATAACACAAAAATTAAATTTTCTCAATGAGCAAAAAAATAGTTGGAACGCGTTCTGTCATTCAAAAATTGTCAGAATGCGAAAATTTGTGTTCCGACTGTTTTTAAATTCTTAAAATGTGTTCTGAGCTACAGGTTTATAACACAAAATAAACTTTGTGTTGTGGTATTTGCTAAATGTACAAAATGCGTTATGGAAGTTTCTTAATTCCACAATGCGTTCTGTGCATGACTTTTAGGGCCACAAGACAAATTTGCATTGTGGCAGTTAAAGTAAAGCTCTGTTCAAAATGAAAAAAATAACGCCAAAAATGTGGAGAGGCCTGCAATATTTTGCCATCAGCTGATAAAAATGTGATACTATTCCACAAGAAAATAGGGCATAATGACTTGAACGATGTAAGTGTTAGTGAAATAATTTTTCAATTTTATCTGAAAATCATAAAAATATGTGTCATTAAAACACCTATCCACGTTAAGTTTTATTTTTTGTATTGTGAACAGGGCTTTATGTACAGAACCCATTGTGGAATTGGGAAACTTCCACAATGCATTCTGTTCATTTAGGCTGATAGCACAACATGTAATTCATCTTGTAATATAGGCCCATAGCTTAACGTTCTGAGAATTTAAAAACAGCCAGAACGCAAATTTTCCCATTCTCTATTTTTAAATAACAAAACTCTTTCTGAGCATTTTTTTGTTCATTGAGAAAATTTGGTTTCTGCTCCTAATATATACACGCAATTTTTGTTTTTTGAAGGAAAACGTCTTTCACAGAAGATAACCCACCTCATGAAAAAATGTAACAGAAAAAATGTGAACACTGTTTCTATTTTTCTAAATTATAATTAAATAGCGTAGGCTACATACCTACTTATGGTAGTAACATTTAACATAATTAATTTGGTGCCTAAATTAATACAGTATGAAGCAAAGATTGAAGCAGCTCCTCATTCACTTCTGTTTTCAACTGCTATAACAAAGTAACAACTGCTTTAAGTTGAGAAGTCTACTCCCTCTTGTTGTTGGTTCCCCCCTTGGTAATTGTAGTAGATTATTTTTTATATTAATTAATAACTGTATATTCTTTTTTTTTTTTTTTACAAAATTGATACATACCTACTGTTGTTTCAGATATTAAGGGCCTTCTATTAAAAATTGAAAAGTTTGAAAGTTTAGGAAGTGAAAAGCAAAAGGGAAAAGCCAAATGTGAGCTGTTGGCTTGGGTATTTGAACACGAAACCCACAGTTTGGAAAAACAGATGATGCACTGTGTGGCTACAACACTGACAATATATAGCCGCATCCCAACACCAAATGAATTTTTAAAAAAGCAAAAAGCAGAAGTGGAAAGCGAAATGAATGTTAGAAAAACGAAAAATAAAAAGCAAAAGTTTTATTTTTGGAGGTCGGATGCAAAATTAAAAAGTTGAAGTGTTATTGAGATTTAAAATGTGCTACGAATGGGCGATCATGAAGATAAAAGCCGTATAGCCTATTAGTTGAAAAGGTGATAACAGGTACCATAATTTTATTTGGGCATAAGTAAATAATACTGAATATATTTTAACTTTTTTTCACACATTTAAAGACAAATGTGGTCTACATAAATCTGGAGAAAATTATTGCTGTCGTTGTGTTGCAAATACCTCAATTTCAGTTTTGAATTTGCATAGGATAAAATTCATTTTTCTTCATGATCACCCATTGGCTGTTTCAAAATATTTCCACTAGATGTCAGCCTCTTTGATTTTAAATCCCAATTTATTTATTTTCATGAGAAAAAGCGGAAACTGAAAAGTTTTAAGCGAAAAGATTTGAAAATTTGGGAAGTGAAAAGCAGAAAAGAAAGCCGAAAAGCAAAATTTTTATATTTCAAGGTCAAAAGCAAAATTAAAAATCAGAGCGTCATTGAATCGCCTCCCATCTCTGCTGTTATCATATTTTCCTACAACAAAGTAGTTTTCATATTCACCATACTATTTAGCAATGTTCTGATAGTAAAACGTTAAAATCTTTTCCAAATTTATTGTTTCATATCACAGGCTATCATCGGAGCACTTGCATCGGTTGTACATATTTTCATTGGGATGGGGAATTGGCGCATTTCTGGAAAATGATGATAGAAGACAATACGACGAATTTCTTCGAACGAAGTTTAAGTCTTACGATTTTCCAGAACCTTTCGACATCAATGTCAGCATTTTTGACTTCTACGTGACTATCGATGGTACTTACGCATCGTTTTGCAACTTAAATTGAAAAATGTACTCTAACACATTCACTATATTCAACCATTTCATCTGCCAAAGGTTGTTGGGAAGCGTGGAATTCCATGATAACTAACTACGTGTACCCCGAAACCAGTACACCAGATTACAGCCAAATTATGGTTCCCATTGTGGACAACATACGAATCGATTATCTAATTGCGTGCGTATGTAAACAAGAAATATCAGTTTTGCTGATTGGCGAACAAGGAGTGGGCAAAACGGTGATGATGAAATCGTACATGAAAAAAGCAAATCCAGAACACCATTTGAGTCGATCATTCAATTTTTCGTCTGCAACTACTCCATATCAGTTCCAGGTTGGCTTATACTCAGTTTATAAGTCGTTCAAACTACCCACATATTTCAAGTTCATTTCTAAGGGATCTGCTTGACGTAGTAATGGTTAAGTGCTCGTCTTTGTATTCGAAATGTTGTGAATTCTAGACCAGCTATTGCCCTCGTATTTCTGACCCAAAATGACGGTGTGTGCGGTTCGGTTTTATGGATGATGCAATAGGTATATGATTAAAAAATTCCTAATAATCTTCCTCCTCACCTTGACGTCAAATGTATTCTCCAAACGCTGGATAAAATGGCCGCGTAATAAAAACCTCATTTAAAAAAAAAAGAAAGTTGGTCAAGAATATGTAATTTGCCTAACCAGAGTTTCTGTGAGGACACTTTCTTGAGGACATTACATTTCCTCACGTTTTATTAATATAAGAGAGGCACTTTTTTTCTTTTTTTTTTTTTTCAATGATTAGCATAATAATAAATTTAGAATTTACCAATAATTTTTTTTCGTAGTCCCGGATTTTTGGTGACTGAGCGTTGACTAACATATTTTTACGAACGACAGTCATTGCAATATTGGGAAGTCGAGTACAAAGAATTTTACTCTGGTGGCAGAAATTATACGTTTTGAGAGGGTTATCATGCATGTTCGATTACTATTTCGAAGAAAAAAACAGGCATTTATGAAATGATTACGGATACTTTACTTCATGAAAAATAGCAAGTAAAAAGATGTAAACTATCTCCATGAATACCCATTCAGAAGTGATAGCACTTATTAAGCACTGGCGCTTCACCACCACTGAACATTCCAATTAATTATTAGACGAGACAGGTCAATTTTTCAATTGAGTCTCAATTCCTATAACAAATTTGTTTCGCTTTAAAGTTCGAAAATAAACGAAAGAACTATAGCACAGTAATATTTCGACAGAAAATCCAGTTTGGAAATTTACATTTACAGTTCAAGAACAATCCTGAATTCTAAGTGCGTGAAAAAATTGCATAAAACAATCGATAGTTATCGATACCTAACAAACAAATCGATTTAAGGAAATTTCATTGTTACTGTTTTAAGTAAATTAATTAGCTGTTAAAATAACCTCATGCGCCGTGAATATGGAAAAAATATTTCAAACAACACATGCGACTTGCTTTTCTACAGGAATTTTTTTTGTTTTACATTTTTCTGGGAAACTGTTGAATCAGTAGGCAAAAAACTCATATCAGACTTGATTCTACATAATAACTACATTTCGAAAAAAATTTAAGCTCTATCCCTTCTATAGTTTTTTCAAAATCCCAGAAAGATAACTTTTCCAGAAAATTTTTTTATATTCCAGTTTTATCAGGAAGTACGAAACTAAAAGGTATCAAACCTTTATTAGATTTGTATATGCATAAGAACAGTGAAAATTTTAGCCTGATTTCTTCTATAGTTCCTTCAAAATCCTGGAAAAAACACTTTCCTAAGATCTTTTTGTTCTCTAGTTTTCTCGGTAACGACAAAATCAATAGATACTGTACTCCTATCAGAATTGATTCTACAAATTATAAGAACTACTTTTCATAAAAATTTTAGCCCTGTCCCTTTTGCAGTTTTTTCAAAACCAGGAGCACGAAAAATTTTCTCCTATTTTTTCTTTTCCAGCTTTCTCAATAACTACTAAGTAAATAGGCACTAAACATGTACGTAGCATGCACATACCTGTATTATAACAATGTATCGTTAAAATTTCAGCCTGATCCCTTTCTTAGTTTCCTCAAAATCCTGGAAAAACCACAATTTCCAAGAATTTTGTGTTATCCAGATTTCTTAGAAACTATTGAATCAATAAACGACAAACTCCTATCAGACTTGGTCTTCTATAATGACTAAATTTCAGCCTTATCTTCTCAATAGTTTTCTCAAAACCGTGGATACAAACTTTAAACGATACATATATAATTATATATGTATGACCAATATTAAACATATTATACTTATTACATTATACAGGTATCTACATGAAAAAACTATTATAGGTGAAAATAGGAAGGTAGTACCAATCATTTTCTTTTTTCATGAAACGGATTATCTTCATCATCACCACCTCTAACGCTTCTGCGAGATCAATTTTAATGCTCGGTTTGTCAGCAAACTGGGTAATAAAAATATTTACAAACAGCCACGAGGAAGATATATCCATTAAAACCCTTTTGGCGTCGAAAGTTTCCTTTGATCATGAAATGAAAAATTTATCAACCCGTAGCCCAAGGTCGTTTCATGAGATCAAAACTAATATGTTGGCTATTGATTTCCCAAAAAATATTTCTGAAATAAGACAAAAACGGAATGTGACCTACCGTATTTTCTTCTATAGAAAACCATAGAAAGTTACGTTGAAAAACGTATGGGAAGCACTTTTGGACCTTCTGGAAATCGCAAAATGACGGTATTCATCGATGATATAAATTTGCCTTACATCAACGAGTGGGGCGACCAAGTGACTAATGAGATTGTGCGTCAGACAATGGACATGAAAGGATTTTACAGTCTTGAAAAACCTGGAGAATTCAATACGCTGGTGGATATATTGTTTGTAGCTGCAATGGGGCAACCAGGTGATCAAACTATATTTTACCTTTCGTATCGCCTCGAAGGAATTGAAAATTTTATGGATTACCTACATAAACAAAATTATATTTTGACTCAATTAGACGTTATATATTTGGTCAAGGTGATGTTTGTACAATAAAAATTTATATTTCTAGGCGGTGGACGAAACGATATACCAGCACGACTAAAACGCCAATTTTGCATCGTAAATTGTACATTACCCTCGAATGAATCAATCGATAAAATTTTTCGTATCATGGGAGAAGGTCACTACAACGTGAAAAGAGGTTTCATCGGTGAAGTTAGAAATTTGGTGAAAAAATTAGTGCCCCTAACCAGAAAATTATGGCAGAAAGTTCGTGTAAGTGCAACATGAATCTCTATGAATCATTCCTTTACCATTTCCGAACAAAATGTTGCATTATTGTTTTGATTTGATGCAAAGCTGGCCTGAAAGCTATTAGGCTACAGATGTTACAGTATAAATATCGTAAACTCGCATAGTAAATACCTAATCTAAATCTGAATCATTGACAAGTAAACATGAATCAATCAAAATTACATATAATTCACAAGTTCTTTTTAAAAATTAATAAAAAACAAAAAAAATTTTAGTATTATAGAAACGGACAATAAAGTTATTATTCCATTTAATACTCAAATTATAACAATACTGTATCTTCAATAGATGTAACTAGTACATACCTTAATTTGTTAACAATTCAAATTTAAAGAGTAGGAAACAATTCAAATTTTTTTTTTTTTGGAGTTTTCATTGTAGGGGATTGTGATTGTTTCAGAAAAACATTAACATAAATTGAATATTTACCTCCTAATTTGAATAACAGATTTTCGACAAACAATTTTCGGTAGGTACCTATCTAGATTAAAACGCATTCAGAATTTCTCAGTCTTTTCAATACGATTATAAACGGATGGATTAGATACCTAATTAATTTTTCAATGTTTATTGCATTTCAAAAGCAGTTTTTTGATAATACATTCAACATTTTGCCCAAAAGTTCAAAAATTTTCGTAACCTCGAGTGCAGACCTGCACATATGAAATTTATTATGAAAATGGATAAATGATATTAATACCTATAGGTACGTACCTATATTGAGGTTTTGAAACAGATAGGATTTATCTCTTTAAATAATTACAGTTGTTATTTGTTTTTACATTCCAATAGTCTGCCAGGCGATTAGGTGTTTGGTTTTGTACTCGGAAGGTTATGAATTGATTTCGAGATCAGCCATTGCCTCATTCCCGACCTAAAATGATTTTGTTCTGTTCTATTGATGCTCCATTATGTGATTAAAAAATTCATACTGGTAGCCCTCAGATACCAAATATATCCTTCAGACGCTAGGTGAAATGGCTATGTAGCCGAAGCTCACCATAGCTCGGTAATATTTGTTTGTGATGCAAGTATATACAGTAGGTGATTTTGATCCGAGTGAGATTTTTGCAGCGCGAACCAAAGGCAAGTGACCCAAATCACACAAGTATCAATATCATCTACTATATAAATTTTTCTATAAAAAAAGATTCCTTGGATTTTGTTTATAGGCTCAACAATAACCTTGTTGTTGCATGAAGTGCGGCGTGCTCCTAAGAAGAATGTTTTGTTTTTTTTGTTTCGTCTATTTTGAAACCCTTGTCTTCGGCTGGCTACGCACGCCTACGACTAAAGCCTAGTTCACATTTGGCTAGTTTTCAAGCCACTAGCCAGCTAAGTACTTAGAATACTATTCTGTTAACAGTTGAATTCACTACGTCTTTTCAACCACTTAAAATAAACTTAAACTTGGCAGTTCGCCATATGAGATTCTAATGAAATTCTTATAAGACTATCCGCCAAGTTAAAGTTGACATTAAATGACTAAAATGACGTAGTAAATTCAGCTGTTAGCAGAACAGTGCGTCAAGTGGCTGGCTAGTAGCTATAAAACTAGCCAAGCGTGAATCAGCCTTAACAATACGCGTTGCAAAATCAGGCTTGGCCCAAAAAAAAAGTTTCCCCTTAGGTACAACACAATATACTACTTTTTCTACCAGGATACGTTTCGTAAGTGATAATGGGGTGGGTGCGAGGTTGAGTGCCTAAAAATACGAAATTTCGCCTAAGGGGCTAAGCCTCTGAACAATTTTAACAAAATTTTAATTTTCAACCCTGTTTCTCTCAAAAACTATCGAGTTTTTCTAAAAAGGTAAAGAACACCTTCTCTGTGTATCTCCGGACTAGTTTTTCAATTCCTCGAAGAGTCACAAAGATATGGCTATTTAAAAGGTGGCAACCTTTATCTTCCCCGCCAAAAAAAAAAAAAAAAAAAAAAAAAAAACAATAATAAAAGAAATAATTTTATAAAACTTTTAAAACTTAGCGACAATCATTAATATAAATATTAGCACGCCCACGCCAAATTTCGTTGATTTTAGTCAATTTTTAAGGAAAATTCGTCTGATTTCTCTTACCCCCGTTTGGGAAGGTACAATTCAGGAAAGAAGTATTTCTCAGTATTATACGAGAGAGACTTTTTTGCATTTTAGATGGCACTAATTGATTCTGAAGGTTATACCGTTAACCTTCCTCACACGCCGTATAGTCTGATCCAATATAATATTATTATATCCGCCTATACAATATTTCTTATTTCACTGGCAGACAACGCTGCTACCAACACCAGCCAAGTTTCATTATATATTCAGTTTAAGAGATTTATCTCGTATTTGGCAAGGTATGGTTGGAACCCTAAGCACAGTGATTGACGGTGAGAAAGTGTTGATGCTGCTGTGGAAACACGAATGTACTCGTGTTTTTGCTGATCGGTAAAAATGCATGTTAATTAGATCGGAAAATGAAATCAATACCTAGATCGCTACGCTCGTATACAGTATAATTTAATTTCATCGCAGATTTATTGCATCATCGGACAAAGAGTGGTTTGACGAAGCATTTTCTAGCCTAGTTCAAGAAGAACTAGGATCTTCGCATTATGAAATGTCCAGAAACGATCCTGTCTTCGTTGATTTTATGCGGTAAAATTATGCGAATGAAAGTTTCAAAAATTTTATAAGTAGTACAAAATAATATGAGTGTGAGGAGGTCTGTATAGTCGTCGGTAGGTAATTCAAATATGGTTTAATGTTTAAGAGATGCTCCAGAGCCTACAGGTGAAGAGGGTGAAGAAGCAGATATGGAATTACCAAAAGTGTACGAACCTGTTTATCGTACTGAAGAACTGCGCGAACGATTAGAAATGTTTCTGTCTCAGTATAATGAAATGGTGCGAGGAGCTGGCATGGATTTGGTATTTTTTCCGGATGCTATGCTACATTTAATTAAAGTGAGTGAAATGGCAGCGTTTCGATGAGCCTAGTTGAAATACCACTAAACTTTGGTAACATTTACGCAAGTAGCCTCCTCGTGATTTTTTGTTTCGATTAGATTTCCAGAGTTATACGACATCCTCGAGGAAATGTTATGTTGATTGGAGTGGGGGGTTCTGGGAAACAGTCGTTAACCAAATTGGCATCTTTTATTGCCGGCTACAAAACATTTCAGATATCCTTAACAAGGTTGGTACCTACCGAACTGACTCTTTGGAAACATTAAAATACTATCATTTTGACGCGATAATATTTTGGTCATCTTCTTGCAGGTCATACAATATAACGAACTTTTTAGAAGATTTGAAATTATTATATAGAACCTGCGGTGTTCAAGGAAAAGGAACAACTTTTATATTCACCGACCAAGATATAAAAGAAGAAGGATTTCTCGAATATTTAAATAATATACTTTCATCAGGTAGACTTTAACGATTAGACCTACACTACCGCGTTATAACTTACAATATTTTAGCTTAGAAGCGATTTTCATTGAAAATAGAAAAGAAAATTTTTACCATTTTTCTTTTCAATAAACCTATGTTTGTGTTGTCTTCATTTTGGACGAAGTAGCCTACTCACCAACTTATGTAGCCTACCTAAAGAATCTCTAAGACGAGAAGACGCATATGCCGGCATCTAATGTTATTTCAATGGGAGGTGGTAAACCAAATATCTTTTTTTTTTTGCAACACCCACCCTAAAAACAGACGTTTTCGTGCGTATTAACTATACGTGAAAAAGGAGATTTTACCCCAATATCGAAAAGTGGAGTAAAGTCGGATAATATGGAGAGGGTGGGTAATATAGAATGGTGTCCTAACTCAAAAAGTAAAGGGCGCACTCTGCAGGTGATAAGCTAAATAAGTAATATTAATCAGAATGTGATAAAAATAACTTATTTCCATTTCCCTATTTTTGATCAGTGAAACTATTTGGTTTTTTTTCATGTTGAAAATATTTTTATCATAATTTTCAACTTACACGAACAAGTGATTCAAATCAGTCGATTTCAATCTTCTTTTTTTTCCTTAGACAGCTGAGTAAAGACTCTTTTTAAATATTGTATTTAAATTTAAATATATTTCATTCGTTTCCACTAAAATTCGTAAATTGTAAAAAAGTTTGATATTGGATAATACGGGAAGGTCCTTTCCATATTACCTTCTAATTTCTTATACCGTTTCAGTTCGATGATGAAGCCATAGATGATGCTGAATGTATCCAGCATTTGTAGATAATTCAGATGTTTATTTTAATTTTTAATGTTCCGACCATTTAAAAAAATAAAATGTGGGTTACAATCTCAATTTAAAAAAAAAAAAAATTTTAACTTTCCATATTTCCCTCCTAATTTTGAAAAGTGTAAATTTAAAATCTAAAAAAAAAAGCTATAAAATTCTTAGAGAGAAGGTCGCGTTACAAGAGATTTATGATACCAATTCCAGGGCTTTCAAAAAATGTATTTACAAAATATCAAGTTTCTATATTTCATAGGTCTCAATTTATAAGGGTAAAAAAAAAAAAATCTATATTACCCGACCTTACTCTAAAATTCCGCACATGCGCAGCTTGGTACGTACTTGCTAATACTAGCTCTGTTTGATAAGATTACAATAACTTGCACCAACCTATACAGGCAGGAATATTTCACAAATATTCAAGTAAAATTTGGCACAAAGTCATATAACATTCCTACATTTGTCAAATCACCCTCCTGGTGTAGGTTGGTATAAGTTAGTGTAGTCCTATCAGACAGAGCTATTATTAAATCACTGTCTTGGTTTCTTGGCTGCGCATGCGCACCATGTCTAATCCAACATTATGTTGTACATCCAAATTCATGTTGCCACTTCAATCGAACACAACATTTCAACTTTGAGACAAACCCCTCTTATTTCATTTCATGATTACTCACCCTCTATTTGAACTAAAGAACTGCGGTTGGTGTTGCTGGAAAGAGGATAAAATTTGCAGAATATCCGTATAATATTTTAATTATCTTCAGCTGTTTGAAAATAAACAAATGAAAAAAACGCTAATTAATAAAAAATTGGCAAGTTTTTGGAATCTAGAAACCTTTCTTCATTCACACAATGATTCCACAACCACTATTCAAACTCGAGAGCTGGAGTTGGCCTTTTTGGAAAGAAGAAAAATTTTTTTCGAATTTACCTTTCATGTAATTTTTTAATCATTATCAGCTGCATGAAAATAAACAAACGAAAAAAAGGCAAATTAATACGTTGTGATGCTAATTATCTTTGCTTTTTTTTTCTTTTTTTTTTTCGAATAACGAACCCTATGGTAACGATTTTTTAGGTGTCATATCGAACCTATTTACCCGCGATGAACAAGCAGAAATCATTTCAGAATTGACACCTATTATGAAACGAGAAAATCCAAAACGAACACTAACTCAAGAAAATGTAATGGAGTATTTTATGCAACGAACCCTACAAAATTTACACGTTGTATTTTGTTTCTCTCCCGTGCGTATTATTACCCACGTTATTTTACAAAAATACTACCTAGGTCGTGTAAATTTCACTGACCGAATGTAGGTACAATTATTGACGGGATATTTCAGGTTGGAGAACGATTCAGAAATCGTGTAATGCAATTTCCAGCTCTTGTATCTGGATGCACAGTGGACTGGTTCCAACCATGGCCTAAAGATGCTCTAGTTGAAGTCGCCAGCCACTTCTTATTTGATTTCGAGATAGAGTGTACTCAAGAGGTGAAAAAAGAGTTGGTCGATGCTTTGGGATTAATTCAGGATATTGTTTCGAACACTTCCGTCGAATACTTCCAAAGGTGCGAACGATGATATTAATTTAGCGAATAAGTTTTAGAAATAATGAAGGATCGGTTTGTTTGATAAAAATCGGTTGTAAAAAATAATATATTGTCAGATTTCGTCGAGCCACTCACGTTACTCCGAAATCATACCTAAACTTCATTAATGGATACAAAAATATTTACAAAAAGAAACAACAAGAACTAGCAGAGGGTGCCCGACGTATGGAAGTAGGTTTAGCTAAACTGGAGGAGGCATCTGTATCGGTGGAACTGCTAAAACAAGATCTAGCTGTTATGGAACAAGAATTAGCTGAAGCATCTCAAAAAGCTGAAATGGTATTGTTCTTATTTGATTTGTTTTTTCGATTTTTTGTTACACACGGTGTTTTCTGAGAAATCGCCCGAATTTTAGCTCCAAATGAGAATAATACGTACACATAAAAACAAATAAGTATGCCTCCTGTTCTCACGACATTGAGAAATTTACTTTAAAATTGTTATTTCACTATACGGCATCTTTTAATGCGTACATGGCGGGATGGTATCCTCTGTGTGACTGATTTTTATGTGAAAACATCGAAAAGGAGAAAAAAAAAGTTGAAATTTTCAGCTGGAACAGCATAACATATCACGTCCTACAAATATTTTAGAGTTCAATCGAATGAAATCAACGGCAATTTGGTAGGACCAATAGTTTTAGAATTATTGCGAATTTTGTACCAAGTTTTAACTGGTAAAATTCACGCGTTTTCTGGTATTATTTAGCTTCTAGCACTGAGTACAAAAAGTCGTATTTTTCAGGATCACTTTTTAGGGTTGGGAAACATCGCATACAAGAAGTAATGAGAACCATTTTTATTGGAAATATAATGTTAAACAATTTTTGACTGAACTATTCTCCCGCTATAGTCAATATTTCCTGAGAAAATTTCATAAAACTAATTTGCGGGCACATTTTCCATAATTCTCACTGTAGCAAAAGGGGTAGGGATTGAAAATTTTAGTATTTTATTTAGGATGCTCATCCCTAATGATTAGTGAGAAAAAACAAACTATGGCAGTTTTCCAGAATAAGATTTCTATCTTCCCCGCATTACAGGATGGTGTATTTTCAACGTAGAATTATAATGTTTGTTTGTCACATAAAAATTAGGAGAATGGTATGCAACCCGCAATGGGGAAAACGCCCTATACTCTGTGTTAAGAATCACCTACTGATATGGCGGTTGGTTGGGGAGAGAGGAAAAGGTATAGATGCACATTGTTATACGATGATAAGCATCATTTTGTAGAGTAAACAAACATTGTGTATCCAGCAAATAAGTGTGGATATGGTTTAGGATATCATACACTTTTAGAATGAACAGAGTATAATACGCAGATCTATAAAACCCACAAGAAAAAGAAAAAAAGGTCCTCTTAACTTTGATCTTTTCATAATTTTTACAAGCAATTTAAAAAATTAGGTCAACTTAAGCTGGGGTATTATGAATGGGGTTACATCAGTTCCTTGTAAACGCAAAAAACACAGACTTTTTTCTTTACCAGTTCCGCGTCAAAGAGGCATTTTGTGGACATCAGTTTAACGCCATTTGACACATTTTTTCTCACGTTAGTTCTATGCAAGAAATACCGATAAGCAAATGTTGACCAGGTCTGACAAGAGGCTGGAAACTATTGGTCTAGTAATTTCCGAAGAAAAACTGAAAAACAAATAAATTCCTCAATAATTGGTTTTTAACAATAAAACATCATTAGATCGATAATTGTCGATAAAGATATCGAGAACTATTGATAGTTTTTTGCAATACTTTCAAGTATTTTTAATTCAGGTTTTTGTTTTTGAATTATGGATGAAAGTTCGCAAATTGGGTTTTCTGGGGAAGTATTGCTACACTAGAATTTTTTGTTTTTATCTACCAGCTAAAAAACTTGGAAAGAGGCACCAATCTGCTTGCGTGAAACTGGTACCTGAAAACGGCGTGGAACTGATAATCACTCTGCGCGAAACTGGTAACACTCTTCAGACCATTTGGTGTGGAACTAGTGCAGGAATTAGCTGATAGAGCGGAAAAGGTGTATCACCTTATGGATGTTTCAGCACAACTGTAGAAGCTATTTACACTTTTGTTATACAAGATAGAGTAAAAAAGAAAAGGACTTTTTTTGTTCCTCGTAATGAGTAGATACCACGGGTGTGCATAACAAACAACAATTTTAAAGTAAATTTCTTAATGTCATGCTTTTATTATACCTAGCCTATTAATCGTTGAGAAAAACACTCGGTCATGTTTATTTAACATTTTATATTAGATTTTATGTATACTATCAAACCTCAAAATTTGGGTGGCTTCTCAGGAAACGTTTTTTGGTATAAATTAAACAGAATATTCTATTCGAATAGTTACAATAAACATGGAAGTAAATTATGTAATACTCTCGAGAAAAAATATATATTTTTTTTTAAATTACTTCAAGAAATATTGCATTAATTTAAGAAATAAAATCGAAGGATAGATCAGCTCGTAGATCTGTAATTTAATAAAAGAAAAAATTTTTCCTAAACCGGTCTAAAGCCCACTTGTTTATTTACATCTTTTGGGTAAATTTATTTTATTCTAATTGGAAGTTCCGAATTCTGTTTAGAACATTTATACCCATTGTTTCTGAAAATTATAATACTTAGGACCTGTAAAATTGAAGTTTTCAGTTTTTTTTTAAATGTTCGGTTTCGTTAAGTTGTTTCCCTCTCTGTAATGTCATTATTTATATCAAACGGGTATTCGTGTGTTTTCGAGTTTTCGTGCCTATTAGATAACCTCAAACAATGTGGCAGTGTAAAGAACGCATTGGCTACCCTATTAAGAGTGACACGAAACAAAAAAATTACTCTAATATTTTGATCGGAAAATTGTACGATTGGATAAAAATGCTATTCATTCTTAATTTTTTTCGCACAAAAAACATCGCTATTCACCTATAGGTACTGAGCGAAGTAACCGAACGAGCACGGCAAGCCGAAATAGTTAAAAATCAAGTCATGAAAGTGAAAGAAAAAGCAGAAATTTTAGTCGCCAGTATTGCTAAAGAGAAATCTGTAGCGGAGGAAAAATTAGAAGCAGCTAAACCTGCCCTAATGGAAGCTGAATCAGCTTTAAACACGATAAAACCAGCACATATAGGTATAAAAGGTTATAAAATTTATTCTGTAACTGTAAATAACGCGGTATTACTATCCAGATGATTTTGTTTGTAGCCACTGTTCGAAAACTAGGCCGACCTCCGCATCTAATTATGCGGATCATGGATTGCGTTCTCATATTGTTTCTACGAAAATTACACCCAGTCATTGGAGACACAGCAGCACCATGTCCAAAACCATCGTGGGCGGAGTCTTTGAAAGTAACTTCATACGAATCACAAAATTTTATTCAAAAGGTGTAGGCCAGTAAGAATAAGGAAAGCCTAAAAATTGGAGAAAATTCATCCTTGCTAAAAGATAAATCCGTGAATTACCTATACGTCATATTTCATGAGCTGCCTACTACCTACCTACTTGAGTAAAAAAGTTAGGTATTTCAGATAAAAGAATTTTATTCCTCAAGAAACTTACTTACAGTTGTTTTGTGAATGAGAAAAAAAATCTAAAATCTTTCACCGTGGTAACTTCGAAAAAAGTTACGAAACTTTTATCATATTTTCTTCGGAAGGTTTTCACTTTTTTTCCCCACAGCGATGGCAATATATACCCAGTGCACCACAATTGAAGAACACACTCCGATAAGAAAGACAAAAAATTTTTCTATCGAGTAGAATTTTTTTTCAATCATTTTAAATTCAAATCTATGATGAGAATTTTTCTTTGGAGTTAATTTTTAAATTAAACTAGACAAAACTAATTGAAACTGTTTCTGTAGCTGTAATAAGTTATGATATACGTAAATGAGAAAATGATTTTTCATTGCCCTTCTATCCTGAAGAGTGTGGGATAAACCTCAACCACCTGCAGTTAATTATGACTCGTTGTAACGTTGGAAATTTTTAACCTGAGGTACGTAGCAAAAAGATGACGTCATATGCAACGAAAAGTGAAAACAAAGTTTTCAACAAAATGTGAAAAAAACGAAGTTTACAACAAAAATTGATAAAAATGTCAGAAACCCCACAAAAAATTCCATATAGACATCTATTCCACATATTAAAAATCAAACGCGCCAAATCCAAGAAGTTTTTGAAATAGGCTACTAGGTATACCCACAAATAGAAAAATTAAGTAATCCATTTTTAAGTCCCCATCACATAGGATAGTAAGCCTAGCAAAAAGTGAAAACAAAGTCTATGAAAAAATCATAATTACGAAATACGTTCAAGTAGGGAAAACGTTTGTTTAACAAAATGCAAATTAAATACAAAAATCATTTCTAATTTACTCTCGACTGTGCAAGAAATGCAAATCGTGTGAATTTTTAACCATTGTCTAAGTGTTTCCCTCAAACAACATATAGGCTGAACAATGTACGATTACAATCATTTTCAGGCAGGCAACCAGTGATGCCTCTTTTGGAGCGATAAAAGTTTCGATATACCAAGTGACCCAAAAGTCGTGCAACCTAAACATTCAAATGTAAAAATCTTAAAAAAAGAGATAGAGGGCTGAAATTTTGCACTCGTGTAGGAGTGAGTTACTCGATTATTTATGCAAAATTTCAGCTAAGTATCTATAGTAGTCTAATTTTGAGTAATTTTTCATTTTTAATTTCAATTTTTGGATTTGTGGAAAACAAACTTTAAAAAATTTTAAGTGGCTAAAGTTTTCCAAAAATTCTGAAACTCGCCACAATAATGGAGGATGATTACCAGATTAAGCAGGTAAAGTTTCACTTTCTTATATCAATTTTTTTTTTCTTAAAGAATTTTCCTATTTATCTGTACGCATAAAAAACAAATCAAAAAATTTTAAACTGCAAAAATTTTCAAAAAATTTTGAAACATGGGACGATACGGAAATGGTTACTCAATTATGTGATTATGCAACTTTTTGTACGCACTGAATAAAAAGTTGCATAACTGCTCATTGCAGGTGTTATCAAGAAAAAACATTGACGTATGAAAAGTTGCATACCCAAACAAATTTAAGGAAACTGTTATGACAAAATTCTGCCGTAAAGTACTGCACCAAAGTGCGGATCAATGGAGAGGATGAAATAAAATTTTTGAAATTTAAAAATTTTTTTTATTTGATTTGAAAGCATGGTATAGACCATAAAAAAATTTCTTAAAAAAACAAGGAGGAAGGTACTGAAGTGTAAATTTACCCGTTTAATCAGGTAATGATTCTCTATTATTGTACCAAGTTTCAGAATTTTTTGAGAAATTTTACCATTAAAAATTTTTTTAAATTTATTTTTCAAACATGGAAAAATTATAAATAAAAATCAAAAATTCCTCAAAGTTAGATGATTACAGATACAGAGCTGAAACTTTGCATGAATAATTGAGTAACCAACTTCTGCAACTGTGCCAAGATTCAGCCTTGTATCTCTTTTTTCAAAATTTTTACATTTGAAGGTTTGAGTTGCGTGACTTTTGGGTCACCCGGTAGATACTTGATTATTTTCTATTTCTGTTTACTTATCAATTTCTGTTTTCTAAAGAGTCGACTTCGAGCCTTGAAATGAACTATAGCCGAAAAATGAGCTGAAATTCACTGAAAATCCCTCTTACATGAACAAGAACCATCTCATTTTCCCCAACATTCTAGGCAAACTAGTCTTGGGGCAATTCCACCATTCCTACACGACTACAGCTTGAAGAAAAATTTTTTGCCTGATTTGAAAATTCTATCATTCGGATATAAACGTAACAGATGATGGCGAGCACAACATTTCTTCTCCAATTACAAAACTATCCGAAAGACGTTATCAATAACGAAATGGTCGAATTATTGCACCCATATTTTGAAATGGAAGATTATAATATGGACACTGCAAAACGTGTCTGTGGTGATGTAGCTGGTTTGCTGTCGTGGACAAAAGCAATGTCATTCTTCCACAGTGTTAATAGAGAAGTTTTACCGTTGAAGGTAAAGTAGACTACCTATGGTTTTAATGTTAATAATGGCTTGATTTTTTTTATTTTCCAAACATCGATCTATCAGACTTTTAACTTCATGGAAATTCTAAAGTTAACATTTGCATATGTAAATATGCTTTTAAAGGCTAATTTAGCTTTACAAGAAGCTCGATTAAAACTAGCAATGGACGACTTATCGAAAACCGAAAAAGAACTTTCTGACAAAGAATATGCGTTAAATCAAGTGAAGGCGCAGTACGATGCAGCGGTTGCTGAAAAACAAAGACTGACCGATGCAGCAAATGTTTGCCTTCGCAAAATGACCGCCGCTACAGCTCTAATAAATGGTTTAGGTGGAGAAAAAATTCGTTGGACCAGACAAAGTAAAGAATTCAAAAAACAACATGGAAGGTTCGTATCATTTTCAACCTCCAGCTGTCGATCGGCAGTTGAAAAAGATCTGAATTTTCAGACAGAAAGAATGGGGGATGGTATATACTTTTTTTACACTAACAGACCTTAAATGTTTCTCATATATTTATGAAAAGAAATTTTTAAAATATTTTTTCTTTACTCTCCTTTGTTACACCCGTACTCTTATAGCCGTGAATCATACAGATATAGATACCTACTTACATATTTATGAATAATATAGATGAGTTCACTTAATAGGCTACAACATTTTATGTAAGATTATAGTTGTGTTTGATCTATGACAAAAAAAGGGCAACTTTTGAAGTTCTACCTGAAGAAACGTTCTTTTAAAAGTTAGTTCTCAGTTCAACCACAAGGCTTTTTAGTTTAATGAGGTCAAGGAAACAGAGTAATCGTAGAGATGGATGAAAAAACTGTTTGGTCTCATCCAAGTCGAAGAAGTGCAACGTATTTTAAGAAAATCAGTTTAATAAATTAATTATGATTGAAAGTTTATCTTACAAGATGAGATTAACAAAGGTAAACAAACGAGTAGGTATGAGATCAAACGATAGATAGTTGAATATTCGTCAAGTGGAATGACAGTGTAGCCACAAGATAAAATAAATAAAGTGTATGTTATAGTTTGAAATTTGTGAAGGAAAATGATCGGTATATCCCAACTACAAACGCATAGCTAAGGAGATGTCCAATGCTCTTTAAACGCACTGGTTTAAAAATACGTGAGAAATAGAGAAGAAGCAACTTCAATTATACGTTTTATGCATCCAAAGCTATGGATATTTCGTTGTAAAAACAGACATCTTTATACCAAACACACACACAACACACAATCAAGCTACAACACATGCACAGTGTAGTGGCAGAAACACTACAGTTGTAGGCACTTAATATTAATGTGTAGTTTAACGTCCAAGGGACATGAAAATATACGTCGTCACCCACCTATCTCGCTCACTAGATCCGTAATGACTACGGCGACCTCCTCAGCCCAGTCACTCGCCTACCTACATTTCTTCAGTAGGCGAGTTCCCTTTACGCCCGCCAGGCACGCAGGAGATTGTGGATGTTCCCACCCACAATACTGGGGGCGGTATCCATTGTGAATCCTCGGGGATTCACTCGTCCCTACAAGATCTGTAAAAAGAGAGATTAGTTGGCATACACACACAAGTACACAAATGATATTTATTTACAAGAATATATATACATGTATTGTACTTAATACTACCATATATAAACTGGGCCACAAATCTAAAGTAAGTATAATAAAACGAAGTTTATTTCCTTTGAAGTTGAGATCCACATGTGGGTCTCATCTTCTGACTTGTGGTCCAACAAAATTGCCGGACAATTCATTAGAAGGGCAGTCAGGTGTCAGCGCTATAAAGGAGTCACTCTGTAAGGAAGAAAAGTAAGAATTAGCAATTTTTTTAAGTGAATTTGTGACACTGACAAGGTTATCACAATTTCAGTGTGTGTGGATCGCAATCTGCTATCACCTCTACCTGCTGATCTGAATAGTTAGCTGGACGGTAGAGTAAGTATTTGGTAAGGTTGACTTGTCATGACTTCAAAGATAGCACAACTCCAGTGGTGCCACCAGCCACGGCATTGTAGTTAGTGTGTGCATGTATGCCTGCTTTTACAGATCTTAATCGGATAGATTCTAATCCAACAATGGATTAGAGTCCTCACTGTCAGTACTTATCTCCAGTGGAACTAAGAACTTAATAGGCCTACTCACTATTTTATGTGAGGGTAGCCTAATATCTGCGTGACGTACCAGGCCATTGCGAGATGTCATCAGGTTGACTACAGTGGCTAACTTGTAGACTCCTGGTTTTGTCATTATGTCCAACAAGTGGACAATGTCTCCAACTTTCAGTTTGAAGCTAACTGTTCGGTAAGCGTTGCTTACCCCTTTGGGGATTCTATCTCACAAGTACGTGAGATAGAGTCCCTTCCACACAGCCCAGAGCTTATTAAGGTTGTCCTTGTCAGTGTTCCAGAGGCAAGTACACTGCTCTTGTGGATAGACAGGTAAAGATTAGAATCCATGTTTTATATGGAGGTGATGTTGGAGTTGCCAAAGCCTTTTTCTTTTTTGGTAGATATTCATTGAAGACTGAATATGGACCAAATACATCAACACCTGTATAGGTGAAAGGATGTGTGAATGGTACCAATCTGAAATCAGGGATATCAGAATGGGTTGGCTGCATAAAAGGCTGCTTATTGAGCTTTTTACACACTAAGCAAGAGGATTTTAATACTTTAGGAAGTATCCTCATTGCTTTTGGTACGAAGTATGTCCTACGGAAGGCCGCCAGTGTAAACTTAATGCCTGTATGACTATTGAGTGTATGAACATTCAACAGTATTAACTTGGTGAAGTGAGATTTTGGATGTAATAACACCGGAGACAGAATGTTTTCGGTAAACGGTGTTACAGGCAAATAATTTCTCAGCCTCAGGAGTCCTGATTTGTCAAGGGTGATATGAAACTTCTCGTATGCCACATATTCCAGTGGATTATGAGACAGAAGTGTATTACGTAGGCCAGAAAAATATTTTTTCTGGTCTGCATAGATGAAGCAAAGTAATGCAAACTGATAATTGTTGGGCAGTATTGCCCAAGGAGAAATCGACCTACAACGAGTGAGTCGCTTTCTCGAGAATCTTCGGAGAGCTTTTAAGCAATTGTAAAAGATTCTCTTAAGACTGATGAGAGTGTTAAATTTGTCTATATCGATGCTGAATGTTGTATTCAACGGTTCATGTATAAAGCTCTTGTAAGGTGAATTTGCCAGTGGGTCTATTCGACTTTTGTGGGATAGATCCAGCGGTTGTTGTGAGCTCGCTTGTTCATGAGGTTGTGGTAGATCAGTCATATTGATTTTGGTCTACAGCCTGTTGGTCAACTTGTGTGGCAAACAGTTTGACTTCACAAACGTGGTTTACGGAGTTCATAACCAACTTTGGTATAACTACCTTATGAGATTTCAACTGTCTGTTTAATTTGGCAGTCTTGTGATTGTCAAATATAGGGTCAGTTAAAGTTGCTATAATTTCGGACAGTTTGTCAGAAAATTTGAGAGACTTCCTTAAGGTTGAGAATACAGGTATGGTGTTCTCATCCTCTGATAGGTCTGGTAAAGACTGAATTACATGTAAGTCAGTCTATGGCCATGAGTCTGGGTGATCAGATAACCAGGCTGGTCCTGACCACCATGTGGTACTGAATAAATCGTTCACCATTGCCCCTCGTGATCCGACATCCGCTGGTTTTTCAGTTGTCGGAACATAGCAAAATTGCAAGTTAGGAATGCTTTTTATTTCAGTAACCCTATTCAAGACAAATTGCGTTAACACTCTGCGCTCTAACAACCATGTTAGGACGCATTTACTATCTGACCATAAGTAGGTCGGACAGTTTTCTAACTTTAGGGGTTTCCTAATGTTTTTTATTCCTCTAGCTCCAATCAATGCAGCTAACAACTCCAACTTGGGGATTATTACCATTTTCATTGGTGCTATTCTTGATTTCCCTATGACGAATCTGGTTATTGTTTTGTTAGTTTCTGTGTTATGGAAGCGTAAGTATGCTACCATAGCAAAGGCTACCTGGGATGCATCCACAAACATGTGGAGTTGCGCCCCATTCTGGTTATATGTACCCGGGTATATCTGGCGAGGAAGGCAATAAGTTGTGCACTGGGACAAATCCTGTATTAGCTCTGTCGCTATCTTCTGCAGTGACAGAGGTAAGGATTCATCCCACTTGTAGTTTTCATTCCAAAGCCTTTTAATAAAAACTCATGAAGGAATGAAAGCTGGAGCGAACCAACTGTGGGGGTCAAAAAATTGTGAGATTGCTCTAAGAAACAGTCTCTTTGACCAGACGGGTTCTTGGTCTTTAAATTTGGTCGGACTCAGATAAAGTATATCTTTGTCCATGTCCCAAGAAAGTCCAAGAACCTTAACGATCGGTTTTGTTAATGCGTCGTTGGGGCAAAGTCATCGCATAATGGGGTGCAATTTGTGCCCCATTGTGACAACTCCATTGATATGTCCCCGATCAACTTGTTAGCCTGATCGTGTAAATCCTTAGCTTCGTTATATGTAGGCAACGATGTTACTAAGTTGTCCACATATATATTGTTGGCGTGTTTTTTGTAAAATTCAGGATTCGCCTGTTGAAAGTGATGTGACAGAATGGCCGCCAACAAAAATGGCGCTGTCACAATTCCAAAAGGAACACGGAATCGGAAGATTACTAAGTTTTCCCTAGTTAACGGTTTCTGTGGATTCAGGACCCACAGAAACCATGTTACATCCCGATCAAGGGGGTGTAACCCTATTTGATGGAAAGCTTTTTTAATGTCGGATATTATGGCGTATTTATCCTTACGGAAAGACAAAAATATCTGGAGCAAATCTGGCAGGAGATTTGCCCCTTTGAACATGCAGTCATTGATTGAATGCTTTGATTGTTTTGTCTTTGCTGACCCGTCAAATACTACCCTGAGTGGTGTGCTTTTTGTTAGGTCCAAGATCCCTTTATGTGGCAGATAATGTACAATATCTGGCTTGGATTTTGGATCTACTTTCTCTATAATTTCCAACTCTATGAGTAAGTTGAAATATTTGCCGTAACGTTGGTAGAACTCAGGTAACTTTTGTAACTTGGGGAGCTGATGCTCAAGTCTTTTGAGTGACAGGTTAAAATTATCCGCCAATGGTGGTGGATAGTTTTTATACAACCATCTGATTTGGTAACGATTGTTTACCAATTCGACATTCTTATAAAAGAGTTGAAGAGCGTCAGCTTCCACTTGAGCTTCTACCAAATTGTGAGATTCGATACCGATGGCATCCAACCTCCATAAGTTCTCAACCTCTTGTGGGATGATTAAGAAGATAGGTGTGAAGATGTCATCCACTTGTTTTTGATTTTGGATGATACCTCCCAACATATATCCAAACTCTGTCTTTATCAAAGTTAGAGTCGGAGAGATATGTTGTACATTTGTCACGAACGACCACATGTAATCATTGCCTAACAATAAGTCAACCGTATGCTCATCGTCTATCTTGGAGAACTCAATTCCAGAGTATTCCGGGAAACTTTTGTGAAATTCTGACAAATCGGATTGTTTCAGATTTTGCGTGATACTATTAATAGTTTCGCAGTAATCGGAACCTTTAACCCTCTCGGTGTCAGAATTTCAAAGTCTACTAGACATGATTTAAAGACATTGGACATCTGATTTTGTACACCATTAAATCTTATAATTTCTGTTTCATACCCTTTTAATTTTAAGGATATGAAAGCATAAGACTTAGTAATGAAGGTGTCTACACTGCCACAGTCAAAAAACCCTCGTAATTTGACTGCCCTCTGCAAGTGTGGTGATTGAACATACGCCTGAAAAACAAGAAAAGTTGAACTTTTCTTGGTGCCAATAAATGATGAAAAGTACTCACTACTCATCGGTAAGCACTCCTTCTGGGCTGCACTGAGTTGAACCATTCCAATGGCCCGCGCAATTTTAGTTTCGCAGTCGCCCTGTGGAACACGTGATTTTATAGTATCAAAATCAACAGTTGGTTTTGAAACTTTAGTAAAATCAACTCGGTGCTTACTGTGTGCTTCCTTCCACTGCCTCAGTGTTGTGAACCAGTTGTCCCCGTACTCTCGTTGAATGGGGTATGGGGCGTTTGGACACAGGCAGCTATTATGGGTGGTGGCATGGCAGTTAAACCACCGGCAACAGAGGGCAATTTTCTGCTGACACTCCTGCGTCACATGGTAAGTTGCACAGCGAGTGCACAACTTACGGGCGTTGAATTCCCTCTGCCGTTGTTCCAACGTGTTGTAATGTGGATCGTGGCAGAGGAAAGAGGGGTGTTGGTTGGTGCAGAAAAGGCATGCCTTCTACGCCAAGTGAGCCAGGTTCAAGATGCTCTTTGGAGTGTCTTGAGCCGCTTGGTTCAACGTTTCTTATTCTCGGCATTCTGAAACAGAAGAGGGTTTGGGAGACTTAGATGAGTTTCCCAAATCACTATGGTTCTGCCTATTTGATTTCTTGGGATTGGATTTATCCGTTCCCTTTTGTTGATCGTTACCTTTCTGGAAGGTTGTGGCCAAAAATTCTGAATTGCCTTTAGGCTTTTTCTTTTTGAATGAACCTGTTTCTATTAGGGTCTTTGTTGGAGGGACGTTGCTTATCGAACATCTCTTCAATCTTTATAAATTCCCTAATGGCCGAGAACAAATATGAAACGTGTTGTTCATTACTTTTTAGATAATTCCTATAAGACCTAGGTGGAAATTTTTTCACTGTAACGTTGAACAGTTGTTCCTCGTCTACAACAGGTGATACCAGCCAATAACAATCTACAAGGACTGCCAATCCATCCTTAGTGTCTTGAATGGACTGTAGTGTGTTGTTAGTATCAGAGAAATCAGTTATCTTATACCAGATTTCTGCTCTGACCTTACTTGGATCCCCGTACCTATCATGCAAGAATTGGAGACGTTGTTTATAACCTACATCGTCAGGTGCAAAGTGCGAAAATTTTTCGACAATGTCTTTTGGCATTGCTTGTTGCAATAACTTTATTTTCTGAGGAATCGCAATATCTGTTCGCAAATGCACATACATTTTAAAGCCTCTAATAAAACCTGGGTAGTTCAGAATTGTGTCGTCCCATTTGTCAATGAAGTATTTGGGAGGTTTCAGATTCAGAGCTGGTTTTTCTGTGCACATTTCGGGGTCCAATTCCCAACAACAGGGAATTGGGTCCACTTCTCTTGCATGATTTGGTATGTTAGCCATGTTAGTAGTAACAGGTTGGGGAACCAATTCGGTTACTGAGTCGAATGGTTTTTCTAGATTCGAATGTCTGACAGTGGCGTTCAATTCTAAATCATTTGAGTCAGTTTGAACAGAGCTTTCAGAGGTGGGGTAGGGGGAACCAACGCACATAAGTTTCTGTGTTGGTTCCACTGACCCACTCTGATCGGTATTCAATCGACTTCGCTTATGGGAATTGTTTGAATTGGTACGTAAAGATTGACCATTACCTTGTTGAATGGCAGGGCAAACAAATTTGTCACGGAATTGGTCTTTGCCCATCCCGTAGATCATCTCGGAACAATTCTGGCGGATTCTGTCGATGACTGATTCCTCGTGTTCCAGCTTGAGTTGATCTCGTGCAGCTTGTTGTGTGAGACCACGCAGCTCCTCCATCCACTTGCGTTCCTGTTCCTCCAGCTGCTGTCAGAGGCGGAGCTCCTCTCGGTGTTCCGCTTCCTGCTGAGGTGAACATCCTTGGCCACGTCCTGCTCCACATCCTGCGCCTCTCTGCGCTTCAGTTTCCTTCTCTCTCCCTTGCAAAGAGGAAGATGGAGTGGGGAGCAGTTGAGGGTCAGGTGTTACCATTGGCACAGGGGCCAATGGGAACATCGCCTCAATTTCTCCTTGACTGGAGTGGAGGCGCAGTATGGTGGAGCGTGTGAGAACAATCTTGTGTTTTGCTACTCCAGGTGGTGGCCAATTCAGCGTTTCTATGACCGTAGCGATCACCGGCAGCTCCTTTCTCCCTTGAACTAGGGTAAGGCCGGGTGTGCTGATTAGGTTACTAAGCTCAATGACATAGTAACCCGCGGACTCGATGGCATCATAATATAGCTCGATGTTCGTCTCATATTCGTTGTCAGCTCCCATGGACAACGAACTGTATTGCAATCCTGCAACAGAGGATCGCTCGGACAGGTCCTGTGGTGAGAGATTCATCGGTTGTGAATCTCATGCCCTTTCTTCCATCTGACGTTCTACATTTTGATGTAGAAGGCCACCACCGTGTTGAGTGATTTCCCTAGCCAATGGCACATTGGCTATGACTGGTGGTATTGGTTGGCCGATGGGGAAGTAATGTTGATGGGATGGTCCGGGGATTGGCTGGCCATTGGGTCCGAACACTGCTGCCAGTGGGGAAATGGTTGGCGGTGGAGGAGGGGAAGCAGGTGAATCAGCTTCCTGGATTGGATCCATTTCAAATTCTATGAAAACAAAGAGGCTGATAATAGATGGAATATTTTCAAAGTCTAAAACAGATTTTGAAAAATTGGGCGTGACCCGTGGGTGCAATGAAGGGTATTCATCGCGGGTCACGCACACCTTTTTCAAATGCAAATTCTGCATTTGAAAAGACAAATAAAAATATGAAAAATTTTCAAAGTCCAACATGGATTTTGAAAAATTGAGCGTGACCCATGGGCGCAATGAAGGGTATTCATCGCGGGTCACGCACATCTTTTTCAAATCCAAAAATTGCATTTGAAAATATAAATAAAAATACAAAAATTTTCAAAGTCCAAAACAGATTTTGAAAAATTGGGCGTGACCCATGGGTGCAATGAAAGGTATTCATCGCAGGTCATGCACATCTTTTTCAAATCCAAAAATTGCATTTGAAAAACTAAATAAAAATTATCGTTACACATTAAAATTAATTCACTCGAAATGGCGTCGGAGATTTGTAGTTTGCCTGCTGTAAAGTTGCATGATGCTAGACTCCAAAGACATCGATGTTTTTGGTGTCTCTTTACGATTTTTTCTAATGAATTTTGTTCGTAGTCTGGATGTGTAATTGGGGGAGTGTATTAGGTATCTTGTTTTCAACGAAGTTTTTCGAAAATGGGTTCCAACTATTAGAATAATTGGATCCCATAAATAGTCAGAACACTTTTAATTGTTTTGATCTACTGAAAATAATGCATTCTGCCGTTGACGTTTTGAACTTCTACGAGATCAAATCATACAAAAACGGTATCCTAACAAAGTTGACGAAGCACGAGGTGTGAAAGTTACAAGTAATTTTCATACCCATAATGTCGCGAAAATTAATGGATGTTGTTAGGTTTTGACTTACCGTTTATTGCTGACAAACTTTTGTTTCAAGAAGAGCGAGGACCAGTAAAACCCTTTTTGTGTTACTGGTACTTCTGCCGATGATTGTTGGCGAAAAACTCCGAAACTCTTCTTCGACTTCAATTTCTCGAAGTGCAAGTTGAAGCGCCAATGTGGACGAGAATCTTCTGGAGGTTCTTGCCCAAAAATTCGCAATTGTTTTGTTAATTTATTCATTAAGTTTAACAATGCCGAAACAATTGCACGAAAAATAACGAAACGCACTAGTAAAAACGCATGTAAGCAGCCAAATACACTTAAAACACACAAGAGCAACTTGTAGTCGAATCTGCAAAACATGGCGATGTTACTCGAATGATGGTTCAAAATGATAATGAGTATCATTTTTGCAGATTGGATTGGTTGTCTTGTCAATCACATGATCAATTCAGATGTTCTTTCACTCCTTGACTGGAATGAAAGGACTATTGTCTGAGTGTGCGTGTGTATGTGCAATATTTTTTCCAAAATTCAAAGGAAAAAACATCGCCGTGTGGGTGTGTGTTGGCCAGCAATACACATACAACTTATCTTCGCGATAAGATTGTCTTACATCCAAATATGTGTAAGACAAAAAAAGGTTACGCGAGTCGTTGCCTATTTGGATTTTTTGCTCGTCTTTCCAGACTCGCGTGTTGACAAAATACGTAATAGTTTTTGGTCGACATTTATGAAGTTTATTGAGGCAAAGCGTATTGGTATCGCTTTGTCTCGATGGGGTGCCAATCTCTGTTTTAGGGATCGACAGCCTTAATTGCATACAGCCTTACATCAACCATTTTTTTAATGTTCTTTTTTCGAACAATATGTAATAATGGTTGTTGACGTAGGGTAGATGATATGCAAGGTGGCCTATCCAGATGTGGTGACCTTCGTTATGTATCGAATTCTTCACAAAGATTTCGATGCATTTTTTGCCGGGGGCGGCTAAAAATTTTTCGTGAGAATAATTTTTAGCCTTGATTGAATAAAGGGAACGCGACATGTTGCAGGGAACTTGCCATATTCTTTTATATTTTTATTTATTCAAGGATTATTTTAGTTTTCGATATAATAATTACGTCGAAATCTTTCGATGAATAAGCAATAATATTTTTAAAAAAATATAATAAAAAATATATATTTTTTTTTTTTTGGAGAGTGAGAGTTGAATGGAATTGAATCCATTTGATTCATATACTCTTTTGTTTATTATATGTGAGGCTTATCATAGATTCACATATACGTATGTTGCCAGGGGGTATTTTCCCTAGGCTTTGTCGGCCAAGATTTTATTCTCTACAGGTTTTTTCTTTCTTCATTCGAGAAAGAAAAATACATAGGCCTGAGTTTATTGACGTGTATTTGAGGCCGGGTATAGTCTCAAATTCAACTTTTGTTGTATTCAAATTTAGCCGGAAATTCGAATCCATTTGTTTGCTACGAGAATACGATGCATGATTATGTTTCGCATTCCTATGTAACTTGCACAAGATCCTATATACAAATGAAGATCGTGTACTTGTGGATAGTCAAATGTTAATTTTTAGCTTTTGACTATCAACAGAGAAATTTTGTCTAGAAAGGGATTTTTCTGGATGATGTAGGTATGTGTTTGAGGCTAATTAAAGTTTCGAACGCAAGGAGAAATTATTTTTGCACATAATTAGTGATTACACTCATGCGCTCGAAGCCACCGTCAGTTTCGAGTACATAATTATATGCTTAGTTGTGCTCGAAGCCACCATCAGTTTCGAGTGCAAATTAATTAGGCATTTGAGGCTAAGATTAACTTCAAACGCTAAGTGCCGTTAAATCAATTTCCATTACAGATATTGACTTAAGTTGCCAGTGGAAGCGTTTTGTAGCAGTGAGAACTGATTCTATTTAGATTCAGTTTTCATTTTACATCGAAACGAAATCAAAAATACACATATTTCCGACTTCAGACTTTCTTTATGTGAAGCAGATGCTTGAAAAAGTATCTGTTTCTCCGAGAAAACCCCGATGCTCTCGCTACCATGTAGTGGCAGAGACACTACAGTTGTAGGCACTTAATATTAATGTGTAGTTTAACGTCCAAGGGACATGAAAATATACGTCGTCACACACCTATTTCGCTCACTAGATCCGTAACAACTACAGCAACCTCCTCAGCCCAGTCACTCGCCTACCTACATTTCTTCAGTAGGCGAGTTCCCTTTACGCCCGCCAGGCACGCAGGAGATCGTGGATGTTCCCACCCACGATACACAGTACCTAACAAATATCGGATTTCGAAACGTTTTATCAACGTTTTATCTTTGACGCGTTTTTGATCTGGCATTGGACATCTCTTTAGCTGTATGTCTTCTGATCACAACATATTTCTGTGTAAATTGTGTGTAGTTGAAGAACTCAAAAAATTGATAACTTAAATGAAACAATAAAATAACTTTTTTGAAAATGAAAAAATAATAGGCACAAATGCAGAACATCTAATCTTTAGGCGAAAATTTTTCATCAGAACTTATACACCGAGTTAAGTATGAAAATTTAGCAATTACTGAGTGAAAAACGAATAGCTCCTTGGAGGAACAAACTCGGATTTTTAAATTTTTATTGTACAGCAAGGAATAAGAGAAAAACGCGCAAATATATTATGCATTTATGTGATATTCCAATTTTCAAATTTTTCTCTAAGCTGAATCCCAAATTTCAAGCAAACATATAAGACGTCGTATTGTTTCGAAAAATTTATACTCAAAATTTTTCAATTTAGGCTGCAACGAACGGATAGGTGCCTAAAGATCAAGGAATCACATTAATTCATGCAAAAATTCCTGTTTCATTCCTCTCAATGAGAGCAATATGAAACGAAATTTATAAATAACAACTTTTTTTGTAGGTTGGTTGGAGACGTCTTATTAGCCACTGGATTCTTATCGTATTGTGGTCCGTATAACCAAGAATTTCGATCAAGATTAGTTAAATCGTGGATGAGAGTTTTGAAAACACACGAAATACCATTTACTGAAAATCTCAATATTACTAATATGCTCGTCGAATCAGCGACGGTAGGTGTACTAATATTTATTTTCGGAATGTTCCTGAAAATAACTCCTCTTTAGTTGTTTTTGTTTGTGCAAACGTATGATTTTTTTTTTTTTTTTTTTTTCGTTTTTAGGTTTCCGAATGGACGCTGCAGGGATTGCCAAACGATGAACTTTCAGTACAAAATGCATTAATCATAACCAAGTCCAGCTCCTATTCGTTACTCATTGATCCACAAGGACAGGGTAAAATGTGGATCAAAAACAAAGAAATGAACAACGAGTTACAAGTTGGTCAATCGTAAATTATACAAAAATTTAATTTATAGTTATATACCTATGACTGGTTTATTTCACTTGCTTGACAGATAACCTCGCTCAATCATAAATATTTTCGAAACCATCTGGAAGATAGTTTATCTTTAGGTCGACCTTTATTAATTGAAGATGTAGGTGAAGAATTAGATCCGGTAATCGACAACGTTCTTGAAAAGAATTTCATCAAGTCTGGATCAATTGAAAAAGTAAAAGCTACGGCTCTTTAGGCCTCTCGAATGGCGCGCGTGATGGGAATGTTGACAAATTATGCTTGAAAATATATTTGATTGTAGGTCGTAGTAGGAGATAAGGAAACCGATGTAATGCCTGGTTTCATGTTGTATATAACAACCAAATTACCTAATCCTGCTTACAGTCCGGAAATAAGCGCTAAAACTTCAATAATTGATTTCACGGTAACAATGCAAGGCTTAGAGGATCAATTGCTGGGTAATTTAATTCTTATAAGCTTAACTGTATATATATATGTATGTATGTGCGTGTGTGTGTGGTTGTGTGTGTGTGTAAATAAGTATTTATCTTTGTGATACACTTGCTTGGAATGATTGTAATGAAAAATTCTTAGGACGAGTCATTTCCACGGAAAAATCCGACTTGGAATCGGAAAGAATGGCGTTATTCGAATCAGTAATCAAAAATCAACGAACAATGAAAGAATTAGAAAGCAATTTATTGCATCGTTTGACGTCGTCGCAAGTAAATCTTAATCATTTTCACGTCTTAAATTAATACGTTCTTTGGCAGGTAATGGCGGTCGGAAAATGCAGCAATCAAAATTATATCTTTACGATGAAACTAGGTCAGCATATTGAGATCATAAAAGTTTTCTGCTTTAATCTAAATGTTGATTCTCATCATCTCAAATTCACTAATTTTATAATCCAACTTAGGTTTATCTGTGTAAAAATTCCAAATAAGTAAATGACATTGCACATGTTTTCTGATGACAATGGCCAACTTCTTAACACAAACAACTACATAAATTCTATTGAAATAAATTCATAATTTAATAAGTTTCTACCTATAATATCAACTACTTTCTCTACGTATGCGTTAGCCTATGTATATATATATATATATATATATATATACACTTATACAGTACAGGCTACCAAAAACGAGGCAGACTAAATCATTTTGGAAGTTCTATCCAATTGTAACTCCCAGTTTAACATTTACTTTCATTTAAACGTTGATTCTTTCCTAAAAATAAAAATTATATGAGAATCTACATTTGTGATGCTTTTTTAAAAAACATTTTTTTTGTTTTGGCTTCATTAGAATAGCTTTATAAGCTGTTACCAATTACAGAGATGAAAAAATATCTCTCTTTATGTAAGTACCTATTAATATAGGATTAAATTTAATTAATTTAAATAACTTTTATATAATACATGATCAGAAAGGCAACGTTCAGTTATTCAGTGCTTTTAACGTATTTATAGGGATCTTTGGTCGACGATGAAGCTTTAATCGAAGTTCTACAAGAAACGAAAACGACTGCTGAAGAAGTTAACGCCAAGTTGCAAGTATCCGAACAGACAGAGAAGAAAATTATGATTGCCAGAGAAGAATACAGAGCGGTAGCAGCTCGTGGGTCAATTTTGTATTTCCTCATTGTGGAGATGGGAAACGTGAATGTCATGTACCAAAATTCTCTGAAACAATTTTTAAATATTTTTGACGATTCTATTACAAAGTAAGTGAAATGTAGAGAAATTTTCAATGAAACAGTATAGGTAATATACTTGTGGTCATCCATGATCCAATTCAATGTACTGTACGGGTGTACCTAAAATGCAGATCAATAAAAAGTTCGAATACCGAAGAGCGCATTGAAAACATTCTTAAATATCTCACCTTTGAAGTCTGGCGATTTACTCAGCGAAGTCTGTACGAAAAACATAAATTACTCTTCACTCTGATGTTGGCAATGAAGATCGACTGTCATAAGGGTAAAATAACCCACGAAGAATTTATGACTTTCATAAAAGGTCAGTTTACAAAATCCTGAATGTGGGAAGGAGTGAGATCGTCGAATTATTTATTTTTATATTTTCTTATACAATTTTAAATCGAATTCTTAATAGGTGGTGCCTCGTTGGATTTAAATGCAGTCACTCCAAAACCTTTTCGTTGGATTTTGGACATCACTTGGCTAAATTTAGTGGAAATTAGTAAACTTTCGATATTTTCCGCAATATTACAGAAGGTAAGTGGCATGTTAAAGTCATTAGTCCATTGATATTGTAGGTAATTATTACATACGAACTCATTTTTTGACATTCAAAGTACCTATTAAAATAATATGTTGCATATAAGGCAGTAGATACCTATAGGTATGTTATTCAAAGTCAAGATTACGAAAGAATTTAAAAATTACCACCTCTTGAAATTCGATTGTTCGATTTAATTTCTACTCCCTTCTCAAATCATGAACTTTTTTCCAAAACTTTTTTTGATCCAATTTAGGACCGAAGTACGAAATATTTACTGAGACAACAGTCATAAATCTGTATGAAAAGGTTGTTGATTGATGCTTTAGCTGTTGCAGCAAGTAATTATAGACCTTGTTCTTATTTTTGATGAACATTTTTGAATCAATAAAATTTCGGAGGCGTCAATAAAAAATTGCGGTTAAAAATATGAATATTTGTAGGTAAGAAGCTTAAAATTTAATAAAAAAGAGTTAAACCTATAGGTCAGAACATTGTACAAATTCATATTGAATCTGTGGTTTGGTATTTTCAAATTATGTCGAACGATAAATCTTAACATGAAATAATACGTAGTTCGATTATTATTTAAATCAAACATAGGTAACAAAAGTAATAGGTGTTGAATTTTTGTAAGTCGAAAACGAGCACGAACTTCGATTCATTCTCGTGAACCAAAATTTCAGTATTCAAATATAACTCAAATGCTTTGGTAGTGATTCAAATATTTATTATAGTCACTAGCTTATGAGATTAAATTCAGCTTAAAAATTTATTTAATTTCATCTAAAACATTTAACTTTGTGATTGACTGAATCTGTAACGTTCAATAGAATTTCGAATTTACTTTCAATTCATCATATATTTAACTCATGAATAGGCTACCAGTACCTGGTACCACTTGCCTATATGCCTAAGCTTAATTGAGTTCCTGAAAAACTTAGTTCGAATGTACTTATGGGCTTTCACTGAAATTACCTCACTATTCATTTAAAAAAAAAAAAAAAAAAATACCCTAAATAAATCAATAAAAATATCGGAAATCCTACCTACTATATTAAAAATCAAATAGGTACGCCAAATCCAAAGGTTTTTGAAATACTAACCTACTTTGTTGTATTTTATTACTAATTTCAAAAAACAAAAAACCAAAAACTGGTGCGTTACAGATTAAGCAAAATGAAAAAGAATGGAGAAATTGGTACGAAAAAGAAAGACCAGAGGAAGAAGAGATTCCATGTGGCTATGGAAAGACATTGGATGTGTTTCGGAAACTATTGCTCATTCGTTCGTGGAGTCCTGATAGAACATTATCTCAGGCAAAAAAATATATTGTTGGTAAGATAAATAATTAAATACAGCTAAATGTATGGCTAATAACTTTTTATGTGTTACACAGGATGTTTCTTGAGCAGCCTCTCCGAACTCTAACATTAGATAGTTCATTTCAAAACAAGTAAACATGTTCAATAAATAGGTATCCTACTCTCAAAATCTTACCGATTAAAGGAGTATGTAGGTACCTACCTACTAAAAGCCTGATTATTGAATTTATTTTAAAACGATAATTTGCACGTGTAGGTACACTTACAGTACTGCCCCGAGGGAAAAAAAAGAAAGATTCTTTTCACTTTTTGTCAATTTTGGACAACAAAGGTGGTAGTTTATTAGGTGTTCTCAAAGTTTACAAACTAAAAATTTAAAATAGGACTAAGGATACAATTTTTCACATTAATTTAAAATTTAAATTAATTTTAAAAAAGGCGTGAGTTCCGCTGGGGCATACTCAAGAAGGATTGATGTATAAACATAATAATAATGTCGAAGTATGCATGCACAATGCATTGTGCACACACACAACTATATAATTACACGTCATGTAACACACACAAACAAGAGTTACAATTGTAGGAGTTACAGTTAACCGAATCTGACAATTGTAATTCTCATTTAGCCCCTACCATAGACTGAGTGCTCAGATGTTTACCCATTAAAACCATGTAACTGTGGAGGTAATATTTTTTATTCCTGATAATGAGTGCAGGGGTTTACCCACATAGACAAATAAATATTTTAAATTAAATTTGTTATTGCAGTGCTTTTAATATATCAAGCTCTTAAACCAGAGGGAACAAGCAACATCTATTATAATAATGAAAGTATTCATTTTTAAGATGAGGAGCAGATTTTTCTTCATTTTATACTTGAAAAAATCATTTATAAAATTAAAATATTCCTTCCCACTCGTTAGATGTGAGCTAAAAAAATCAATGAAGTAAAAACATAATAAAATACAAGAATTTTCATTTAAAATTATGAAAATTTAAATTTCTGCGGTGAGGAGCAGATTTCTCTTCATTTTATTTTTGGGTGTTTAATTTGGAATATTAAAATATTCTTCTCCTTCTCATTTGATGACTCATTTGGTACTGATTATAAATAATACTCTTTTTAAGATACGTAAACTTTCAACCTACAATCAACTGGAGTTGACCAAAAACTCTATTTTTTTTCATATTAACTTCATCAGTTCTTTTCATAAAAATCTGAGAAAAAGAACTTAATTATAATTCTGTCATACTGCTACCATCTAAACTCACACTTCATGATTTCCCATTTGCACTGGTATTTATCCAATACAAACTTGAACACTGATCAGCTTCGCCCCCCAAAAAAGGTGAAATTTATCACACGCTTATTTTTCATTATAAATTGATATTTAAAAAGGTGGGGTGATTTCGATAGTTTTATTATTGAAAGTAAGAATTAATTTTATCAAAACTTTTCATCAAAAGTAAGTAAGCGAAAAGTCGTGGAAGGGCAAGATAAACCTAAAAAATTATTTAAAAAAATGTTTTTTACTCCATGTTGGTCAGTCTGTCGAAACAATTTATCTCCTATGTTTCACACATACTTCATGTACTAGGTACTGTTTTTATATTTTGCTGCTATATGCGCATATCAGCGATGTTCCGGCAGCAAAGTATAAAGAAAAGAAATACATTTAGTGAATTTAAAAAGTGGAAGATGAATTTTGTCAGTGGCAGAGGTAACCAACATTAAGTAAGAAACATTTTTTGGCATTGAAAATGCTTCTCTAGTCAGTTTGTAAAGAAGTGTCTGGCACACAATTTTTACCAATGTTTTATGCAAGAATTGTAAGAGAAGGGGCGGATAATGACAGTAAAAAAAGTGGAAAGAGAAAATGGTAGGTAATGAAAAATAAATTGGTGGTGGTAATGTTGTTTCATTGTTACCGAATAAATACCAAAATAAAAGTAAATGAGAAATAAGCAACTTTTTTTTTTAATTTTAATTAATTTTCAATACTCTTCTCTTGCTCTTACTCAGTGTGAAACCTGTGAATTTTTTTTAATACCTGAAAAAAAAATTATTAACTTTACCCCAAAAACTTCATATTGTTTCAGAAAATTCCTCCCAGTTTCAAAACTATCGCCAACAAAATAAAATTGAAGTATTTTCTTCGTGAGAAATTAATAACTGTTAATAATTCATATAGGTACAGACTGCTATTTCATTAAGAAGAAATTCCCAAATAGTTTAAAAACATGTTTATCAAATTCAAATAAAATTCAAAATTAATATTCTGTATAATGTATTCATAAATTTAGGATACACCATAGGACAAGTTCGTCAGTAAGAAATTATGTAAACTTACAAATATAAGTAGCTACTACCTGTATAGTACATTAAGCAATAGTTAGTTTCCTAGTTTATTAAAGGCAAGAATTGACAGTTATTATCAAATAATTGTTTTGTTCGAAATCATAGCATCTGGTCGACTTCACCACGCTTTCAAATAAATAACCTTTGTAGAAATTCACAACATAGGTACATTTTTTGCAGAATCTTTGGGATATGAATACGGTGAATCTTCAATTTTAAATTTAGAAAATACGCTCGAAGAGTCAGAACCAAGAACTCCATTAATTTGTTTACTTTCGATCGGATCCGATCCTACTTCTCAAATACAAACTTTGGCTAAATCTAAGTCTATAGGTAGGTCTACCGATATATACTATTTATTTCTAACCAAAATAAGACCGGTACTAAGTACATTGAAATTTTCCAAAAATATCTAGTTTTACGCTCAGTTTCAATGGGACAAGGTCAAGAAGTAATCGCACGCCAGCTCATATCCGATGCTATGTCAACTGGCGAATGGGTTTTACTGCAAAACATCCACTTATCACTACCATTTTGTGCCGAAGTCATGGATTCTTTAACTGATAATGAACCGGTGCACGAATATTTCAGAATATGGTTAACCACAGAGGTTCATAATCAGTTTCCAATAGGCTTATTGCAGGTAAATATCAACAAATTTAATCAATGTAAAAAATAAAAAATGGTCAAGTCTGTTTGGAAGTCTTTAGATTTTTTAGTAATCATTTACTACATATTCTGAATATCAAGCGAAGAATATTGGTAATAACATGTGCTATAAAGAAACTTGAATGTTATACAGGGTGCTCTCTGAGTGGACTGCCATAGTGTGTCAGTAGATAGTACATACAATTGAGAACAGAAAAAATTAATGTTACGTAAAATTTTGATTTACAACTTATGGGTAAACAACCACTTAAACATACGTGTATGAGTAGTTGCATATCCGAAAATTGAAAGGCAAAATAACAGAAACACGTCTATTACCATCTCCTTTCATCGGTTAAATCAAAATGTGAGTTACAAATTATTTTCGATTAATGATGCCAAAAAGACAGTTTTTCAAGAAAATTTTTTTTTTAATTTTCTGAATTTACAAACTTTTTTGACATTTTTTATTTTAAGGACAGGCCCTTTGTGGAGAGGAAGTATTTTTCTTCTCTCGATGAATTCTGTATGACCCCTTCGGTTGAAGAGAGATTCTGGGTTATTAAAAAAATTTTTTAAATAATTTTAATGCAGCCCCAGTAATTTCGAATATAGACTATTCGTTAACATAACATTTTCCTCTTTTCTCAATGTACTATCCATTGGTGCAGTATGGCGGACCACTCAGAGATCACCTTGTATAAACGCAGTAATAAAATAAATGCCAAATTTATGAGATTTGCACCAAATTACCGACAGATTATTATTAACATACCTATAATATATAAAAAGGCTAAGGCTGTTGCTACATAACAACGGATGTTGGCCTCCTTTTAACGGACTCGTCATCCGTCAAAATCAAAATGATTTGATTTTAACGAATAACTGATTCCGCAGGTTTTCTGTTCCACGTAGTCCTTTGGAACTATTTTCATTGATTTGATTAGGCTGGAGAAATTATTGCTGGATGTGGGATCTATGTAGCCAGAGCCTAAGTCGCTCTGTCCATCCAACTATACCTAAGTTGGTCACGCTACGAAACGAGAAAAAGAGAATTGAAAGTAATAACTTCGATCTCACTTCCTTGTTATTTCTCCCGTTTCTTCTCCTCAAATTATTTCGTTTATGACACAAAATAATACAAATGAAACGAAAAAACATTACCTAATTTAATAAAAAATAAAAATTATTTCAACAATAGGTAGGTAGACACATTTTTTATTGCGGATTTTCTTTCTGAATCAAAGTCATGAAGATTGTCTGGTTAAATATTGATTGCATTATTTTCGGCTAAAAAGTGGTGTTCTAGGGCTGTTTTCAAGGTTTAGCCGTTTTAGGTCTCCATCAATTTTGGGAAAGTTAGTTTTCAATTCTGCCATTTAGATTTAAGTTCAGAGTGAATTAAAAAAAAAAAAAAAGATCAGTTTTAATTGTTTTATATGTAGGACCAATTCAAATTTCATTGTACCTCCACCACCACAAAAGTAAGAATAAATGTCCAAGTATATGAACTTTTACTAGGTAGCCTTGATTGTGCGCATTACAAGTATATTCATTTTCCTATGTCTGACGTATTTAACACACACACTAGCACACACAAAACCGACAAAACCGACTGAATGTGAAGTAGTTTAATATTTTGTGTATTTGGCTTCCTACATGTGACCTCAATGTGACATCATTTTACTCACAGTAACACACTAATAAACTGATCGAGCACACCCAGTAACGAATTAGTCTATACTTATTCTTTGAATAAATGTATGACTTACAGACATACACGATTTCCACTTGTTCAAAACTTGGCTGATAACTTGGCCAATTATTCATCGGTAAGGAAAGTTGTTTTATGCGCTAAAAACAGTAAAATACCTATGCCCATAAAGCGCATAAAATATGTGGTCAAAATTGTGAAAATATGCCGAAGTTTCAAGTTTTACCGAACCAAAGTACCTACTTAAAACAAAAAAAAATTTCAAATACTGAAAAAAAAAATTGACATTTTTTTAAATTTTTAAATAATAGGGTATTTTGAAATATGCAGTAAAAATGCAAAAATTGGCTAAATATGCGCTAATATGCTTTAAAAAATATCCAAAATATGCAAAAATATGCATTTTACCTTAAAATATGTAAACATAATATTATGCTCTGACATATAGGCCTAATTTTATTTTGAATTTTATGAATTGGAAAACTAACGTCAATATTTCCTAAAGAAATCAACAGAAAAAATATGTGTGGAATACCTTACATCGTGGAAAGTATACCAACAACAGAAGGTGTTCAACAGAACAATTTGCGTGTTTATGCCAAAATACCTAGAAGGTATAGGAGAGCCAAGACCTTGGCAAACACTGGCGATTTAGCCTAAGATTTTCTGGTCTTATATACCACTCGGCTCCCTACACGCACACATACACACTTATGTAATATTTACATAAGTACAGTGTAGATTATTTGTCGTACTTTACAGCTGCTATGGTAATGGTAAAGTACGGAGAATGCATCTCTGTATCGGTTCGTGACATCGCGGAGATCGTTATCTATCGATTTGTCACAGACCGAGATTTGTAACTTGTCTATTTGCTAAAATAAACAAGTACAAAGAAACAAACATTCTGTTTTGGTTTAACGAGCAAGGCACAAATAATGGTCACCAAAGGTGACGACTGTTGTGGATAGGCCGAGCCTATTTCCTCATACAAGTAGTCTTCTAATCCCCACAATATGTTTTTGCACAAAAAAATTTCCCTTATTCATCAGTTATCACCAGAATAAATTGCAATCATCACCATTTTAGTTTAAGAAGAGAACACTTTCTTCAGAACCTATGGAATGAGCCAAGTTGAAAAATTACATTTCAGAGAAACTAGTTTTTTTTTTTTTTATTTAGTTCTAACCAAAAAATTCAATTAGTCCATTCAGAGAACTATTTCCCCTTTTTGTCAAATTAAGCACCCTTTATTAGAAAGCTCTGAAATTTCTACTCATTTTTCATTAGAGGAGCTTCAACTGGCGGGATAGCCGTCAGCCAATCTCCGAGTAATTTATATTAATGATCCTCAAAATATAGGGTTCATGTTGTCAACTAAATAGGTACTTACTTCACTTAATTTAAACTTTGAAAATTATAATTTTCTATAATATCGACCTATAGGTACATAGGCAAATCGTTACATATTTTTCTAAATATATTTTGTATTTTTTTTTTTTTTTTTAGATGTCGATTAAATTTACGAACGAACCGCCTCAAGGAATAAGATCGAGTATGAAAAGAACGTATCAGAACATTACTCAAGTAAAGTATAAAAATAATAATAACATATTCATTTCTCCTGAAGGAGTGATGCCCGGGTGAGTGTATTACATGTAGAAGTTAAATATTTTTGAAACCAAGTCATTTCATTTCAAAAAAATTCCGTTAAAGAGTATGCGGTTACCCGATAGTCTCAATGAAAATGAAAAAACTTATCAAGTAACATTAAAACAAATTTCTTTTCAATGCCATGAAGTGACAAAAACTTTCTTCAGAAATTAGAAGCGAAGAGTTCAACTTTCTTTTTTTTTTTTAGAAAAAGTACTAACAAATTTAATGATTGGTGTAAGTATTAAATTATTAGGTATAGTTCAACTTTTTTGAATCAAACGTAAACTATTCCTCTGTAAACATTTTATCTGACCCCTTATGCACTCGTACGAACTTTACTCACTTTTCTCACTTTGATGTCTTGGCTACAAGAAAATTTAAGAAGCAAATCAATCATTTTTAGTTTGGTGGTAAACAATTTATAGTAAACAATGAATTTAGGCGCTACGTCTCCAAAAACCAAAATATTTTCATATTTTGGTCAATTTTTTTTTTCTTTTTAATAGGTATTATAAAATAAAGTCGTATTTTTTTCTTGCAAATGTTAAAACTAGTGTTGAGATTGAACACGTTCAATTCGTGTGCATAACTATTCAGAAACAACAAGCCTAATAAATAAAAATAAGATTTAAAAAAAAAAAAAAAAGAAAGTAAAGTTCTTGTAACATGATTGTCTTAACTGACGAAGTAAAACATGTTCAAGGACTTCTTGGACTATTCAGCCCAAACACAGTGGCCCCCATTATTGTATGCAGTCGCATTCTTGCACACGGTCGTCCAAGAAAGACGAAAATTTGGTCCACTTGGATGGAACGTTGCCTATGAATTCAACGAAGCTGACTTTCTAGCAAGTGTGCAATTCATTCAAAATCATTTAGATGATATGGATCCTAAAAAGGTACAGGAAACAAAAGTTTGTTTGCGGTATACAAATAATATTTAGGCCTATTTTAAAAATATGTTACAATATTGTAGGGAATATCATGGCCAACAGTATGCTACATGCTTGGTGAAGTTCAGTATGGCGGTCGAGTTACAGATGATTTTGATAAAAGATTGCTCACAACGTTTACACAGGTGAGAGCAGATATATTATGTACACTACTTAGTTATTATTATTAACTGAATATATGCTGTATAAGACCGACAAACCTAATGGAGAAGTTTTCAACAGAAAATCTAGTTCATTTTTAAAACGTAATCAGTAGCGAGTTTATCAGGAGGCCATTGAGGCTACGGCCTAAAGGCGCAGTGGCAAAAAAGCATAAACATTTTTTTTATATATACATATATGTTTCGAATTGACGACTTATTTTTTTAATGATCTTATACATTATTTTAGCTAGCAACACTGAATTAGGGCGCAAATATGAATGGTCAGGTACCCTTTTGTAATTTATTAAACTCGGATCCCACAACAGTAGCAAAACCTGTTGGTAGTATTCATTCCTCGAATCCAAGTTTGGTGAAAAACATTAAACATTGGTTTGTCAGTTTGGATACGATAATATATATTATAATCAATGGTTACTATGTACCCTTGATTAGTTTATAGTGTATGTGAAATAACATTACACGTAGAAAAAGTGCAACCAGACTAAAGAAATAAATCCACCTAGGCCCTGTTTTTTTTTCAAACAGGCTACTCATGGGGTGTTTACTTAGCTGTTTTTTTTTCTATTTTTAATTAGCTACACAATCACAGCATATGTGAGTGCTATAGCCATCACAAATGTTAAAAATATATTTACAAATTGTATAAATACATCTTCCAACGTGTTATTCTTTTATAAACTTCGGGCTCTTACCCACCTAGTGGTTAAGTACGCTGGCAGAAAGTTCAGAGGTGCGAGATTGAATCCCCGCTAAATTGATGAAATTTTTGAAAATAGGTATTTATGACACTAGCGTTTGAATGATTTTGCATGTTACTAATCATGATAAAACGGTAATCCAAAACAGTTACAAGTCACCTATCTACATAATACAAAGTATACCATTATCTTCAATCATTTAGTACTGGATACCCAGCTAAAAGGAAAGTGGATGGACAGCAAAATTTGTTTGGCATAATGACATCATGGACTAGCTTTGTCATTTTTTTTTTTTTTTTTTGTTAATAGTAAGTATGACGAAAAATTTGAAAAAAAAAAGACCCCACTCAGTATTCCAATACACCAAAATATCAAAGTTAACCAAAAAAGAAGTTCAAAAAATAATTATCTCACTGCAGATTTGAACCTGCAACCTAGGCACGTTATCTTTTACTTAACCACTGAGCCACGAGGGCACATACCAGTATGAGCTTATCACAGACATATAATCACTTCTCATTTATGTTTTATTTGATGTCATTGTGCCAAACGAATTTTCCTGTCCATCCGCTTTCCTCAGGTAAACATACAAATCCATGCCAACAATATTCACCTAAAGCTGTAAAATAGACATAAGTTTCACTCGATTTCACTGGGTTCACAGCAATGTATTTACATAGGTAGGTTTAAACTTACAGAACCAACAAACTGAAATCAGATAAAACAAGACTAACTGCAAGTGCTCAGAAAACCGATGTCCATTTTGGACCTTTAAAATAATGGAACATTTTGTTAATATTGGTGAGATAGGGCTACTGGGTATCCAGTACAAAATGATCGAAGATAATTATGTTATTTAATTTATGGGGCCACTTTCCACATGTGATGTGCACATATCATTAACAATATACGTAAATAGTTTAAATACCATAGGTGAGACTGCGTAAAAGTTTACTCTAAAGTGTCCCGTAAATTTTATTTTATTCATGTCAAAAATCAACGATATTTTGTTTGCGACAGGTTTGGTTTTGCGATGTGTTGCTAAGATCTGGTTTCGAATTCTTTAAAGGATATAAAGTGCCATCCACAAGAAATATTCAGGTAGGTATATAAAATACAAAACATGTTGAATGAGTAATTTTAATACCATGGGAATAACATTTGGATTAATGTTATACTTTGAAAAACTTGAGCAACAAAGAACATTGTAAACGCTACCTAGCTAGGAGTTGAAATTAAAAATGAGGATATGCATCAAGGACAATTTTCATTTATAATTATACAAAAATAAAATGTAGCTGCACCTATATTAACAAATTAATATGTTTTGAGATTGATAATTACTGTTCTTCAATCAGTAGGCACAGTTTTTATACTCTTGTGGCTGAGTAAGTTTTTTGATTAGAGAAAATTTCAAATTGAAAAGTGCAGTAAAGTTTACAATTTTTACAACAATCACGGTATAAAGGGACAAAAAGTAAGTGAATGTTTGGCGGCAGCCTTACGAAATTCTACAAGAAATGCAGGGTGAAAACTGAAAGTAAAGTCGAATTTCCAACTAAAAAGCTTGGGACAAAAAGTAACGGTTTTTATGGTTTTTGCTTGCAAAAAACCTATTAAAATCGCTATGTTCTTTCTTTTCCTCCTTCATTATTCTTGAGCCAAAGTACTCTGTTTTTTTTTTTTTTAACTGTGAAAATAAAATTTTCTATTTTATGACGATATCTGTGAACATTTATTTATTTATTTATTTTTCTTCTTTTCCTTTTTCATTTTCTTCCACCTGAGTTTTATGTTTTCTTTTTCATATGGGAAAAAATGAAAATAAAATTTTCATCCATTTATACGATGTTATCTGTGACCATTTATTTTTTTGATTCTAATTTTGCAATAAATTTATGGAAAATGTGACAATTGACAATAATGTTTTAATTTCAAATATTTCGTCTTCATTAAGTATTATTAAATCAAATATATAGCTATATCACTTCCTTTCAACCAGTGTTGCCAGGTTAGGCAATAAATCCCCAAATAGGTGATTTTGGTAACCCATCAGGCACCTAAAAATGACCACGGGCGAGTAGGCTCTTACCTGGGCAATTTCAAACAATTCAAACAACGCCACTAGGAGCATTAGGCAATTTGGAATTTAAAATTTTTTTTTTAATATGATAACATTTTTATTTTTACTATAGCAAAATACGGGGTTTGTTTTTACATTTGATGTCATTTTTTCTTATTAAATTTTCCACCGATTATCGATAATATATCAATACAAACTACATAGCTTTCTCATGACACATCAAAATATTGATATTTCATTCAACATTGATAAAACAGTTATGAAGAAATTTAGTATTTGTTAACACAGTATCGATAGTTGATGGTAAAACTTATCGAAGAACATGATAATGATATGGTTTGAAATTCATATTTACGTTACTTCATATCTAACTGTGTGTAGAAGGTAAGCAAAGAAGAAATTTATTGTACTTTATAATCATATCATAAAAGGAAAATAGGTGGCCTCGGTTATTTTTAGAATTAAATACAGTTAGATGATACAGGCGATTTTTGGAAACAGTTTTGACACTTTTCAGTGTCAAAAACCTGGCAACACTGCTTTCAATAGTTGTCTTCTTTTTGAAAATACTTCTGAAGTTTCTCCATTATTCGTATTTTTTTATTTCTAGTTTTTATTCATAGCTGATGTTAATGGTGTCACCCTAGGGTCACTTTTCATAACAAATAAAACAAACCTAAAAAAAAAGAAAAAAAAATCATATAAAAATAAAGCAAAAACCCTGTTGCCACATCGTTTAGCGATGTAGCTTGTTTTTTGTGGAATCTCAGTCGATTTTTCAAATGTTCACAATTATGTTTAGTATGTCAAAATCTTTCTGTCTGTTACTTTACCAAATAATTAAATTAGCTACTTACTAATAACAAACTCCTTAAATTTAAATTTTTGGAAAAATATTTCTAATTTTACTTTCCAGTTTCTAATCTTCATCTGAGAATTGGCTTATAAAATCTTGTAAACTGATACCATACTTAAAAAGTGTAAAGGTTTGAGAACATATTACTTTGAACCTTTAAGAAGTTCTGATCCGTATGAAGTAGCTTACCTCAATTTTCCGATATATTATTAGCACTGTTTCAAAGACCGTCGTGAGTAAAAATCAAAATGTTGCCTATGTAGAAAACCAGAGTTTCGCTTTTAATCATTTTACTCAGTTTGAAGAAATATAGCGGCAAAAGCATAACTTAGCATCAAAATTTGATAACTTTCTTCACATAGTAGAGAATTCTGATTGATGAGAAAACTATGCCTGGTGGATAAGCGAATTTTCATTTTTTAATTGATGAGTACTTTCCCCCGAAACTTTAAACAGAAAGAAATAAGGATAATGGAGGTGAGAGATGTTTGTGCTGTCTGTAAAAACAGTTCATAAATAGCCTAAGTTTTAGGTAGCCTAGCAGCAGTCTTCACTTAAGAATCAAAAAGTTATTTTTTGACTCAATTTGCCAAGTACAGTATTAACATTTTCATTTGGAATCGTAATATGAACACACATTTTAGGCTGTTTATCCGATCTTAACATTTCGCCATCTATTTAGAACATTCCGTTAGAGAAATTACCTAAATCGTATAATAGTTATTTGTGATACGACAAGAGTGTGATTTTTGCTGCACAAGCCGAAGGCAAGTGATGTAAATCACAAGAGTAGCATTTACTTACTTTGCACAATGTCACACACTATTTTTTGTAACATTCTCCGAAAACAGAACTTGATCATGAAAAAGAATTTTGAATGTATCTGAACAATACAAATAAGTTTATAGATTAAAACGAAGATAAGCTTTTATTTATTTATTTTTTAGCCTCAGCTTCATGCGAAATAAATATTATTTCGTTGGGGAAGGTTGGCTGCCGTCGTATACCTTATTTCAAAATCGCAGTCGGCAGATAATGAGTAGAATAAAAAGCTTATAAAAACGGCATTAATTTATGTTCATTTATTCGTTGATTTTCAAGTTGGTAGGGGGCTAGGAATGAATAAAAAATTAGATGGAAAATAGATTTAAATAAATTTGATGGAAAACGGATTTAAGTAAATTTGTTTTATATTTCCAGCAGTACCAATTCCAGCTTTCTAGCTTAAATAGCGGCTGAGGAATTACAAACTGAAAGAGAAGACGTTCTTAGATTCTAAAAAATGGCAGATTTTTTATTGATTTGCGATTTTTTTTTTTTTTGGTTCATTTATTTTTATGCAGCTAAAGATGATTAAAAAATTAAATGGAAATCAGATTCAAGCAAATTTTCTCCTCATTCCTATATACAGCTCAAATAGTGGCTAAGGAATCATTGTGTAAAAGAGGAAAGGTAGATTCTAAACACCAATCGATTTTCCATTAATTTGAGGGTTTTTTTATTTGTTTATTTTAAAAAATCTGACAATTATTAAAAAATCAAATAAAAATTTAGTGATTTTCTTCTTTTTTTTCCAGCAACACCAACTCCAGCTCTCTGCCTTACGTAGAGGCTGAGTACTCATTAAATGAAATAAGAGAGGTTTATTTCAAAGTTGAAATGTTGTGTTCAAAAATTGCAGTAAAAACTTGACAATCAGTTTTTTGTAACACCCACTCCAATAACGAACGTTTTCGTACAATTTGGTATTAATTACATCTACGTAAAGTAGGAAATATAATACCAATGTTGAAAAGTAAAATTTTACGTACGCGCAGCTTGGGACATGATTCGATTATTAAATCGCCGTCATTTTGACGTATATGCGCACTATGTCTTATGCAACATTATGAAATTTCTGCCCTTCCTAAATTTGTAAAAAAGTGATTGTCAGGTTGCCACTTCAATTGAACACAAATTTCAATTTTGAAATAAACAGTGATGTGCTCATGAAATTTTTTGAAAGTATACTCACCTTCTTGTTGATCCTACTGCCAAAAACAAAGAATTTTCTTATAAGTATACTTTTGCTGACAGGATATTAAGATTTCGGATGTACAAACTATTAGAAAAATTTGTTTTTCTCATATTCTGAATATTTTTCTATCCATAATTTTTAATTTTTTCCTCGAAGAATATCTTCTAAATATAGATGGTGTTAGTCTTTGAGCCATAGTTTATTAGCATATCGCCCTTAGAATGAAGTCATTTTATTGGTTAACGAAAAAAACTTGCTCTAAACTAATTGGAAGAGAACTGAGCATTTTTTGATCGATAAGCTGACAATTCTAACTAAATATGAATAACTAAGAATATGACTAGGAATAATGCTTTTTAGTGCAATATTTTGAGAGTAGATATACTGCACATACCCTAAATTTTTCATCAATTTCTTGAGAGTATACTCCGTATTCCACGAATACCCTACGACCATATCACGCGGAAACAAACTTCTTTCATTTCACCCAATGATTCCTCAGCCTCTACTTAAGCTAGAAAACTGAGGTTGGTGTTACTGGAAATAGGATAAAATTAACAAATTTTCCATATACTGTTATTTTTTAATCATCATTAGTTATTGGAAAATATACATACGGAAAAAAACGCTAATTAATGGAAAATTGACTAGTTTATGCAATTCAGAAACCTATCCTCTTTCCTTAAATGATTCCTCAGCGTATATTTAAGCTGGAGAGAGCTGGGTTTGGTATTGCTGGAATAAGGAGAAAATTTTCTCAAATCTGCTTTCCGTATATTTTCTTAATTATCTTTACCTAATTGCTTGAATATAAACGAACGAAAAAAACGAAAATTAATAGAAAAATGACCGTTTTTTGGAATCTAGAAACTTCTCTTCTTTCAATCAATAATTCCTTAGCCACTATTTAAGCTGGAAAGCTGAAGTTGTTATGGTTGAAAAGAAGAAAAATTTACTTGAATCTAAATTTCATCAAATTTTTTATTCATCCTTAGCTACTTGAGAATAAACGAACGAAAAAACGAAAATTAATGAAAAATTTGCCATTTTTGTTTTGTTTAAATAGGTACCGCATTTAAAAAATTGTTTTCTTAGTGAATTTTCCTTGTTTTCGTATTTAATTTGGCGGGGGTGTTGCAAAAAATATTGGTTGACACTCGTGCGTAGTAGGTGATTGCTATACTTCACGCACCTGAATCACAAATAACTATTTTACCAATTCAAAAAAAGCAGAAGTTTCATAATGTTGGATAAATCATAATACGCAAGCGCAACCAAGACAGTGATTTATTAATGTAGGTAAGTCTTAAGCTGTGCAGGCGTCAAATTTTACTGGGGTAAAATCTCTTACTTCACGTATAGTTAACACGCACGAAAACGTCTGTTTTTGGGGTGAGTGTTGCAAAACGTAGATTACGATATTCACTCTGGTTATAATAGCCTGTACTAATTGTTTTTATAGTTTCCTGTGTATTTCTCTTTCAGGGTTATATTGACTACATCAACAGCTTACCCTTAATCGACAGTCCAGAAGTTTTCGGATTGCATCCCAATGCTGACATCACGTAATTATTAATTTTCCAGTTCGTTTATGACCGTAATCAATGTTGGGAGTTAAGCGTTTTTGGTTTAAGCCCTGCCATTTTTGGTAGCAAAATTTTTTATCAAATTTTTCATTTTGAAAATTTTACTGTTTTGTACACCTGCTTTTGGAAGTTCTAAACCATAAATTTTTCTCTGCTTAAGAAAATTTTGATTACGTTGCTGAATTCTCTAAGCTTAATTATCGCTAATCACTTTGGCTTATGAAATAATATAATGTTATGTGCGCTTATACAGCTACCAAATAAATACAGCGAAAGGTATTCTGGACGCAATTTTAAACGTTCAGCCCAAAGAAGGAGGAGTTCAAGGCGGAGAGACAAGAGAAAGTGTAGTTTACCGATTAGCTGAGGATATGCTTCAAAAGTTACCTAAACCGTACAACAGCTATGAGGTAGGAAGCTTAAATAAATTTAAAATATATCACTGGTTAATTATTAGATAGTCTACCTAATACCTAGTCTATAATATAAGTCGTTTGTTATATTCAACAAGAGTAAATGAAAAATGCTTTAATATTCGTATACCTACAGGTTAAAGAAGCTTTACAACGAATGGGAGCTCTCCTACCGATGAATATATTTCTACGACAAGAAATAGATAGAATGCAAAAGGTTATCGTTGAAGTTCATTCGACTTTGATTAATTTGAAATTAGCTATCGAAGGCACCATCGTAATGAGTAGATCATTGAAAGAAGCTCTGGACGCCATGTACGATGCACGAATACCTCAAGCTTGGCGAAAGGTAAAACAAAAAAATTATTGAGCCCCGTAAGTTCTTAATAGAGTTGCCAAAAAATTAAAAATTTGGTTACACTCTACAGTCACTTCCTCCAAATAATAAGACGACTTTTTACATTTTTTATAACAACCTATTCGTAGTCTATAAAATATTTTATTCGTGACATACGACTGGGAGCTAAAATCACATCATAATTCGATTAGTCCAGTACCTAAAGTAAGAGTTTAAAATGAAATCAATTAGTTACAGAAGATTTTGTGGCTGAAATATTTTGGAGTGGGCATCTCAGTAACCTTTGATACAACTAGGGGGGAGGTTACAACGTGTAACTATTTTCATGTTTTTTTTATTTTTTGCGATAGGCTAAGGATACTACGCAATAAAAGTACTTCTATACAAAAATAATGTAGGTACCTACATAATTATGCAACAAAAAAAATCTTTCCATTTTCCTCATAGCTATCATCCGGGCTGAAAATGTAGAGTAGTGGAGAAAGACATTTGCTTTCTTCGAAATCATAATAATCTACGTTATTTTCTTATTGAGAAACTGAAAATTAATCGAATCATAACGATTGTCAAAAACACTAACGTATTGAGATTTTCTATCTGTTACAAACCAATAAATAAATTATATTTCAAGCTTGTATATACATGGTGGAAGCTGTCTCGCATAACGGAAATAAACAATGAGAAAAATCATGCAAAAATTCTAATTTTTTTCATTATTTCTCTGATGATTCATTTATTCCAATTATTGAAGGCACCAAGTATGGATAGGATGAAATATGGGGTACCTATAGAGTACATAGATAACTACCGATAGAAAATCTCAATAGCCTATGCTAATTTTTTTGGCCACCTATACGTCTATAATTATTTTCATCTTCCAAATAAGAGAAATGCAGATTTTTATAATTAAAAAAAAAAATATTATGCTTTACCTGCCTATATCTCAGCCCCTATGATAGTTATAAAAAAAGTGAACTAAAATTTTTCGTTTGAAATTTCATGTAGGTAACATACATTAACCTTGTACTTACTGAAGTATTTTTTTAATTTAGTATATCCCTTGGGTTCCGAGAAAAATTTTCACATTTTCGAACCCCTCTTTGGTGGAAGCACAGGTTAAGGGGTTGGAGCATTTTTATCCCTAATTCAGGATCTCATCCCACTATATTCAATCGTAAAACGTTTCGTAACTATTAGACCAACGAATTCCATTTCAACCCCATTTTTAACAGCTTAACTTTATTTTACTGAGCTAAATCCTCTGAGCCTGATATTAATGTAGTTTAATCATGAATTATGTTTAAACACTCCTTCGGTTTTTATAGTCCTCAATAAAAATTAATCAGTACAAATGCGATATCATAGTAGATATTTTATATTACTTAGAGATTAGAGATTGTGTAACATGCACAGACGAATGCACACATTGCCATATTATAAGGGTGTAGTTTTTGCCACCCTGTGGGAACAAACTTTTTGCTGCCCTCCCATTACCTAAATCAGAATGATATTCTTTGTCGTTGTCCAGACAATGTATCGGACAACGACAATGTATTATATTAAGTTTTTTAACTATTGCATTCAGTGCAATGACGGGACCTGAGGGTGGGACCTGTGGAAAATCGCCGATCCTGAGTCATAGATCACCAATATATAGGTCACTCAAGTTCTTCTGTACACAATATATATATGGATATATATATATATATTTCCACTTTTTGCTCATTTTCGAACTTTTTGAAAGTCTGTAAATCCTCCGCTGTTTGATCTATGACAATGAAACTTGAGGTAGTGTTAGAAGCATTCCTGGGCTACACATTCGTGTTAAAATTTTTGAAATTAATTTGTTAGTTTTTGAGGAAGGGGTTCTCAAAGTGTTGCAAACCCAGCATATTGCATCACGATAATTCCCGTAAATTTGTATATTTTGGCTTGAAATTGTTATGGTAGTTTTAGACTATTTGGGACTGATTTGGTATTGAATTTGAGCGAAATCGGTCCACTGGTTTTTGAATGGGAGCCATTACAAATTTGACACTTTTTACTGATTTTGGCATTTTTTGGGAGTCTGTGGAGCCTCCGCTTTTTGACTTATGGCAATTAAACTTAAGATAGTGTTAGACGCTTTCATTGGCAACACATTCATGTTAAAGTTGTTGAAATTCATTCAGTATGGTAGTTGTAGACTGTTAGGGACTGGTTTGGTTTTGAATTTGAGCAAAATCGGACAGCTGATTTTTGAATGGCAGCCATTACAAAATTTCACACTTTTGGAAAATACAAACTTACTGCGGTTGATGAACGGCAGAGATTTTTTTGGTTAGTATGGCGCCCTAGCACTCTGTCGCCCTGTGCGAATGCACAGATCGCACGTACCTAGTTACGGCCCTGGGTGTAGCATACCTATTGAATTTCCAAAAAACCATAAAATCTTGTAATAATTCTAATATTAGGTAACTGTCAATAATGATGAATAAGTACTTCCTTAATAATTTTTTTCTAAATATTGTTTATTAACTATGCGAATGAAAAATAACAGTTTATCATCTTGTTAACGAGTGGAAAAATGACGATTTACGGATGACCTTATTGCCGGGAATAAAGTAGTTAGACTTTATCTCCAAAGGGAGAAAAATATTGCATTATCAACTGTTCATCCCATATATATCATCATGAGAAGGTTTTCATAGCAATCATGACTGGAGCATGAGTGCGAGTGACTCGAGAATATTAAAAACAAAGATGAGAACGCCGTTTTTTTTTTTAAATTCAAAAATTTTCGTTCGCTTAGTTAATAAAGTACCATACGTAACTGTGCGGTTATAGCACTCGCCTATGGCTTATGCTTACAAATTTCACACTCGTTAATAATTTCTCACTTTCCTCCCATGTTGCGTAATATACCATTTTTCGATTTCCGGCACGCCAATCAAAAATTTCCATATATACCAACGAAAAAGTATCTACCCGTTTTTTAAAAATGTACGTAAATAATTTTACAAAAAAATTATAATTTATTAATTTTGAATATAAATGCCCACAAATCCCTGAAAATTTTGGATAAAACTTCAATGTGTTTCTTTATTTTATTCAGAGTCAAAATAACTACCGACGTAAAAAAAATGTTCATAATTTTTCAAACTTCTGCGTCTCAACCAACTCCTTTATCCTAGATAATGATTTTTTTTATTGGGCAAGCGGCGGGATATACTAACTATTTTAAACAAATTATCAATCATAATGTTTTCCCTCTCACCATTTTTTTTGGCTACGTTTGTGCAGCGTTAGATACATCGACTAACATTTAAACATTGCTAAGTATAGGTACGAGTATATCAGATTTCCACTCATTTTTACACATTGCGTAGGTCTCATGGGAATCTGCAACTCTTGGATTCTGGTTCACGGAATTGCTAGAAAGAGACATTCAGTTCAGGAAATGGTGCACTCACGGAAGGCCATTCGTATTTTGGATGACCGGATTTTTCAATCCACAAGGATTTCTTACGGCGATGAGACAGGTATTATTGTTTTTTTAAGACGCGACGATACTGTACAGACTATGCCTATGTAGGCTATATTCGTTGATGAGTGAAAAATTTCTAATTATTCAGGAGGTAACGAGAGCACATAAAGGATGGGCACTTGATTCGGTCGTCTTGCAAAACGAAATAACTCGACACAACAAAGAAGACATAAATTCGGCCCCAGCCGAGGGTGTTTACGTTCATGGCCTATTTTTGGAGGGAGCCAGTTTAGACCGTCGATCAGGCAAATTGATAGAAAGTAAACCTAAAATTTTGTACGAACAGATGCCAGTGATTCATATACGTGCGGTGAATACCACCGCCGGTAAAGATCCAAGAATTTACGAGTGTCCCATCTACAGGAAACCTCAACGATCTGATTACAATTATATCGGTTCCATTGATTTTGAAACCGATATTAATCCAAGACATTGGACACTCAGAGGTGTGGCATTGTTATGTGATATAAAATAAGCGGGAAAATAATAATTAATTATAACCTGATAATGAGAAAATGTCAAATAATTATGTTCGACAATTATTAATTGTTAATATAGTTCGTATCAGGCCAGTTGCAATATTTCTAATACATATTTATTGTTGAGTAGGATCAGAAAAAGGAAGCCTGTTGCTAAAAATAAATTAGATTAATATTTAAGTAGGCAATAAATAATTATTTAAAAAAAAAAATTCAAAATATTATTGGCATATGAATAAAGTTGGTGTCTTTCAAGAAAATTGGAGCTGAAAATACCTATTTTTCCGAACAATTTTCCATCTTAATTTCAAACAACAATCAAGTACATACCTAATTTAATCTGAAAGAAACATTTACGTGAATGAGTTTTTTCTTAAGCTGTAACCAAGTGCTTAGGACGCAACATTGAAATCTGGGAGGGGCGAACTAAAAAATTTTTGAAATAATGTTTCCAGGTGTTTTTTTCTCGCTCTCCTTTCTTCTTTTATTCCATTTTTTCAGCCGAATAGGGGAGGTAACCGCCTCTCACTGCTCCTCTTGCTTGAACCATTGGCTGCAACAACAGCAACTGCAAACGAGCGTAAACAAACAAAGATACCAATAGAACTCCAAAGCAAAATACTGTTAGCAGCGAATTTGTTATGAGCATCAAACATCAAAAACAAAATTTTTTTTCGCTTTGCTGTGAATATGAATACAAGTACCTAAACTTCCGTTTAAATGAGGGTTATTTCTTGTATTTTTATTACGATTATTTCAGATGAAATCGTTGAAAGTTTATTTGCTGTACCAGAAAGAACTTTTTGCTGCTGTTGTTCACAGTTGGCTATATAGGCGTATCCTTAAGTAAGTGCACCGAGGATAATTGTAATATTGGAATGGATGGATACTATTTCTTTCGTATCTACAAAGGTTAAACAGAGTTCATAACTCAAGTTAAAGAATACAATTGTTTTTTTTATTTACTTATTATTTTTTCAGAAGATTTTTATTGCTAAATATCGATAATTCTCAAATATTTCAATGAGTGACATTTTGGAAAAGTTTACCTAGTTTTGTACCCACTCTTCACCCTCCAACATGGTAACTAGTTTGCAAAATATTTTCATATTTTAGGTAGGTAACATAAAATGTTAAGAAAACGAATTAAGAAATACTTGGTGTCGGTAATTACCACCCATAAGAAAATGCTTCAAACTATCCATAAATATCCACAACTAAAACTTTAAAAATCATGGTTTTTTACTTATACCTACTCTGGCTGCTTATCCTCAGTAATAAGTAATTTTTATTGTAAAACTCTGTTTTTCATCCTTACGAGGTAAGTCCCCTACCCCATGGACACGTCTATGAATTAATTAAAAATAAATAAAATCAACTTAAATTTGAAACTGCTGCTCATTTTATTTTTTTTAAAAAACTAACGCTGCAGTACCGTACGGCTGATCCACACAAAAATTTGTAGCAAGTTATAATACGTCATGGTGGATATTTGTTTTAAATTTCGTAGATATTGGTCAAAAATTAAAAATTATATAGTCAAAACAAAAACGAAAATAGCCATACAGGAAATACCGTACGGCCGATCCACAACAAAATCAATAATGTCAGTTCCTTGGCTTAGTACTAATGTTCGTTTCAAATTTCGTGCCTATCAGATAAAAACTGTGACTTGTATCGTGGAACAAAAAATTGGCTTATATATATATATACATGTACGAATTTTAATTATTAGAGTCGAAATTTTCCTGGATTTATGAATCGAAAAACGTACCTACCCCCTCCCCCAAGTCGTTGGTCATTCCATGACACCAAGATTATTAAGTAGATTTTCAATAGAAACCTACTTAAAAAGGTCATATCGAAAAGTATACTCCTGTTTTCAAGTTTTAAGCAAACGTCAGACACTGATGAAGAACTTGGTACCAAGACCCAAGTATGAATCATTAGTAAACCTAAAAAAAAAATTTTTTTTTAATTTTTAAAATTATACTTACAATTATAACCGGAAATGAAGAATATAAACTATACAGATTTTCTTACAAGTCGTAAGAAATACACTGCATATCACACTTGTGTTCTGCCAATTTTCAAGCACTTCACAACTGAAAGTGTGAAGGTGAACTGGATAACGAATTTGCAGGTACGGTACGTAGGTAATAGGGTGTTTCTTGTAAAGCTCCCTAAAGTGTAATACAAGTATAGAAAAATAATTGATAAACATGTGTTCTGTTCTCAATGATTAAAGATCTAGGAGGTATACTCTAAGTATGGCACTAAAAAATTTGCTTAAAAATGGTGATTTGACTATAAAGACCCATAGTACTTAGCACCAGGAACGAAAAAAGTAATTTTCATTTTTTTTTCTTTGCATCCAGCAAAGATGTCAAAAATTTGCAAAGTTAGGTACAGTAAAATTCCAAAATATTAGCCAAATTCTTCAAATAAATTGGTTTGGTTTATTGGTTGTAAAGTTAATAATTAATTGAAGATGATCTTTTTTGTCTCTCGTGATGAGTGCCATGGATCTATACGGAGACAAATAACGATTTTAAAGTAAATTTCTTAATTCTATGCATTTACAAAAGCTAGTTCCTTGACTCTTGAATGTTTAATAACATTTTTTATTAGTCTAAAGATGAACCTATGCACTATCTTCTGAAAAACGTTGGGGGCTAGTGCTTCTCTGTACATATTAAAACAACTGTTAAAAAAGATCATTTTACCTGAAAAAATACCATCCCTCTAGTTCAAACCCCTTCCCCTCAACAACACACCTCGTACAGGTACAGGTACCTACATCACTCTTAAAAACCTAAAAAACAAAATTTCAAAAAAACTGAATGGAAAACCTAAAAATAGTTGATAAGAATTATAACTACAAAAATTTTCAGTCATATTAAGGAAAGTCATAGGCGCACGCAACTAGAGTGGGCTTAGGGGTGATTGGCTTCCCTAAATTTCCCGAAAGCCCCCCAGATTTCTGAGAAAAAAAAAATAGGTGTACCTAATAATAATAATAATAATAATAATAATAATAAAGGTATGCATAAAACAGACAGTGACACGGAGACTTAAACCCCAAAAATTTTGAGCTCTATTTTTGCCTATGTCAAAAATTAAATAATAAATAACTTACCCGACTCTTTTTTTTTCTCTTCGACCCTATAGGAAACAAAATGTACAATTAAACCATAAATTTAAATTTACGAAAAAATAATTTTTCAAATTTATTTTTTACTTCAACATCACACATAATAAATTAAATAAACAATTTTATTAAATTTTAATTTTTTTTAAATTAACTTAATCCTAATGGACTAGGAGAAGAAGATACCATACTCGCTGGCTCCGTTAAATTTTCAGTTTTATCAGAAGCTGCGAATACACTATTTGTTTTAATGCCTTCAAGTTGTTGATTTCGTGAAACCGGCGCAGGGGAACTGGGAACAAAGTGAATATCCCCAGAAGAATTAATCTGATAGATACGTTCTGTTGACACGTCTCGTCCTTCGTTTAATTGTTCAGGCGCTGCCGAAGGTAAATTTACGGAATCAATGAAACTAGATTCTTTCAAATCAACTATTGAATTTGAATTTATGGCACTGTCCTGCCGCACAGTAGTCTCCACTGGATATTCACGGACTGGTATAAAAACTGGATCGAATTTTAATATCGGAACCGCGACTGGAATAGGGATTGTTACAGGGACTGGATAGGGCATAAGTTTTTTTGTCGAATACTGTAGACGTAGACCTACTGGTTTCTCAAGCGAATTTGGTACAGGCCTTTTAACCGAATATGGCACTAATTTGTCGTATTGTATTCGAAGAAGCTTCTCCGCCTGTAACGACGCCATGCGATCGGGAGCTACGTAAGCGGGCAATTTTACCCGTTTCTCCAGCATGGAAGGAATTCGTTTCTCCATAAAAACAGGAACGGTGACAGAATGTTCGTAAGGAATAGGTTTTGCTGGACTTTCCACACCATAACTAAACGATCTTTCTTTGTTGGAAAGGATATATTGTTTTGGATGGAAAACGGATATCGGAATTTGTTTTTCCATAATCATTTTCGAAGGCATGTTCATAGGTATTTCCATCGGATGCGGATGAGGTATCCAATTGGTCGCAAATAATTTGGACATATCAATCGCGGACAATGGATTCGCATTATATCTCATCTTCTCAATTTCGCCGGCATACGGACGCGATATTGGTTGAGAAATAACACTTTTGAAGGTGTTTGGTCCGAGTCCAAAGTGAAATTCGTCCAAAAATAATGCACTTTTTGGGGATTGGTGAGAAAATAAGGCTGTACCGACACTATCAGCCAATCTCGACGATGGTGGCAACTGATCGACGAACGATGAACGAGCCCAAACGGCCGCATAATCTTTCAAACTTTTCTCCAAAACCGATTGCTCATCACTCCGAACTTTAACGAGCACATCGACGAAATCACACAAATACAATACGAGAATCGCCAACACGGACATGATACGTGAAATATTGAAAACGTGTACAACCAAAAGAAACTAAGTTATTTCATCAACACGTCTATTATATTGTAAAATGTATCTCTACTTTCGCCCAAATCTGCCAAGCAGATAGTTTCGTTGCACAACAACGAACAATTTTCTTGAACCGCCTTTCAATTAGAATCTTTCTTTTTTCCCAAGAAAAAGTAAACATGAAAACGAAATGAAAAAATATTGATATCTAATTAAAACAGAAATAGCGGTACCGTACGGTTATAGCGACAGGCGGAATAAATACAATTATAATATTTCTACATAATTATACGTAATGAGCACACATTATCTAAGTAGTTAAAACGAAGTCATGAAAGTTGACAGATACCATACGATTATGGAATTTTTTATTTCACTAATTATATTGCATCACATTATTATTGAAAATGAAAGTCAGCTTTCAGTTGCAAGTACGGTACATTATGTAGCTGTACGTAAGATAAACTGGAAAATATCTGAAACTAGAATTTTCAGCCACTTGTATTCACATACTTTAATTCGGTTAAATATCATGGGAAAACAGAAGTTTTTTTTTTATTGAAGATATAAAAATTTTAAAATGTTCCAATAAGTATTTACCTCCTCAATTTTCCTCAAAAAGCAAGAAAGCTCCATTTCATCACACGCATCTGAGTCTTATGCACTCACTAACTCGAATCCAATATTACAGTAACTTTTTGTTCCGAAATAAGAATTTTTCCAGCAGCTTACAGCTCTTTTCTTCGGAAAGATTTACTTTTCACAATTCAATATAATTTTTATCCTTTGTTAATGCGAATTACTAACAACTTAAAATAATTAATGAGGGCAGAGGTTAAAAAATAAATCTTTAAACTTCAAATTCGCGATTTTATGACCTATCTAGGCCATTCTATTGCAAAAACTACGAATGTACAGTTTTTTTCAAATAAATAGATCAATCTTGGACATAGGTACAGATTAGTGAAGCTTAGGAATCTGTAAAAGAGATAAAAGGCATACTTTTTAGGCGGGAAAATTAAGAAATTAAGCTGGTACTGAACACTTAGTTGGTTCTTCATCATTTTGAAAATGAATTTCTCAGTGAAACAATACGGGGTGGCTGGATATTAAACGGTATAACTTCGAGGATCGAATTTTGGTGAAAAAAAAAGCAGAGAAGTTCCTCTTGAAAGGTGCTGATAAATATGCTGTTTAACTTACGGGTTCCGAATACCTACATCAAATTTTCTTAGGATGGCAATTACATTGCTCTTCTTCAGTGTCTTCTTAAGTGCCGAAAAAATCAAATTGTCATAAGACTACCTTTAAATATCAACTACTCTTTTTATGAACGAAAAATACTCCTGCTTTTATGATTACATAACATTCAAAACCTCAAAAACAAAAATTAAAAAATTAAACATTTCAAAAACTTTAATAATTCAAGAGGCAACCAAATTTTAAAAGAATTTTCAAAGTTTAAAACAATAAGTCTTTATAATGGTATCTTAAACAATAACTTTAAAATTCAATGCAATATACTTTAATTAAAAATGGTAGAAATGTAAACATTTCCATAAAATTAAAATGTTTCTGCTAATAATAAAAACAAATAGGTACAGAGTAACATAATATACGTTGTTATAAATTAAATTATAAACTGATGATCACGACAAAAATGTCGAAAGTTTCATCTAAATATGTTTTCATATTCAACTAATAAACATTCGATCACAAGATTTTGCTGCATTAAATCTAAAGCCATATTATTAGACTCTTGCTCCGGCCACATCAAAGTCGGTCCAAACACTATGGCTAAATTAGGAATGTGCATACGATTAAACTCTTTATACTTTGTGACCCTGCAATAGCAACGAATGAAAAAGCAATATTGAGATGGATCGAAACAATCGCACACTGATAAATAATATTTTAAGAAACCTACCTCAATAGATGCTGCAGAAGATATCTCAGCGTGTCGTAATTTGCAGTTGGCAATGCTTTCGTAATTTCTCGAAATTGAGAAATCTTTTCTTTTTTACTGTGGTTATCTGCAATTATAAGGTGGAATATTATAAATACGATGATATAAAGAATCATTTTCTTAAAAATGTTTGTTCAAAAAAGAAAAGGATGGTGTTATAACAACCTGACCAAAAAAGAAATCGTGTTGTAACATCGTTAGAATTATTCTTTCCGTATTGGTGCTTTTATTAGTTCATTTTTTTAATGTAGACCTATTTTTTTTCAATTCAGCTTCATTTTTTTTGAAAAAAGTTTCATTATTATTAGATTTTTAGTTTCAAATTTTTTAAATATTAAAAAAAGAAGCCCAATGTAAACTCCATCACTCTGCCTACATACCTATATAAACTTTCACTCTTATCAGTTTAAATCAGAATTTCAAATCCAGTAATTTTAAATTTCGAAAATCTAACGGAAGATTCGCAATCAGCAATCAAAAAAACACTAGATACCGATTTTCAAAGAAATTGGTTAAATTTTAAATTTTAGGTTCATAACTTCTGATCCGGTAGAAATTCTGTCAGCCACCAGGGTTAAACTGCTTGACTGATACTCATAAAACTCAATACCAGTTTTCACTGCGTTTCAAATCAACTACTTACCAAATTTCAGCCTCTATCGAATGATAATTACATCTTAAAACACCCATTGTTGGAACTTTTGTCAGCCCCATGGCTAAACCACTTGACCGATTCTCATTAAACTCCATAAGAATTTTTATTAAATTTAGAATCAGCTACCTACCGAATTTCACCTCTACTGAATGATAATTGTATCTAGACCTTCATTGGTGGAACTTATTTTCCCCCCTGAAGCTCAACTCCTTAACTAATTTTCCCCAAATACAATCCCACATGAGGTTATTCACAAACCTACTTTTCCAAATTTCAGCCCTACAAGACAAAAATTACGAGCTCTATCGTGCTCAAAAGATAAATGCCTGATGTTAATACCTACATACATATATATATATACACAAAAATTTTTTTCGATGTAATAGAGCTCTGTACGTTTACAGTTTATGCGAAATTGGGTAGCTATTCAAATAAAATTCAAATTGTAAAATGTAGTGAGGGCCATAAAGATTGTTCATTTATAGAAAAGCTCCTCTAATTTTACAGAATCAATACAAAATTTGTTACCTCAAACAAACCTATATTTATATATTATAAATTGAAGAGGTGCTTTCGCTTGTGCTGGCCCACAACTTCTGCCTACACAATGAAAAAATAAAAAATAAAAGTAAAAAAAAACTACTACCTTTCTATTATTCTATTCTTTCATCTACATTTGACTTTTCTTTCTTTGCTCTTTAGCTGACATATGCGCATCGAATTTAGGTAAATTTTTGGTAAACAAATTTTCATTGCCTTTACATTTACTACAGTGATATATCGTACTAAAAATCAAAAATCAGGAAAATTCAAGAATTTGCAATCAGAAGAAAAACTGCTAATAAAAAGACCCGACTTCCAATTTCCTACATTTGCCTGACTAATCTCAGTCAGAAATGTAAAAATTTTTTGTCAAATTAATTTTTTTTCTCCGAAATTAACCCAGTCAAAATTAATAATCTATTAATATCAATAATACATAAACTTACATTAACTCCAAGGCAAATACGTAGAAGCCAGCAAATGCAATTAATTTACTAACTTTTGGAAAAATTTACATGTCTCACAAATATTTCCCAGGCATTTTCATAAAATTCGTATCAATGGAGGACGTCAAGTTTTTTTTCCTTTTGCCTAAGAATTTTTGTAAAAACCTGAGTAATGTAACAGACTGCAAAATATATATATACATATATATTTTTGATATATCGCTGTAATAAACATAAAGGCGAGAAATTTGTTCGCCTAAAATTCCCCTTTATTATTTTGCAAAATTAAATGCGAATGGGCGAACTACAAAAATTTTTTATTTCCACCAAATAACAAATTGAACAGTGTTACCATATTTATGCCAGCAAGACTTGGGTAGGGACAAACCGAAGTGCCGCAAAGCGGTGCTTCAGTGCTTGTATACACATAAATAGATGAATAAATTTATTATTTTTATGCTACAAATCATGATTTTTTATGAAACAAAAAACTATCATAGTCCCAACCCCAACTTCGCTAACTTACATAATATGGAATAGTAGATTTAAAATCCTTCTAAAAAATATACCTGACAAACATCGAACCTCCTCACTCATATTTTAGGTCGGTTAACAATAAACATCAATTCCCAGATAAGACCTAATCTGTCTAGATCAATACTGTGTGTTAGAAAATAAAATTCTATTGAGATTGATATGTAGTTTTTGTTCTACCACTAATGATATGAAACAAATCGAACATGAGAAATCTTATTTCAAAGGTAGAAAATAAATATGTCCCTGTCGTAGAGTCTCATAGTACATATTTGCGAGTACCATGAGATAACAAAATACTTACAGGATATAGTATGACTTTCAATATACTCCTCCCATACCAAAGAGGGAGAGCTATTACTTGACGGAGTAAAACATCCTGTTTTTAAAAGCATGTTAGCTGTAATACGGTTTCTTCAAGTCGCTATAAATATGATTAATTTCACATAAAATCGTAGATCTATCTAGAAGAGTCGATCATTACCAAGTGGCAATTTTATGCCTGGTAAAAAATTCGTTAATCAGGAAATCCAGTAGTTTTAAATTTTTTCCAAAATTATAATTATGTAAATGTTATGATATTGGCTGCCATTTAAGTTCAAATTTCCATTTGAATACATGAGCACTCTTTTTTGCTTTTCAAATATTTGAAGTGGGAATTCTTCCTAATTTAAAATATTTAAACACACTTCCAACGTTATATATCGATATGGATGTATCTGGAATGCCGAATTCAAATTTCAATTAGCGCTCGACCACTTACAGAGCATCTCAATTAAGGGAATTCAACTAAATACTTTCAACATATTTTCATGGTTCTACTAACTAAAGTTTTATGAGCTATTCAGACAAGTTAACGAACTCTCATAAACCCAATGTAATAAAATTGGCATCAGTTTGTAGTTGAGACAAATTATCCAAACAGCAGCGCACATGCCTTAACTCTTCAAAGTGAAGGGAATTGAATCACGAACGACACTAGCGCTGACTTAGTGGGATAAAATTTTCCTACCGACTTTTGAGACCGTTATTTTCCCATCAGAATGCGTAAACTTGTTAATAACAATATTGAAAATTATTAAGAAATTGAATGAAAATATAAAGCACGCTTCTCTCGGCTAACCACTTATACTCGCGTTCAACAGGCTCCGACTTTTTTTTTTTTTAATTTATATTATTTGACAAGCATTAATTTCTGTAAGTGGTGAATTCGAATTTCACATGAACACTTGACTTTTTTTTCATTCAAATCACTTTCAACGACCCCTGCGTTCAATAGAAGACATTTCTATGAGTTATGTTTTTCTGGTTTGTCATTGAAAATTATTTTATTGAAGGACGTTTTTGAAATTTCCGACCGATGGATTTTTATCGATTGATAGAGTACATCAATGTAGAAATCATCAAATTCCAGATACCGTATTTACATAAACTGAGGGAGGCACTGTACCCCCTGAGGCCCTGCGCCGTAATATATAAAATAATACTTTCCACAGCATAGGATATCGGAGGGAAACTCGTAGAAAGATACATCCCGCATTACATGGTAAAGGGAAATTGATGGCGGTTTTTGGTACCCTCAGCGTCTTTTGACGAAGACATACATACGTTTGAAATATTGGGTATTCTCTTGTTTTATGTACAAATAAAGAAGCTTATCAAAAATTTTTTGAATTTTACGTTTACTTGTTGTAAATGCAAAACTTTCCCATATATTCTCCTTTTATAGTCAACAACAAAATTCTTCGAAGTCTCAAAATAGAAAGCCAAATGGATCTTTGAAGCAAGAAAAAACCAACGGTTTTTGGAATAGAAACTTAGATGTGATTGACTAAATGTCTTCTGAAAGCTTCATTTATGTCAAACCGCAAAAATGATAAGGGAAACCCAGTAGAACGATAAGGCAAACGAGCAGAAGCGTTTTAAATCACATTTGTAGTAACTAGCAAATCTAAGCACAACAATTCGTGACAATACAAAAATGCTAGAAATATAAATTTTCTTCACTTACTGCTAGCCTTAATAGCTTTATGGAATAATTGGTAAGGAATTAATGGCTCTTTCAGCTCTCGAAAGAATAATTTCAGAGCACCGGTTAAAACATGAACATCTTCCTCCTCTTCTATCACAGATAAATTATTTTGATCGACCTGTAAAATACAAAGCATAAATTTCGTTTCACATGATTATCCTAATAAAAAGGTTAGAATAACAAATAAAAACATAAAATTTAAACGAACCTGAAGTCTAATTTTCTGAACCTGTGACAAATTACCAGAAGCTCGATATAATCCATCAGTTTTCATATTTTCTTCAGATCTTTCAATGCAACTAATACAACGTCGCACGAACAGCGGAACCCGGGGTGAGTCATTACCGGCAATCTTATCCAAATAACAACCGAAAGCTGGCTCATCTAAACAAGGAAAATGTGATCATTTTTAAATGTTTTTGTTGCTGTTTCCTTTTTAATTCCTGCAAACAAAAACTTGAAATTTATTACTCAGTACTCACCTTTCCAGATACCTTTCTTGACGAGCGATTCCATAGTGGGTCGTCGATTGAAGAATTTCTTCAATCTAGCCTTTATTTTCGTTTGACGTTCTGCTGAGCTAACAGTCAAGTCTTCGATACTGCCCTCTTTACTTTTAGCTGGAAAAAATAATACAAGTGAAATCACTGATACATAATACAACAAAAGAAAGACAAAGGTTTGGATAAAGTTGAAGTAAAGGTGGCACAATATCGAAAATTATCAAGAGGTACTAACGATATAATTTTCGATATAATTTTTTTTCGATAATTTTTTTTCGATAGTTTACTTGATAATTTAAGCAAATTCACCAGCTGTTGACCTATTTTTTTTTCCTCCAAAACGCATCTACCAAGTAACTTGTCTTCAACTTTTTTCGAGTGTGTTTACAATTATTTTTTGGGAGTGTTTCATGGGGGCAGCGACGGTGGAGTAAGCTGGTGGGAAAAAGGGGTGAAAAGAGGAAAAATGTTTTGGCACCAAAAACTAAAATTCGGAATACATAATTATATCTTAGACATTTTCTTATTACCACGATACAGATCCCATTTTTTGTCTAATAGTCACGAAATTTGGTACGAACATTAATACTAGGCCAAGAACCTGACCTATTGATTTTTATGCGGATCGGCCGGACGATACTTCTGGTACTGCTATTTTTGTTTTTAACTTGGCTATAAAATGATTTATTTTAAACTGATATCAACGAAATTTGGAACAAATATTTAACATAATTAATTGCAACATGCTATCAATTTTAGTGTAGAATCGACTAGACTGTACTATCAGTACAGCTATATTTGATTTCATTTTGCTGTAAAGTGGTTAATTTGGAATAAATAGCTACGAAATTGGAAACAAATATTCAATATAACTAATTGCAACATGCTACCAATTTTGTTACTGATCGGTCGAACGTTACCTCTATGAAGTCCAATTTTGTTTCGATTTTGAAAGAGGTAAAAGTTTTATACTGTGTAACTTTAGGTCAACAGACATAAAATTTAATACAATCATCAAGTATGATCTATTACTAACTTTCTAGCACCCACTTTTCTACTTTTTGAAAATATACTTTTTCTAACAGAGTTGCTACAGCGTTAGTTTTTTTGTTTTTAATCAATGATGAAAAAAAATACAGAAATTTATACTCAGAATTCTCAAAAGTGGATGGAGCGTAGCGACTATTAAATTCCTTTGCCCCAATGAAAGAACATCCTAGCTAGCTCATTGTGTGTTTAAAAACAAAAGTAATGGAAACGGAACATCATCGAAACTATCGAAACTAATGTTAGTATAATAGTATCGATATCAAAAATATCCATACCTAAACTTTTCGCATCCAAAAAAAAAAAAAAAAAGTTGCATCAAAATGAATATTTTGAGTGTTAAATAAATTCACAAAATTTCTTCTAAACTAGGTTCACAGATTATGTTCGTCGAAGATTGAAAAATTTATATTATATCAGTTGTTAATAAAGAATATTAAAAATCAATGTTTCTCTAAGTCATTTTTTAGACACTTCGAAGGAATTTATTTTCAATACATTTAATCAATTCAATTAAATTTCATTGAAGAGTTACATACATTTAAAATGACCTTCATTCATTTTTCATTGATAATGTATCAGTTCATTCTTGTGCAGAAATGGAGAACTAAGGTCATAAAATAAGAAATGTACCTTTTACTGACTTTGACCGGGTAACTTTATAAAACTTCTTCGATTCGTTTTCCACGGATGTATCGTCCGTATCAAGAAATCCTCGAGGAAAACGAGGACAGGAATCGAAGCTAGAAGGCTGCAGCAAACACAAAAAAAATTGTTTTGAGGTTGAGCTTTGGCAATAAAAAAAAATTTCATGAGAAATGTTAAATTTCCCGTCTCAAAATAAGTAAAATGCGTGATATAAAGCACTAACCAAATTATTAATAGCAGACTGAATAGCCGCTTGCCAAGACTGCGCCTGTTGGGTACAGTCATTCTGAATCAATACTTGAGTACCTAAAACGGTGCTAACTATGTACACATTTTTACGGCTAGAAACTTTGTCTCCTTTATCGATAACGGCTCCGTTTAAATCGACACTGATTTCAGGCCTCCCTGGCCCCGATATCTAAATGAAAATAGTTGTTTCGTAATTAATAACACTAAAATAACACAAAAGCAAAATAAATTATCGAGAGAAAAAAAAACCTACGCCAGCTGCAAAGGATTTAGCATCTTTGAAAAATAAAAGAAGTAATTCGGTGAGTACAACGTGCGACGACGACCAATTCTTTCGCAAACGTTTTCCATTTTCGGTGATTTTAGTTCGATTCAGAGGACCTTCTTTTAATACAGACTGTACACGGAAACGATATTAATTTTTTTTAAAATTAATTTAAATCTCATTTAAATTATGGGAAAATGAATAAATTACCATCTGTCCATCTAATAACTGTGGCCAATTTTTGGAAGCAAACGGTCCCAAATATTCCTCGGCCCTACAATACGAGTTCAATTAGCCACAACACGATTTTTCGACCTAAAAAAATTTACTGGGACGACAAAACTCACTTCGTTTCCGTTAAAATCATTGACTTAGACTTTATAGGTCGATTTCGATTATTGTCAGGCACGGTAACGGCATTTACATCGGTGTTAATGGTACTTCTACTAATAACTGGTAAATTAGAATAAATATGATTATCAGGTAATGACTGCGTCTGTTCTTCATATTTCTAAAAAATTCGAAAACAGAATAATTTTCATTATCTTATCTCAATTATTTAACAATGAGTAACTTGGGGCTGGAGGGAGGAACAAATATATTTTAAAATAAAATATAAAATAAAATTATTTAACATCAATTAAAGGTATCATATGAAAAATAAAAGATCTGACGAAAAAATCGATCATTTTCATCCTCAGGCTAGTCGTCCACTGGCTAATTTCGTTCTAAATTAATTTTTCATAAATCGTATGAGCATAATTTTTTTATTTTAGACATTAATTTTCAAGTTTTGACACTACATAAAAATTATGTCAAACTAAAACCGTATAGGATAATCTAGGAACTCACTATCAACATAAATTGTAGAAAACTGGAACTTCAACTGAAACGATTTTTCGCCATATCGAACATCTAGCCTCAATGTTACGTACGTTGCGTATTACTATTGTTACATTCAAATTCGACAATTCGGATCTGCACAACGTACCGTCAAATACTCATGGATCATGAGTCGTGGACCATGAATCATGGTCAATGCCCCAAATAACTTCTTGTCTCCCTAAAGATGAAGTATGATGCTTCATGACACGCTATTCCGATTGACTAAGGCGGTTGACAGTAAATTAGAATGTGAACAAAGCAACGCAGATTCAAGTAATTTGAAGATTAAGGCATATTATTTCATCGGTCGTTAGAAATAATTTCACTTCGACCAATTATAATGGCCCATATGAATGACGTAACTTAGAAGAAAAATTTAGTTCTGGTTGATGTTGAGCATTTACCTCGCTGAAGGAAGTTGAAATTGTTGACGGCAAAGTCCAAGATGATTCACTGCTGTTTTCTTCGAAGTAATAGACACGACCTTCTTCATCATTGGATGAAAACCACTGAAAAAAAAGTATCAAGTTCAATTACAGATAAAAACAACTGGTTTCACTTGCTGAATACATTCATTCAAGAGTTACTTATTTAAACCGGACTTTTTCATTTCCTCCCTTCCCCCTCCAAAAAAAAAAATTAATAAAATAATAAAGTCGTTTAAAAATAGATTTGAAAGATTTTGCAACCATTAAACAAATACCAAAAAAATAAATAAATCGAATTCCGGTTGCCATATTACCATAATTTTATTCATCATCAGTAAAATTACTATCGATACCCAAAAATTAGAACTATTTTTAACCTCTTAAATAGAATATTTCTACAATGAGAGATCAAATTATTGAACGAAAATAATACATGACGAAAGCTCACTCAAAAAGTTAACGAATTTGTGATGTATACGGCTACCACCCCCACATAATAATAGTATAATATTTTTTTTCTTTTTATTAAATCCACGTAATAATAGACGCTGTAGGGAAACTAAATAAAATTTACCTGTTTGTATTCGTTTTCCTTTTCTTTTTCTAATATAGCCGTGGCTATTGAACTCTTAAAAATAATCTTTCGGTATTTTGCAAAATCTTGCATTTTTTTATCCGAAGATCTCTTTCCTTTCCTTTATCATCTCTATGGTACAATTATAGTAAATAATGTTCTCGCCGAATGTTCTTTAAAGTGCGACGTCAATCTCCCACCTTTTGTAAACTTTTCATTATATTTTTAAAGATAAAATTTATATTTTAGTTCGATTCTTGTTCTGCTCTTGACTGAAGTATTATGTTCTACCTTTTATTTTTGTTCGTACATTTTTATTATGTTTGAATACATGTTTTTAAATTATAAAATGTATTGATTTTATAAAGGCAATGGGTGATATTCGGTGGTGTAGTTTTTAGTTTATATCCTAGGTTTAATGGTGATATAGGTAGCAGAACCACGGACATCCTAAGGTATGTTTGATATATTAATTTTTTCAATTCCATGCTGATATCGGGTCCACAAATCCTGGTAGGCTCAGCGGCTTGGGAGGTGATAATTTTAAATTACCTCCCTGTGCAACGATTCTTATACCCAAAAACTTTTAGCCGTGGTTTGTGGTTTTATATAAAAAATAATGTCGGGACTGATGGGTAGTGATATCTGTTTTAGGCCCTCCTGGCATACATTTATAATATTCTTGATTTTTAATAGAAATGATCATTTGAAACAGTAATAATCTTGATGATTGATGACTATTCCAATGGATAAGAAAAACTTAACACAATATTTCAAAAAAGTGAGTATGAGGGGAAATTCTACCAGTCATACCCAGTTCTGGTCATGAGGCACGTTATCACTTACTCAGGATTATATTATTTACATGAATTATGCATGATCTCATTATTTTGCAACCATAAATATGATATTTGTTGGACTTTAAGAATTTTCTAAACCAAAGTAATTCAGTAGCAGGATTTTATGGGGTAAATCTCAGCAATGAAATTCATCAAATAAATATATTGAATTTCCTACTTCCCACTACAATTCTCAATGAGATTGAAAAAAAAAGACCTTTTAGGCTTGACAATATTTTTTGACAGCTCACTCTTTCATTTAAGAATTTTTTATTTTCTTCAATATACCATACTAGGTACCATCTCTAATTTGACATTTCCTTTCAAAAACTTTTTTTTCCTCCGTCTTTAGTTTCAAAGTTGTAACTGCAATCAAGTTTTTTTTTTTGCTCTCGTTTGTGTCATTTCTTTTTTTGTAAATTCAAGAAAGTGAAAAATTTGGGCAGGAAATTATAGAATTGGATTTTCTGACTATCCTACTTTAGTTATCTTTTGATTATATATGTCAAAAATAAATTTCAGGAGGTCATAAAAATCTGCGTTTTTCTAAATTTTTCAACATAAAGCTCCATCATTTGCTTTATAATGATTTCAGCTCCAGCGGTTATTCAAATAATCTGCAGATTAATCACAGGTTAAACATCGTACAAACAGTATAGGTATGAAATATTCTCAGTATCACCGATTTCACAAGAGACAAATAATATCGAACGCAACCATGAAGTCCGCTTGCTCACTATGCCTCCTCGTACTCCAAGAAATACTGGAAATGCACAGTATGGAGTGGAATATTTTACGTACATTCAAATAATTAATTTACATCTTGGCGAATGAATTATTATTTCAATACATTAACGTGGAAGAAGACTCGTTTCCAATAATCGGGGAAGAATGATAGAAACACACAAGCATATGGCTGCATCCAGAGACTAAACTTCCAAAACTGATAGAGATGAGGCTAATGAATACAAACGGAGAAAAAAATGATTTTAATAGTTTATCGGCGATCTCGTAAAGAGAATTGTATTCGTCTCTTGTAATTATTCAAGTTCCATAAAGCAGCACAAAAAATTATTGCATTTTAACCATCAGTACAAACATGTATGCGACTTACAATAAAATAGACACAAAATGAACAACTTTGCTGATTTTTTAACAATATTTTACTGAATTTAACTATTATTTGTAAAGAAATTAATGTACGACAGGTTTATTTAATATAAAAAAAAAATTATTTTTTTCTAAATTTAATAATTAATGTGGGGTTGCCGAGAATCAAACCGGCAACCCACACATTTGTCCACTTGGGAAATAGAATAGCAGAGCAGATGTACTGCCAACACAATGGCAATCAATGACAAAACAAATTAATTTAATTTTAGTGTCACCATATGACTACTTTTCTCATCACCAACTACTGAATGAAGGAAATGGCCCGTAGGCAGGTGTAGGCATAGTAAGGGCAGACTGGGCATTGCTCTCAAAAAGATAGTGGGTGTAACCATTTCACAACATAGCTACCTGCTTGATGCAACTCATATTGTTGAGGGGAAGGAGGCAGACAGTAGAGCTTTAAACGCATGTTGAGAGATACCATAACATGCGTGCACTAGGAATAAAAAAACCGGTTAAATATCTTACCTTCTCGATAATTCAGTTATTTTCTTTGGGTTGCCAGTTTTATTCTAAATAGTGTAGGATAACTTGGGCGATAACAGTAATTTAATTGGTTCAAGTTGTGATATCAATTCAAATCCCCCAACCAACTTGCTTGAATGTGTAAACAACCATCTGAGTAACATTTAACCATCTCGAGAGTGGTTTGCAAAAGTTGTACCTGGGTGAAGAAAGTGTGTTTATTTTCTGAATGTGGTGAGCACTTCACCCAGGTAAACAACCATCTTATTCCAAACGGATTAGGTGTGCTCTTGTTTACTTGGTTGTTACCCGGGCGTTTATTCTGAATGCACCCCTGTGACATGCTACCGGTCACCAGATATGAGGCCACTGTGAATTAAATGGGCAACAACACACATATCTGTCGGCCTGAAAAATTGCAGACATAAGACATACCATACGGCTTCACTGCTAATGGTCGAAGGCGGTGAATTGGAATTGAATTATTCGATTCTGCCACGATTAGTGCAGGTAGAGAGAAGTTACAACCCCGAACAGCACACAATTAAACCCAGTGGCGACTCCTAAACAGTCAAAATCTTCGCCCCCATTTGATAATTATCTAAAAATATGTTTTCAATTTTACAAACCAATAATAATTTGAATCCTATGTTAAAGGGCTCATAACAGACGTGGAGACTGCTCCAGATCGGTACCTACTCTGCCTATTTGGTTGCTCATCTGGAACTGGCTACAAGGCCTCCACAATTGCGCTACATTATACGATGAAATACTTTGTCGAGGCGAAGGTTTTAAAATGCGGTATCATCGACGAACCCGTCCCCCGTCTTTCATTACACCTGCACGCCAAAAACCAAATACCTTGTCCTCGCTTTGACAAACGAACTCGGACTCCGCATCGTCGAATGCCACCAGATAAACGTCCAGTAACCACTGCTCGATATTGGTCAGCAAAATTCCACATCGAGCAGCCCAGCGTAACGCGAATAAATCGTCCATGAAAGAGGCGTGGGTCGACGACGCGTTTGCTAATTTATCCGCTTCAGGTTTACGGATTAACACGTTGTCGGTCCGGAGCGCGCTCACGTACTTCGTAACGCCAAAATCTCGACGTTTTTCGAGTTTGGCCCGCAAATACTCGTCGTGGAACGAGTGACGATTGACTTTCGCGCAACTGGCGTTCTTCACAGTCGGACGACGAACGTCAGCCAGGCCAAAGTAGCTTCGCACCACTCCACCGTCGTTCACATCATCGGTTTTTCTCCAGCTTGTGGATCGTACAGGTCTACAAATAATGTCGCCGTCGATCGAACTTGACGAACTTTGGCAGTTAGAACCACCCGAATTCGAGTCGCACATCGTATACGAACTTCCACTGTTGCTAATATCGGTCAAACTTTGGCCACTCGAATACGAAAGTGTTGCGCTATCGTCATAATAACTGCTGTAGTCGTCGTCGTCGCTGCTATTGCTACTGTTACTGCTCTTACAGCGCACGTAATTTGCGAAACTTTTTAATGAAAACTCCTCATCACTTCCGGACAAACATTCGGCGGATAAGCTACTGTTAACAATAACGAAATTAACGTTCGCTTCATTTACATTGTCACATTCGACGTTGGAATGACCGCCATCCGGTCCGACGACTAAATTGCGTTTTTCGCATTCGCAGAAAACAGTTTCCAAGTTCGTATTCGTCAATCTTTGCGAGATAGTCGACGCTCTTTTTCGGCGAACAGGTCTCACAGGCTCCGTTCTGCCGTCGTCGAATATCTCGTCGATGCATTTTCTCGATAATTTCGCCTTCTGGACCGTTTTTCGAAACGTGGTGAACGCTATTTCTCGTCGTGCAGCTGCAGCAGCGATTCCGATGACGTCGTCCGATCGGATGACAGTGTCCTCGATCGAATGCACTTCATTATTCCTTAAAAAGTATTGACTGCCGATGCCACTGTCCTCAGCATACGCAGCAGCTTCGTCGCGATGATCAAGTTCGTCGAAATCGGAATCTGAAATCACTTTGTTGACTGCACAGATACTTCGAATCCCAGCAAGGGATTTGGGCGTTACTGATTCGTGGTAAACGATAATGAAACGAACGCGCAGGGGAAAACACATCGAGTTGTTAGTTCTTCGTAATATGTAAAGTAAGATGTAGCCGATTTTTAAATTCATTAATTATTCAACTTGGAATACTTAAATGGGAACACTGTGAAAAACCTAGCACGAATCACGATTGATTTAGCAAAAAGGGGTGGTGTAATTAGTCCCTTCAATCGAATTTGACACATTTTCAAACTCAGTACGTCAGTTGTCACCTATCAGCAGAAAAGAAAACAGGAATGCGCACCGCATCAACACTTACTAAGGAACTAGGAACAGAAAAGAAATAAAAGAAAAAAAAAACAAGTGAGTAGTATTTCGATCATTTTGGCTTCGTCAACGTTTGCGACAGTAAATTTAATTTTTTTTTAAAAGGTCAAAAAGTATAATGGTGGCACCATTTTCTAGGAAATTAGATTTGTTTTCATTAGCCCATTTTCAAAGCTTATGAAAATATCCGTTAATGTCGCACTTGATGTCAAATACCAATATCTGAATACGTTTAGTTCAATTGTTCAGGTAAAAAAAATTATTCACAAACCAGGAGATAACTTATTTGCCTATTAACAGACAATATAAATGATTCCAGTGTGTATGAAAACTTTCTACGAAATAAAAAAAAATTGTAAGAACACCTGATTCGTGTTCAAAGAAAGAATATTTTGAACCTGAACCGAAAAAATTATTGGATTAAATACTTATACATTTTTAAAAACCAATTTTAGGCAACTAATGAGGACTTAAATATGCACTTTAAAATAATCAATTTCATTCGATTAAAATCATAAATTCGAAAAAAACATTTTTCAATTGAAATATTTCAGAGATATACATTTTACAATAAACTTAAGATCTGATTCTGCATTAAAATATGATTTTCCACTCCCTCCCAACAAAGCTCTCTTCAGTGACAAGTATTATTCATGATTACCACACATTCACCGAATTATATTGCGAACGAACATAATAATATAAAGTGAGAAAGATTCCGAAGATTTTTGAAATTCCTAAATAAACAACCACAAGGCTGAATATTGTTAAATCGATGAGAATTTCGTAGGCACACTCAGAATACACGAAAACTGGTTTATCTGCAGACAAAAATACGTTCGTGAATATTTCGCAAAAAATTTAGAATAGTAACTCATACACCCATCTCTTCAAACGTAAATTTAAACGCAGTCAAAAAGATTGAAAAAACAACGGAAGTCATTCCCAGAAAGCAAAGACCCGTACATTCGTCAACAGACATTTACTGGCCGTTTGGCAACTACAACAGAGTACGTACATCCACATTTTATATGCTCGATGAATAAAACTAACAACTTATAGGTACGCATGACTTGAGGAACACACCCATCAAAATCGTGAACATAAAAATACGTATAACACTGATGAATCGCATATAATTATAAACAACCAGTTAAAACTTGAATAACTTGGCGCATGAGTCATATCAAATTTTCGAATCACCAGTTCGCACACAAACGAGTAAATTTTCGCATACGTACGTACACCTTCTCCAAGAGCAGGCAATATAGTAATTTGCAAGAGTTTTTTAAAGTGGTATTTTCAAGATGATCGAGAAATAAACATACGAAACCTTGGGAAAATAAATATGAGGGTACGGCTTTTCATTTTCTATAACTTCAACACCGATGAAAAAGCATGAATATTACTCGTTTACTTACTGAGACATTTTTTCTTTTTTTTTTTTTTTTTTTTGCTCGATGAACAAATGAAAAGCGAAGTTCCAGTATGAATAAAACAAAATATTTTTCAATGTATTCTGCGAGATCATTTGGAATTTGTAAAAAATTTGCCCAGGAGGTACTTTAGTTTGTATATTATATTCTTTACGCACGTTCCATTCAACTCTAATTTTCAAAAGGACAAAATATTATTTTTCCTACGAATAATAAAAAAGACTAAATGATTAGGTATCACGCACGAGACACAGCTCTAATATAAAATTCAAAAATGTCCGGATTTCCGTCCCCATTTATATTTCGTATTTCCCATTGAACAAGACGTTTGAAAATTGGTATAGGGTGTCCCGAGTATACGAAATCCCGAAAATATCAAAGAGGCCGCAGATGTGGTCACAAAAACAAATTTTTTGGCACCTTGCGGAACACCCAGTAAATTGAAATTCAACAACATAGCATTGAAATTGTATAATATTGTTTGTGCATGTATCTAAATACCGTTTTTAAGGTGTTGAGTTCGAATTTTACGTGAATTTTTCCTTTCAATCTGCAAGATATCAAAATAGGATCTAATTTTGACTTTTCATTATTTATTGAGCAATACATCGTTGCTGGTAACGGTTTTGAGACACTGGGTTCGGTAGTTCGATTTTGACATCAATTTTTTCATCAGACTCATTATTTGACCTCAAGGGGCTCTAAAAAGGGGCAAATTTCAAATTAAATAAGAGGTTTGAAAATGAAATAATATCCAACAAAGATTTCACTTTGAGAATATAATAGAGGTGGTGCGAATTTATGATAAAAATTATAAAAATCCTCAACTCCCATCCTATGCTTCTGCCAAGAAGGGCTATTTCTGAAGAAAACAAAATTATATATAAACACTTTTTGAAGAACGTCACATCATTTTCAATAGCGATAGTTGATTTACGAAATCGGAACAAAGTAAATTCTAGTATCCAGGTCTCGAATACGGGGGAAAAGATTTGCAATGTGAAAAAAAGACAGACAGATACATGAATGTTAGGACACAAGGAATGAAAAAGCAGTTTTTTACATTCTCCTCGTTCGTGTTTGTTGATTTTTGTTGTAATATCAATGAAAAACATGTAAGTTATGAATTTTAGAAAAACATAACAACTCTGTTTCCAGACAAAAATAAATCATGCAAATTTCTTCTTGATCTGTTGAACAGTTCCATACTCATGAATAAACATACAGTCACATTATTTACTTTACACTTACGAGTTCTATTGTATTAACGTTTCCTTCGCTTTTCATTTAAATTTTAAAAAATTTAGATCTTAACATTCCAGAGCGTGGCAAAGACAGGCTTAACTGCTAGTGCTAAATGAAAAATAAGAATTTCCAAGATTTCGATCGTATTTTCATGAATGTGAATTTTGGAGATCGAAAGTTGGTCGAGAGGCTCAAGTATAATATTTAGAAGAAAATTTTTTGACAATAATTTCAACACTGGGTGATAAAAACCAAGCAATAAGTTAGGTTAAAAACGAATTTTTAAAAAATACACTTTTATAAATTTGAAGAAGAAAATAACGGCGAAAGAGAAAATCAAATTTCTCACTTCTTTTTCCGAGACAGAAACAAACAAAAATTGAAAAAACAACTGATAAAAACGAATATAAGTGTATGTGTGCGTGTGTCGCAACACGTGAAAGCAGCAATGAAGTTGGTCATTCGGTGTATTTCAACAAATTGAATGAGTAGAATAAAAGCGTATAAAAACTGACTTAATTTCTTACACAGTTAATGAATAAATTGTACATAGACTATCACTGTAAAATTTTACGCATGCCTTTTCAAATGACAAAATTTAGCAGAATAATTTTCACAAAAATTAATCACAATCGTCATAATTTTGCGATTGTCTCACAGACGCACGTATTTCAGTTTTGAGTTAACAACCTTGTACGTATAAAACATTGTATCACTGTGAAGATCTGGAGAAATTGTAAAATATTCATTATTCACCCAAAGGTCGACAAGCCAACGTGAAAATGTACTCCTTTTGCAGTTTTTTGTACAAACGAAAATCAGATGCAGATGGACAAAAGTCGGAATCTTAACATTCGAAGGGCAACGAATATTGGAAGTTGGATAGCTACAGCTTTCCGCCAAGTTTTATAGAATTTAAGCTTCCAACTCACACAGCCTAGGCTATGCAAAGGTGTAGTAGATTCACTACTGCCCATGAAAATATTCGTTGTAGTAATGGGTTACTGATAATTTCGTACAACAAAAGTTAGTTTTCACATGCTGAGCCTTAATAGCTACTTTACTTTGGGAAAAAAATTTTTCTTAAATATACAAGAAGATTTATTGCTTATCTAAGCTTGTATAGATTCGGGTATTAAATCTAAAATCCCACAACAGCTTGTGTGAATTTTTGAATAAATTTCACGAAAAATAAGTTAACACCATAACAACCTACATATAATAAGACGTATAAGACCGAAAAGATCCCCCGGTCGGTTGCTAAACTATAAGAATTTCAAAACAAGCATAACACAACCTAAGAAAAAAAAAAGGACAAAATTTCATTCGGAACACTTAATTTTGATTAGTGAAACGAAAACACTAAAATGACCTCAGCATCTTTCAACGTTCGCATGAAAGCGAAATGTCTTTCTCATAGCCGGATACTGACACAATTCTAGGGTGTTATTGTATAGAAAAGTAAAAATTTGTTTTAAATGTAGGTAAACGATTGATAACGCAGAAACCAGTGAATCATGAAAAGCCTTAAAATGTCGTTTCATTAACCTTTACCACGTCTAAAATGAAAACCAAAACCTCATCTACAAATGGAGGGACTGATTCAAGATAGTACATAAATATGAACGCAAATTACTGGAATTTCCGTCGATAATTTCCGCAAAATTAAACGTTTTCGATTTGTATCCATTACAAATCGCTCCAAAAGTTGATGAATTTCTCATCTCATCCTCGCGTTTAGACCGCCGGTAATTTCCGCAGTCACGCAAAATAGTTTCGTCCATTTGGAAATTCATTTCTTTTTCGTTTGTGCAGACTTACAGAGGGAAAGTATTTTCACTTAAACGATAAATTCACTACCGAGTTCGTCAACGACACACAGCTAGGTACCTCACTGATGAAAAACGAAACACAAAATCAATCAAGAGGAACTACGTATCAGTATTTTTTTTTTCCAGTTTATTTTGGTTATTTCCAACTCCGGTGAACGCATTAAACATATTTTAGCCTACACAGATCACACACACCATCAACAAATACTAAACTGAATCATCGCGTCGTCCAGCAAGGAAATGAGACATTTCGTGGCCAGGCTCCCTTTCAAACGTACATTAATTTCACACAAATTAAACAACATGAGCCCTTTGACATAAATGAAAAATTAGAAACAAAAACAAAAAAATAAATAAATAAAAAAGGAGATTGCGAAGCGAGAAGAGAAGGAAGAAGGCAGATAAAGGGCGAAATAATTGACTCGTTCTTCTGAAACTCAGTTTGCGAGTCAAATCATACATTTCCACGTAACGCTGGGCAGTAATTAGCCTGATGAAAGCGTATTTGGTGCAATGCATGATACGGTGATGAATGAGCGAAGCCTTAATAAACTTTGTAATTCACCGAATAATGGACGACATTGATCTTAACAGCTGATTTTTACAGCTTTATACCAATTTAAAAAATAATACGAAAACTAGCCTAATACAGAAGTAATAATATCAATTTCATAAGAACAAATACCTATAGACCTATCGATTGATCGAATTCTAATCGATCATTTTCTCCTCAACGCCTAACTTCTAAACATTTAATTAGTTTCACGCAAATAAACATACAATAGCTTCTGTTTGGAAATCACTTTCTCTAAAAAATGATAATTATTTTTTACCTTCGTTTCATGTTTATTCCAGAATCAGTCAGCAATAGTCCGTGCTGGTTGTTTCTCGCTTCCTAGTGTTCACAAGCCGAAGAAATTAAGTCAATTTCAGCAGTATTTCAGTGTGACAAGTTCTTTAAGGTATCGAGTTCGAAATTTGAGTCATTTTTTCGAGCGTATTTCTTCTCAAGTCTCAGAGACTTGCGAAAGCACCACCTTTCAATTTGATTTTCTCATACGTAGATTTTTTAGGAAACCAAGTAGAAATTTTGAACTGTTCGTTCCGCAGGTGTCACGTTAGTTCCAAAAGACAGCAAACTGCAGGGACTTATTCAGCGATTTTCATCTTGTTTTTGACGTTACATGCTGATGTCTTCGTTTTTAAGCAGCTAAATTCGAATTTTTGTCTGCAGTTTTCAAAGAAAAAAATTTGTTGACCTCTCGGAGCTTCAAACAGGATACTATTTATTTTCATCTTTTTTTCTGACATTATTACGTAAAAATGCATAATTTTTCTGATGGTAGATTTGAATTTCAAACTAATTTCCTTTTTGAATCCGAGCATATACTTGTATCTTCGTTTTTAAGCTCAACTACTCGATTTGCTTAGTGCCTAATCTCGAACACACACGGACAAGCTAAACAGCCACATGATAAAAGAAGCATACACAATTCTAGAGTAAATTATACTCTTCAATAATTTCATATTAATAAATTATAAAATTAGTCATTTCTTTAGTTTTTTCGTTACAGAGCAGTACATGTCAACTGAATCACTTGCGAAGGTTAGTTCTAAAACTAGCAGCACTTATAATTTTTTTCACACACATCTCTCGCTTCCCACTTCACATAAAATGAAGTTTTAATATTTTCATGCATGTCTGTTTAATTGGTGTTATTCACACAGTGGGTAATAATCTTGTTGAATTTATTTTCTCAGAAATTTTACCGAAACAATCCCACAAAATCTTTACAAGAAAAACGTTTCACCAGAAACAATACGTTCGTTGAATTAAAATTGGAATACAGACGATAGAATGTTAATTAGTTGCTTCGTAAAGAGATAATATAAGAAAATAAACGAAATAATCAAGAAAATAATCAGCAACATTTGAAATCAAAGATATCTTCCGGATGCACAGGATGCATAGGACAGCAATAAATCGTAAACAATCGCATAATTCGGCGAAACATTTAAACCACTGTGAGTTGAGACCGAGTACAGAGAGGCACACCCAAATAATTCAATTTCTAAAATTTCAACGAGTCGATGAACATCTATCGAAATTGCAGATTCTAGTAGGGATATTTGACGCTCAGCGATCAATGATCATTTGTTGAATATACACGACAAAACAGTTTCGTTACGCTCGATTTTACTTTCATGTTATGCAATCGGTTTCAGTTACGCTCTGAGTAAGAAAATATTTTCACTTGTCGACAACGTCTAACAAGGGGAAGGCATGCAAGCACAAGTCGATTTTACGTGATTTGGAATTCTCAATTTCATTTGACATGAATACATGACACATGTGCGTAGAAAACAGGATACAGAGAAAACTTACGTCCGAGCATTCAATTCTTCCAGCTCGTCTACAGAGGTTTTTGAAGCAATCTATTTTTCGAATAAATTGAATTACAAAATTATATTCACTTTTTACATAAGACAAAAAATAACCTCTTTAGACAAAAGTATCTTACTTTTCTCAATTTTTCACCCGCCAAAGAAAATATTTAATTTTTTGTTTTTTTCACTTAGAAGTTTTCTTCCTCCTATCCTATCCTTATCCTATACTATCATACGAGAAATAATTGTATGTATGCATGTATGTAAGTGGGTAATTGCGTTCTAAAGAACTAGACTAACAAAGTAGCTGAAAATTGAAGGATAGGGGTTTTTGAGCGTGAAAAAACGATAGATATTGACGTATTGCATCCAATAATATGGAATAGGCCAAAAATTTACGAAGTATTTTCCTTAAATTTAACCAAATTTTTGATGGGAATTAACACGGAATTCCCCCCAAAAATTTTAATTTCCTTTTATGGCAATGTCAGTAAAGATGATGAGTTTCTACTCTCTGAATAAGAGGTTTCGATCTACAACCTCACTCGAGCATCTCGAGTTCAAATCTCACTGCTACTACAATCCTAAAACAAAAACGAGACCTGCTAAAATTCTACCTGACTACAGTAGAGACGACCACTTTTGTCTTCCCCACCACTGACAACGATCCCACACATAACATAATTATAACACCCAATAATACCTCATCCCTTCATACTGGTGTAAACTCTGCTGATATCCCATCTGACTAAAGCGAAAACGACTGGTTCGCCCTCCCCCACTCTACCATTAAAGATAGTACAGCAAACAATACGTAACACCCGACCCTTCCTTCCGTGCCTCTTAACCTTCGTAGTTGAACACGGTACATTGATTAAAAAAATTAAATAAATAAAAATAAATATGAATAACTAGAATAAGATCTAGTAATAATTGTAAAAAAATTCGTTCGAATGATTTAATTTTTAATTACGAAGGAAAAAATGAACGAAAAATACGTCAGTAATGATTCATGGCAGCAGCTCAAAAGGGTAAATTGTAAATTAATGGACTGCGAAATTCAGGAAGTACATCTCATCAATTTAAATGTACTTTGTGTAATTTACTTCGATTCATTTCTACAGTCACCTAACATTACCATAAATATAGTCTGAACAGAACTAGATGTCTGAAAGTGCGTATAATTAAATTTGTATTTCAAAAAAATTCAACTCTATTAGAGAGAAAGTCCGAAGAATCGTAAAAAATCAGATCGAGAAAGAGAAACAAAATTTCATAATTCAGACGAAAATTTGCTCAACGACTTTCCCTTCCCACTGTAAGCTTTTTCAAACGAATTCAATGAATGAAATATAATAAACTGATTTTACTAAACATCGAGCCGATGACTCCTTCAAGAAGCGATACTAATGCACCTAAATTGACACTAAAGATCATAAGTTTAAACAAAAATTTCAGCACTCCAAAACAGAGTCAAAACAACTCTCAAACGGTTATGAGTGTTAAATTGTAACAGTTAGATGATGTTAAGAGGAAATTTTATCGACACTTTTCAACCAAATAGGAGATAAGAACGAACAGAAATTTATCGACGATGATGACTGGCTAAGGCTAGGAGATAATAAGTGTGGTTAAGAAGTAGTGATACAACCAAATCATGAAATAAAAAATAAATTCAAGAGTTGTACCAATAGTTTCGATCCATGGGAATTACATTAAACAGACTAATCAATTGGCTTGCACCGAAACACCATTTTCGACTCTTCTATCTTAATACTGGCTATTCTTTCCATTCCTAACTGATTTCAGACCACAGAGACGTCATTTTTTGCCAAATCTTTACACAACGAAAAAGATTTCACTAAACATGTTCACGAATTTTAAAACAATCATAACAAAAACAACTCAAGAAAAATTACTCAAATGACAATCAAAGATTTAGAAAATTTTTAATTTTACTTTTCTCACAAGATTCACTTTCATTAAGTTCCAAGTAATGTCACAGATTCTCATGGTATTAAGTTTAAAATAGAATGGAAAGTAAGAATAATACAAATTAAGTACGAAAAAAAGCTTGATTACTTTCACGCTAATATCCATTCTAGGAACACAGTTACCTAGGCTAAATTGGGATGGAAACATAAAATTTTCACTAACCTTGGCACCGGTAATGACGTGAATATAGCACTGACAACCATTTTCCGGATCCGTTTCCAGTCGCCAACCTTCAGGCACAGCAATACCACAAGATTCTTTTTCGATAAAATTTTCTCCGCAGTTCTCTTCACCCACAGCTAAGGGACTGGAACTTCCGGAATAAAGATTACTTGTACTTTCGCTATTTTTATTACTTTTATCCTGCAAAAATCAAACATAATGATTTATTTTTCTTTATTTACGGTATTTTCAAAACTTAAAAAAAATCAAAGATGCGAAAAACAATTTGTTTTTTCTTTTTTCACCAAAAGAAAAAGGACTATGACATGTAATGGGCAGCAGTGCACGCGCATTTTGTGTCGTTTTTGGGAGTTGTTTTGCATGTGTCAGTGGCCAAAAGTCAGCCTATATACCCCATCTGTTAGACGAAGTCCCAAACCAAAAAATCAAAATTGGGAAGTAACATAAGTTCGATGCTTGGTCAAGTGGATAAAATACTTTCAAGAGCAAATTTCCCTGAAACTGTGGTGAATGAAGGCAAGTCTTTATTAAAGACACACTTTTTCTGCGAGTTTCAGCAGAGTTCAAAAATTTTTCTACCCAGATTAAGGACACTGATTGACATTATTTTTATACGTTTTTATTCTACTCACTCAATTTGTTGAAGTACACCGGATGACCAACTTCAGCGCTGCTTTCACCTGTTGCGACACACGCACACATACACTTATATAGATTTTTATCAGTTGTTTTTTCAATTTTTGTTTGTTTTTGTCTTGGAAAAAAAAGCGAGAAATTTTATTTTCTCTTTCCTCGTTATTTTCTTCTTCAAATTATAAAAGCATATTTTTTAAAAACTCGTTTTTAACCTAACTTATTACACAGTAACACTTGAAAAAATTTTCAAGAAAATTTGTTACACAACAAATAGTCTAAAATTTTTTTCTCAGATTCTTTGATTAGAATATAATGGAAGCACAATAACAAAATTTTCGTCATATCTTCTTTAGAAGGCCCTTCTCAGAAAATTCATATCCCAAAGTCATTAGACTGAGAAATTATAATTGACAAAAATATAACTAGCCCAAAACTTCTTAAATTTTGGCACATCATGTTACTGTACAAAAACATATTTTCAATTTAAAATATAAAAATTTAAGGTATTGAAATACATTTTTCACGTTAAATATATTCAAATCTGGGCTCATAATTTGTTTTTCAACAGATTCTGAAGAATAGGTATATTTCCAAAACTGTATATATTTGGGGGGTGAGGGGAATCTAATCCCAGATTTGAATACAACAAAAATGTCAGCAAAAATTGTATATTTATGAATTTATAAATACAGTCTACCAAAATTGAATACTTCAGATTAATTTAATTATTTATGCATATCATTCCTATTGATTTAGTGAAGTAATTGGTGTGGGGACCATGTTCCTCTTCTCCCTTTGGGCACAGCCCCAGTTGACAGACTGTGATCTTGGTCCATCACCAAGTCCACACACTTAAGTTTATGGATGTTAAAACATAAACGTATGTTCGTAGCACATGGGCTAACCGACTGGACAAATACAAAATTCATTCACCTTTTAGCCTAAATACTAAAAACATAGCCTAGCGTAAACACGCATATATGCTAGGTTAAGTAACAACCATGGCCTATCTTTTCCAATACTCGCGGATAATGTGCGTGTGTAGCCTAACCTATACTCCAGAAATGCTATCGTTAGTGGCTGGTTTCTGATGTTATAAAAGGTTGGCTGCCATACCAAAATGGTAACTAAAGGAATATGCAAATCCATATTAAATGCTTGTGGGTATCAAAGTTTACCCACAATTAGCTTCTTAATGAAATAAAATATGAAAAATACTATTTTAGTATAATTGTTGATAAACAAACTGAGAATTAAGAAAAGATTTACCTCCAATAAAAACTACTCTTCACTTCAAATTTTGGAAAATATTTCCCTCGCATTCATATATTGCTATAGCCTTTCAGCATAATAAAAGTAGTCCCTGATTTTTAAGAAACCATTTTCAAACCTTGACTCTTAGCACTAATTTATATTTTCCGCGGTGTATTCGCAAAGAGATTAAACTTTCAAAAAAACTTCGGGAATTTTTATTAAAGGGATTTATTTCAAAAAATTACAACACATTTGTATGTTATCGCATAATTTTACGCGACCTTAGAGTATTCATTTCATGACTAAAAACATCAAGTTTTTTTGTTGTTTTTTTTCACATTCCCCGGCAGTGTGGACTCGCCAATAGCAGTTTCTGAATAACCTTCTATCAGTTAATTACCTACATTATTTTATTGTCTTCATTTCTGTTTTTCTAGACCCATTATCCACTGTTCGCTCACTTATTTTTGTTCATTCTTCTTTACTTCTTCGTATTTCAACTTCTCAAAACCTCTCAAAAAATTTCATATAAACCTCTCACATAATTACAATAAACAAATTTCAACAAATATAATAAAAGCAATTTTCATTGAGGATGATGACGGACGAGATACAAAACAAGAAAATACGAAATAGTTAATTCGGAAAATTTGAATTTCATAGGACATCTTTGAATACTTAGAAAGAACTCAATACTCATGCAATATCGGGATACACATAACACTGGAAAATGTGTACGAGCCCCAGCTTTCGAAAAGTAAATTATTTGAATTCCAATTTCCATAATAAAATTTCAAGAATATTGTTTTTTAAAGATTATTGAGAAGCAGCAATTAAATTACATACGTTACATAATAATTATTTGTGATACAAGTGAGAACCATATAGACGAAATCAAAAATGCGCATGCGCAGGAAAGACAGCGATACAAAAAATAAAAGAATTTACATTCTCTAAAAAAAAACGTAAATTATCAAGTGGATACTACAAAAAAAAAAAAAAAAAAAATTATAATATCTACCATAAAAATACCACAGACATATTTGAGCGTCTGAAGTGGGCAAAAAGCAGTAAATTTTAAAACCTGCTAAAATATTAGAATTCACGCAAGCGCATTTGCAAATTTGTTCACTTCTCGGATCGCAGGTCTTGACTGCGCATGCACACTACCAATTTCACTTACTTTTCCCACTATTTTTTCAATATCTTTCATTCATAAAAACGGGTAGGGACCTTTTTTTCTCTTTAGTCAACTGTTTTACGTTAATATTAAAAAAAAATAAAGAGTGACATACATGCACAGTAAGTGATTGCAATGCGAGTACGATGCAAGGGTTGGGAGTGAAACAAAAACTCCCATTCAATCCCATTCACAATCAAAAAAAAATTTTTCTACTGTTACATAAAACTATTTATTTACTCTCGAATTTAATAACTTCATACCAATTCGATTAAATCGATTTCAGCCAGTTAGAAAAATAATTCACTTCAATTGAATCCGACTGTATCCTTTTTTTCTTCAAAACTTTATGATTATACGTCTATGGAATAAACATAAACAATGAGGAGGTAAGAAAAAAGAAAAATGCACCAATAAAAATCAAAATATGAGCAGAACGGAAAGAAAAACAACAATCAGGCATAAAGAAAATAGATAAATATGTGCTGTTAATGATCCAAAGTGTTTTGTCCTTGAAGGAGAGAATGATTCCAAATTTTAAGGAATCTCTCGCTCGCTCTCTCACCCCTTTAGTTATTCACTTCCAATCGATCCTGATTCAATATTAGAAGAGTTGATTAAATCCCACTCACTTGCTTACTCACTCACTCTCTGGTAAAAAAAATTAAAAAATCCAAGGATTCAATCCTCCACTTCAAATTGATTCCAACCCCTGGTGTGATGTTTGCAGCACCAGCCACATCACCTACTTTTCGCACAAGTAGAGGTCACAAATGAATATTTTCAATGATGGAAAAATCTGAAGATACAGAAAATTACGGTCTTCATGATTAAGGCGAGTAGTAGATTCGGTACTTCCAAAATATCGTCATAAACGGACGAGACAATACTACCAGAATGAATAACGAATTTTTCAGGGAAAATTCAAGTTTAATCTTTAAATTAATTGCCATAAACTTCAAGGATTTAAGGGTTCAAAAAAAAAAATAAAATCTCAGTCAAAAAAAAAAAATCAGAAACATCCATGACTACGCAACCAACAAATTGAAAGATCAAATTAATGAATAAACAAGAAGGAACACAATATGTGATAAATTAGATGAGAATAAATCTGTGAGCAAGGATCTCAGCACAAAATTAAAATGATACACTGGAAATTGAACCAAGAAAATAATGTACCAAACTACAATTTCTCCTTTCTAATTTTACATATTAAGCGAACATTCGAGGCAACCAAATAATTAAGTAGCACTCGAAAAAAATTAGACACTTACGGAACAAGAAACAATTATGTAGTACAAATGAAACTACGTACGTATAAATAAAACTGGCGTAGCAAACGTACACCGAATAATCGACTAAAATTATTTGAAAAATTATAAAGCATATTATTTTGATACGGTATTTGTATTTACCAAAAAGGTGAAAGGAAAAAACCCGTTGACATACGTTCTCGTAAATACTCTTTGCACCCTTAAAATAACAACCGTAAAAGACATTAGCCATCATTACTGAATAAATTACGTACTTCCGACGAGTTAAAAGCTGCACAATAATTTTTCTCTATCGACCTACTTGAATTAAACTACTATTAAGCATTTTGCAACGCCCCACAATTTGTATAATACTCACTTCATCTAAATTAAACTCAACTAACCACATTAGAAGAGACATAATACCGATTTTATATTTGATAAAAAACAAACAGAACTCGGGAAATAAATCGGAGAAGTTTTTTTCCAAAATCGATCCAAGAAAGGGGGTACACCTATCTTGGGCACAGTAAAAAAACTGATTTCTCATCCCCTCCATAGTAGTGTACCATATAATGACAAAAAAGATTAAACCGATAAAAAATGTAGAGAATTAAATTTGCGTAAAAAAAACTCAAGCTTAGTGTTAATTTTATTTTCAGAACAAAAGTAGGGTCAGAAAGGGAAAAATTAATTCTAAAAAACATTCTCTGTACTTAATATTTAGAGGAATGACTCATCCATTCTACCATTAACATTCTAATAAGTTTAGTAAAAATGAATTATTACACCAGACATACAACAAAAGAGATCTTCAATACCCGATCAAAAATACGTCAAAGATAATGTGTTTTGAGAGCAATACTAAACTCGTCCACATTCGACCATTTCATTTTTTCTCATTGATTAACTCGTCCCAGACTGTTATCTTTTTCCCAAATTAACTATTTAAACCTGTCTCCCAATGAAAATAATACTTGCCCTCAAGAAAGATTTAATTCGTCCTCTGTACAAAATCATTGATTTCTTGTACATCAACTCGTCCTCGACATTCATGTAGTATTAACTAAATGTGACTGTTTTCAAGACTGTCTGGAGGAAAGGGGGCACTGGGAAAAAAACCGCATGAAACCTTCTCTGTGGAAAATTTTCTGCTGAATAATTTTATATTGATCTATTCTTATCAAAAGATTGAAATTTGTGGAGAAAAATGTAAAAAATTAAATTTCGTAAGATAAACAACCCACCACAAAAATTCAAGAGAGAGGAGGGTACAACTATTAGTATGATAATCTGAGGGACCCACCCAACAACCCCATACATTTGAAGTTCGTGCTTTTTTTTTTTGTAAGATTTGATCAGAATAAATAGACTACGAGTGTTTTGACCAAGGACGAGTTTATACTGTTGATTTATGAAAGAAATAACAGTAGATGAGTTAAGAGATTAATTAAAATGATCAACCTGGGACATGTTTATTATACGAAATTATCGTCTTTCATAAGTTCGGGGACAAGTTGATATGCATACAGGAAATCAATGATAGGTATGTTGAGAACAACGAATTTAATGATTGTTTGGAGACGAGCTTCGTAATGCACTGTTCTATTCTGAATCTGGATATTAGTTACTGCGAATGTGTCGTAGCTTGATAAAGTTTGTATTCATACAGTAATGTTTATTTTCACAACATTAGAGATAGAAGGGACTTGTTATCATAATGATAATCTTACGAAATATACGCAGATTTGAATGCGTAGAATGTACAACTCTAATGGCTTCACTTTTATCTTTCTCATATTTTCGTATCACAGTGTATAAAGCACATCGTATATCTCTTTACCAGTATGTCCCTGACTAACACACACTCATTCACATTGGCATTCTACATATTCTACATCACAAATGTAGAATATCAAATTCTATGAGTAGAATACCATCTTTGATTGCAACACTAAACAAAACGAACGCAGTGATCTTCCTTCGTACTACACTTTTGATCTCTATCCAGTTATCCTATAGAGTCCAAATTCACATCCACCGAATGAAGCGGTGAATGAAGAACTGAAGTCAGTTAAATAAAACCTCGTTCATTTAAATCAATTTATATAGCATTAGCCAAAACAATATGATCTCAGACAGACATTTCCCTAGAAGTTAAGCTGAATTTATTTCTAATTCTTTCCGTCTCCGATAGTTTTTTATTGGAGTCAAAAGAAATCGTCAAATTTCAGATATAAGTTCTTTCTGACTAGTTCAGACCAAACAGTCAAAATTGATTCATTTATTCAAATAATAATTGAATTTTAGCCTACTTGTTGCGTTAAATTAATATTGTTGTGCACACAGCACTGAGTCGTACGCACCTAGAATCGCTGATTCATTGAAAAAAAATTTGGCTTTCTCAAAAATTTCCTTTTAAAAACAAATACTGTCAATTAAACTGTCGTATTTCAGCCAATCAATCTTCAACCATGAAAGGGCATAATGTTACATGGTCATATTTTGATTCCAAAATAAATTTCTTGGCGAGGGGGGAGTTCGCTTATTTCAGTAAATTTTGAAAAGCGTTCCAACTTATTACACAGGTACTTGTAATTTAAACGAAAGTAAAGAAATTAAGACTCTCAATTTCTCTCTATAGGTTGCCCAGATTTTCATCGCCTCGCTCTTTTCAGCTATCAACTCCCCAACCAAAAAAAAAAAAAAAAAAGTTAGTAACGCTATTAGAGGAACAATAAATTCGGAGCATTGAACCCGGTTAGGTAAGACCGAAATTAGTTCATGAACTACTGACACCATGAAAATATTAATATTTTAGACGACAGCAAAAAAATAACACACGACACCACGTACGTAGCAGCCATTCGTTTTCACAGTTAGCACACATTAATTACCGGTAAACGGTAAAAAGTAATATACACACTAAACGATTCTTCTAAAAAACCTACATCGGTGTTGCAACGGCGACGAGGTGGCTTCCAACTTTTTTCACCGGTTTTCGAATTGTAGAAAAAAATTCGTCCATCGGTAAATGAATACTCGGACCAGCCTCCAAATAATACGCGCGACGGTTGCTGATTTTCTTCGGGAACAGGTGGCGAAACACCTCTAATCGGATATCTGATTCGGTTATGGCATTCAACCTGCAATGCAAACGAAATAAAATTCATTAATCGTGGGAAAATAATAAATAAATAAAAAGGCAAAAAAAAAATTGTTTTACATTTCAAGCATATTAAAATCGACGCGCAAAAACTAGTTGAAGAGAAAGATACGTAATAAACCCTCAGTTGGTGATCAAACGTCGTCGCTCACGAACATATTTTTTCCGAATCAAATTTTAAAAAAGTCAATTTTAATACCCCGTTTGCAGGCAAACTGTGTAAAAATGAAGCAATTTCGTGGCAAGTTCAACAAGTACTTGTAATAAACATTAGTCCGAAGTAACTCGTGAATTTACACTCAGCCGGTGAACAGGTGGATGTAAAACAAATGTTCTATCAAATTTTAGCATATTTTGACCAAAAACTGTCACTTCTTTTTGAACCAACAGAAGTGTGCAAAGAGTCAAAACAAAATTGCGCTATTTTATTCCAAAAATGACATTTAGAAGAATATATACTCGTTGAACCATCTGGTAGGTCGAAAAACAATACTCTCTATTTTTCTCACGCCCTTATACACGGGTAAAATTTTTCTTTCAAATTTAGAACGCTCTAGATTCATCTAAAATAAAGGCTCGTGTATGTATAAAGTGAAGCTAGGAAGGAGAAGTTGTTTCTTCCCTTTCAGATTTCAAACTACAACCAAAACAAATATTTTTTCACATATAAGCGTTATATTTTTTCTTCTATTGCTCATCAAACGAAGAAAATTTATATCTTCCTTAAATTTTCATGGTACGCTGTTGCTAGGCAAATCTGGGTGTCGGCTGATCGAATTACCTCTCACAAAAAAACATCAATGACAACTGAAACTCTTCAGTTTTTCAAGTTGATGGTAAATTATTACTACTGTTAGATATATATTAAGCTAGACACTCGAGAAAAAGGCGAAAAAGTCAAAACAAAAAATCAATAATATACGCTGGCGAATTTGATTGGTCGAATTTGACATTTCAAACCTGAAGGTCTTTTTCGTTACACGAATGGAGAAGGCGTTTCACATAGTATCACAATAACAACAAAACCAGAAATGAAAGAAAAATGGTTCAAAAGGTAAATTGCCATCAAAACTAGAACAATGTGAAGTCACCAGTTCAACACTTACATACATTATTTCAATCAGGATACACAGTATATTTCTCCCTTTTGGGCCACAACGGATAGACGGATTTTATGAAAGTACCAATGAAAAGGACATTATATGTATAATGTCGGAATGCCATTAATATTTTCCACATTTGCAGTGGTGGAGTGAAAATTAAGTAAAGGAGTAGAGACCGATATGCGGATCAATTATTATGAATGTTAGGCGTGCGCTATTCACACAGGCACAGCTAGTTTTCTTAATTCTCGGAGAAAAAAGAAAAATCATTAATTATCGGCTGAAAGAAAAGTTACGAAAGCAGTTGAAGACAAACATTTTCACATTCTTCGAACTCTTCATCAAAATACAAAGTAAGACACAAGTGAATATAAAACTCCTTTCTTGTGAAAGAGGATTTTTTTTTTTAGCATACACTGATTTACTTTACACATCGCAAAACCAACAGAAAATTCTATTTCTATATATATATATATATATATATCCTCGAACATAGATATCAACACAACGCGAAGCACCACATTCATCCATAAATTGATAAAAAAATAATTTTTTCTAATCAACTGGCTAGATTCCGACACAGAATTCGATACTTCTAAAACAAACTTCTATAAAAGTTCCATATTACCTGTGAATTATGTCCATATTAACCAAAAAAATTCCTAACTGAATATCCAAATTTCAATATAACAATTTGAGAGAAAACTGCAGCAAAGAACAATAATTTCAACTTGATTAAGCCATATTTTTCTGTCATAATTTCGTTACTTCAAAACGAACTCATTACTAACGAGTGAGAATTATAATCAAACTGAGAAAAACAAATAGAGAACTGATTTTGCTCAATATAAGACAAGATAACTCACATATAATTAGTCTTTTCAAAACAAATGAGGGACAATCATCCACTGCAAATTACCATAAACAACACTGTGCCAAAGCTGCTTTCGTATATATCAAGGCAACAGCTTCTTTTACAATTTTGATGGGACGAAGATCATTGTCTTAAGCTAGGTTCACACCAAACGAACATTCGTTGTTGACTCGATGTTTTCCCATATTTACGTTACAGAATGTTCGTTGCAATTCGCTCGAGCGGCGAATTTCGTTCGTTCGCGCTGGTTTGTGCGATGACTGTTTACACCAAAAGAGCGACAAAATTTTCGTTGTTCGCTTCTTGTTTGTTTGGTGTAAACGCAACTTTAGCATTAAAAGAATGGGCCCGTAATATTTTCGACAAAACTGAAGCAAATATAGATTTCAAATTTTGTTAATAGCTGTCTTCAGTCATTTACTCCGCACGGGAAAATCACACAAAGTCTCCAATTTCACTGCCAAATCAGAGGAAAGATCACAGAATTCATCTATAAACCGGAAATTTTCCAATGATTCTCACACCACTTCTTGCGAACAGGTAATCTACACAGAAAACACGTGAATTTACAATAACAAGCAAAAATTGAAACACCTTAAAACGAACAGATTTCGAAGAGAGCGTACTGAATTTCGATTACCTCTGATACGGCTAATTTTTAGTTATGAACCACAATTAATCGAGCATCAACTCAAAAGAGTCTTTCCCATCACCGACAAAAAAAAAAAAAAAAAAGCTACGGTTTTACCATACCTAACCCAAACATGTCTCAAGAAGCGGAAAACTGTCGTCCGATTTTTGGAGTTTTTCAACTCGCACGATAACTATCAGGCATTAGTAAAAATCATTTCAACACTCGCAAAACTATAATAGCAATACGTTCGCTGACTAAGAACATTGATATAGCAAAAACGTCACTTACTGTTGGACCACTAACAATCGTGGCTCTAACTAGCATTTAAAACGGACGAATATTTTCGATGATTTTTATTAAGCAAACACACAACAATGATATTACGAATATTACTATTTAAAAAAAGGACAAATTCTACACTCGCGACCTAAATCGTTATAATCCACTCACTTGGATACTCTTCTGTATCCGTCACAAGATTCTCAGTTGACACCCCTTTTGTACAGTCAGCACCCCCTTTTTTTTTTTTTTTTTCAATAATTATCAATTTATTTTATAAAACGAATTTACTTGTAACTGTGTCGTCTCCGTGCTACATTCCCTTCTGCGGGCGAACGTAATGCGCACACAATTCGAAAAAAACAATTTACGTACACACACTGTTACGTTGCAAGCAGACAATCTGTCAGTATGAAACAGCAATTCAATGAAACATATGTTTATCTCATATTGGAACAATAATGTACGAAGGAAAGCACAAACATTTTACTGGTGTACCAACAGGCGAGTATGTGAGAATGAAAAAGCTGAATGTAGACGAAGCGATTATAAAACCAGTAGAAAGGAAATGGTATCGAATAACGAGGTGAAAAATTTAATAAAGAAACGAATGCTTTTCGACCCATAAAATCGTAAACAGAGAACAGTATACGGGGTGCACACCGGCCGTACAATAAGCAGTATAGAAACGAGACAACTTAAGAATTAAATACAAAGAAGTCCTATGAAAAGTTGAAAACAAATACTCGTTGAAATCAGAACTTTCGTACGTCAGGGGAAACACAATGTGCACATAGCCTACGTCAGAATGAAAGGCTCAGTGGTGAACAAAAAGAAAAAGAAAATAAAGAACAAAATGCCTTCTGGCATCGAATGAGAGAATAGAAAATTTAAATTTGCATCAGAACATAAAAAAATTTACTTGCCCTAATGAAAAAAAATTTACTAGTCACAGAAAGCCAAAACAAAACAAAACACTAATTTCAGTTTTCACCAAGATGAATACTGGGTCACATTTTCACTCTCTCACACGAAAAAAATCCATAAAAATTCATCAATTTCTAGAGAAAAATCATTCACATAAAGAGAATGTAATTTATTGATTGTCTCTTCGATACAAGTAGTTTCTATTTAGGGAATATTCACTAATGATCCTATCACATTAGGAACCTCCGAGATTTTCAATACTTAACGTTTTACGTTTTAAATTTACGTCTTACCCCACACTGAAAATACATTTGTCACATTTGAGGTACGTTTTTCTCAGCATCTAAGGAATATACTAAAAATTTTATGTATTCATTTTAAACCACCAAAAAATTTACTTAGATGAAGCCTTTTTTTTTGTTTTCTTTTTTTTTTGGTACAAAAATAAGATTTCTGTGAAAATTAAAATACAAAATTTCATTTCTGGATAACCACAAATATGTTAATGAAATTTGATTGAAAATGATTTTAATTTATCTGGCATTTCATCTTTAAATAAACAAGAGAAGGCTTACTAATTTTAAAATCAGCACGGAATTTCCCAAACCCGAACAGAATTTTGTCATAGAAAAAAAAGCCTAAATATGTAATACTCAAACGAAAATAACTATTCTACGAATGATAATTGAACGAAAAAATAAACAAATTCTCAAAACCGCCTCAGATATTTATCATTCAAGAAATTTTGCAAGTCAAAAAAAAACAAATCAAAATTTACTGACTCATAGGAAATTATAACTGGTACCAAGTACCAGTTATAAAACACGATACTAGGCGAATAGGTTAAATTTTCTCATCTTCCAAAGAAACAGTCATGAAATGTATCCCATCCTTGTAAGTCTTGAATTTCTCTTCATCAAATCTGAAATATCTTCAATACAGTGAACATTATTATCAGGTGATGTCGTAGGCTTTTAGAAAGCTAAAATTTTTAACGAACCAACAGTTTTATAAAATTTTATTACACAACCAATACAATCAACGATCTTCAAAATAACAAAAAAAAAATTCTAGCGCAGCAATGCTTCGCTAGAAAACCCAGTTTGCTCGATATTTATATCGATAATTATCGATATATCTATATTTCGTCGCTAGTTTCAGTTTAAGAAATTACAAAAAATTATCGACAATTATCCCTATCTTTAACAAAATATCAATCTATCGACGTTTTATTGCTAAAAACAGCTTTTTAAGAGATTTTTTGTTTCCAGTTTTCTCGATAATTACTAAGCCGATAAGCACCAAACTTCTTTCAGACTTTCTCACACACAACAGCTACCTTTCGTAAAAATTTCAGCCCTATCTGTTAGATAGTTTTCTCAAAACCGTGAACACAAAATTTTTTCCATAAATTTTTCTTCTCCAGTTTTCTCGAAAACTACTGAATTAATCGGCACCAAACTTCAAAGAAACTTGCACCAACATAAGGAAAATCTATCGTAAAAATTTCAGGCCGATTCGTTTTGTCATTTTCTTAAAATCCCGGAAAAACAACTTTTTCACAAATTTTTTGTTTTCCAGTTTTCTCAGAAACTAATAAACCGATAGGCAAAAAATTTCTTTCAGACCTGCTCCCATATGGGAGCTATCTCTCTCGTAAAAATTTCAGCTCTATCCACTCGGTAGTTTTTTCAGAACCGTGATCACAAAATTTTAGGCAATACATAAATATATATTTGTATTTAAAAAAAATTAGGTCAAAATCAAAAAATGGTACCAATTATTTTCTTTTTTCATGAAACGGATAATTTTCACCATCCCCACCCCTAACCCTTCGATGAGGTCAATTTTAATACCCCGTTTGCAAGCAAACTGGGTAATAACGAGAAAATTCAAAACCTTATTCTTTCGTGTAGTGAGAACTATTTGATGCAACAGAAATAAATTTTAAGTGGAGTTAGAAACTAAAAAATTACAAAAAAAAATTAAAACTATCTTTCCTTCCAAAATTCTCGCAAGTTTCCTCTTTCCAACCACATTTATATAATTCATAATACTTTTCATTTGGTTTTCATTTCAAAAATTTCATAAAAAATGTAATTAAAATTCCAAAATATCAACTGAAAAAAAAAGTTTTAAAAATTACTGATATCATAGAGATTCGATCCACCAACCGCTGAATTCAGAAGTGCAGTAGTTACCAACGCGCCGCAACTGAATTTATAAAACACGCAAGTATACCAATACACACACACTATTTATACGTTAATTCACTAACTCAATTTCCCCAAAAAAATTTCTTTTCATCTTTAAGGTACATTTTTCTCAATATTGACTTAACAAATTTTATGATTTTCTTTCTTAAATTTATGGCTAGTAAAAACCTACAAAAACAGACGTAAGGTTTTTTTGAAATAAATTTTCTAAGGTGAGATAGACGATTTTTGGTGTTGAAAAACGTGCAAAAAAAATATATTTGATAAAAATATAAAAAATCAGACCCCAATAATTTAAATCCAAAACCCTCGATTTAAAGTCTAAGTTAATATTGGGTAAAAATGAGACCAAAATTTCAGCTCTGTATTTCTTATGGTTCTTGAGAAAAATAAACCTTAAAGTGGGCAATTTCACGTTACAAATATCCGATTTATAACCCCCTTAAAAGCTCAACAAAATTATGATATGAAAAATTAAGTTTCCACACAATTTGAAAAAACGTTTTCAGTGAAAAATAGCAGAGCGAACTTTTTGGATCAGCTACTCCTCTTCGCTGATGACCACACCGATTTCAAAAATAAATTTTTAACACTGATTTTGTCAATTATATTTCACAGTTCGAGGTAAACAGTCTTGTAGGTAGATGCTACCTACACGGGGTTCATGGAACCTTTGAGGGAGACAGTGGTTTACATGCGGGGCAACCAAATTATTTCTCAGTACCGGTAGCCAGCCGGTTTAAGTGCCTAACCTTACACAAAGCGTACTTCCTAACTGGGGCAATTGTCCAAAGGCGATGCAGTACCTTATACGGACCGCAGCACGTATACTGTCAGTGAGTATGTAAGTATTTCATACTCACTTGCCTCAGTTTACCGCCTCAATGGTAAACACAGAAACGCATTGTCTGTATGAGTGCATACAGACGATAAAGTTTGTTTTATGTGCAATGCACAATTAGTAAGGGTTGCGGACTTTGGTCTGCGACCCATCTGTCGACGCAGGGCCGAGCCTTGAGGGAGGCAAAGAGGGAAACATCCCCACAAGTCTCTAATTGCGCACGTTATTAAAAGCCAATACAACTCATTAACGTGTTAAAAAATGTATCAAAATATTTTTATGTAAGCATCGTTAAAAAACATCGTAAATCTCAGACTAAAAGTTGGAATCTTCAACCAGGCGATCGTCGACCATTCATATTACGCTTTTCAATAAGTAAATTACTTAGTAACCACACAACACAACTCAAATCCAGTTTTACTATCCTCTGTGAAGTCCGTTTCTTATTTCAAGTTCTTCCTTTAAAACCAATAAAGTAGCACTACTCTGAATATGTATACTTCAACAAATAGAACACACTCCGCTACCCTCCGCCATGAAATCCAGCATGGACAATCAGCTTCGTACCAACTGCGCTAAGTTCGTGCACGTAAACTGATGAATTTAAACTTCAAATTCAGAAAGGATTAGCGCAAGTGACCATCTTGAAAAGCACCCTATGTCTTTCGATTCCTCAAATAACTATTTGAATTTTTAGAGGCACAACCCTCGGGTTCTGAAAACATTTTAAAATGTCGCACCACCTACACATCTCACGTTTTTGCCGGACGTTTATTCCATAATTTTTAAAATACTCAGAAACGTTTATGCACATTTTAGCAACAGAAAAATTTTATTCGCTCATTAATCTTCGGATTCTAATTTCACTATTTCAATAGCTCACAATTACTGAAATCAGTGACATTATTCCAAACATAATCGTTTCAATCGAACTGAGGCTGCTTCCAAAAATTCAAAAAGGTCGAAATTTTCAGAGACAAGTTCGTTGCAAATAAATTAAATCTCTTCTCCGTACTGACCCATCTCTTTTCTGTTCTCCATCACACATTTTTACACAGCTCAACAAATAAAATTCACCAAACAAATTAACCTATTCTAACGAATTACTCCATAATATCCCAAAAATCAGTAAAATAAAATTTTCGATTAAATTACAATTACAGTATCAAGACAGTTAGCTGGAAAAAAATTGACAATCGTAACGGGTCAGTTAAACGTAATTTCTACCAACCAAATCGATTAAATTACAATACAAGAGATGAAAATACCAAGCACTGATTGTTAATCAAAAATTTTACAACATAAAATAAAAACAAAATTAATTAATGTAATCCACGACAAAGAGGCAGATGCGAACTTCCGTTTTGATAAAATAAACGACGCTCGATTTCGTAAACCAATTTAAATGTAGAAAGTGGAAACTGCAAAACAATTTTTTTTTTCTTTCTTTAAACACCAGAAGAGAATGCCATCAGTTATGAACTGGATTAAAAACGAATAAAAAACGCATTTAAAAATCAAGGAAAAAACTGTACATTTTGAGCAAATTTACGAGGTATACAATGAACATTGGGAATAAAATTTCGATCTGAATAAAATTACTATAGTTTTTACCAACAAAAAACCAAATTGTCTTCATTTGATCAACTCACTGTTGCAACGCCTTCATCACTAAACACGGTGTTAGTGGAAATTAAATTTTGAATACGCTGATAAAATTACCTTTACTTTCACCGAGGATAGTTTTTTTTTTTTTTTTTTTTTTGCAACCGATTAGTTTTCTCTAACTTCAGCGATCGGTTGTTAAATTGAAATCGACAAGAGTGGAAAAGAAGGAAAATATAAGAATAACTGAAACAAAATGTCCCCAAATAATTTTCAAGTAGATTTCGTGGATAATCTACCTGTTGCAGAGAGTGGCACGTTACGACTTCGGAAAAATTTCACTATATGTTATTTCCGACCGTGGTACCCAGACCCTAAAATGATCCTCCCTTCAAAAGTTTATACATATGAGATAAAACGAAATTTGTCAACAAACTGGGGGGCGTATTTCTTCACGGATCACGGCGAAATTTAGTACGTGCGTACTTTGGGTCAATATTTCGGTCAAGTTCAAAAATGGACGCAATCCGACCATTACTTTCAAAATGGCGGCTGTTTGAATTCGAAATTTGTAGACAATGGGGGCAGGGCGTAATTCTTTACGGATTAGGCCAAAATTTCGCATATGTGCATACTTTTGGTGAACATCTCGATCGTGTTCAACAACAGGCTCAATCCGCCTATTAGTTTCCGAATTACGATGAAAACAGTACGAGATATGAGTACAGTGCTTGGTCTAGAACTCTGGGGCGCCAAAATTGCAAATCCGCCTCGGGTACATTACGAGTATAAATCAACGAATATGATCCCATGAAACCACGGCAATAACAACAACGCTCATTCGCGCTTTGGAAAATAAACGTGAATGCATTTGAATTTAAAACGAGTTCAAATTTGTACGACAATCCAAATGTATGATAACGAAATTACATACAATTATCCGCACTATAGGCTGTTATTTTAGTTGATTATTGAATTACCGCGGTAGACGTTATTTCTAACCCATCTTCTGATGGAAACAATTATCGGTCTTGATTATCTGTCATTGAATAGCACGTAGTAATTCCATATCGACGTATCACGCGCCCATTCGAACTAACCCACGGAAATTCCTCGCAGACTTAAAAGGATTCGACATTCCGAACAGAAAATTATAAGAAGGCAAACAGACTACCTATGCCTAAACACACGCAAATAATAATTGGAAACTTTTCACTGCGAACACGCTTCTCCAGACAAGCAGACTAGAATTACAAGGATCTTCATCGGGAGCGTGATACAATTTACAGGTACCTAGCGTTCCGCTCAGCTGAACCACATAAGCAATAAAATTAGGTAAGCGGGAACAAAAAAAAAAAAAAAAAAAAGCAGAAACATCAATTTTATAATTTCAAGTACGAACGCGTAAGAAGTTTATTCATCGATGAAAAGTTTGTTTTAATCGACGATTACGCAAACACCAACCATAAAGACCTATAAAGTTGAAAATCTTCAGCGAATACGTCGGCGTGCAAATGATAGAAGGACGTGGGACCGACTGACCGCCTTTATCTTTGTATCTTCGTATCTGGCAATAGATTTCAACTACAACGGGTGATTATTAATTTTTTGCGAAAATTAACAAAATTGAATCGCTGAGCCGAAAGAGATGTGAGAACAAAATAAAATAAAGATGCAAAATGGGCAAGTACAAACTGTGCAATACAGTTTTAGGTTTTTAGGTGTTCGTTGAAGCAGCTTAATGCTCATATCAAGCAACGCAGCAACAGAGCAAGCAAGAAAAGATGGTGGTGTCGTTGTAGGTAATACTTATTACAACGTTAACGTTCGACCTTGATTCTCGAATGATAACAATTTTCAGTGGCAACGGAACGACGACCGATTTTGAAAACGTAGACATTATTCGATGAGTCATTCGAAAACAAATCCTACTATTTTCGCAGAGGTCATTCGCAAAAGCTCGAAAAAGTTGGTAATTACTTTCAATAATCCTCAAGAACTCAATTTCTGAACAAATAGCATAGGCTACAGAACTTTACTTATTCGCTCTTATTCTTTTGTGACTCGGTTCGATATGGAGAAAGGTGCAGAACTAGTTTTCGGACGAAGCTATACAATTTTCCACGATATAGAACCCGAAAAAATGTTCCGAATCGATACTTGGAATGTTTTCACCTATTTTTAAATTCGGGCTTTACAACTCGCCATAAAAACATCAGCACCTGGATAACCGAGCTTTGGTCAACCTCGTGTACAAAATGCAACGGAACTTCGAATAACACACAACACACTCTCTTTATAGTTCATTAAATGCGCATCGGCGATCAAATTCGTAAAATGGAGCTCCATTCAGAATTGAATTAAATGGTAATTTCTTACGAAACAAATTAATTCAACAATTTTATCGAATTTCTTCTACTTTTAACAATACACAATCACAGCGACCACAGGTCTTTATAATATGAAAAAAAAAAAACAAAAAAAAAAACAAAAAAAAACATTAAATCCTCGAGCCAAAGGAACAAGAAAGTAATACAAGCTAACGGTGTGAGGTTGAGAATACTTGAGATTTCAATAAGGTATAATCTTTGACTATATAGTACTGTACTAGTAAAGCTCCATAAGACCAATGTACTTTTTAATGTCACGACATACCGGCGAAAAAGTAGGCAACCCTAGCGTACCTTCTGCGTATTTTCGACGTTTTGTTTGAGTTCACCAATTCAGAATACATCTGATAAAGACATCCCTTAAATTCACACGGATAGCGAACATAAACATAAAGCGAAGTACGTCAAAAGGTACGCTCTGGTTGCTTATTTAGCGACGGCAAGTCTAACCAGAAATCATCTTTATTTATTCATCCAGTTCTATGCATACAGTCAAAGGGTATAACACAAAAACGTATGGTACGAGAAGCATAAAAATATGGTATCAACATGTAGACGCAACTTTAAAATTTTACGGGGCAAGAAAAGGCAAAATGTACTAAAAACAATTTTTCATACATGTGAACGGATCGGATGTAACTTGGCGAGAAAAAACAAACATTAAGTTCTATGCAAAAATTACTTATTTTCAAAATTGAAGTGGTTCAGATATCTCAGTTAACCTTAAACTCTCACCACACACCCAGTATACAAAGACGAATCAACGATTAGGCTGGACTAGGCCCAAACCCACAGCGAAAGAATTTTGGAGCGCCGGATAAACATTAGGAAAGAAAAAATTTTAAAAAGTACCACATTCTGTCTTAAATAGTGGTTCCTAAGCAGAAGATAAAATTTCAACCGATTGGGATTTTTCTACTTTCGCTGCAACTCGAAGAAGTTCAAGGAACTCGGCTATTAATATTTCACCAATTAGTTGCTATAAAAGAGAAAAGATTCTCAGAATCGAAAATACTGCACAAAAAAATCGAAGCAACTTTGAAATGTTTCAGCTCAAAATAACTTAAAAATTGAGGTAATTGTTTTTTTTTTGTTTTTTTTATCTGAAATTACAAGAAGACTAAGCTATAGATAGAAGAAAAAAGTTCAGAAACTTTTCGAAACAACACAATTTTTTCTAAATACTGAGCCACAGCGGCTGCTTGTCAGTAGATAATATTCACATTCTCCCGATCCTGATTCTAATATAAAAACAATATAATCTCGATGAGGTACAGCCTACAGTTGATCATTCACAACCAATTCAGAGTTCATAACAGGCATCAACTTTGTGGCAGCCAGTAACCATCAAAACCTATTCCACACTCGCTTCAAGGAGGACCATTACTATTGTCAATATCTGGAGTAACCAACATTAAAAATCGTAATCTCGTTTCAGTCAGTTAATTTTTACATTTTTATTTTCAACTATAATTATACCTAATTAGAACGTTTGTCACGGTTCGCCACCTAAGCGTAACAACCCAAAATGATTCCACATTATGATTAATAACTTTAAACCATCCTTATTCGCCAACATCCGTCCATGTATCGCACAAAACAGACCATAGAGCATTTTCTCTATTCCCAATCTGTTCCAGTAATACCAACCTCAGCTGTTCAGCTTAAATAGCGGCCGAAGAATCATTGAATGGAAGAAGAAAGGTTTTTAGATTCCGAAAAACGGAAAATTTTTCCCTAATTTATGTTTCTTTCGTTTGTTCATTTATAAATACATAGTTAAAGATTATTAGAAAATTACATGGAAATTTTACAAATTTTATCTTCTTTCCAGCAACAACAATCCCAGCTCTCTAGCTTAAATAGAGGCTGAAGAATCAGTAATGCTCGAAAATGAGGTTTCTCAACAAAAATAAACCTAAATAATAAATAAATACCATAAAAAAATGAAAATTTCAAAAGTATTGACCAGAATGTATGGGAAAGATTACATTTAATGAAATGTGAAGGAAATTCATAATGTTATTATATTGTGAGGTTATAAAATAAGTTCGAAAGTTATTAATGATTGCTCAGCAAATGAAATAACAGCAAGCTGGCTTTCCACGCAGCTTTCTTGTTTCATCTGGAATAATCTACTCTTCTTAGTAATAGTTGAAGATTTTTTCAAATCATTTTTATATGCAAAACCAAATTTTTCTAAATGATAAAATATAATACATTCAATGTCTGTAACAAATTTCATGATTATTGCTTGAAAATTAGCCATTTTAGAACAATTTAAGCAACGAAAATGCAACATAATAAGATGTACCAGACACACCATCAAAAAAATTAAAAAGGAGTGCGCCTGATCTCAAATTAAAGTATAAACAGTTTTTAATGTTCCACACATTCCACATTTACCCGACTGATCCAAAAAACTTAACCTCTCAGTATCCACAAAATACAAAATAAAGGTATATGAATTCATTTCACATACTCAGTTGTACTAATATAAGGACTAAATCTTCAGCCTTTAAAATCCCATTTACTACCTAAGTGGTAAAACGTACCCAGAAATATGAAAATTTTCAAAATTTGATACAATCAAAAACCTGCGTTTCCAGAATCATCAGAGGTTGTTCTGGGTTGCCCTTTGAATATTATGTTTATCTCATGGGTATGTAACACCGTGCATGGAACAAATTAAGTATTACGTAACAAAAAATGTAAAAAAATCTGAAAATAAATTGAAAATCCTTTTCTGCTTTTACATAATCCATCCAGATTGGACAAAATCAATTTCTAAACTTTGTTCCATACCATCAAAGACAGTAATCACAGTAGAACACACGTACAGCTTGGATTTAGGATAAAGGTTTTTCCATATTCTAAGAAAAAAAAGAAGGAAAGCACATTTGTTCCATATTAGTGTTTATAGTCTGAAGTCCAAAAACTGTAAAACTATGCAAGACTTTATTGTCACATAAAAATAAAACTTCACCATTGAATACTGAATGGTGATTATACAGTTTGAGAGATACTTTTTACATTAATTGGAATTTATTTCACACAATTAGACAAATTTCTTTAATTTGAGAATCATCATTTTCTAAAAACTTTTCAATTTAATGAAATAGATCTGGAAATATAAAACTTTTAAAATTCTAAGATTTGTAAAATATGGGACCATAATAGGAGTTACAAAGCTGCTTTCATCAAAATTATCAGTTTCCAATTTTCATACTAAATACTGTGTGGAACTATTATGAAAATTTCTATCACAATAGTACTCATATTAAAAACCAGAATTAAGGAAAATCTAATTTCTTCATTTAGTCATCAGAAGATTATTCTCATAGGTGAGAAAGAAAAAAGAAACATTAACTTTGTTCCACATCATCATATAGAACCTTTTAAATGAAGAGAAAGTAATAATATATTTTCGATTCAGGAAATTTTGGCTCTGGAAAAGCGCTGTTTGAAAAATCCTCATTACCACAGGGAGAAACTCAATGAGGATTATGGATTTGTTCCATACCAGAGAACAGTGTATCAAGTTTGGAAACTATAAAACAATGTGAGACTTCATTATAATTATTTATCAAACCGAAAATAATTGTGAAACTTCCACAGCCCTGAATACAGTTTCATAAACATGCATATATCGGCATGATTACTGAGTAGGTACTCAAGTAAATCTAAACGAAACAAAAAAAGAAAATTTGCCTTTAATTTGGCTTTTTCCGTTCGTTTATTTTCAAGTAGCTAAGGATGAATAAAAAATTCGATGGAAAACAGATTTAAGAAGATTTTCTCTTCTTTCTACACAATACCAACCCCAGCTGTCTAGCTTAAACAACAGCTGAGGAATTATAATTGTGGGTGTGTGTGTATACGTACACGACACCACACAAATACCAATCAGGTCGGTTGCGTGTATACGTAGTAGTATGTATGCGGGCCGAGCCCAGTAAATAAATAAGCTGCATAGACGAAATATACAGCCGTGAGCACAAAAATATAGTTCGTGGGTTTTACCCCACTGGCCCGCTAGGTGGTTGACGAGTGTGTAGTACACACTCGTTCATCATCGACCACCCGTCGCCACACCACTCTCCTCCTAGTAAGTTTCCGAGGAAACTTACGGTGACCTATGACGCCAGTCAAGTGTGGCGCAGCGTTCGCTACTATGCTCACGGATGTTCACATAGTAGGGTCCCCAGGTCTCTTCGGTTTGGACTTACCGAAGTTTGCCGGGAATGTGGGTCGGGAAGGACGTGTTTGGGGTGCTCGAGGCTGTGGAGAAGGGTGCACTCGAGTTTGGGGTCTCATGAGCGGAGTCTGGGGACGAGACGTGGGAATGCTCATGAGGGGTGGCGGGCAGGTAACTGGTGACGCCATTAAAGGTGACATTACCATGGCCGGAGGATAAACCGGTGCCGCAAGTTGTAGATGCGGGGGAATGGGAATTCCGGGTGGAGGCATTACAACTTGGGGGAGAGGCATCGGGGTTGTCGCTAGGGCGAGCGACAGGGCGTTGTGTGCTGCGAGCACGGCGGCGGTAAATTGCTCCCACAGCTGCAGTGATTGATTCTGCGGTACAGGAGGAACCACCGGTTGCAATACAGGGGGCTGTACTACAGACGGGGCAGGGACTCTTACCAAGAGAGGTGGACGGCTGTGGCTCGGGGACTTTCTCCGGCAAAGGTGTTGCCATTAAGTTGATAACGGAGTTATTATCGACGGCAGCACATTCTGTCGGTTCGACCTCTTCACGTACTGGTGAGAGTACGCATTGAGGGACCGATGTGGGGGTTGGGGGAAGATGAACGGTAAGGGTTGGAGTCGGGTCAACATCCATCGCTGTCTCTTCCAAGGCAGTCGGTGCGACCAAAGGGCGAAGTAACGGCGACTTGCCTTTCGGGACTGGTGATGCTGTTTGCGAGGCTACTGGTGCCTCCGCGACTTTGGAAGTCGACGGTTGGGGGGACCGCTTTGTTGCTGCAGACGGACGTTTAAAACCGCTGGTATGCAACGTAGCAGTCGTTTGCGCTCGGCGCTTCCGAAGAGGAAGCGGTTCAATCTGTTGAACCATCTTGAGTGGTGGGAATTCCCCAGAGGGGAGTCCTGCCGAGGAAGACGGTTGAGGACCGGGCGAAGGTCTCTTAGATTGAACGCGCTGTACGACTTCAGCAAATGTGCGGGTGTCAATCCGCGCATTGCTTAATTGTACAGCGGTCCGAGCGTGAGGTGGCGTCTCCAACGAGTACGCGGTCATCCTGGGGAGCGGGACGAAGACTCGAGAACGAGAGCTACGGACAAGGCCGCGCTGTACGAGCTCAGAGCCCCGCGCCGCTGCTCCAGGAGCAGGCCGGTACTGTCGAAGTGGCACACCTCGACCCCTGGCAGCAGACTTCACCCTCTGCCTCAGTGTCAATCGCCGTTGTGGTACTCGAGAAGGAGTACGGCGTGTACCCTCTTGTGCAGGTCCGACAGAGGTAAGCGTCACGGGTGATGCCGATACTTGATCGGACGTAGAGGTTACAGGCAATGTCTGCTTCACCGGTGGAAAGGTGGCAGTAGCCGTGGAGGAAGGAGACGGGGTGACATCAGCTGGTGACGTCGGGGAAGAAAAGGTGGGAGAGGGGGAGCGATGGTCGTCTACTTGAGGAGACGACGGTTCATTGCCGTTACCGACCTCTGTTAATGGGGGGGTAGCCCTTAAAAGGGCTGTTTCTTCATCTTCAGATAGAACCGGAATGCTGGGAGAAAGGCGCTCTTGGGACATTTCACCAGTCTATTACGCTCCGTGAAATATGATTAAAAGCGCCTGTTGTGTAGCATTTGATGAAGAGTATATAACAGCCAAGCACGTCAAGAGAAGAGTGAGTGTCTAAAACACGAATTTCACTCGTTTTCTTGACCGTAACTGCCGTTTATTTTCGTCTCGTAAACACGAACGAAGGTGCGGTTGCGGCAGCTGTTGTTGCACATTATTACGAGTTCGTTTTGTAGGCGGGGCCTGTTCGTCTTCCGAGGAGGAAGACGCGTCGTATTTATGTGACTGGGTGGCGCCACAAAACAATTTTCGTAATACGTCGTCGTCTACAACGCTTGACTTGTCGTCAGTTGCGTGAGCCGACTCGGACGAGTGCGGGAGAGGAAAGGGGATCGAAATTGGTTCGTCGTCGAGCATAGCGTCAGCTGTTCGACTAAGAGACTGACCGATGGGGTGCGATTGGGTATTTTCCTTCGATAACGCTTCGGGAGGCGATTCTTTATTTTGATCGTGTGTAATTACGATCGGGGAAGAATCGAGCGTGTCGTCTATGTGTGAAGACGACGTCGAAGGTTGGGGTGAGGCATTCGGGGGTGAGTCGTCGTTTTTAGGTAAGACGACCTCAGATGACAAGTCAACTGTCGGTCCCGAAGGATCGTCGACGGAAGTTGAGTCATCTGGGTTGGCTTCTATGTCTGTGTAGACATAGGCCGACTTTAGGCGATTGATTGATACGCGTGTGTGTCGTCCTTGTATGTTGATCTCGAACCATTTATCCGTACGGTTGAGGACTTTGTACGATCCGGAGTACGGTGGGTTGAGTGCCTTACGAGGTGTATTGACACGTAGCCATACGTTTTGAGCTGATTTTAGATCAGCGGGGACGTATGAGGGGGAATTGCCGTGGTTGCGGGTGATTTGGGTGAACGCATTCGCACTTTCACGAATGCGTTGTGGAAGGTTAGTGCCGTCGATGTGAGTGACGACACTTGGTGGGCTGTCTTCAAAGAAATCAGCCGGGAGACGGAGCTCTTCACCATAAAGGAGTTGGGCTGGGGATACGCCGAGGTTGGAGATGACCGTCGAGCGTAGGCCGAGAAGAATGAGAGGCAAATCGGCTGCCCATTCTCCACGCGAGTCTTTGGAGTTCTCGCGGGCCATGATGGTGGCTTTGAGAGTTCGATGCCAGCGCTCTATTTTGCCGTTCGATTGGGCGTGGTACGCCGTAGTTGAGATTTTGTGTATTCCCAACTGGCGCGCAACCGAGTTGAATAAAGCGCTTTCGAACTGGCGTCCCTGGTCCGTCGTTATGGTTTCGGGGACGCCGAAGGAGGACACCCAGTGTTGGACGAAGAGTGTTGCCACTCGATCCGCGGAAATATCCGTTGTCATGATGGCGTGAGGCCATCGTGTGGCGCGGTCAATCATTGTCAGACAATGACGAGGACTGCTAACCGTCGGCAACGGACCCACGATATCGATGTGCACATGCTTTAAGCGATCGGTAGAGCGGAAAGCTTGGAGAGGGGCTTTGGTGTGTCTACCGATTTTGGCTTGTTGGCATGCGGTGCACTCTTTTGACCAACGTAGGCAGTCAGATCGTAGGCCAGGCCAAATGAATCAATTAGCGATCAGACGGGCAGTTGTCCGGCCGCTCGGGTGCGAGAGCCCATGAATCGAATCGAAGATGGTTCTCCGATATTTGGCGGGTACGAAGGGTCGTTTTTTCCCCGTGGACGTGTCGCACGTTAAAAGTAACGTGTGTCCGGGTACTCTGAACAATTCGAGGATGAGGGCAGAGTTGGGGTCTGCAAGGTATTGAGCGAGTTGGGGGTCGTGTTGTTGACAAAGGGCCATTTCATTGTATGGCACAACACAGGGAGAGGTAATGGCGGAGATTGATATACGTGACAAACAATCTGCGGCTATTTTGTCCTCTCCTTTGATGTAGCGAATATCCGTTGTGAACTGCGAGATATACTCTAGTTGATTTTGCTGGCGTGGTGAAGCTTTCTCGCACGCCTGAAACAGGGCAGTCGTGAGGGGCTTGTGGTCCGTATAGACGGAGAAAACACGCCCTTCGACCAGGTTACGGAAGTGCTTCACCGCTGCAAAAACAGCGAATAATTCACGGTCGTATGTCGGATATCGGCGTTCGGTGTCAGATAATTTGCGGGAAAAAAATGCCAAAGGCTCTAGCGATCTGGCACCGTGTTGATAGAGGGTAGCCCCTATCGCGTGGTTAGACGCGTCGGTTGCCAAGACGAGTTGTTTGGACTCGTCAGGATGCGCCAAAAGAGCAGCATTTGCTAACGCCTGCTTTAGGTCGCAGAAGGCGGTTTCAGCAGTGTCAGTCCAAATTATCGGGGTTTTGTCACGTTTTTTGTTGGAGTGGATAAGCGCGAAAAGTTTACTCTGAATGTGAGCGCAATGTTTAATTGTACACCGGTAGAAATTCACCATTCCGAGAAAGCGCCTAAGGTCATGAACGGTTTTGGGAAGTGGGAAATCGAGTACAGCTTGGACACGTTCAAGGGTAGGTTTGATACCTGAGCTGTTGACTCGATGGCCAAGGAAGGTAAGCTCTTCACATTCATGTTCGGACTTGTTACCGTTGACAGTGAGGCCAGCGTTGTAGATACGCCGTATGACCTCGGTAACACGTTCTTCGAGCTCATCGGGGTTGGAGGCGGTAATGAGGATGACATCGATGTACGCGTAAGCGTAGTCGATGTCTCGCAACAATCCATCAATGTACCGTTGGAAGGTTTGGGCGGCGTTTCGAAGTCCGAAGGGCATATAGGGAAATTCGTAGAGACCGAAGGGGGTTATGACGGCTGTCTTGGGGATGTGTTCTTTGGTCATCGGGACTTGGTTAAACGCCCGCACAAGATCTAATTTGGTGAATAATTTGGCACCAGCTAATCTGGCGTGGAAATCCATAATATTCGGGACAGGGTACTTGTCGGGGATAGTTCGTGCGTTGAGTGCTCTGTAGTCACCAAGCATGCGCCATGTTTTGTCGGCCTTCATGTGCATATGCAAGGGGGATGACCAGGCACTTTTGGAGGGTCGGCAGTCACCACGTTCGAGCATGGTTTGGAAGGAAAGGCGGGCTGCCTTTAGCTTCTCGAGATGTAGACGACGGGCACGGCAAGACACCGGTCGACCTACAGTTTCGATATCGTGGGTGACTTCGGTAGGGGAAATCCTCGGGCGTAAGCCTTCTTTACCGGTTACGCCGGGAAATTTGTCGAAGATTTTTTGGAATCGACTATTTGAGTGGGCGATGGTAAGGCAAATCTCCGGGGGATAGTTGATGGGGCGAGGTTTACCTACAACGGCGAGTCCTGTGGTCTTATCTAGGAGGTGCCGTTCGCTGACATCGGGAAGCAGTTGGTAATGGCTAAGGAAGTCTGCTCCGATGATGGGATCAGCGATATCGGCAATGATGAAGGCCCACTTGAATTCGCGGCAAAGGCCGAAATCTACCTGCACCAGCTTAACTCCGTAAGTACTAATTGGAGTTTGGTTCGCAGCGTAGATTTGGAACTTAGCGTTGCGTTTCCGGTCTTCAGCGGTTGGAGGTATAGCCAATATCTCCGCGCCAGTGTCAACCAGGAAGTGATGCTAGCTAAGCAGATCTTCCACGAATAGACAGACTGAGTTGAAAACGAGTGGGAGTGCCGTCTTGACTGACTCGTTTACTCGTTTCCCGAACGGGTAGGGGATTTGGAATCGCGGCGGTCGCGATTTTGGGGTTTGTCCTACCATGAACATGGGGGGTCAGAGCAGTTGCGCGACTTCCTCCCAAACTGTTGGTGATACCAACAGTAGCCATCGCAGGAACGGGAGGGAGAGCGGGTATTTACCGGTCTCTTACCATCGATGACTCGTAGCGTTGTCCGTGGTTTCGAACGACCGGAGCTAGAGTCACGAGAGCGCGATCTGTCTCTGGACCTGGCATTGGGTGAACGCAAACGCCTATGTTCGGGGAATGGGGCGGGGTTTTTTGGGGGGTTGACAGAACTCACCTGTTTTCCAGCCAAGAGCTGTTGAAGCAGCTGGGTAATGGTAGCTAACTCCGAGGAATTAGCCGTTGGTGCTGTCGACGGGGGTGCCGCGGGAGTTGCGATAGCAGAGATGGTGCTGGTCGCAGGGGATGTTGACGGAAAGGTTTGCTCGAGAGCTATTGCCTTGTCAGCTTTGAGAGCTGCCTGTCGAAAGGTTGCGGGCTTTGTCATGGCCAATGTTTGGTGGATATTGACCGGGAGGGATTGGAAAAGAAGGTTACGGAGGACGTCGTCATTTACTCTTCCTTCGTTTAGGGTAACGAGGCGGCGATGGTACGCCGAGGGCCTCTCAGAAGGTTGACGATGGGTGTTTTCCAACAGAGTTCTAATCCGGGTGTAGGAGGAAGGGGAAAACTCCTGTTGGATCTGATTTCGGAGGTTCGACCAAGTGTGCAGCGAGTTGTCGGAACTGTCGAGTAGTTCTGACACAGCATTGGCTACCTGGGTCGGCAAGTGGCCGGAGATTGCCAGGTAGAGCTGAGACTCGCTGGTATTGCCACTGGCGCGAGCAAGATTCTCGATCTGCTGCAGCCAGAGACGCACATTCTCGGCGTTGATCGGGGGAAGGCCTGTTAATAACCGTGGTGGATGGGCTTGTAAGGAGGGTGAGACGGTAGTCGCGGCGGAATTTGCTTCCTGCCGGTGCGATTGCCGATTGAGGATGGGGGACAGCCTCAGCGTGGAACTGTCAACCGGCTGGTGCTGATTGACTGGAAGTTCCTCGCCCGGGAGGTAGTTGTCGAGGAACGGACCGAAATTTACAAGCGTGGAGGACTGCGGGATCGCCAAGTTCGTCAGTACAGTCGACGAACGCATGCTGACATGCGGCGTTGAGTGGATGGCAGACGTGGGGTTGGGCTGGTTCGCCATCCTCCTGAGAGGATTGCTGACTGTGGCCTTCGCAGGCGTCAGTGGGAGAACCAGGTCGTTGAGGGACGACGGGGTTAATTTGGAGGCCATGGAGGTAATTGAAAACAGAGGCTAAGTTTACACTTTCCTCGTCGGCAGCTGATTGCCGACTGTTTGCTTCTCTTTGGGATGGCTGGTCGGTACTTGCGTACTGACGTCGAGCCTGGGAAGAGGAGAGGGAAAAGTGGAAAATTAGGGAGATGGAAATGGAAGGAGAAGGAGAACCTTCTCCGCTGAGTGCCGACTGATTTTTATGGACGTTGGTCGGTACTTAAGTACCGACGAGCAACGAGGGAAAGGGGAAGGAGAAGGAGAACCTTCTCCGTCGGCTGACGAGAGCCGACTGAGTTCCTTCTTCGATTGTTGGCGGGTATGCCAACGTTTGAAGAAGGGGCGTGGTTTTGCCAATCAGCTGTTGAAAGCTGATTGGTTGTTGTTTCCAAGCGAGTTGGAAACGGTGGGGAAGGAGGTGACAGTTCCTTCCCTGTCGACGGTGAAACGTCAACAACAAAAATAAAATACTTACGTCGGAGGTCACCACTTGTGGGTGTGTGTGTATACGTACACGACACGACACAAATACCAATCAGGTCAGTTGCGTGTATACGTAGTAGTATGTATGCGGGCCGAGCCCAGTAAATAAATAAGCTGCATAGACGAAATATACAGCCGTGAGCACAAAAAGGTAGTTCGTGGGTTTTACCCCACTGGCCCGCTAGGTGGTCGACGAGTGTGTAGTACACACTCGTTCGTCATCGACCACCCGTCGCCACAATAATTATTAACTGAAAGCAGACAGATTTCTACATTCCAAAAATCCAACAAATTTTCCATTAATTTACATTTTTTTCGTTTGTTTATTTTCAAACAGCTAACAAGAATTAAAGAATTAGAAGATAGGTAATTTTGTAAATTTTATCCTCTTTCCAGAAACACCAACACCAGCTCTCTAGCTTAAATAGAAGCCGAGGAATCATTATATGAAATAAGAGAAATTTGTTTCAAAATTGAAATGTGGGTTTAACTGAGAGGAAACTTGACAATCAGTTTTTCACGAAATCAGAAAGTGCAAAAATCTCATAATGTTGGACGACAGGCGGTCCCAAACTCGATTTGGTTCATACTAAATAAAATCCATGAAAATAAGAATACAAATTATATTATAGGATCGTACTTTAACTTAGAAATACATAAATAGGAATTAAGGTATTGAGTGGCGATTAACGGATGTTACTACATAATTATATTTTGAACTCATCCTTCACTCAAATGAACGAAACTAATCAAATGCCCAACCAGCCTACATTATATTTGAAGACAATTGCTCTATCACAGATTCGTCATGCTAAGGAGAATAACACATTGCATCTAATTCAATAATAATTTCTTATCAGTGCCGGTCGCGTAATTACAAGGTCATTATACTGATTGGTGGCGTGTTTCAAAAACTATTCTCATACGATCTATATAGTTATCATAAAAATGAAACAACATCCATGAATCATGCTCAAAAAATAATTAACAACAGTATTCTTCTTTTAACTCTGGTTATGGTCAAGAGTTTTCACATTTGGCTGACTCTTCATTTCGAGATCACTTCTCAACAAAATCAGAATCTATATTGCAAGAAACAAGTAAAAAATGAAACAAAATTTTCACATTTAGAGCAGTTTTCTCCACTAACGTAAGTCTTCTGAAAACTAACAACTCATTATCAACTCAAGTCTAAGTCACATCATTTTTAGAAACTGTAAAAAAAACAATACTTATCTTGAAAAATTCGGCAAAAATTTTTTCAGCGAGGGAAAACTCCTGTATGAATATTCTCTTGCCTCAACCGTACATAAAAAAGAATTTTATATTCATGTAATTCCGTCACCTTTACCGGAAAATACAATCTATAAATGCAATATCCACATTCTATCGGATTCAAAAATTAAAATTCATTGACCGATACTGTGGTATACTGTGGTAAAGAAACACCTTGGTATGCGAGTCGAGTGTCTTTACATTAGAAGGTCACAATAGATACTATGAATTTCTCTGTTTCACGACGCACCGAAATCGATATTTCTGTCTACTAACATTCTGAAAATCATCGACTTCTCTTCTTTCTTTTTTTTTATTTTGAGGAATGAAGGAGGAAAATGTGTAGTTTCAACTGAGAAGAAAATATGAGACAACATGTAATTTTCAGCGAGATCAATTATGTTTAATTAAAAAATCTAACTCGACCGAAGACAAACATTTACAACCGGATACCACTTCATGATTTCATTTAATTGCGTTTGTTTTATTTTTCGATTCAAAAAGAGGAGAAAAAGTTTACAAATGTACGGATAATTTTTCAGCATTCAAAGAGTTTTATTCAAAAAGGATACTATACACTTTAATGAAGCAGACTCGCAAGGAACAAAGTTAACAACATCAAGGCGAAATCACCTAATAATCAAAACAGAATTGGCTCTAAAAAACAAATTTTACAAAAACTTAAACGATGCACAGAGACGTCCAAATTGTCCAAATTAAATGCAAGAAACGAGAATACAACTAAACGAAATCTGAATAAATTTATGTGTTTTCTGCGAGCCGGAAGGTTCAAACTGAAAAATTTAATTGTAAAATTTCAAGTATAGAATTAAAAAATTTTTTTTATTTTACTGAATTTGAAATTTTAAACCTCAAAATCAATGAAAAAACGAAAAGTATCAGAATTTTTTCCATCTTCATGAACAAATGAAAATTTCGATGGGGAAATAAACAAATCATTCAAATGATTTCAAAGAAAAAATAAAAAATAAAATAAAAATAGTCCAATTAAATCAGCATCAAAATAAGGAAAAAAAAGAAATTAGCGCGCAAACTTTTACTATATAGGGTTGCTGGTCAAGTCTCTTGGAATAACAAGTAAAAATTGCACTTTCTCCACCTCTTGAATTTTCGGATACTCACTAAAGAATGGTTGTTTTCAAGACTGTCTGGAGGGAAGGTGGGATGCTGGGAAAAAATCTGCGTTGAACTTTTTTTCATAGAAAATTTTATGTTGAACGTTTCGTAATGATACCTTTTTTCAACATATTATCAAAATTTACGGAGAAAAACGCAAAAAACCAAATTTTGGAGGAAAAAGTTCCCTTCTTCAAAGACGCAAAAGGTGGGGAGGGTGCAATTTTTATTAAGATAATCCAGAGAACCCAACAAACAACTCTATATAGTTAAAGTTTGAGCGCTAATTTTTTTTTTTTGTAAGATTTGACAGGACTAAAAAAAATACGATTTTACTAATTTTGCAGGTCTCCAACACATACCTAATTTTATTTACTTAGATCAACATTTTATTTTTCAAAATCATTTCGGTAAGATATTTCGAAGACAAACCTTTATTTTTTTATATTCCTTGATTACTAAATTCAGTTTTACACAGGAGTTTGAAATTAATGATTATCAAAATTTTAAGAACTTACACCGCTTATTATATGAAATTTTTATAACAACCACAAATTGCAACTTGACAGTAAATAATGAATACAGATTTTGCGATGGAATTTCTTAGTTTTTAATTCAATATTTATGCAGAAAAATCTTTTTTCTTCCTTCAAAAATTTTGTTCGCTATGTGGAAAAATTCAATGAACTGAGAAATAATGGCAAAAATTGAATAACGGCTCAAAACAAAATAAACGAGAAAAATTTTCAGGAAAGTTTTAAGAACCTGAACACCACATTTCAATACACCGAAATTGTAAAATTTGAGCTCGAATCTTATCGAAAAAAATAAATGCCCAAAAAACCTGGGAAAACTGAAAAATATGGAACAATCAAATATGAAAAACTCAATTTCTATAGCTCAGTTTCAACACTTGACGCGAAAGTCCACCTATAAAGTTCAGTAACCTGGATTTTGGCTTTTTAAGTCTCAAAATTTCGTAACATCTAACAATTCTTTTCAGAGAAACATTAAAACAATTCGTAGGTTCAGTTTGATTTTCAATGTCATATCCGTTTTTGCCTTTAGAAAAGTAACTAATTGAATAAAAATTTGTAAAAAATTTCAAACTTTTCCAATTTGTTGAACCGAGAAACCAAAAATTCTGAAATGTACAATCAATTACAACTCGTTTTTTTTTATCGATTCCATAAAATTTTTCAATTAGCGAAGACCAGTCTGTATTTAACAATAGAAGCTCTACTTATTCAAACTATCAGAAATATGTACGCAATGAACCTCATCAATTCCCACACATTCTGTTTGACAACTTATCACTATCACATCCTACATTCAAATTAACTGACAGAAAATAGAACATTAGTGGCAAACAAAGGTTTTTTTGTTGAACACCGTTGATAGTAGTCTCCTAAACATCATATTAACAATCTCACCTCCAATTGGAGAGCTAATGTTTAGGGTGGGTGTGTGTTAAACCCACCCATGATTGGTTTTCCGAAAAAATATCAAAAGTTAGGTGATTAACAGAAAAATGTTTCAGACAAAACTTTTTTCTCTCTCAATTTCCTACAAATTTATTCTTCACACATTTCTTTCTTCATTATCGAATCAATATTAAGTACCCACCAGCCACCTTAAAGTGAAGAACATTTACTTACTCAACACATGAATTTTTCGTTAACACGATAACTTCTATAACTTTTAGCCAATGCAGATACATTTTTTGCCACAGATCGGAGACACGGTCCGTTTATAACATTCGATTTTGTGTTATTTCTTGAGCTATTTATTTATAACAATAAGGGGAGAAATTTTTTTTTCAATAGAAGAAAAGTCTGGTATTTAGGAAAGTATTAGAATTCAGTTAACCCTGCTGATGTGGAGAAGCGAGGATGAGATTTTTAATATGATGTTTAGGGAACCACTCCTGACAGTCCCGATAATGTTGCGCAAAACAACTTTCGAGGGCGAAAAACGTTTTTATTTTTTCAAATTACGTTTAATATGCCAAAACTGATACTATATGACATGAATTAAGAACTTACCCGGCCATTACGTTTTAGCGCTGCTCTTTTGCGTCTCTGATTTTCTTTTCCACTCAATTCCTGACGTAAAACACTGGACAGACATTCTTCGCTCGTATCGCTTGTATGCAACAACGAATCCGATGCCGTGGTACACACAGATCCTTCTTGAATACTCAAATTATTGTCAACATCAAGAAGGCTATCTGTGGAGCCTCTGTCGGACGGTGTTAAACGCGAGCTGGTAAAAATTGAATTTCTATCAAAATCTTCGACACTACTATCGAGACCACTTCTTTGAACGAGCTTATCACTATTTTCACTGATATCAGAACACAAGATACGAAATTCCACTCTCTCGTTCGACAGCGACGACACTTTTGTATCTTCAGTTATACTTTTATCACTTTTTAAAATATCACTGTGATCACTTCTCGAGATATCCGAACTCGAATCCAAACTGGGAGCATTAACATTCTCTGGCAAATCTTCGTTTGATTTATTGACACTCACATTATTGTTGCTGTCGTTGTTCAACTGTGTTCGAGGCTCAACTCCAACGTCTTTGGCAACAGCGTCTAAAGTGAAGTCCTCCTCTCTCATGGACGACAACAATACATAGTTCTTTGCCCATCTTTCGCGTTCGTGTTTGGTCTTGAAACTGCCCGAGTACTGCAACTTATTCTTGATCGCGTCGTTATTAATTTTTGGCAATTCGTTAATCTGTTTCAAAGGACAGCCGCGTGAATCGTGCAGGTTTTTCGCTGATACAGGCATATCCTTGCTGATGCTTTTGACAAAATCAGCCTTCGAGAAACCTGGCTTTAGGCTGACACCGCCGATGCTTTTTGCTTTGAGCTCAATTTCCTGAGTCAACTCCTCCAACGAATTCGATAAATTTATGTTCAGGTCTGTCTCCTGTGGCGGTAAATTGCACGATCTAACCGACACATGCGAGTAACCATTCGTGAAACTTTCTTCGGCGGTTATCAAATTATTACTAATGGTTTCAAGTAATCTGTCAACATTACTTATTGTAGCTAACGACACGTTATCAGAATTACGAGGAACGCTCGACGATTTCAAATCAAGCTCGGCAATTTGTTTACAAACGTTGACATAATCAGCTTCATCGTCATTTTCAACGTTACATTCATCAGTGATTGACCCGAACATATCATCTCGGGAACTGTGTGACCTGTGCGTGTCGAAAATTGTTCGCTTCGGTACCTCAGGTTTCATCTTATGTTCATCGTGCACTTGTTGGCTTTCCACAGAGCAGGAACGCATTCTATAATTACCTTCGAAAATTTGGCTTTTGGATTTCAGAAAGCCATCGCTGAATTTTCGATCACTTTCTGACCACGTATTGGAGCGAGGAATTTCTTCGATATAACTCGCAGGAACGTAAAATGGTCGACCAGTATTACGAATAACCTGCCACCAATCTTCATTCGTCTTTTTAATAAGGTAAAGTTTTTCCCCGTTTCTTATTTTCACTTCCTTGCCATCTTTTGTGGTGTATTCAAAGTCAAATAAAACTCGAACGTGAATATCGGGGATTTCCATTTTCGGACATACGAACGGAACCCACAACCACGGTTTGAATAACCAGCATTTCAATAAGTCCACCGAGATTATTACATTTCCTATAAACAAATTTTAAGAAAATGATACAATTTTGAATTTAAGAAATAATATATTACCAAGAATACTTCAAGTTTTGGAAGATAGGATGAATATTAGTTTCTTAGTTCAAAAACCAAATTTTAGTTATCAAAAACAATTAAGGGCTCAGTTATTTAATTTTGAAAATTCTTAATTTTAAATTAAGTGTTTCGTCATGTTGCTAATATCAGCGTCATTCGTCGTCCTAAACGAAAAAGCAAATACCTAATTGTTGAATTCACTCATAGATAAATTGTATTTCGATAGATAAGTTTGATTTCGGAGATTTTTAATATAAACAGGCTTATATGGCGATTCCAATGAAATTTGGACACCAAATAAAAGGAAAAATATATTCAGGAAGGCTAAAATTTTAAAGAACTGCCTGAAATAAGCTTCGCTTCTGTTGAATAAGAGAAGCAAAAACTAAACACCTTATATTAAAAATCAGACCTAATAATTTTTTTTTTTTTTAATATTCATTATTGTTTAGATATTTTAAAGGCATTTCCGATTTATAAAGGTAGGCCTATATGTTAGCGCCTAACTCCAAATAATTTTTGTATATTTTTGGGTCAAATCCTTTACATATAGGCTGAATACTTGAGTCAGGACTTAAGAATTACTTATCTTAACAAAGTTATATCTATATAATATATCTCTGTATTAATATAATTTATAATGGAAAAAATGTAAGAATAACTCAAGCATGTCGTTTTTGCATTCGGCACTACATATTATAGTTCTATTTCTTTTTGCACCACTGCTAAAAAAAGGAGTGTAATGTGTTCAGAAGTTAGGTAGGTGAGTTCCTATACTTAACACGTTCGCTCTCATTCCGCTGCACGGTTAAAGCGAATTATCGTTTCAGAATATTGTATTAAATTCAGCTATAAGAAATTTGGTATCAGTAAAAGCTAGAAGCAACAATAACTTTTTCTGCACTTTTTCCAGTTTCTTTTTCATGAATTAGTGCAGAAAGCAGAAATACTTGGCACAAATATCCCTAGATAATACAATCTATGAACTAGTGCAAGAATGCTCCAATTTTTTAGCCAAAAAACACACCTGATAAGACATAGACATATAACAGAAATTTTGAATTTAGATAACTTCGGAAATAAAAGCTTCAGACAACTGAAATTTAAAAGTAATTTTATAAACGAAAATCCAAAATTTAGAGGAAATCGGAGAGGGGCCCGTTAAATAGTATTCTCCCAATGATTCATACATCATTGCTAATAAATCAAATCTTCTTAACTTTCCTAAATCATTAATGTGTAACTCACACGTGAGTGAAATGAGAAATTAAACATACCATCACATAAGTACGAAGAGCTTCAAGATGCAAAGGAGTAGAATAATTTTCAGGCATATAGTCCATCACTCCGAACTTTCCAACACTTTCAATTCGAACCCACAAACAATCACCATTATTCAATATTTTTTAAATAATCACTAATCAGTGATCACTACTGAATCTGAATATAAAACAAAAAATTACAAGAATCATTTCTCCATTCTACCTCAAAGCAAAATAACTAAAACTACTGACAAATACAGAAAAATACATCTTTTTCCTAAAGAAATTTTGTAATTTGTAATCAAACCAAATACGAAATGAAAATAGATGCCACAAACAAACTTCGAACAAATAGATAGACTTAAGACTCTTCGAAGTTGAATCTTCGAGGGTGTATATCTTGTGTATATATATATGATGGAGACGACACAGAACAGTTTTAACATGGGGTTGAGTGTCCAGACTATAGATGCCGCGTGCTGGCTTACGAAGTACCCCAGAATGAACACCTCAACCAATCAAAATCGAAAAACGGTGTAAAAGTGAGGTATTTTGTATGCCAATGTTTATAAACAAATGTACGTTGTGAGATTTTCCTCCAATCAGATATAAACGCTTTCTATGGATAGGACACTGAAACTGCTCATGTGTCGTCTCCATCATATATATTTCCTCGAAGAGGATGAATATATGATGGACAGAGATATACAGCCAGAGCCCTATAGATACAAGTACGACAATACGCCATTTCGTAACCGTAGTTTAATTAAATATCCCTTTCAGAATTTTAACTAGAGCTCTGTTTGATAGGACCTTTGACTATATACATACTGGACTGCTAATACTAATAAAAAGCTGTGTTCAAAACAAGCAGGCATCCCTGTTCAAAATGTTAGTTCATTATCAAATTTATTAATACTTATTGTCTTTTCCTTTGACTAGGTCTCTTCTTACCACAATTATTGCTTTTAATTATTGCTTTTAATTACAAATTAAATCGGTAATGTTGTAGTTTTATAAAACTCAGAAGTTCAAAAATTTCAGTTAAATCAATTTAAAATTTGATTTATTGATGCATAAAAATAATATTTTTTGTTGCTGTATGACGAATGTTTTTATGTACTTGAAAAATATTCTTACAAATATGTCTAATTCTAATTTTTACATAGAAATTTGTAATTAATTCGGTTAAATGCGGATTAGGTTGCTCTATGTTTTTAAACAGCAAACCAGTAAACTAACATTTTGAATGGGGATACGGGTGTCTGATTCATTTTTACCAGTTGTTCATTAGACTCTGTGTTATTCTTATCAGTATTAGCAGTCCAGTATGTATATAGTCAAAGGATAGGACTATACCAACCTTTGACTATATACACACTGGACTGCTAATACTGATAAGAATAACACAGAGTCTAATGAACAACCAGTGAAGTTGTGTCACACACCCGTATCTCCATTCAAAATGTTAGTTTACTGGTTTGCTGTTTAAACTTTAAAGTCGAAGTCCAGGAACACCTTCTATTCATGATAATATGAATTATTAATGTCCGTGAAAATAATTACAAATTTCTATGTAAAAATTAGAATTAGACATATTTGTAAGAATATTTCCCAAGTACATAAAAACATTTGTCATACAGCAACAAAAAAGATTATTTTTATGCATCAATAAATCAAATTTTAAATTGATTTAATTGAAATTTTTGAACTTCTGAGTTTTATAAAACTACAACATTACCGATTTAATTTGTAATTAAAAGCAATAATTGTGGTAAGAAGAGACCTAGTCAAAGGAAAAGACAATAAGTATTAATAAATTTGATAATGAACTAACATTTTGAGCAGGGAGACGCCTGTTTATTTTGAACACAGCTTTTTATCAGTATTAACAGTCTAGTAAGTATATAGTCAAAGATACCAACTTACACCAACCTACACCAGGAGGGTGATTCCACAAATGTAGAAATGTTACGTAACTTTGCGCCGAGTTTTACTTGAATATTTGTGGAATATCTCTACTAGTGTAGGTTGGTGTAAGTTAGTGTAATCCTATCAAACAGAGCTTATATCTCAAGAACCAATAATACGATCTTAAAAAAATTTTCATAGAATCTTTATGAAACATATGTGTTTTACTAAAATTTCAGCTTTCTACAAGCAATGGTTTTCTTCCAATTACATTTGATAACTTTGATTGTATAGTTTGCTCGCTTAAAATTTGAAGTGAGGTTGGCTTCCCAGGAAATGAGAGAACAAGAAAGTTTCAAATACTTTAATACATTAAAAGCAAAAGAATATGTACAAGTCCGAAATAAACCTGAATAAGATTACAATCTCCCTCCATCATGCTAAGAGAAATTGAGTGGGAAAAGTATGTTTATGTTCACAAGGTACAAGAGTTAAATGTTATGAGTGTTACCTAACCTAAATATGTTAGTAAGCGTATACAAAAGTAGGAGCACTAAGAGTTGTGAGTGAGTAAAGGAAGAGTGTAGAACGGCTCTATACTTTCTTGAGGGTAAACAATATCTCGGGTAAATGATATTCAGGGTAAATGATATTCAGGGTAAATTTGCCTGGTTGTTTTTGCAGGCACACTTTATCGCGGGTAAACAAAACGCAGGGTAACATTTACCAGGGCAACATTTCTCCGGGTAATTGATTGTGCGGGTATACAAAACAGAGGGTAATATTTTTCAGGGTAACATTTCTCCGTGTAATCAATTGTGCAGGTAGACAAAAGACAGGGTAACATTTATCAGGGTTACATTTCTGAGAGTAATCGATTGTGTGGGTAGACAAAAGACAGGGCAACATTTCTCAGGGTAATATTTTATGTTACAGGTTGAGCAAAAGTTAAACACTCAAATACTTTTCTTAGTACCACTACATGCTTAAAAATCACAGTAGTACTAAGAAAAGTATTTGAGTGTTTAACTTTTGCTCAACCTGTAACATAAAATATTACCCTGAGAAATGTTACCCTGTCTTTTGTCTACCCGCACAATTGATTACCCTCAGAAATGTAGCCCTGATAAATGTTATCCTGTCTTTTGTCTACCCGCACAATTGATTACCTGGAGAAATGTTACCCTGAAAAATGTTACCCTCTGTTTTGTATACCCGCACAATCAATTACCCGGAGAAATGTTGCCCTGGTAAATGTTACCCTGCGTTTTGTTTACCCGCGATAAAGTGTGCCTGCAAAAACAACCAGGCAAATTTACCCTGAATATCATTTACTCGCGATATTGTTTACCCTCAAAAATGTGTACTCCCTGTAGAACAACAAAATTTGATGTGAGGATGTGTGAGGATCGTTGAAGAAAAGAAGAACTCAAGACAAATAGTTGCAGAATTATATTAACGATCAACTGAAATACAATATTCAAATAAAGTATGCAATGGAAAAGCGCAGCGCTAGCATAGATTATAACTGGAGATATGAGTTGGAGAGAAGTGGAATGTATGACATATATATATATTTTTGATGATGATGATGATGATGATGATGAAGAGTGAGTGAGATGGAATTTCCATATCAACAACCCCCTGAAATTTTATTGTAACGAATGAATTTATCATCGAGTGCTGAAAATGAATAAATTTATAAAACATGAAAAAAATATTATACGAAAAAAAATAAAAAGGGTAACAAATTTTGGTAACTATCACTGCTGTGCTTCTTGAAAAAATAATAATTGAATAAATAAATAAATGTATATATAAAATAAATATTAACAATGTAAATATGTATGAATAAAATATGGTAATGGCTACCCGTTTATTTGAGGAAATCAATATATCGTCAACATATGTTAAGAAATATATTATTTCATAATTTATTATTATTATTATTATTATTATTATTATTTTTATGTGATGAATTAAAATTATTATTATTATAATTCTGATTTTCATTTCAATAATTATTATTATTATTTCCCCTATCATTATGTCTTCTTCTAGAATTTCCATTTCTACCCCTAAAATTATTATTATTGGGGTTGTTTCTATAATTATTGTTATTGTATTGATTATTATTATTCGTATTGTTTTGTTTCTTAAGGGTTTGATCTCTAAATTTCTAATCTGCTTCCTTTCTTAATATTATTTTGAAATTATCTATATTCCTCTCTCTCTGGCAAATTTTCAAATTGCATTTTGGCTAGTGCTTGTTCATAGCATAATGCCAGTTGTAAATTTTCTAATTCTTCTAGTTCAGATACTTCCTTTCTGGCATCTCTTGCATCGGTTATGATATCATCTCATTTTTTAAGAAAATTCCTCATATTACCTCCTGTTTGAAATCAAAACTCAGTGTATTTGGCTTTTGCCATATTAGCAGTAACTGATGTTTTTGCACCATAAATATTATCAAGTTTTTGAAGCATCATTATTGCTGTGGTAATTTCACTGGGAAGTAGTACTCCTCAAGTACAACAAAAAAAGCTATGTACGCATTTTGTCTTCTTTTTGAATTGGAAGGGCTATAAGGTTGCAAAAATTTGAAAGTTGTGAATTTCCATGGGTTTATTTTTCAGAAAAATTCTATTCCAATCATATTTAAAGGGTTGGGAAAGTTTAATAGGTAACTGGAAAATAAACAAAAGAAGTTGTATGTTTCAACTGGCTATCTGAAATATTAAAAGAGCAACAAGAGTTTGAAAATTTCAATTTTTACAAATTTTGATAAATCAAAACTTCAAGGTTAAGATTACGGTTTCCAAACAAACTCCCCTTATTCCTTTAACAATCAAATACCTATGTAAAAGAGAAATATTCTGTTTTATGTATGAGTGTACATAAAGTTGCATAGCAGTATTCTTTTAAGCATAATTTCAAATTCATTCACAATGTACTCTTTAAACTGTACCAACAAGATGTGAAAGTTTTTACTAGGAAATTTTTTTACAATCTGGACTGGGGTGGGTAAATCATTTTCTTCTCCAAACTTAAAAAATAGAGCAACCTGCAACTACCTGTACCTTGCTGGATGAGAAGGAGTTTGTCTCCAACGGTATTCCTCAATGATGGCTCTTGTATTGCCATTGGTAAATCCATACACAAAATTAATTTCAGCATATTCACATAAGGTGTAGGTAGTTCCAGGTTGTTCAGTTTTTTAAGTTTGGAGTGGGAAATAATTTAACCACCCAAATCCAGATAGTAAAGCAATATTTCCTAGTAATAATTTTTTTATCACGTAGGTAGAATTCAGGGTGCATATTTTGAATGAGCTTTGAAATTATGCCTAAAAGAATACAGATATGCAACATTATATAAATGCATGTATAAAGTGTAAAATATCTCTCTTTTACATAGGTATTTTTTTCAAAAATAATTAATGGAATAAGGGGAATTAATTTGTTTAGAAACTGTAATCTCAACCTTGAAATTCTGAATTATGGAAACTTAAAAAAAATTAAAATTTTCAGACTCCTGTAGTTCTTTTAATATTTCTGGTAGCTAATTGAAACATATAACTGATTTTGTGCATTTTCAAAGTAATAAAGGTTTCCACCCTCGTAAAAATATTTGAAATAAAATTTTTCTAAAAAATAAACCTATGGAAATTCATAATTCTCAAATTTTGCAACCATAAAGCCCCTTCAATTCAAAGAATAGGCTAAATTTATCCATAACTTTTTTGTAGTAATGGCGAGCATTTATTATTGATGAGGAAATGCCGAGTATGCTTTAACATTTCTTCAGCCAGTATTCATGCTTAAAATGATCAAGAATTCAATTTTCATTCAAGCATGCTCAACATTTGCTCAGCAGGCTAGGGTATTTTTACATAGGTAGGTTTTCTTTAGAAAATCTACTTACTACGCTTGGTGCGATATTAGCCCCCAGGGTTGGTGGAGGGTACGTTTTTCATTTCACAACTCAGGAAAATTTTGGCACCAATAACTCAAATTTATATATACATATGATCATATACATTCCATTTCTTATTCCCACAGTGCAGGTAGCAACTTTTGTCCAATAATCAAAAAATTTTGGTAGGAACGTTTGTCCAAAGCCAAGGACCAAACCTATTGATTTTGATGCGGATTAGCAAGATGGTACTTTCTGTACCACCATTTTTGTTTTTATTTAGGTTACAAAATGCTAAATTTTTCACCAACAGCCACGAAATTTGGAATAAGTACTTATTGTAATTTATTGTAATATGCTATCAGTTTTGGCGTGAATAGACGATGGTACTTCCGGTAATGTTTTTTCCCTCTTTTTTTCTAATTTCATGAAGTTTTCTTTTTATAAAATTGTCCAATTATTCCTGATTTCTTTTTTTTTTATTTCATAATTTTATAGCATTTCTTTGATTTTATTTGAAATTATAGGATTATTTACCATACTTTAACATCTTAATTAATTTTTCATTTTGAGAAAAAATGCTTTTAAATTTCAGATTGTCTAATATTTCATCAGCAACTAACAAATTTCATACAATCATAACATACTATTTACACATATGAACTTACAGACAATTAATGTGACTATCAAAATTCATAATTCTTTTTTCTTGAAACCTACTGTTTCTATCGAGGCTTGCTGGGTTAGAGTTTCTAATGTTTCTTCTCAAAACAAAATCTGATCAGTTGCAAACTTACAAGTTACAATAATTATATGCTTACTTGCATGGCCAGAAAGTTTTGTGTAGCGTATATAGCGATTGCTACATGTGAGAAATTCCCAAGTGATTTTCGCTACACATAAGAAATAATTACATTTACACACAATTACTCTTTATTCTGTGTAAACACATGGGAAAATGAAAAATTGCCGGCCTTGCTTACTTGTTCCATGAGTTGTTATGTGAAGATAAAATTTAGACTTTATGGATGCTCATTAGATGTACTTGTACTAACTCGAGAACAAAATGTAATATAGGAGTATTTTGAAAATTTATTTATTTTTAAACTTATTATTCTTTTGTTTAGGCCAGAAATCAAAATTATTGAAAATTCTCATAAATGCTTGAGCATTTGCTCATTTTTGAACACACTATGCTTTTAAATCTCAAAAATTTATTTTTCGAGCATTTGCTAAAAAAAAGCAAATGCTCATTACCATCACTACTTTTTTGTTGCACTTAATGAGTAACTACATACCACAGAAGTTTGGCACTCAATTTGTTTGACATGCTGTTTATATATGTATTTACATTATTGTTGAAGCAGGTACAGATCGAAATTTTTATTCTAGTCTTAAAATTTGGTACATTTATCTGGATCTACCAATCATTCTGAAAAATTTTTGTTTCAAACGGATTGATGATTTATGCCTGGAAATGATTTGAAAAAATCTTTAACTATTGCTAAGAAAAGAATAAAACCAAAGAAGCTGGACACTTTTATTTAATTTGCTAAGCAATCATTTAATAACTTGCGTGCATGTTTTATAACTTTGTAATACACAGGATTGTTACCAAAAATATATTGAATAAAAAAATCAAGGTTGCTAGTTGTCATAAAAAAATTTCCTTATTGAATAGTCACAACAATAAGAAGTTTAAAAACCGAGTATCCTAGAGGGTGAAACATATACCTAATTTTTGATTTTTTTCCTGGAGGGGAAAAGAGCCATTGCCGCCTCCTGTCCCCTCCGCTAGTTATGGGCCAGGTAATACATTAAACTTCTTTCTTTCACTGCATTATGAATTTCCTTGACAATTCATTTTAAACTTAATATTTACCCACCATTCTTCCAAATAACTATCATTTTTACATTTTTTTTTATTGTATTTTAGTAATTTTACCAAATTATATTATGTTTTTACAAATTGCAAAATACTTGGGTTTTTAACCAATTTAAAACTTCTTGGATAAAAATGGTTTAAAAAATCTTAAATTAAGTTATTACTAACCACAGAGTACTAAATATAATAAGAGGACGCACGTTTATCTAAACGCTGTAAAGAAAAAGGCACCACTTTCCGAAGCTATTTGTCCTCACTCCTTCGGTACAAAATTCTAATTTCTTTGCTCCTCATTTGGGACCATAGGTAGTAATCAGAATTTTTTTTTTTTAATTAATTTATTTAAATTAATGAATAAATAGGACTAATAATTTAGAAATTATAATCAACACGAATTTCGTAGATAAAAATGAGATTGAAAATTAATGGTTTTCAGAAACGGCGGATATTTTGATCGTGAAAGTGGTGCCGTTTTTTTGTTTCACATGCATCTCCTATTACATTCAATACTATGCGTTGCTAACAAGGGAATATTCTGTGTACTTAGTAGGAAAAAAAGCTGTCATCAAAACACTCTTACTGTTATTTTATTCGACAAGCAATCATTTATTAAATTTTACATAATTCAAGTTTATCAAATATTCAGTTATTTATTTAGTTTTTTTACGTTTAATAAAACCTACATTTTCTGGCGAGACTTGCTACTCAAGTCTTTTTTGCTTTTTAATTTTTCCGTTTTCCGAAAGTTGGCTTAATCGGGCATTTCACTTTTGAGCTTCGAAAAGCCACTGCAGTTTTAACACAAAAACTTTTTTCTAAACGCTTAACTATTTGAAATGAAGAAATAAAATAATGGAATTTTAAAATCACAATTTTTTTACTTCGGTATCTAGGAATCTGTTTTTCTTGTTTCCTCCTATCATAAAATTTGAAAAACTGCACTTACCCTATGTTATTGTATTAACTTAAATACGAATTGAAATTAAACTATCGCTGATATTTCCGTTCCCATGGTACAGTTTTACCGTATAGGGGGATAATTGTACCATGCTGCGCAATGTAAATATAATCAAAATCATGTTTAATATGTTTTCTTTTTTTTTATTTGACCGTTTTGAAGGCTGTTTTTCTTGTAAAAAAAAATTTCTTCTCCCAATTGTAAGTCGAAATCTAGCACAATTTTTACACTAATAGCGTTGTTTGAATTTTACTCCATTCTGAATTAATTAATTATTCTTACGAATTTATTTTTATTCCAGGAACAGCAATCGATGAGCGAAAACTGATTATTTCCAAACATTCAAGCAAATGATGAACAAGAATAAATTTCATGAAGGTATAATCTGAAAAAAAAACTTCTTTTTTTTTCTCATTGTAATACTTTGTTAAAACATGATCAAAACAGAAATGCCAGCCAAAACTGAATCAGAAAAATTTCGACAAGGTTTGAATCTGTTTAATTTTGAAAGTGACGAAGCTATTTACTCGCCATACATTTTAACCAGTCCTCGATCTTTGAAAGCATGTCGTTTGGCTAATATAAAGGTATTAGGCGGCTGGAGAAAAATCTGCGTTTCAAAAAATCGCATTCGTTTCTAATTTTTCATCTGTACACAATTTTAGCCGATTGAATTATTACATCGATCAGTTGACGAGATCGCAGCCGATCTAAACTTGGATAAATGTCAAGTAAATCATATTTACCTTGATTATGAGCAGGAAAGACTGAGTAAGTAATAAATTTTCCTAAACTTAATTATCGTTTCACTCCTGCATTAAAAATAATGAGGAAACGAGACCCTTTATGTTTTTATCACGTTTTTAGAAAAATTAGAAATATGCAAAATAATCAGAAGACACATCTTGACATCCGAACATCTGAATAGATCGGAATCCGTTTCACATACTCGACACAGTCATGCAGAAAATTCATCGAAATCAGTTACTCGACCTGTTAAAGGTAGGTAGTAGCGTACCTACGTAATAACATTCTTGCACAATGCAAATCCAGACTATGAGTGCGAAAAATTTCAAAATTACATACGCCGCAATTAAGTATATTTATTCAATCAAAATATATTTCATTTGGGTTGAAGTAAGTACCTATAGGTAGGTACCTACCTATATAAATCTTTTTGTCTGCAAACACAGATAACGCCCTCGATTTACCACCATCTACTTCGGTGGGAACTCAACGAGTAGTAAATTCATATTCAGTACCAACGACACCACTGATTCAGTACAATTCACTGAAGTTTGTAAAAGTATTTTTCAAGTGACAAATGGGATCCTACCTATTGTATCAACCGTACAAATGATGATATTTTCTTTCAGAAGGCAGAAAAATAAACTATTGTCGTTCGGTTTATCGAATAGCAACAGTATGTTGTCACTCAACAGTGACTCTACAGACTGCACTCATCAGCACCGATCGAAATCAGTTGAAAATAAATATAGTCATACTAATGTGAAAAAACCGTGAGTTAAAAATACTTATAGGTTACCTAATAGGTTTAGCATTCAACAGAAAATATTAATTTATCCTTGGTTCATACAACTCTATACAGGGTACCTGCCACTGCTATAACTTTTAGGGTCAATTATGGGGTCGGAAAAAGAAAATAATTTATTTATCAAAATGCTGAGAAATGATTCAATGTCGAATTACAGCCTTTCAAAGTGAGGGAAGAAAAATCAAGTACTTACCTACACAACATATCTGATGTAACTACCCCAGAAATTAAAAAATATGAACGAAAGTCTAAGTAAAGAGAAATAATTTCAATACAATTGACTACATCAATGGTGTACCCAAGGGAGCGACTCGCAGGGCTGAAGCCTTCCCCAGAGCCTCAATAAAAAGGAGAAAAAACTCTTGTAAAATGTTCCAGGAAATATGAAGTTTAAAAATAATGTTCTAATCATCAGTGCTTATGAACACCAGTATTAATAGCATACTCTGGGTTGTGCCTTTAGATGTTTTTATTTGGGAAACATATTTTTTGCTCACTCGCAAACTTTAGGTTATTCAAGCAGCCAATCCTTTTTGAGGCTTTTTCATGCTCCTTCACGAAAGGTTACATTACTCTGTCTCGAAATTTTCTCTCTCATTCTTTGGTTTTTTCTTAATTTTTTTGTCTAAGGAGAAAGAAGGTGTGGCATATGGTGTTTTACTCCCTCCCCTGAGCATAAGCCCCTGGTTAATACCACTCCAGAATGATTGAGGGGAAGGTGACGTGTATTATCCGAGGAGAAGGGTGGGAACGGGAGTCCAAGAAAGTGGAAACATAATTTTTGAATAAGTTCTTTTCAGCCCCCTGAAAGAAAAATCCTGAGTACGTGCCCGGGCTAGATTCTTTAATTTTACCAAGTTTTTGAAAGTTTTAACCAGATTCAGGGGAAATGGTATTGAAAAATGTATTTTTTCGTACAGCCATATCTTCTCAATCCTCCATCGGAAAAAAACGAGATTTAAAATTAAAATTTAGTTATAATTATTTAAATGCTTAGACAACATTTTGTCTTTTTCTGCCCATAACCCCACACCAACCGCCATTATCCGTAACCAGGCTTAACCTTATGAACTGATTTTGAATAAATTTTAATTTTCAATCATAATTTTCTCAAGAACTATAATGAATTATCACCCTAATTATCACACAAAAGGTAGAGTAAGGTATACCTATGTGACTTTTTTATGTATTTTTTCCTCCCGAGTAAAGGTGGTAGGACTCATTTTTTGAAACAACCATTGACTGGAAGTTCAATTGATACAACTGAAGTGGAAAAAAGAATGTGACTATTTAAAAAAAAGACAATCCCAATTTCCCAATGCTCTCCTAAAATTTGGACAAAACTTTCAAAGCTAGGTGAAAATAAATAGCATAAATACTTACGCCTCTATACCAAATTTCATTAATTTTTGTCAAGTTTTAGAGATGTTTCATTAGATTTTTGATTTCCCCCTAACATTTTAGAGGTTTACATCGTTCGAAAGGACGAATTTCTCAATATTTTACTGAAGGAACTTCTTTGTAATTTCAACCCCAAAAATCGATCCTGGGGGGTCCGGTGAAACACCAGGATTATTTTGTTGGTAAATGCTAAGCATGTTATGAAACGAGTAAAAAATTGTTATATGTCGATATATGTCGATATATGTATGTGACCTATGCTCCATATTGTAGGAGCTATGATTATAAAGGTTACAAAATTTTTGTATTTTACTTCAACATTTTACAGGTTTGCGATTCACAGAACAATATTTTTTTAACATCCCTTATCAAAGTACGCAACTTTCTGCGAAAATTGCATAATTGCATTAGGTATTATTAAGGGTAACTGCCAAATCGACGTCGTTGTTGTTACCATTGCCATTTCCTCAGATACACCATGCAGAAATGGTTGCATAATCTCATTTTTAAAAGTCTATTCTTATGTCTTTTCTCATTATTTAGACCAGGCTCGATTTCAGGATTTCTTCTCTGGGGATGAGGGGGATTGAATCCCATTTGATAATATTTAAGAATTTTTATAAGACAGTTTAACAAACTTTTCACATATTTCATAGGGTAAAATTTGAAAAACCGAATAATTAATTATAGTGTTTTAAATTGATCTTTTTTTTGACACCGAGGGGAATTATACCCCAATACCCCAAATCCCCCTTTAAAACCGGCCTAGGTTAAGACAATCAAAATCATGCAAATGCATATAATTTGTTCAATCACTTCTGAAAGTAGAAGTAATAAAAAAGTCTTCCATTTGACAAAATTTCCTGTAAAATGAGCCCTGCTTTATTTCTCATATTTCGGCCAAATTTGCATATTTTCTACATTTTCACGTTTTTGAGAACACACTTCACATACGTTTCAATAATTTTGAGTTTTCAATGGGATTTTATTAATTTTGATCAATATTGTAGACTTCTTCATTTTTTTTAAACAAAATTACAAAATAAATGGAAACATCTCAGGAATATCGCTTTATAGTTTATCATGAGTTTTTACTATCTTGAAGTAGGACAATTGCAATCTAATTTAAAAATTACCAAGTACTATTTTGTAGAAGATCTTTCCGAAACTCATAAAAATGATACCCTTACTAATTTTACATTTGGTGCGTATTTTACATTTATATGCATATTTACTGCATATTTTGCCGAAATAATTTGTATTGTATATTCAATATTTTCCCCTAATCATCCACATATTTTTGGTTGCCTTACTAATAATCATAATAGTTATTAATTATAATCAAAATGCTATCTAACTTATCAGCAAATATAAAATACTGCTGGTGCTGGCACGTTTCAGACACCCGTATGTATGTATCCGATAATACGAACTATTTTTTGTTTCCTTTCAACTTACTTACTTTCACCTTAACCCTTTTTATTTGAAAATAGTTGTTGAAAATAAACCCTCCTCAACATTATATATCCGCAGTAAGTTCAAATCTTATTGTTTCAGGCTGAAGAAATACATTTTCAATTCAAAAAAAAAGAAAAATGACAAAAAAAATCATAATAAACATTCCAATAAAAATGGCACACAAGTCGATGACCGTCAACTTTGTTGGGAAATAGACAAAACTAAGAAGTCTGAAAATGAAATAATAAATAAAAAAATTCAAGCTGACGATAGAAATAAAAAGAGATCGAAAGAAAAAAAGAATTTTGTAGCAAAGCAAACGACTGATGAAAACAATTTTGTGAAAAATTGTGAAAATTTCGTGCACACTGCCTCCAAAATAGGGAAGATACAGCCAAAAGAGCCTAAATTAAAAATCAAAATTAAAAAATGTGATTATGAATGTCAAAGCGAGTCAAAACCGTCTCAAAAAAAAGATAAAGCAAAAAACCTGAAGACAAATTCTGATAAAATTCATTTGGATACAAATGCCGATTCGAAGTAAATTTCAAAAGTTATGCGGTCTACCATTCCTATATTCAGTTTTTTCTTGTAAACAACTTATTATTAATTTGTTTAAACTTTTTAGCGTGAAGAACGAAGACGTTATGGAAATAAGAAGTCATGATGCACGAATTCTGGATGCAATGGTGTTGAAAAAAGAAAAACAAGAAACCTTGGATAATTTAGCGAACAGAGCGAATTTGATCTGGGGAATTTCTAGAGAAGTACTTACGCACTTTTTTGTGTTAGTTTTTTTAAATGATGAGTGCATAGCTCTAATAACAAAATTTTCTTATTTCAATTCCCATATGTTGTGATATTTTCTATCAAATGAAAAGGTTGTACCATTCATTGATTTTTCAATAAGATTTTCTAGACAGTGTATATGATGAAACGCCAGCAATGTTTTGCTGGTAGATAGTATAATTATATTCGATATGGGCGTGGATCTAAGTGGTGAAGGGGGAGATAAAAAAACAGACTAATGAAAGGAAAAAAATGAAAGTATAATGGAATTCCCTCAAATAAAAGTTCATTAATTTATAGAATAAAATAATAACATTCTATTGTGACTTAGACACTTGATTTTTTGATAAATTATCTGGATAAAAACTTTCAAAAGTTAATTGAGTAGAAAACAAATAACGTCATAACTGCACCCACTAACACCGTTAATTTTTATTATTATTATGCTTTTATTCTACTCACTCAATTTGTTGAAGTACACCGGATGACCAACTTCAGCGCTGCTTTCACGTGTTGCGGCACACGCACACATACACTTATAGCCGTTTTTATCAGTTGTTTTTTTTTCTCTTTCACCAGTATTTCTGTCTTGTTATTATCAACTTTTATTCTACTCACTACTGCCATTTTAAAATATACCAATACTGCCGCCAACCTTCCGCAACAAAATAATGTTTATTTAGCATGAAGTTAAAGCCAAAATACAAAAAAAAGCGTATCTTTTGAAAATTCATTTCTAACCTAATTTATTTGTTTGGATACATAGGTGTCAAATTCAGTTTTTTTTCAATGTTGCCAAATTTTACAATTTTAATTTGTAAATAAGTGGAAACTGTTAATTAGCATGGAAAAAATAATTTTAGAATTAGGAAGACAAATTTTTAGTATTGCAGGGCAACACTGAATATCACTTCCATGTTGCAGTTGTACCCAGAAACATATAACCAAAGAGATGTCCAACTCTCTATGTGCACTGTCGTACAAAAATGCGTCAAAGATCTTTAATTATCATCATCAGCAACAAAAAGTCAGCTTCATTAAATGTTCTGTGCAACCAAAGCTACGCATATTTTGTAGTGAAAACAAACATCTCTATACCACTACACACACACACGATATCAAGCTGCAACACAAGCGCAGTAACAGATGTTTTTGATCAGGCATTGGACATTTCTTTAGCTGTATATCTCTGCTTATATCTCATCTGTCCATAAGTTGGCGCATATGTTGGTATATACAATTATTAGCTTAACTCCAATCACAAGTGAAGCTCTGGATGTGGTACTGATTTGATTAGACAATTGAAAAATATTATGTCCACATGTGGCCTATGCTCTATACTGGAGGAACATGAAGGTTTCAATTTTTTAACAGTTTCAGAAAAATTCAAAATTTTTGCAAAATTTTTTCTTAAAAATACCTTTTAAAAATAAGATTAAGAATTTTAACTTTTTGCACACAACATGTAAACTAATTGCATATCAATAGTAACTGCCAAATCATTATCATGCATGTGTTCAACAAATACACCAAAATCTAAAAACGCAGTTCCTCATAACATTTTTTTTAAAAGGTATATTTTTATCAGATTTAGAAAGCAATTTGAAAAAGCTATTGCTTTTGGCTTTTAGCTTTTCACATAAAGCTTTTGGCTTTCGGCTTTCACCTTTTTCATTTAAAATTTTCAACTTTTGGCTTTCAGGTTTTTCCTAACTGTTTTAAATTTTTACAAAATTAGCTTAAAGAAAATTTATAATTTTAAAAACTAAAAAATATTAGTCTGAAAATTTCCACCTGTGAAATGTAAACAAAGAAAGTCTCCATAAACATAAAGATTTCGCTTTCAGTTTTTTCCTTCCAAATTTTTTGGCTTTTGGCTTTCAGCTTTTGTCTTTTGGCTTTTGGCTGGCTTTCAAACTCTGATTTTTACCAAAGCCTGCTAAAGCCCTACAGATACGAGTCTGGCAATACACCATTCTGTATTCTACAGCTCATAAGTGAGTTCATTGATATTTGTGTTTATTTTCAGATATTTTAATAGTTTTAGATTGTTTTACTAATTTTATAGAGTTTTTTCATTGTTTAACTTGAAATCCACTTTTGCCCAACAAATTGAAGGGCCAAAAAAATAAGCCTCTAGTTGTGCACAATTTTATGGGAACAAATTATACAATCAAAGATATGGAATAAAGAACCATTGCTTGTAGAAGGCTGAAATTTGGGTGAAACATTAACATATGTTTACTAAAGATTCTGTGAAAATTTCATTAAAATTAGACCATTGGTTAAGAGATATGTCTGAAATTCTGAAACGGTTATGTGAAATAAATTGTGGATACAAAATGGTGTATTGCCGCACTTGTATCTACAGGGCTTTAGGACCTGCACAACGCGATGTCATTGTCAACACACCCAAAAAAAATCACAATTTTTACAAAAGTTGAAAACCTTTGCGGATATATATATGATGGAGACGACATAATAGTGGTTTTGGTGTCAGATCTATGGATAGCGCTACCAATGCCGCATGTTTTACTTTCTAAAAATCTAATTGGAAGAAAAAATTGCCACGTGCATTTGATTATAAACACTGGCATACAAATTACCCCATTCTAGAGAATCTGATTATTCTAATTGGTTGATGTCAATTGATATGGGGTAATTTATACGCCAGTGTACACATACTCCATGTAGATGTTAATGACAGTCCATCCCATTGTAAAACAGCAGCATGTCATCTCCATCATATATATATCCTCAAAGTTAAAAAACATCAATAAAAAACTCTAGCACAGCAATGCTTCGCTAGAAAACCTATTTGCTCCATATTTATATCGATAGTTCATTGCTAGTTTCAGGTTAAGAAATTACAAAAACTATTGACAGTTATCCATATCTTTAACAAAAATATCAATCTATCAATGATTTGTCGCTAAAAACCACTTTTCCACAGATTTTTTGTTTCCAGTTTTCTCGAGAACTATTAAACCAATGAACACCAAACTTTTTTCACGCCTGCTCCCATACAATAGCTATCTCTTCTAAAACTTTCAGACCTATCGTTTAAATAGTTTTCTCAAAACTGTGAACACAAAATTTTTCCGAGAAATCTTTCTTCTCCAGTTTTCTCAAAAACTACTGAATTAATAGACACCAAACTTCCAAGAAACTTTCACCAACATAAGGAAAGTGTATCATGGAAATTTCAGCCCGATCTGTTCCATAATTTTCTCAGAATCCCGGAAAAATGATTTTTAGAGGAATTTTTTATTTTCCAGTTTTCTTAGAAATTAATGAATCGATAGGCAAAAAACTTCTTTCAGACTTGCTTTAACATGAGAACTATATCTTGTAAAAATTTTAGTCCTATCCACTCGATATTTTTCTCAGAACTGTGAACCCAAAATTTTAGGCGATACATATATAATATTTGCATTAAAAAAAAATTAGGTCAAAATGGAAAAACGGTACCAATCGTTTTCTTTTCTTATGAAACGTATAATTTTCATCATCCCCACACACTAACCCTTTTTGTGCGGTCAATTTCAATACCCCGTTTGCCAGCAAACTAAGTAAAAATCACTTTTTTAAATATTTACAGCTGGTCAATTTTTACAACTGTTCGGGCCAATAAAGGACGTATCACACAACCCCACTCCTCCCTCGCATAGCCTCGATTTTCACTTGTCTCATCATGTACTTACTAATCTTATCCAACAGCAAAATATTGCTAGAATTTAACCAGGCACACAGAACATTGTAAAAATAAAAACTAACTAACCGTTCAAGTGAATATGTAAGTAGAATTTGAATATATTTATTTCAGAAAACGGACAATAATCATTTCCACCAGCCCGGTTCAAAAACCTTAAAATCAAACAATTGCGTATATAGCGATAATTTTGCATTAGATACGTACTTTCAACAGATTAAGAATAGAATTAAACAATTAAAAGAAAATTGGTGCGCATACCTTCATTATTCGGTTTCTTTTAAATACCTAAGTTAGAATATCACAGTCAGTAGGTACAGCAAATAACAACAATAATAAATACGTTAGTATAATTTCGAAATTTTCAGTTTGTACAAGGAACTTCATAGTGAACATGTGCGACAACTAGCAAGAGAATTACAGATTGGGATGGAGCAATGGCAAGATCAAGTCCTACTTTTGCAATGGAGGGCATTGCAACGAGCACAGACAAACGCCAGATTATTACGTGAAAATAAAAGGTTAAAAACACAAAGTGAGAATAAGGAACGAACATTAATGCACGCTTTACGTTTTCGAAAGTAATTTTTTTCGTATTACATATCTTCTATATATATGTATAAATATATATATAATGGAGAATTTTCGGCAGGAGGATCAGCCCAAAGAAATCATTTTGATTCCTTAAAATCATTGCATTCTTTGGAGATTCAGAGTATTATTTTACCACCTGCCGTGGTTAGTGAAAAAACGAAAATTCGTTAAAAGGGATATCAATTATACTCGGCGCCAAATAAGTTGAGGTCTGATGTTTATAGCGCACTAATGCAACTTTGTTTCTCATTGGTCATTCAGTATTTATACGCAGGACTGTAGAGGAAATTCGGGCAGGTTGAGAAAAAATTTATGAGCCTTCCAAAAAATTGAAAATTGCATCCGTATTCAGTGCGATATCTAGGATTTATCTGTGGGAGACTGAGAAGAGGTGTTTTCGCTAACAAAAAAATTGTTTTATGGCTTTTTAGTAGATTTTCTACGAAAATGTACAAAATTAACGGCAAAGTATGCGGCAAAAAAAACTCCTCCCTTCGAGAATTCATCGTGACAGCCCAACTGTATAAATGCATCAAATTTAATAATCATTCAAATTTGCAAAGCAGCTTACAACAATTAGAGCAAATCAAACAACAGATAATGAAAAAAGAAATCGAAGAAAAAGATGATCGTATAGAAAGACTAAAAATCAAAAGAGAACAGGAAATTCTGAATTGTCGAGCCCAAGCACATTACACCGCCGAATTACGAGAACAATTAAGGTGGTATCAAAAGCTTTTTTTTATATTGGAAAAAAAATCAATACAATATGCATTTTCGTTTCATTTTAGACACACATTAACTCCAGAAACGTTCGATCGAAAGGTAAGCGAGGTACTCGTCAAATCGAAATTCACAAATCGACTACTTACCACAAACCCTTTCATCGAGTCAAAAATTCGACTGGGATGAAAATCACAAATTCCGAAATATTTTAGTACCTACCTAATTATTTTAGTTATAATTAATGAAATATTTGATATTTTTTAATTAAAACCACAAAAAGAAACAAAAAAACAATTACTATGTATTTTTAAAATCAAATAAATGTACATAATTATTATGGTAACAGAAAACGCAACAAACACGAAACGTATTAAAATGAAAATAAAAAGTAACAAATTCCAAAAGAGAGCAAAATAAAATCAATAAGATAAAAACAAAATTATTATGGCACAAGAAAAGTGTGTTAATGGAGTACATTGGTTAGGATGAGAATTTCATTTTTTACATCAAGTAGGTACTTACATTAAATTTTTATTAAGCTGAACCCCTTCGCAATAATTTCAGACAGAAATATACATGGAAGAAAAATAAACAAAAAAATATTACCAATATTTTTGTAGAGTTCATAAGGAGAATCGAAAAATTAAAATGCAAGTAAAATACAGAAATAAAGATTAGGTACAAAGAAAAAAGACAAAAACACCCATAATACGAGTATCTCAAGGAAATAACGTAACACACTGAACTTCAATCTTTAGGGTAATTTCTTTGAGAAGTAAAAATAAAAATAATTTACAAAAATTTCAGTAAATTCAACCTCATTAGAATCTTTTGGTTTCCTTAAATAAATAAAAAAAATAACACCACAAAAATGTGACTAAATACGTATAAAAACACTGAGAAAAACAGTGAAACATGAACAACCGTCAGTTGCAACTACGAATTTCTGAAAAATTCAATTCAAAATTATTTCAAAAAAATATCACAGTTTTCCACAAGAAGTCCTCCACGAAAACGGGAAGATACGTTGGTAAAAATAAACTTCGTTAGAATGGTCATTTTGAATCTAAGAACAGAGAACAATAAGAAAGAAATTAAATAACTGATGCCCAACGAAAATTAGTAAAAAAATATGGTAAACAGAAAAAACAATTAAGACTTACAAACTTATAAAAAAGCCCACCCAAATTGAGTTAGTGATCATGATCAGAAAATGAATCATCGATGGAAAAAAGTATCAGTAGCGTAACACTAATTTTAACAAAATGATGGTAAAAATAGAAATATGATAAAATAAAAGAACCACTTACTTCATTCAACAAACGTACTTTGAAACACCCGAATAATCCTAATTATCAAGTCAAAAAGTGAATCTATCAAAAAATGCGAAAACATTAGAGAAAATAAATAAATAAAATAATTAATCCGGAGATTCCAGACATACTCACTTTACGTTGAGTTATCAACTTCGAACAAAACTTAAGTACATAATACGTGTAATACAAATAGAAAAGTTGTAAAGATATCAGGAAACAGCTGAAGAAATAAAATGCTGGAAAAACTTCTCCCATCACCACGTTAGCTTTAAAGAGGACACTGAAACAGAAAACGTGAAATATGATGTTTGTAATTAAAAAATACGTCGAGTACAAGTTTTTGAAATTAACGAATCAAAAAATTGAGAAAAATCCATTCTATAAATTTTCTTAGCTAAAAAATTATCGCTCAAATTTTAGTAAATATTGAATAATATTTTTCTAGAACGAAAGTTGAAACAGAAATAGTTCCGAATTTCAGCGATTAATCAAACAAGAATACCTTTCAGAGTTATAGTAAAACTGTAAAGAAAGGATATAAAATTGGAAAAAATACTAAAAATAATTACTTTGGCAGGATCCAAAAAGGCAGGTAAATCAGTCGCGTTAAGAACCATGATATGACGAAAATACAAAAAGAAATGTAACACAGAGATTCACATTTAGCACACTTGAACGTCTTTCCAGCCTACATAATAAAAAATTTTGTTAATTAAGATTTTCGCATCAGAAATAAGGCAAACCTTCGTTCTAAAAATGATAACTCACGTCAAGAGACACATTAACAAAGTCATGAGTAATAAGCACTATACAACCAATTCGGTGCATATTGCATATCCAGGAAAATGATAAAACCAGAATTGCGACCAAATAATGACAAAATAGAGACCAAAAGCGCGTATTTTCGTCATCAACAAATAGCAGCATAAATAGTGACCAGTAGAATCCTAATGAAATCATATAATACCACCAAACATCAGCCGACAATCCCTAAAAAAAATATATAAATATGTATATAATAATAATAATCAAATCAAATCAAATCCACCCCGACATAGATATTTATGAATCTTACCGGATAATGTATGTCAGTACGTTATACATAATTTTTATGATATTTTAGATGAGTTTTCCCATTCGCAATAGCATGCTGTTGCAAATTGGAAAACTAAAAATAAACTGTTAAAAAAATAGCCTACCAAAGGAATACCTACTTTAGTTACAAATAAAATTTTCACTTTTTAAAAATATTTTTGAACACTTTACACGCGTAACTTTATGACAGAATTTGAAATTAAATTAACCGTATATTATGTATAAACTTTTCTAAACAGTCGATATTTACAAACATTTAATAGATTTTGGTAATAATTAAAAATATTAATGATAACTGACACACAGAGTGTTAACTATATTACAGGACGCACGTTAAATGAAAAGTGACACCACTTTCAAGACGAAATATTACCTACGGCTACGGTATCTCACGATTTTCAATCTCATTTTTATCTACGCAATTCGGGTTTGATGTGAATTTTGAATTTGTAATTATATTTATTTATTAGTGTATTACAACTATTAAATTCAGTGCAATGAGGGAACCTGAAAAAGTGCCGATCTTAAGTCGTAGATCACGAATATATAGATCACTCGAATTCTGTATGCAATATGTATATTTCTACTATTTGCTCATTTTGGCACTTTTTGGGAGTCTATGGAGCCTTAGACCTGTGGGAATGAAACTTGGAGCAGTGTTAGAAGCTTGCATGGACTACAAATTCGTGTTAGAATTTTTAAAATTCATCAGCTAGTCCGAGAGGGAGGGGTTCTCAAAGTTTCACAAACCCATATCGTCATCCCGATAACTCCTGTAAATTAAAAGATTTTTGCTTAAAATTTTTACGACAGTTGGAGACTATTAGGGACTGGTTTGATATTGAATTTGAGCGAAATCGGTCAACTGAAAATTTTCATTATTGCCAATGGTCTCAAATGTAGGACAACCAAATTTGAATTTGTTACCATAGAAAAGGGGACAGTAACTACAAAAGTACAATAGTGATACTGTTTCCGAGCGTCCGTCCTGTAATATATGTAATTCTCTATGAATAGACCAATAATTGATACGGATTTTGTAATAAAAGAAACAACTCTTACTTGATGCGGATAGTTTACCCAACAATAATCTAAATCCCAAAACCAGGACTTGGTCCAAAGAGTTATCAAACCATAGATGATGATGTTGAAATAATAGAAAAATCTCCAACTAAAGAAATATAATTCCATTAAGTAAAATAATTATGTTATAATCACGCGAAGAATGAGCGTATAATCAATAATCAACTTACCAATTTTCAGAAAACTTATTCAAATTGAAGGATTTTCCTTGCATTTTTCTAAGTCGTAGCCATCGTTCTATCTGACGTTCGGACCAATCAGTTTTCTTCGATAAACTTGTAATGTCTTTATGACCCCATCTGCTGGAAGTTATGAAAGCTTTCTCCAAAATCAAGTTTGAAGGCGCTTTTTTATTTTTCATATTCTTCAAACCTAATGATACACCTAACCGCTTAAAACAGTACCTAAAAAATGAAGCGATGATGAAAAACGTAATAGTAGTCTCAAGCCTCACTTGAGGCAAAATATTCAAAACAGTGCGAATTAATAAAGAAATTTTCTTAAAATTTATTGCTGAAATTTGAGACTAGAGAAAGTCATATGCTAGACACTTTGTTCTTTAGGGGCACACAATGAATTACCTGAGGAAGTAGAAGCCAACTTTTAAAAAAAAGTAAGCGTAAAAAAAAATATGAAAAACTCACTTTTCCAAACCCAACCGAAATATCACTATGCCGACTCCTATGGCTATTGGATATATATACAGGTCCCTGTAATCCACATAGTCATATTCGTCTCTGGACTCCAGAGATTCCCATTTTTCCCCGGGAGGTAGCCACAGCTGAGGGTCCCAAAATATAAACAAAAATTTACGAATCGTGTACATGCTTAAATTAATCAAATTTACTTCGAATCCATGATTCATTAACTATGGCTAAGTTCTTAGATAATTGTTATCAAATTTTTATTTTCACACTTCAAGCCAACGAGTATATGAATATACTAGAGGCACCATGCGCTCATAAAACCTTTGACTATATAGCTTAATGGACTGCTAGAACTGATAAAATCTTGAAGCCAAACAATGCAGGCGTTACTTTTCGAAACAGGTACTTTGTGTGAAAACTGAATTTGTATTGAGTTATATTTTCGTGATTCCTAACAATATAAGCAGATACTAGTGAAATATTAGACCGCTATACCAATTTATTGTCTGAAATTAATGAGTAAAACGTAATAATGATTTAAATTAATCAACGAACTCTTCAGAATGTGAAAATGAAAGTTTAAATTCTACAAATTTGTTGATGAATCGCACTCGCTTTAAGGCAGCGAGAAAAAAATTCACGTACCTTTAAGTACCTACTTACTTGAAAATTGATATTTTCAGCATCATTATAGATTTATAGATGAGAATTCTTCTCAGGAGTAAAAACAGTTTTGTACGTTTAAGTTTTGATTTTTTTTTGTTCTATATTAGTCTTAATCTAGATTTTTAGGTATTCACATGAATCGAGGCATCTGAAAAAATCTTTGTTATTAATAGTTTGGTGGTTGAGCATTAGACTGAGCTCCCAAAATTTAAGAAGCGTTTTCCAAATTTTCAATTATGTATATCATTTTTCTCTTTGAATGTGAATGAGCATTAGAACATGTTTATAATATTATCCTGAAACAAATGTGTTAAATTCATTATCAATCGTTATTTGAATAGCGAGTTTGATTCTAATTGTTTTCAATTTTCTTGATCATTTTGGAATTGAATTTCTGAATTCCCACTAACTTCACTCTGAAAAATAATACAAAAGAAAACGGGTGTTTGGTAGAAAATTTATGCAATAACTCGTTAGAAAATTTACCCAAATCCAAAACACTTTACTTACATAGGTTCTGAATTGTTATACAATCTTTGAAAAAAATATGTACCCACAAATCGAGAGTGTGAGTAAACTTGTAAGTAAAACTTGAGAGAATGATATTCTTTTAAGTTTCACTATGTATTTGTACTTTCACTTATCACCAAAGGTCATTTTTTGTAAAAAGAATGCCTGTTAACAGTGCCTTCAGCGGTGTTCCATTTAACCCTATGTATTTCTTATCAGTTCTAGCAGTCCATTAAGCTATATAATCAAAGCATAAAACTGCGCATACTGATAAAATGTTGAAGGCAACCAAATGAAATGTACATTCCATTCAAAAGTTTTTTCCCTTATCAAACTGAACTTTTTACAGAATTCATCTACGAATTCTCTTCATTTTGTCGCCGTTAAATTAATTAGGATTCAGCTATGAATCAAAGAGAATTCATCTACGAATTCTTTTCAATTTGTCACCATTAAATTAATTAGGATTCAGGTACAATTCGAAGAGAATTCATCTACGAATTCTCTTCGATTTGCCGTTAAATTAGTCAGGATTCAGCGACAAATCAAAGAGAATTTATCCACAAATTCTTTTCTATTCGTCGCTGTTAAATTAATTAAGATTTGTCGCCCTTAAATTAATTAGGATTCAGCAACAAATGGAGGAGAATTCACCTATGAATTCTCTTTGGTTTGTCACCCTTAAATTAATTAAGATTCAGCTATGAATCAAAGAGAATTCATCTACGAATTCTTTTCAATTTGTCACCATTAAATTAATTAGGATTCAGGTACAATTCGAAGAGAATTCATCTACGAATTCTCTTCGATTTGCCGTTAAATTAGTCAGGATTCAGCGACAAATCAAAGAGAATTTATCCACAAATTCTTTTCTATTCGTCGCTGTTAAATTAATTAAGATTTGTCGCCCTTAAATTAATTAGGATTCAGCAACAAATGGAGGAGAATTCACCTATGAATTCTCTTTGGTTTGTCACCCTTAAATTAATTAGGATTCAGCGATGAATCAAGGAGAATTCACCTACGAATATTAAAAAGGAATAAATGACGCTAATTTTAAAAACACTTTCATTTTGTAAAATGACAATGCAAATCCCTCCAAATTATTTAATGAATTGACTATGATAGTTGATAAATCCTGAAAAAAGAAAACTTTTGAATGAAATGTATGCCTTCATGGTGTCTCCATATAAGCCAATGTTAATTTTATCAGTATGCGCAATCCATTATGTATATGGTCGAAGACATACAGTGAGGTCAAATACCCCCATCCAATTAAACCTATACATCCCATTTAAAATACCTACATAGGAAATATGTATTTTTCACCAAATTTTTGGCTATAATTGTCTCATTTAATGAGACAGGTAATTTTTTGAAATAAGTGAAATTTTAGAGGAGATTTCAAGGAATAAAATGTGTTGTTCTATACTCCATCTTCACTCTCTCCTAAACCTTTAGTGCTACTACATTCAACAATACGTACTAATACTTTCAAGTTGAGCAGACACACATAACTTTTAACTCTCGAACATTGTAAATGATGAAATACATTTCCCACTCGAACCTTACTCTTGTTATGGGGGGAGATTGCTTATCTTCTTCAAACTTGTAATTTATATTCTTGTTTAATGCATTATAGTATTTCGAAGTAATTTGTTCTTTCCTTGGAAGTAAACCTCACTTCATGGTAGACAAAGCTGCGATTCTCAAAGTTAGTAGAAAGAAATACTTAATCATTCGTTAAAGTTTGTAATTTTTTGTACTATAGTATCCAAAAGTCATTTTTTGTTGAAAAGGTTATTTTTTAGAAGTATTATAATTATTCATGAGCAGTTAGATCAGTGAATGTTCGTTTGAATATTTTTGAAGTTTATTAAAAAGTATTCATTGTTAAAAAATTTGTTGGTTTTGGCGCCAAATATTTTGCCGTCATATTTTCATCTTCATCATTACTGGATCATCAGTTTGCTGCAAGGTGAATCAAACCAAAATTTTTGGCGTGGGAATCGAGAATATGTTGGATCTGGTTTGTCTGTTACAGTAAGGAGAAATAAAACTGAAATTTTAGTTCAACAACTTAGAAACTTTGCCAATTTGAGATCAATTCCACAGAACATCAAATATCATCGTTTGCTAAGTCATGCATTGTAGTTTTCTTCATGGATTCTGCGGTCTGTGTTGAATCATCTACATGAATCCAAGAGTTAGAATCTCCAAAGATGATCTCAATTTAATCCGCTTACTCTTGCATGGGAAAACGCTGTTCAATTATAATTTAAATTGGGAAATTTTCAATGGAATTCTGCAAGTAACGGTTAATTTAATTTTCGATAATTTCCAATTATATATTTCTTATAACAAAGCAAATTTGAGGGAATATATTCAATAATGGGTTATTGAGTGATATTAAAATCATAAATTTTTTTCCTCTTTTTTTTTAAATTATTAAATTTTGTAAACCCCCTTTATTTTGGTAAAAATCCAGTGAGGTTTTCATAGGAAGGATTAAACTTTAGGAAGTTCTAATAAAGCAGGTTACAAATGGTAAGAATTTGGAAAGAGATTGCTAATTGCTCAACAAATTGTCAAGGTACAATAAAAATAAAAAAAAAAGATTATAAAAAATTATTACATACTTTTGAAAAAGAAGAAATCACAAATATTAGAACAAATTTAGTTAATTTCCCATCTTGGAAAACATTTTTGAGAAAAATAAATCTCGAAACCTTTTCAGTGGATATAAGTGAGATAATAGAAAGAAAAGAAGGAATAGAAATAGCTAAATTCCTCATAATTTCTAAAAATATTTTTAGCAGTCAGGCTTTAGATTTGGTGGAATCATTCAGAATTTTCTTAAAAAGATTCGATCAAGAAAATTCACTTTAAAAATATCAAAAAATTCAAAAAATTCAAGCAAAAAATCACAAAAATAATATTAAAAAAGAAAATAAATTCATGCTAGAACTAAATAAAATTCATAATTTGACAAAATCCTTGAAAGAATAGAAGAAATCCTTTGTTCAGTTAAACAAGTCTGAAAGTGAATCTTCAGATTTAGAATTTCTTTTGTTAAAAATATTCTAGCACAAACTTGAATTTCATACAATAAATTAATATATTGATACCATTCATAAAAATTTCTACACATCCTTGGTAGTTAAGATATCCAAGGATCAAAAATTAAACTAGTTCATTTCAAGTTTAATTTTGAAAAATTATTTTTATTCTTACATACATATACAATTTGAAATACAAATTAATTTCCATAAGGGAATTATTTAAATAAAAATAAAATTTAAATTTAATTATACTTTAAAAATAAAATAAATTTTTGGGGGGAAAAATAATTTAAAATATTTTAATTAAAATTTTTTTTTATTCAAAATTAAGTCATCTGAATTAAGCCATTTACTTAGTACTCCAGAAAGCATGAATACTGCAGGAGATAGAACTACTACCCCATCTCCTCAAGCAAGTGCTAGTTCAGGAAGTACCCATCCACAAGTCCATTATGTTATGCCAGCTGATGAAAAAATAATAATTACGGACAAAAATAATAATAATAATAATAATAATAATAATAATAATAATAATAATAATAATGAAAATAATAATTATACAGGTACAACCCAAGGAATGAAAATAATAACCAACGTTCCCAAAATAATTATAATAAAAATGGAAATAATAATAATAATAATAATAATAATCAATCACCCCAAAAAAATGATAATCAACAAGCTAGATATCACAGGAATTAATTATAAATAATACAAATGAATACAAAAAAGTAATTTGGCATAGAAGATTAGGCCATCTTAATAAAAAATTTATGCGATATCTACATAAAGTCACATTAGGTATCCCAAAAACATTAAATTTCAAAGATGATGACTTTCTACATTGTGAAAATTGCAAACAGTCAACATCTAGGTCATAATATTAATAGATAAAAGCCACAAAGGACACTTGAAATAATTTCCTCTGACATTATGGGGCCTTTTACCCCCACTGTAACAAATCAAAAAAATATATTAACATTTATTGATAATTGTGTCGGCCGCCACACTCCGTTGGCGCATATGTACGCTACTCCCTTAATCACAGTAACCCTGCACTGTGGCCGAGTGAATACGGTGCTGCCTTTTAGTGACGGTGACGAGGGAGGTTTTGGGTGTTCAGCCAGTACGGGTTTGAATCCCCATGCTGCCTGAACACCTAAAGTGGTGACCTCAACATGATATGAGAGATGGATACTCACGCCATCTCTCGGGCACTCGTGAAGTTGATTGTAACTGTGGTGCGTCGCACCACCGTTTCTGTATGTGATGGCGCTGTTGGGCATATGCCACGGAGTGGTGATGAAGGGGGAGCATTGCCATGCTCCAGTGTACGTCCCTACCTGTTAGGCGCCTCCGTATAGGTAACCATATTTACGCTCCGTTATACTGAGGGGGGAGTGGTGTGGCGCATATGTACGCTACTCCCTCAATCACCACCACCTGGCACTGTGGCCAAGTGAATACGGTGCTGCCTTTTAGTGACTGTGACAAGGGAGGTTTTGGGTGTTCAGCTGGTACGTGTTTGAATCCCCGTGCCGCCTGAACACCTAAAATAATTATAGTAAATATACTTTTGTGATCCCTATATCCAACAAAAGTAAGGTATTCAACGAATTTAAAAATATTTTTTCATCTATGAAAAATAAATTCCCTGAAACTCCAATCAGTCAAATTAGGTTGATAATGCAAAGGAATGCACAGATCAAAAATTAGTGAAATTCTGTGAAGAAAATGGGGTGCAAATAGAAAACGTAGTCCCTTATTCACCCAAATTGAATGGGGTTGCTGAATGTCAGAATCAGATATTAATGAAAGAGTAAGAAGTATTTTAATTGATGGATATCTGGATATAAAATATTGGGCACATGCGATAGCAACAGCCACATATTTAATGAATAGATCACCCACAAGAGTTAATACAAAATATAAAACACCATATGAAATTTTTTTGGTGGAAAACCTAGTCTGGATAATTTAAAAGTTTTTGGTTTATTAGTGTACAGACACATTTCAATAGAAGTATGTCAGCAATATGCTACAAAATCTAAAAGTAAAAACACCCAAAAAATTGATCCCAAACTAGCCCAAGGGGAGAAAAAGGAATACTCATGGGATACACCACAACTGGATATTGTATCTGAGATCCTTTCTCCAATAAATTCAATATATCCTGCGATGCAAAATTTGATGAAAAGAAAAATACCTGATCTTAAAAATTGTGAAGAGGAACTGGTATTGAAACCAGCAGAATTCATTAAGAATATAAATATAATAAACATCAACACATTTAATATAACTAAAACAATAGATAATAGATGGATTGAGGACTGTATACCAACTTGCTATAAAGATGTAAGAAATAACCCTTTTAGGAAAGAATGGATGCAGGCTATTGCAAATGAATTTGTTTCATTAGGGGAAATGGACATCTGGGAGGATGTCGATTATGACAAATCCCTTAAAACTATTGATACACGATGGGTTTTTGTAACAAAACTTAACGATGAAGGTTATCATCAACCCAAAGCAAGATTAGTTGCCAGAGGATTCAAAGACAGAACAGAGTATGAACTTGGCCAAGTCTTTGCCCCTATCATCCCTGTTTGGTTAGTTAGATGGTTTTTATCAATAGTTAATAAATATGGTTTACACATGGTTCAGTTTGATGTAAAAACTGTGTATTTAAATTCCCCAGTAATAGTACCCATGGATTTAAAACACTCCGAAGGATTATTAATGGAAAGTAATAAATTATTAAAATTAAAAAAATCAATATATGGTTTGAAAACATCCTCCAAATTGTGGTATAATCTAATAAACGATTATATACTAAATATGGGTTTTGAAAAGTCCAAAGCAGACAAATGTTTATATTTTAGAAAATGTAACGAAAAAATTATTTTTATGATCACATTTGTTGATGACATTTTAATAGCCTCAAATGACCCTGAAAGGATAGAAAACGTAAATAACTCATTCAAAAAAGAGATTCATGATGAAAATTATATAATCCACGCTTTTACTTAGGTTTTGAAATTATAAAGATAGGAAAGAAAACACTATAACACTAATGCAATCTAGATATATAGAAAAAATTTAAAAAAATATATAATCAATCTGAAGCAAATTTTATTAATACCCCAATAGAAACCTCATTAGAAAATGAGGAAGATGAAAATTCTACAGACAATACAGAATATCAATCTATGATAGGTGCCTTATTATACCTAGCGAGAATAACAAGGCCAGATATATCATTTGCTGTAAATTTCTTTTCAAGATTTCAAACTAAATCCATTCAAAAATTAAAAAATCACGTGAGAAGGATCTTTAAGTACATTAATACAACAAAAGAATATTCTTTAAAATTCACATCCGACAGCAAAGGCATACATTCATTTGTAGATGCTTCGTATGCACTGGATATTAAAGATCATGAAATTAGGATTTCAAATTTTGATTTGGGAAAATCTGTATCAGGTTTTTTAATTTATTTGAGTGGAGATTTATTAAATTGGAATGTCAGATGTCAAACTATAGTTGCAACAAGTTCAACTGCGGCAGAAATGATTGCAGTTTTTGATGCATCAGATGATATACAAGTAATATTTTTATTGCAAAAAGAAATATTTCAAGAAACTGAACCTGTAAGAATGTTTGAGGATATTGGAAATAAACAACATTTGTGTAGAATAACGTATGTATTCATTAAGAGTTACAACAAACAGTGTACAGTACAATGAATTAAAATGGCGTCATCTACGTGGAGTTTCCATCTTGATGAATCTTGATAAGATCGATATATCGATAGTGACATTTATGTAACTATTGATAAGTTCCACTCTTGTTCTATTCAGATATAAGTTCTCTCTTATTTACTTTAAGTTCTCTCATATACTTGTTCTCGTGATATCATTTCTAACATTCCCTCATATTATGTTGAACGAGTTTATGTACAGAAATAAAATCATTCACAAAATAAATTTCATTTAATGTCAAAATGAATTATTCATAAAGTATTTTATAACAAATATAACTTTTGAATCTAAGTTATGTTCTTAGTAAATAAACTCTTAATTTCAGTAATAATAAATGACTTATAATAACTCACAATTCAAAATTTAGGTAATACAAAATATCACACAAGTTTTAAACCACAATTTGATTTAACAAAAATTAAATTCTTATTAAACTAATCATATAAAAGTATCAAAAATCAATTCCGTAGTTTTCAATAATCTCAAAATAATTGACTTCTTAATCTCTAGTGACTAAATAAAGTTTTTGAAGTTTTAATAACGTCTTTAAATGTTTTTGGTACTTTATTTGAATCACACATCATTGCAAAATATCAATTTTCATACTTTGTAGCTTCTTTTGTTTTCTCACTATTCTCAAAGTCATCTTCTCCCTCAGAATTGGTATTTTCAGATAATGAGGAACTACTATTTGATAAATGCCCAGTTTTATTTTTAAGTTTCTTTTGATTTTTGGCTTTTAATGCTGTTTTTGACTCCTTAGGTTTCTGAAAATTTTCTGGAATATTATTCAAAAAGTCCACTTGCATGTCATCTTTAATATTATTCCAATTAATTAGATTAACTGTTGGTAAACCTTCTTTTTCAAAGAAATTACTTGGATATATTTATCTTTAAAAGTGACTGATTCCATAAAAGTGACATTGCTAGATTTAATTAGTTTTTCTCTTTCTGGTTTTAATAATACCCAGGATTGGGGATTTGATCCTACCAAAATACAGGTTTCTCCATTCTCACTAAATTTTGAAGTTCTTGTTTTGGCATGAGGCATTACTCTAATTGCGATACATCCAAACCTATGTACATAATCAATTTTGTGTTTTCTATTACATAACATTTCATAAGGGGTTTTCATATTAAGTATCTTATGTGGCAATCAATTATGTATATGCATTACTTGTTGAATTACTAGTTCCCAAAATTCTAAAGGAAGTCCACTGTCAAGCATTAGAGCTTTAGTTTTCTGTATGGCTATTAGGTTAAACCTTTCCACAATACCATTCAACTGAGGTGTATTAGAAGGAGTAATTTCTACAACAATACCTTCTTCTCTGATTATACGTTTCATGTCTAGTGTTAAATATTCTTGTCCACCTTCAATTCTTAAATAATTTATTTTAGTTTTATTGTCTCCTAAATTTGTTCTCATAGTAAAAATAAATTCACAAAAAGCATTACCTACTTCTAATTTATTTGTCATATTAAATGTCATAGAGTATCGAGAATAATCGTCAGTGAATGTTACTACATACGTGCTTTTGTAAATTATACCTACTGGCTTAATTGGACCCATTAAATCACCATGAATTCTAAACAAAGGTTTTTCGGCTATTTCTTTTACTGTCTTATGTGGCAATTTTTGTATTTCAGCTAATCTACAGATTTCACATTCTTGAACTACTAGATCAAGATTTACATTTTTGAGACAATCATATGTTTTGGTTGCCTGTTTCAGATAATTCATTTATGCATAACCAAGTCTTACATGGTATAAATATCCTAATTTTCTTTTAATTGAATTTTCACAAGGAAATTTCAAATTCTTTAAATTTACTAATGTAATATCTGCACTTAGATCTAAATACTCTGACAATATTTGATCAGATTGTAAATTATTTTTTTCTATTTCAGTTACTTGATTTTCATTTTTACTATCTGACCAAACATCTCTATTTGTTGCAAAATAATTTTCTATATTTTCAACATCAGATATGTTAATATTTTCTATATCTGATAAGTGATTGGCTGAATTATCTTTATTATCAGTTAGAAAAATCCCATTTTTATCAGTTAATTCTAAATTAAACCACCAATATTTACTTATCTTTCTTCCTTTTAGTATTACTTTATGATCCCTTTCATTTCTTATTTCTGCTGATTTATTTCTAAAGATAGCATAATATCCCAGTTTTGTTATTCTGTGAATGGATAGTAAATTTTCTCCTAGGTTTTTCAAATATCTGATTTTTCTAATTTTAAATGTCTTATTGTTAGCGTCTTTCACAAATAAGCACCCTTTATGAGTAATTACTATATCTGCAGCTTTGTCCTTATTAGCACACGAAATATATTCCAAATTTTCCAACTTTTCAGTTTTGACTAAGTTATCTAATTTCTTTATAAAGTGGTCAGTCCCACCAGTATCACCAATGTCTTTTGTACTTTAAAACAGGAATTAGTATTAACTTTATTAATTTTACATACATGACTAAATCTTTTCATACTTTTCTGTTTAATCGACGTTTTCTTTTTCGATGAATTACTGCTACTAGAGGAACTAGAAGACAAACTCGATTGACTCAACAAACTTGACAAAGAACTATCTCAGTAGCTCTTAGCCCTTTTTTGTTTGGTTGATCCAGCTCCCTTCTTATGTTTCTTGAACGTAGATTTCCTGGATCTGTGACTCGGTTTCTTATAATGTTTTCTTTTCTTCGATGATCTCGTCTCATCATGTTGTTCTTCTCGATGTTTCGGTTCATTTTTCTCTTCTCTTTCTTCTGTTGATTTCAGAAAATATATCGGCTTAATTTTGGGTTTAATCTTGAACTTATCATAGCATTTCTAATAGATGGTACATTTTTGTTCGATTGTTGATTTTTGTCTCAGTAGTGGCTTGAAACCTTTAGGCTTCTTACAGTACTTTGCCGCACATAAGGATCGTTTACCTCTAAATTCTCTGAATTATAATTAGTAAAACGAGAATTGGAACGCTCTATACCTGGTCAGGGTCTTTTTCATTTACATACCTTAGTGTGTACTCACAAAAATTAAATGCTCATCAATTCCACCAACATTTTGTTGGGACCTATTAACATCCTTAAGTAATAGAATTTTTGAATTCTCTTATTAAAAAGGCACCCAGACTAAATTACAATATCAATTCTTAATTTCATACGATTGAAAGAAGCTAGTAGCAGAACTTCTTTCATCACCACGTCTCTTACTACTTGTTATGATTTGCTATGTTTGATAGGATTACAATGACTTACACCAACCTACACTAATAGGGATATTCCACAAATATTCAAGTAAAACTAGACATTAAGTCATATAATATTTTTACATTTGTGGAATCACCCTTACGATATAAGTTGGTGTAAGTTGGTGTAGTCCTATCAAACAGAGCTATTGTTGTCATTATCTTCATGTCAACAAACTGCACTAAATTACAGTAATTTTCAAACAATATAATTCTCTGACTCGTAAATATTCACGTCTAAATGTCTATTAATTAACTGAGGGATTTACGAGTTACAATGTTCACACTTAAATTCTAAATTAACGAACTTTTCAACAACTTTCTGTTTTGATACGATCTTAGGTCAAACATCATTATGCAACTTATTGACTAATTAAATTAAATAAAAACTTACTGGAATCCTAGTCAAAAAAGTTGGCATTAGCAACTTGTGATAAAAGTTCACCAGTTTTCTAGATTTCTTAGTGACTATTCATGTCTTCATTAATTTCTAACCACGTGTACATGTCTTGTACATGGCTGTTACACGAAGATAAAATTACAAAAAACGAGACAAATATATAACTGAATTATTTGAATTAATTAATATCACGAATCTTCATCAACAGAGGTATTCAGAAAACACTTTGAAACACTGAATTAATAAATTTCTTTAATAACTATGCTCTTGATACCATATTAAAAATAAACAACATTTGTTTAAAATAAAGTGTGTATTCATAAAGAGTTACAACAAACAGTGAACAGTACAACAAATTAAAATAGTGTCATCCACGTTGAGTTTCCATCTTGATGAATTTTGATAAGATCGATATATCGATAATGACATTTATGTAACTATCCATAAGTTTTACTCTCATTCGATTCAGATATAAGTTCTCTCTTACTTACTTCAAGTTCTCTCATATACTTGTTCTTGTGATATCATTTCTAACAGAGGATAACATTTTGTCACTAAGAATAATGTCTGGGGGAACATAAAAAAGAGCAAGAGCAATTATGATAAAACGCTATGCCATCACTCAATTAGTTGATGATAAAGAAATTGAATTCAAAACAGTGAATACAAATTCACAATTAGTAGATATTCTAACAAAAAATCTTGATAAATTCAAAAACCTAATTGAAAAAATACTAATTACATCAAATTTCTCATATAAAGTTATCAAACTCCTAAAATTCATAAGGGAAAATCGTTTATTTAATCAGGGAAGGAAAATGAATTATTGAAGCTCAAAAATGTCAAGTCATAAATTATCGAATATATTAATCTCAAATTTTGCATTTCAGTACTTCAAAATATAATGTTTGAGAAGAGAAGAAAATTCACAGGTTCAAACAAAATTCAAAACACATTGTACTTGTAGCATGAGGTAAATTTCATCATCGTCAGACTATCACTTAATTAGTTTTGCGATCACTTCAAAACACTACTTTATTACACGTAGGATCTAAATTATAAAAATAATTAACTCTGCGAGGCTACCATATTGAAGGAAATAATAAAACTGTATATAATCATGATTAAATATATTTTGTATATTTGCCATATGGGAGACAGAACAGAAGCAAAAACTAAATAGAGTTACGTTACTGACATACACAGATAACATGAGTACATGAAGTTACGTAGAGAAATTATAGTATGTAATATAAACTGTAGAGTGTATTATGGTGAAGATGAGATAGGACCGTTATATATATATAGCCTGTACTCTAGCACACTTATATATGTATTTGCAAATAACAACACACTCTACAATTGATAATACATACTACACTTATTCTCTGTGAATTCATGTACTCATGTTATTTATGTATGTCATAAACTCATGTATAGCGGAGTTCACTTCTGCCCTGAATGTGTTGTATGGTAGACATCTTAATATACTCACTTGTGATTATATACTATTTTATTATTTCCTCCAACATGGTAGCAGAGGAAGATTAATTATTTTTCAATAGTTTAGATCTTCCCGTTAATGAAATAGTAAAAAAATTAAATAGCTAAGTGCCATAATAATAATAATAATAATAATAATAATAATAATAATAATAATAATAAATAATAAATAATAAATAATAAATAATAAATAATAAATAATAATAATAATAATAATAATCTAGTGTTAATAAAAATCACCTCAAGATATAAGGCAGAGACAATACGAGTAAGTAATGATTATTGAGTTTCTTAAGAATAATTAATTAAATGTTTTTTAATTATCTAACTAAATGATTAACTTAGTCTAAAAGTTTAGTAAGTAATCCTAAGTAAGTCTGGGATAAAATATTAAATTGAATATGGCTTACGAGGATCGATAAACTTAGGTACAAAAGAAGAACACGTATAATATTACAGGTGAAAATATTAGCTAAGTGCACAGGCAATGAAGTAGGCAGGAGCTGAAGAGAAGTGTAAAACTATATATCTGTCAAATTTAAAATGGTTGAGAATTCCAGGTGTGTCAAAAATATTTTTTTAGTGAACTAAATATGCATTTGTTGCACATGAAGAAAAGGCACCATTAGACAAATCAGAGCATTAAAGGAGACAAGCCAAAATTGTGTAGTTATTATTAAAGTGTTTCTTTTAAAATTATTTGTGAATAATTAAATGAGTCAGTGTGTTCAGAATAAAATTCCCAATTAATGAATCTTAAAATTTGGTGTGTTCCAAAAGATTTTAGACTTAGTGTCAAAGGGTAATAATTATGTAATTTTGTGTTTGTGTTGGTGTGTCCAGCAATTGTAAATTTTGATGAAACTCATCGATGAACCCTACTGTTCTCTGATTGGTGGGTGACCTAACAGTCACCCAATCACCAACACAAAGCAGTTTGTCCTGGGTAGAAGATTCAGTATATGTCACAACAAAGAAACAAGTAGCACAGTCATTTGTTAGTAAGCCTATGGAAGTAATGTTTGGTATAAATTTGTTAATTACTTAAAAGTAATTAAATTTTATTTGTTTATGAATAATAATAATGTACTACGAAGAATACTAGTTTCCAATTATAGATTAACTGTCGTTATATAAGGTAAAGTAAAATTTCACTATAATCTGATGATTTAGTATGTTCTTAATTTACCAAACATCACAGTTTGGAGGAAGCCATTGAAATGTAATTTTGAATATAAGAGGTTAAGTACTGAATTACTTAATTAATGGGGTGAGATGTAACATTTGAAGTTAATGTTTGAGAAATTATAAATATATTTATTTTTTAGGTATGGGTGTGTTCTCATCTGTGTGTAACAGTGCAATTAATGTATTTACCAATACATAAAGTCCTGGCCAGGCATAAAGCATCCTAGACCTACATATCTGTGGGAGTAGGCAACTTTATGAAATTTATTCTATTGGTATGCACATTGAATGAAAGACAACGTAATAAATTACAAAAATATGTAAGTTGTATTAATAATGTGTCTATTTATTAGTATGTGTCATTTTATGGAAGTATAATAAATGATTGTTAGCAATGACCATAAAACTAATTACGTGTGCATTCATGTATTTTCTTTTGTAGATTCTGCCATAGCCAATGGCTAGTTATAATGTTCCCCCACCTTCTGGGTACAATGTACTGGCTCATCAGTTACCTGGATCTAGTCAACAGATCAGCAGTTACCAAACTACAATTAGTTCGACGCACCAACAATCTATTCCCATTAGTTCAAATCTGCAACAAGCTTCTGTAAGTTCGAACCCACAACAAATTTCTGTAAGTTCAAACCCAAATCCACATACGGCACCGTATGCATTTACAGATTATGAAATAGAGTGTGCATCATAAAAGGTAAAAGTTATGGCCAAATTCAAAAAAGCCTTAGAAAATGTCATAGCATATGACATTGGTTTAGCGGCTCTGGTAACTGAGGACTACCTCAAAATATGTCAAAATATTTAGATGGAACAACAATGGGTAATCACTCAACAGCAACAACATTCTAGTCAACTTTGTACACAGGACAGGCTGGTAATTTAGGTACAATTTCAGCAACCAGTTCCTGTACCACATCAGAGTTTGCAAATTTCCAGTCAATCTATTCAACAAGCGCAACTAAGCTCCAGTTTGTCTACCTAAATGTCAACTCCGACTGAAGTCAATTTAACAACAATGGAAACACTTTGTGAAAGAAACAAAATAATAATGGACAAACAAGATAGTGCTGAACAACCTAACATCAGGTCATTTTCCAGTTTCAGCCAATTCAAATTTGGAAGCAATTTCAGAAGAAACTTGGGAAGACAAACAAGCTCTTGAGGAATGTAAAGTTGCCCCTGAAAACTGTAAAATTTGAGAAAAAAGCATCACAAAAGCCTGCAAATTACAAGAAAGGGAAGATTGCGTGGTGGCAGAGAGAGTACAGAAGATCAACGTCAGCAAGACAAACATTAAATACACCAAGAAAAAAAGGAAGATGAGAAATGACAAACCGGAGAGGAAAAGCGACATGTTGAAGATAATCAGTGTCAAATGTGTGAAATGGAGGAGCGCAGAAAGAAAGCTTTCTGTGAAGCAGAGGAATGAGATTTTTTGGTGAAGGAACAAGCCAAAAAGGACAAGCACTTGCCAATTCAGCACAGGGGCAAGAATGTAAGTAGTTATCATCACATGATTTTGGGTACATGGGGTAAGGATAATCATAATTATTATTTTTCAACCAAGGCCTGTATTACTCCGGTTAAGCTAATGGAAGAAACTGACTTCTACTTATGGTATGATCAATTTGGCATGTATATTTTTTGGTTTGAATTTAAAAATGTTTTTGATATTAATAATCCCAGTCCTCTAGAAGAAAATCAAATTCAACTTAAATATGATGAGCAAGCCACTCTGTGTGAATGGCTAGATGAACCCCACCAAAAATTAATATTTGGAGAATCAAATCCTACGGAGTTTTCTTAAAATGAATCAATGGAAACTAAAATTAAAGAAATGGAAACAAAAAATAACTAACATTAAGATAAATTTCAGAAACACAACAAATAGAAACAAAATAAAAAAATGTAGCATTTCTCAATCCCTGATTTTCCATAAGAAAATAATCTCAATTAATTTTCTGAGAATGGGAAAGACTTTCATATGGATGATCATTAATCTTCAGAGGATGATCTTCAAATTTTTCACAATTAAAATGATAAAAACTCATTAACCCTGTTAGATAGAACTACATCAACTTAATTACATCAACATCAAAATTTTCATCTCATTTAAATTCCTCATCATTAAGTATTAAGACAGTTAAAAAAAATGGTATTCTGTTTTTTTTTTTTTCAATTCAATTCCAAGTTTTTCCATTTCTTAAGTTTTACAATTTCTAGCAAAATACTTTTTTTTGCTACGGTCCTGCGAAAACCTATTAAAGGGTTTTACTATAGTTTAATTTCAACAAAATTCCATTGTTTTCTTGGGTTGGAAAAAGGAAAACATCTTAAAATATAATGCAACACTCAAGAATCATTCCACGTTCGAAAGTCATTAGTAGCCTGACACACCAAATAACTTTTAATTACAATCACATACAAGTATTTAAACTGAAAAAACATTTTTATTTCGGTTAAGATTTTTTAAAGAATCAATTGATAAAGAGAATAAATTTTTTTAAATTGTTTCTAAACGGAATCTTCGATTACAAAATTATCATAAAATATACGAAACATGGGGCTTAAGAAACACAGAAAAAACTAACAATTCTTTTGGTACCAGGACTAGAGTTTACACTGGATTGCAATTCTTCCAAAAATAAATAAGTTACTTTACTTCTTTTCAATAATATATACAAAATGCGGTACTATAATAAAATTACATACAAATGGTGACAACAACGTGAAGTACATTAATTTCAAACTTTCTAACAATAAATGAAAGCACGATATTCCGTGAAAAAATTGTTCTTAGAAAACCAAAATGTGAAATAAGGAAACGAACTCTCAGACAATCAATGTGCTTGAATAATATTTATCAGAACACATTCCCGATTCAATGATTTCCCTTTTTTCGAAAATACATTCAAAATGTTTTGAGATGGAAAGAAAATAACAATGAAAAATAAAAAATGTTTGTACGAAGGAAATTTCGATTCAGTTTTAAGTATTTATGAAATAACACTCGCGGTCATAATAAATTAGGGTGGGTGGAACAAATTAAAAATAAAATTCTTAATCTAGAATGAAAAAAGTACTTTTACTCGCAATACTCGAATTATAGAGATAGAGGAACTGCTGCTAGGCTTCCAAACAAAATCATGGAACAATTCAATTCAAGGAATTAAAATGATTGTCTTTTATTTGCTTTTTCATTTTTTATTTTCCGTAAAATTGTGATTGTTGCATGATGGTGGTGACACGGAATCATCGCTTTCACTGCTGCTGGCTGAACTTCGTATATCACCTTCCAGCTTTACGAAAAATAATAATAACAATTATAAATCAAAACAACACAGAACAGGCCTAATACAAAAAAAAATTAAATAATATCCGCACTTGTCCAGCAGTCCAGGTTCGATATGCCAACTGTAAGATCAATTTTGTCCAAAATACGTGCAATATTAATAACAAAATCAATAGGCCGTTGAAAATGTAATATGCTGGAAACATCATTTTAGCAACATATGGGGCTCTGATCGTTGTACTGTAATATAGATATGACGATAAAATATTTTCATCATTTTCCAAGTTTTTACCGAATTTCAAAACTAAAACAAGCTCAACTAAAATAATTTACCTCCACAAAATCCAGAAAGGAAATATAATTACTCGAGTGCCAATCCACGTGAGCATAAATACAGCAAATAAAACAGTGCATAGTTGATCATACTTTGCGTATTTTGCAGCTTTCGTACCCTGAACAAAAACAATTCAAAAAGTAATACACGAGCTCAGCCAATAAATTAGTAGCAAAAAGAAGGTTCACATTATGAGTTAAACAAGAGGACAAGTTTAGAAAGTTTAGATGGAATATTATTCATAGCGGAAGATTTAGAAAAAAGAAGCTGAGTAAATTTCAGCCCCACTATCTATGGTTTGTAAAGCGAGTTCACATGAAAATTTACTCATTTGAACATACTATTTTTCCAAATGTGGCAAAATAATATTGCCATGACTATATTAGATTATAATTACGCGCTAAAATAAAAACACTTATCTCCATCAGAAAAGTTTCCACAAAATTAATTAGCCTAGTGAACCTCCTCCCGTCTTTATAATTTCGAAATGATAAATCTGCCACTATAATCATCGTGATACAAATAAAAATGTTCGATACAATCATTCAAGAGGACAAGAAGTATGTTTTTACAGTTTGCTTGCAAACGGGATATTAAAATTGACCTTACAAAATGGTTAGAGGTGGGGATGATGAAATTTATCTGTTTCATGAGAAAAGAAAACGATTGGTACTATTTTTACCGACTGCGTACGGAGGAGGTTATATGTATTTCCAGAACTAACGGAATTTTGTTTGCTCAGAATAAATGTCTTAATTTACAAATTTTAATGAAAATAAGATCAAAATAACCCTGTCCATCCGTTGAATGTCTTAGTCTATTCATATTTGAAAATTAAAAAATTAAAGGGTGTAACTGAAGAAAATGAGAATTTAAATATTGAAAAAATTATTGTCAAAATTTGGGCATATCCAACAATAAGAGCTACTCATTCAAATTAAAGCCATTGATTTTTTTTGGTTTTTTTAAATAAAATTCATTTCATTTTGACCTAATTTTTTATTTATATACACACATAAACACACACAAATATATATATATAAAAATAAAAGAGAGAGTGTCTGTCTGTCTATCTAGGTCTAAAAGAAGTTTTTTGTATATCGAATAATTAGCTTCTAAGAAAAAAAAATTTCTGAAGAAGCAGTTCTCCTTAGACTCTGAGAAAATAACAAAAGGGATTGAGTTGAAATTTTCACGATAGACATTCCTTATATTGATGCAAGTTTCTTAGAAATTTGGTGTTTATTAATTCAGTAGTTTCCGAGAAAATTGGAGGAGAAAAATTTCTGAAAAAATTTTGTGTTCATGGTTTTGAGAAAACTAAACAGATATGGTTAAAATTTTTACAAAATATAGCTATGTATAGGAGTAGGTCTGAAAGACGTCTCAAGAAAACTAGAAACAAAAAAATCTCTGGAAAAGCAGTTTTTAGTGATAAAACATCAATGGGTTGATATTTTTGTTAAAGATATGGATGACTGTCAATAGATTTTTGAAATTTCTTAACCTGAAACCAACAATGAAATATCAATATATCGATAGCTATCGATATAAATATTGATTAATATCCATATAAATATCAATTTATATAGAGGTTGAGGATCAGAGGTGTAACAAAAAGAGAGATTTGATTGAAGTTACGTCCAAGAAGCGAATGTTTATTTCAGAAGTTACATTAATTTAAGCAAAGTACATTTTCAGAGTAATGAACGAACGGTAACGGAAGTGAACGAGTGAGCGGCGGAAGTGGTATATCAGTGTAGCCGCGAGTAGATATAAATAAATGTATTCGATATATGTTCGTGTGTTCGTAGGAGTGAGAGGGGAGAAGGATTGGTGGTCTCAACACCCCCCTACAATCTTTTGAACCGATCACGACTGTGGGTGTTACAAAAGTGTTTAAAAGTTCATTACATTTAATTACAAATTATAAAAGTATAAATTTAAAAAATTGAAAAAGTGTACATATAAAATGGTAACTAATTTGGACGCTTGTAGTAAGTATATTGATTAATAAGCATGAATAAAATATAATAAATATGGTAACATGCAAAAATAATTTATATTAGGTAACAGGATAAATAACATGCAAATAGAGATAAAATATAATGAATTATGTTTGTGATGTTTCAGACAAAATTTTGGTAAGGGAGTTGACTTTTTAAGGATCACAATTTGGGGATTCCAGGATTTTACTAGTAAGTAAGATATGCTGCTTACTGGATAATGCTTTTGTTAGTAAGTCAGCTATTTGATCTTCAGTAGCTATTTGTTTGAATGTGAAAATTTTGTCGTTATAGGCCTGAGCAAGTCCATAACATTTGATCATGAGAGCTCGAAGACGTTTTTGTCCTCCGCCTGAGATGACATGAATAACAGATATATTGTCTTCGTAGACAATTACAGGAGTGTCAATTGAGAAAAATTCGCGATTGAGTAGCCAAGCAAGTTCTATGTCCTCAAAAGAATCGTGAAGAGCAATTAATTCAGCTGCTGTGGATGAAGAAGCATGAATGTTTTGGCGATGAACGCCCCAATTTATTAGGTCACCATACATAGTAATTAGATATCCAGTTATAGATTTTCCTTTTTCTAGTTCAGACATGTTTATAGGCTGATCGTCAATGTCGGGGGCATAAGATGCATCGACATAAGCTGATATGCCTTCGGAGTTGGATCTGTATACAATGGCAAGATCGATCGTGTATTTCAAGTATCGGATGATACGCCGTACATAGTTCTTTTTTGTGTCATCTGAACAATTTTGGAATCTGGACAGGTAATTGACTGAGAAGGAAATGTCTGGCCTTGTGCCTCTAGATACATATAATAGTGCACCAATCATAGATCTGTATTCTTTATTATCTGTGCCTTCAGATTTGCTTAACTTGAGGCCTGTCTCCATAGGCGTTTTGGAAGGATTTGAATCACACATTTTGAATTTTTGGAGAATCTTTTGGATCTGCTGTTTTTGGGTAAGTTTAATTGTTTGTGATTCACGATTTCTTTCTATTTCAAAACCTACAAAATGGGTTGGGTTGTTTACAACTTTCATAGTGAAACGAGTTTCAAAATGAGTGGTTATTTCATTAACCCATTCTGGACGATTAGTTGCAAGAAGGATGTCGTCTACGTAAATTATCATGAAGGCAATACCATCTGAGTCATCTTTACGTGTGTATACGCATCTGTCGATTTTTGACTTTGTAAAATTGGAAGTTTGAAGATGAGAATCCAGTAACTCAATCCAATTTTTACTAGATGTTTTAAGACCGTAGATAGATTTTTCGAGTTTAAGTAATTTTGATTTTTCGACATTGCAACCTTGGGGAATATTAAGAAAGATGTCATTTTTAATTTTTGAGTTTAAATAGGCTGTTTTGACATCATATTGAACAAGTTGTAGATTCAATAAATTGGTTACGGATAAGATCCACCTAATTAGCCAGAGTTGCACAACAGGTGCATAGGTCTCTGTCATAGTATACTCGGATCTATCCATAAAGCCTTTGGCAACGAGTCTAGCTTTTGGGCACATTACTCCTCTGTCATTGGCTTTGGCCGTGAATATCCATCTTGTGTCAATGGGTTTGATATTATGTGGGCGATCTACAATTTTCCACACATTAAGGTCTGACATAGATTGCAGTTCATCATTGATTGCCTGAAGCCACTCTTTCTTAAAAGGATTTTGGAAAATATCACTGAAGCTTACTGGCATGCAATCTTCTATAAACAAAGAGTCTTCAGATGAGGCTTGTTTTAGCACATTGACCCTATAGATTGCCTCGATTTCCTCTTCTAAGGGTTTAACCTGGAGTTCTTCTGGTTTATCAGTGAAATCGACTAATGTTTTCGTCTCATCAAATTTAACATCGCAGGATTTGTAGGATTTCATTTTGATTGGATCTAATATCTGATAACCTACATTCGAAAAGCCGATCAGAATTGTTTTTAGGGCTCGGGGCAAGAATTTTGGGTCGAGATGCTCCTCTTCGTTCTTCTTGGCTTTGACTGCTGATTGCTGTCTTTGTTCAATGGGAACGTGTTTATATGCAATAGCACCAAAGACTCGAAGATGGGAAATATCGGGTTTAGTACCGTATAATTTTTCATAGGGTGTCATGTTTCCTAGATTGACGCGGGTCGGACTTCTATTAATTATATGGGCGGCGGCTAATACAATTGTTGACCATAATTTAAAATCAATTTTTGCGTCGTATAATATGGCTCTAACTCTTTCGAGCAGGGTTCTGTTTTGCCTTTCGGCTATTGCGTTTAATTCGGGGGTGTACGCCACGCCATCATCTAATGTGATTCCTTTTTCGGAGCAAAATTGTGTCATTTTGGAGTCGGAGTATTCTTTAGCTTGATCAGTTCTTAATACAGAGATAGGATCATTGGGAAATTTTGTATTGAAAGATAGATAATACTCTTTGAATTTATCGAAAGCCTGGGATTTTCTTAATATTGGAAAGGCAAGAGTATATTTCGAGTAATGATCAATAAAAGTTATTATGAATTTTTCTCCGTTGTATGCCTCTTGAAATGGTCCCATGATGTCTGATGAGACTACTTCCATTCTTCTCGTTGGTCGAGTCCTCACACCGTGATGACCAAGTCGGGTGGATTTAGCTTTTATACATATTTCACAAGTGGCAAAGTCATCGTCCTTAAATACCAAATTTTGGGGCATACCTACAACTACTTTTGATAGTGCTTTCAGGCTTTTGCCACTTAGATGACCTAATCTTCTATGCCACAAGGTTTTAGTTTTGTTTATGTTTTTCTTGTGCTTTCTATTTATTCCGACACTCTCTCCATTTAATTCATCCTCAGATTCGGAATAAATCTCCTGATTGACCGTATCCACTTCGGTATCTTCAAAATTTTGGGGATGGTCAATGTTTTCCTGCTCTCTTTGTGGATTGCTTGTTCCGGCCTCATTCAGTTCTTGAAAATTTTGGGAAGGATCATCTATTTGATCTTCCTGTTCTGCAGACGTACTAGGTACAGGCATACACACAAGCTCCTGATAGACCTTATTTTCCTCTTCTTCATCAACTATCTCGTAATCAATGTAGTACATAGAACCTCTCTTTGGAGCGGTTATAGTAATTTCACCAGTGTTTTTATTTATGATGTCTGCATGATCTGTGTCTGTTATGATCTTGAATATGCCGGACTCCATGATTTTAGCTCCTGACCAAATATCAAGGCTTAAATCAGGATCATAATATACCTCTTTTAGGTGAATAGTAGAAAATTCTGCGTTAGAATTGCAGACGTTAACGTACATTGATCCAACATGGGTAGGGTTTACGAATACGCCTTTTTTGGCACAAAGTGCTCTACGAGAATTGTCAACTTTGCGTACGTTTCTTAATTTTGAAATATCATTGACCATGTGGTCATCTGCTCCATTATCTAGTAACATCGTATGGAGTTGGTTTTTTGGGGGGGCGGACTTTGATACTGTAGGGGGTTTAGGCCATTGAAATTCATCTTCAATGTCATCAAAACTTAAATGATTAAGGTTTGAGTGTAACATCATAGAATATTTAACACGAAAATTGGATTTATCATCGGACTTTTTCTGGGAGTTCGTGTTATTTGAAGTTTGGGGTTTCGAGCTACTGTTCTGGTTCTGGGTTTGTGGAGTATTACTAGCTGTAGATGTTTCGTTAGGGCATGTCCTTGACATGTGTCCTTTTTTGTTGCATCTGAAGCATGTAATATCCATTTGAGATACATTATCTTTTGAAGGATAATTATTTTGTTTGTTTTGACTATTTTTGTGATCGTTTAAATAACTCGTTGTGTTGTAATTTGGTTTGGAAAGATTTGAGTTATTATTATTATTTCGAAAATTTCTAAAATTTTTTCTATTATTACTCATTGGTTGATAGGAAGATTTGGGCTGATCAAACCCGGGAAAAGTTTTATTAGAATATTCAATTCGATCACATTTTTCTAATATCATTTTTGTGAGTCTGACAGTAGTTCGTTTTTCTATTTCTAGTTGGCGGAATTCTGAGAAGACAGTATCAAATTTTTCGGGCAATGACATCATTAATTGATCAATTTCATCGGCTTCCGATAGGGGGTAATTAGCATCGCGTAGTTCTTCCACAATGGATGAAAAATATTCCAAGAATCTACGGATGGTACCTCTCCTTGGATCGAAGCGAAGGGACTGAAATTTTGACTTTAAGACCATGATGTTAGTAGCAGTTTGATTCCTGTATCGAGCATCTAAGATTTCGAAAATTTGAGAAACTACGTCGCAAGTTTTGACATGATGAAGGATTCTTTTGTCAAGCCTTTCGAAAATGTGGGCTTTGGCCCGTTCCTGAGTTTGGAAAAATTTGAGCCATTTAGATGTTAGGCGTTCTTCGGATGATGTGTAAATGTAACTAGTTTCTCGAGCAGTAGGAAAAATTGTGGAATGGCAGCCTTTACCTATAAGGGTGCTGATGATGGTTGCACGCCATCCCTCATAGCCATTTCCACGGAAAACATTTGAGATCCTATCATTATTTTCAGTATTCATAATTAATGAATTGACTGAACTAAAAAAAATTTAAAAAAAAATAAAAAAAAATAAAACAAACGGATATCAATCCCCAGCAAATGCCGCAAGACTAGGATTGCCGTACCTGTGATAACCAAACAATTTGTAGATTTAACGATAGTATTTAAATTGTCCTTGTGTGTGTCTCGAGTAGGTCCACTGCGGGCAAGAGATCACACACGTTAAAGATGAGACTGGACGCTTCCCAATAAAAAAATAAAAATAAAATAACAAGACTTTTTAACCCTAAATAATTCGTATTAGAATTCAATATTCAATGAAGTGATTAAATAAAATCAATAAAAATGAAAGGTGAGGGTGAAAAATGAATTAGCTACCTTCAGATCGAGGGAATTAGAAGGGAATAAAATTATTGAAAACAGGGGAAAATTTTGTTTGAAATTATATACCCACTAAATAATTCGGAATAAAGTTGTAGAAAATTTAAAAAAAAAAAAGGTGATTTATGAAGAAACAAAATTTAAAAAAATATTTCACCAGGTATTACGGAAAATTAATTCTACTGGTAACACGTAAAAATAAAAAAAAATTCACAGTAGAGAAAAAAAAAAATGAAATATTTAAAATATTTTCGAATAAATGATTAATGGTGTTCGAGATAAAAAAAAATATTTAATTTAGGTGTTCGTATAAGAAGAAGAGTATTCAAAAAAAAAATCGTTAATTATTTTCGACAAAATTGTGCAACTGCAAAAATTTTCAAGTTGCAACAAAATGGTGGTTTGAAATTGAAAAACCGCGCCAACGTATTTAATGAATGGGCGAAGATAAGCGTTCGTAGGTTCGTTGCACTTAACAAAAGGTTAATGTACACGTTCGAACGAATGAACGAAACGAGCCGTGCATACGTCACGAGTTGTACACTCCAAGACAAAAGTGGCTGCAAAAACTTGCACACGACTTGCCAAAATTTGTACTTAGAAAAATTTTGAAAAGGCCAAAATTATTTGAAATTAACGGTATTTTCAAATATGCAGGTTAAATTTTGAATCGAATGAGTTAAGTTTCACGAAAAACACGAAATTGAACACGAAAAAATACGAAAAATTACGAAAAAATTATGAAAATATGTTTTTTATTACCTTTTTTCAGCAGAAAGTTTTTAGGTTATACCTTTTTAAACCGTTGATTTTTTGTTTTCAGGTTCGTTTTCTGGAATTGATGTAGGTGGTTCTCTGGAACTGCCGTTTGAATTGTGCTTCGGTTGTTTTGAACGTACTTCGATGAGGATGTGAGTTAAATTTTTTGAGTTTTAAAGATGATACCAAAATGAAGTTGAGTTGTGACGATGAATACCAATTTTGACTTTGTTGAATTGAAGCTTTTACGTCGGTTTCAGATCAATTTGTGAGTGCTCAAGGCGATTTACTTCCAATTGATGACTTCGACGAATTAGTTCATACACAAGCAGGGCAGACACTAATGAATTTACTAGTTTTCAGGCAACACAAGCAGGGTTCCTGAACAACTTAGCAATCGACGAGTCCTGGAATTTTCGATACACTTGGCTGGATTATACACAAGCAGGGCAAATCCTTTTCAGCAAACGACGAAACTCATTGAACGTTTACAGCATTCAAGGTGGAATTAAATTTTTTGAGAACAAAAAATTTAAGACTCGAGAAAAAAAAATGGTACGTTGGAACTAAGTTACCCAACACAAAATAAAATTACGAAAAAATTAAAAAAACACAATTATTCACGAAAGATTTTTTCAAAAATTTGACTTAAAACACAAAGAAAATTCACAAAAGTATAAAAATTTTAAATTATTATTTTGAAATTTGTTACAGGTACAAGGATTGTTACCGAGCGATGCTACCATATAGAGGTTGAGGATCAGAGGTGTAACAAAAAGAGAGATTTGATTGAAGTTACGTCCAAGAAGCGAATGTTTATTTCAGAAGTTACATTAATTTAAGCAAAGTACATTTTCAGAGTAATGAACGAACGGTAACGGAAGTGAACGAGTGAGCGGCGGAAGTGGTATATCAGTGTAGCCGCGAGTAGATATAAATAAATGTATTCGATATATGTTCGTGTGTTCGTAGGAGTGAGAGGGGAGAAGGATTGGTGGTCTCAACAATTTATATAAACATGTATCGATTAATATCGATATAAATATAAACTACTATCGATATTATTTTGCAATTTTTTCAGGTAAGCTCTCTCTCCATCTACATCTCATCACTACCTCCATCTCTGTCTCTATCTTCTATCTCTATTTCTATCTCTATCCTTATCTCCATTCCTATTCCTATCTGCATGTGTAAACTGGGTTTTCTAGTGAAGCATTGCTGTGCTAGTTTTGTTTTTCTTCGACTGGAACAGCTATTATAAAAAATGATAAGGTTTTTTTTGTAACAGCATTATGACACTTCCACTTGACAGATTTAGACAAAATTTTGGCTCAATATAGCTGCATGTTTAGAAAGTTGGGTTTTAAAAACCTCACCCTGAAAGCTGTAACTGAACTCAAAAGTTTCAATATCATTATATAAAACTAGCTGGATTTGCTGGCGCAATCAATCCTCGATTCAATTTCAATATTTTTTTTCTCTAATTGTAACAATCCACCCATCCATTCTGATGAAATCAGTCTGGAGCCTCTTTTACTATTTTCTCCCTTATTTAACGCCCCTTCTCAATTTTGGAAAATATTAATAGCATTCTGGAATTCAACTTATCAAACCCTTTCTATTGATACTTGTTTTATGAAAATCCATTCAACTGTTTTGACCTTTGACTATATAGGACTGTACCAGTAAAGCTCCATAAGCCTATGTACTTATTTATGTCATGACATAGTAGCATAAAAATAAGCAATCAGCGGATACTTGATGTGTACTTTCAATATTTTGCTCGAATTCACCAATTTAGAATACACGTGATAAGGGTCATCGTTTAAATTCACAAGGATAGCGTAAATAAACATAGTTTAAAGTAAGTCAAATGGTTCATTGTGATGGCCTATTTAATGCTAACATGTCTAACCAGACATCATCATTCTTTACTGGTCCAGTATTATTCATACAAAGGTTTGGATGTAAAAGGGAGAAATAGAAGTTGCAACTTAACTATACCAAGATGATAAAAAGTTTCATTTATGCTACAAAGAGTTTATTTTTCAGGTTCTTTTGAGAAGTTTGGTTTTGAAAGCTCTGATTAGAAAGCTGGAATCATACTTAAAGTTTTAGTGATGTTATACATTCAGAAAGAATGGGAGTTTCATTTCGTAAATTATAAATTTGCTTCAAAAAATTTCATTTCAGATCTTTTTGAAATTTTGATTTTGAAAGCTCCACCCTGAAAGTTATGATTAAGGTCAAAAGTTTTAAAGATGTCATATAATTAGAAAAATTAATTGTTAAACTTCGAAAAATTTCACTTTTGTTTCGGAAAAATTTGTTTTCAGGATGTTTTGAAAAGTTTGGTTCTGAAAGCTCCACCATTAAAGCTGTAATCAAGCTCGAAAGTTCCAGTAATTGTACATATGAAAGAATCAAATTTTTACTTGAAAAGTTTAATTTTTGCTTTTTAGGTTTTGAAAGTTCCATTCTGAAAGTTGTAATCAAGCTCAGAAATTTAAATGATTTCATACATAAAGAATCAAGGTTTATCTTTTAAAAGTTTCATTTATCTTTTGTTAAGTTTAATTTTCAGGGTAGTTTGGGAAGTTTGGTTCAGAAAACACCACCCTAAAACTTGTAATAAAGCTCAACAGTTTCCGTAATGTCACATAATACAAAAGGATCCCAGTTCAACTTTGCACAGTTCCAATTTCCTTCAAAAGGTTTCATTAGCAGGGTATTCTTTAAGTTTTGTTTTTGATATCTGATGAGTCAAAAGTTTTGATAGTATCATATATAAAAGAATTTGGGTTTACTCAGTAAAATTAAGTTTTATTTTTGATTTGAAAGGTTTCGTGTTTAATGTATTTTTGTTTTGAAAGTTTTATTTTCAGGATTTTTTTGAAAATTTACGTTTCGAAAGCTCAACTGTGAAATCTGTAATCAAGTTCAAAAGTTTTGATGCCATTACATATGATAAAATGAAGGTATATATTTTTTAAAAATTTCGTTCATTCTTTGAAAAGATTATTCATGGTGGGAATTTTAGATTTTAAAGATCCACTCTTAAAGCTGTAATTAAGGTCAAAAGTTTTGATGGAGTCACATAAATGAAAAAATGAACGATTAAATTCAAATATTTTTGTTAAATGTTTTGAAGTTTCATTTTCATGGGATGTTTAGTTTTGAAAGCGACGAAGTCGTGGGTTTTTTGCATGTACTTCTATAGGAACCGAATAAACATATAAACGAAAAAATTAAAAACAATACGCTACATTGTTTGAAAGTCAACCGGAAATATGAGACAGTCGAAGTAAGATATATGAGATACATGCCAAATTGATGGAATATTTTATCGACAACCTTGATCTTCGACGAACACAGCAATTAAATTTATTAACTTAATTTGACCTTCGAAACAAAATTTCTCTGTAACTAGTTAAGCCTGACCGAATAACTGACAAGGATAACACTGTTAAAAACTAATCCATCCAATCATTCGTTCTGGCGTAATCAGTCAAGGCCCACCTCTACTCTTTTTTCCTAATTTTCATTCTTTCGCTCCAATTTTGGAAAATAATAATTGAATTCTAGCATTATGCACATAAAGCCCTTCGTATTGATATTTTTTTCATAAAAATGGTCCATCCGTTCTGACACAAAGAAGAAAAATAGACAGCATGACAATATTGTAAGAACCTATTGTATGATGAAGATGATGATGATGATAATTTACGTACGATAACAATTACAAGTAATTATTATTTTCTTCGAATACTCACATCCAGAATACAGTCTGCAGCATCATGAATAACTAGAACTAGAGTACCAATGCGGTGTAAGTTACAAATCCAAGAAAATGACAAAAGGACAATTGTAGCGATATGATGGATGAACATTTGCCAAAAATCTTTCCTCTTCACATCGAAAAACTGAGAGAATGCAAGCGACCAGTAGAAGGCCAATGAGATCATATAATACCACCAAACATCAGGCGTGACTCCCTGTAAAATGCATTAGCCATAAAAAAAAGATTACTTAAAATTTTCAAAATAAATTTGAATTTTTCAATTAAATAATTGTGTATTTAATCAAAGAGGACAGTTCGACAGTTTTTAATATTTCAGTTACGGCAGACGATAAAAAAACACGAAAAAGATCATGAAAAAATCGAAGCGAACTCAAAAGTACACACGGTACACATCCGCTTTTATGTTAACAGATGTTTTATAATTGTAACTTGAGATTGATAGACGAGAAAAGAAAACGTCAATACACCCAAACATATGCAAGGAAATAATAAAGATAATAAATTAACGTACTTGGTATGGGTAATTCAGCCAACAATGGTCAATATCCCAAAACCACGATTTATTTCGGAGAACAATTAGGCCATAAATGAAGGAACTTGTATAATACAAGCAACGCCAGCTGTAACATAACATTTCTTCGATAAATTTCACAAATAGTAAAAGAAGTATTTATTTAAAATTGTAGGTAACTATCAAAGTTTCAACAAAGAATAATCTTCCACATGATGGAAGTGATTGGAATTGACGAAGTCAGCAACGGAAGGGTAAAATTTGTAATATTTATTCAACTTCTTATTGAACTCTATTCTGTCTATAATTTATAATGATTAAAATATGATCCCTAATTCACTCCCAAAAAAAAATATCTTCAGAATCCTGTCATCATGCCATAATTCAAAAAATTACATTGTTAATGAAACATATGTATAAAATATATTCAGGGTTGAAAATATAAAAACAATTTACAGCATAAAAATTAACTAAAGCAAATTCAGCTTTCGATTTTCCAAAGAAAAAAAAATTATTTAGTCTAATTTATCAACTTTTTTACTCATTTCTAAACGTAAAACCACACCAAAACGAAATTTCGGACAAATAAATATTATTCTTCATTTCTACAGTTGAAATTCGCGCGGACTGTAATTAAAATATTCAACCGTTATTCGCCTCATACTTCCAACATACCCATACAGTTACAGCAAGCACAATCTCACAATAAACAAATTGAAAGAAAATTTACAAAATAATATCAAAATTTATGCTATAAAATTATAAATCCAGACGAGCTATTAAAAACATCAAAAGAAGGATTAAACAGAAAGACCTGATATTTCTTCACTCAATTCAATAGATTGATCACCCCTACCACGTTATTCTGAAGCATATAAAGTTCACAAATTATCAAGAAAGAGGAGAAAGAGGGAATGGTGAGACTGCCGCTCGTATCGACGCTCTCCTCCACTTTTCTTGGTAGTACTTCACATTTTCGAATGGAAAGTGACAACTACAAACTAAATCCCAACATTAATTACCTTGAACATCAATGTTATTTTCTTGGGCGAAATAGTAATAAAAACAAACCATTAAACGTAAAAACATTGTACACTCTTCAAAATAACCACCATCCTTTGTTACAGTTAACTGTGTGGATGATACACATCGAATTTCAGTAACTAGTAGTTTACCAAAATGCATTTCTTGATCGCATGAAAGAACTCCAGCACACCAAATCGAACTGACTCAAAAATAAGCTTCCTTGCTCATATCCAAACGGATGCACCAAATTTCGTTACTAGTGGACAAAAATTGCGACCAGCATCGTATTAAATAGAAAAGGATATAAATTATTATAAAAAACGTAGAACCCGATTTTTAAAGACAAAATTCAACGAAAATTATTCAGACAAAATTCAAGGCGCATGCGCCAACTACAAATGTTTTGTTGTTTCTTTCAAAGATACATATATGATGGAGATGACACATGGGCAGTTTTGGTTTTCTATTAATATAAAGCACTTCTACAAACATGTGTACTTCCGGCTAAATATCTGATTGGAGGAAAATCTCATAATGTGCATTTGTTTATGAACACTGGCGTATAAAATACCTCACTTTTACATCAATTTTTTTTCTGATTGGTTGGGGTATTCAGTCTGGGGTACTTCATCCGCCAGCATGCAGCATCTATAGTCTGAACACTCAACTCTATGTTAAAACTGTTCCATGTTGTCTCCATCATATATATATATATCCTTGAAGGTTGTTTCCATCCTAATAACATACTGATCAGTGCTGCCAGGTCAATACAAGCCAAATTGTGGCCCTTCAGGGCTTGTATATGTACACACATGCGCGCGCACACACACACACATATATATATATAAAACAGGTAAAATGGCGGACTTCTTCTTTTAATGTCTATATTCATTCAGCTTATTCAGAATGGAAGTATATCTTGCTCCTTTTTTCCTAGTTCTGATATTTTTTCACTGAGAGCAGTTTAATTAAACGCTTTTATTTACATTTAGGTCGCCATAGTTGACTTCAACAAATTTTGGGAAAGTGTTATACAGTATTTGTGTGTTTGGTAATAGACATCATGAAACATAAGCTACCCCCTTTTATAGCCCCCTAAAAATTAAATTTTGTACAGGAAAGTGTTTGACAGCTCTCAACTCCAAAAGTACGGCTCTCATGAAAAATGTATAAATGACCTAATTTTTAGAAAATATGATGGAAAAGTTTTAACTCTTTTATGGATTGACTTTTAGACAAAAAAAATCAGGAAAACAAATGCGGAGTATAGTTTAAAACACCTGCATCAACATGAGTATTGTGAGCGGGCCTGACGAGAGGGAGGGGAAGAGATTCCCCCGGCTCAAAATTTATGGGAGCCCATAATTTAAAAAAAAAAAAAGGATTAAAATAAGTAGATTTTAATGGAAAATGTACTAAAAAGGTCTTGAAAAAATAGTTTCGCTCGCTCCATTCGTGAAATAGACTTCCCTAGTATTGTAAAATTCCTCCCAAATAAATTCTGTATACTGCACCTGAACATAAATGCAATTTTCAATTTTTCACAGAGCTCAGCAATTTTTTTTCTCAAAGGCCCGAATTTTCTCTCTACGGCTTTGATGGAGGGACGGAATCAACACTCGAGTGTGAACTAACATGAATATTAATTTAAGCTCGTTCGAACGCCTATATAAGTTTCACCACAATAATCTCATTAAAAATTAAAATTTTCGAGTCCAATTGAAGAAATTTTGGTGTAATTTAAATCGTGAAAATAATATTTTACTCCGAAAAAAAAATTAAATTAAATATAATAACGATAAAAAGTTGAGAAGTGAAAAAATTAAACTTTTAAAGAAAATTCTCCGGAATCGTGAAAAATAAGTCAAGACTATATCAAAATGAGATGGTCGAACAAGTAATGATCCTTGAACCGTTCACTAATTACAGATTTTGCATGTGATAATTAACTGGGCGTAATTAGAATAACCTACTCAATTTAAATAAGTCAGAATAAAACCAAACGTGTTTAATTAATCATGACACATAATATACGAAAAGAAACTACTAACAAAATATAAAATAAACTTCCATAAAAAATAATAAACAGCCCAAACATGAAGTCGTTTCTAATCACACATTTCCTGTGAAAACCTGAAGTCACGCAGTTTCATCAGTTTATCTTAGAACTTTACGGCTTCTCATTTTGGAGATAAATGAAATTACTCTCCTTCCTGTCTTTCGCTAAATAGTTTCATAGTTATTCGATGTTGTTCTTCACAGAAACAAAATCGATGACCCGCTTTTACATGAATAGTTTTCAAAAAAAAAAAAAAAAAAAAAACCTATACCGTTTATAAATTTTTTGCAACATCTTGATACAACACTAAAAGTAACTTCACAAGAAAAAAACCAAGACTAAAACAAAAAAAGTAGGAAAGTTCCAACTTTCAACCCACTCTAAATGATCGACGAATGAGCTTATGATTCAAATTTAATTTTCAACTCAATCTAAACGATCGATAAAAACGCCCCTGGTTCTAATCAAATTTACAAAACTTAGTTCGACATTCAGCTATCGACTTTTCTCAAATGATGCTGCCACTTTTTGACCCATTAATTCGCGGGTCTCGCAGACAAAAATGCAGAGGAGAACGTCAGACAGAGAAAAAATCTTGAATTTAAGAAGTCAGACGGAAATGAAACCGTTTATAGATAAGCATTAGGTTCAGATTCATTAAGCAATCAAAATTACTTCAAAATTTTACAGTCGTAGTTTAGGACTCATCAAGTGATATCACAAAGATGATGACGCGAATGATATACGAAATAAATGAAACATCAAAATGAGAGTTGAGCAAATCTATAAGACAGACTTCGTGGTTGATAGAGTAGCTTTGAAAATATCGACGAAAAGAGAACAAACTTTGTTTTATCAAATGTTTACATGAAAATACCTATCAATAAATTTCTAATAAAAGTACTTATTCAATTTCCAACACATTTTCACTGACTGTTAGGAATAATTTTCACTAATTCAATTTTAAAGAAAATTTCACGATTAATTTCAATGAAGCTTTCCGAATTCAGAAAAATACATGAAAACACGGAACTGCTACATTTCCACAAATAAAGACAACCCCTTGGGCTTTGCAGAAAAGTTTTGGAATATTTCACAGGTTAATACCAACCAAAATGATTACAAAATGAAAAAATTTGTTTATAGAGCGAACAATCAAACAAAATATCTCTAACGCAATGATTTGATTTCTGACAATGTGTTAATTCAATTTATTTGTTTTAAAAACTTTCAGGGAAAAATAATAGTCCGTTGGATAGGAGCATATTATTTCATCATTAAATATACCCTACAAAATAAGTAACATATTACAAAAAAAGAGGAAGAATATTCATTTTGATGCTTCTTTCTCAAATAAGTAGCTCATTTTTAATATCACACAATAGTTAAGTTTACATACAAATTTAAGTGGTATATTAAGGAATGGTCAAGACTCGGAAGAACTCATGTAGAGAGCGAAATTTCCACAAAAAAACCGAACATGACAAAAGAAGAAAATTCAATAACGAATATTCAAATTCAAACAAACTGTACTTAAATTTGAAAACAGCCTTAACTCTGACTTCTCATTTTCAACACTGAATAGACACATTCGCGAGCAAGAAACGAAGATCACTTAGAAAAGTCCCGTTTCAAGAATGTTACATTTAAACTCACGGCACGGGGTATCTACTGCAAAAAAATCTAGCCGTTCATCATCAAAGTACAAAAATAATTCATTAATTGCTCACTTTTTGTGAAAATAAAAACCTAGACTAAAGCTGTCTTCAAGGTATGATTTTCCAAACTTGCATCCACTAGTAACTCGTACAGGATTTCGATGAATAATTATTTTCGTACCGATTAAATTGGAATAAATCAACATCAAAAATGAGACCATGAAGTACATCGCAAAACAAATACTTTACCTATTTTCACAGAATTTCACAAGAGTTGTTGGTTTTCCTTGCATCTGCCTTATACGGAGCCATCGTGACACTCTTCTTTCTGTCCAATCCAAACGCTTCGCCAAGCCAAGAATATCTTTATGTTTCAAAGCGGTATCGTTTCGAAATGCCTTTTCCAATACAACATTTTGACTAATGTTCTTCACTTTCGCATTTTTAATACCCAATTTCAATCCAAGCGGAGTGAACCAGTACCTGAATGGATGCGAGACAACATCAATAAAAAATACGAATCACGATAACCATAATAAGAATATATACGTAATGTAAACTTGCTTTTCGGTGAAAAAACGTATGAGTAATATAACGAACGCCAATGGAATCGGATACATGTACAAATGCCGGTAATCGGTAAACTGGTATTCATATTTCGGCTCCAATTGTTCCCATGTGAAATTAGGCGGTAACCAAACATTTTTATTCCAGAATATGTCGGAAAACGAACCAAGCATCTTCATATCTCTTTGAAGTACACACTCTTATATTATAAAGAGATAATATTAAGTAACATAATATCACAAAATAATTGCGGGCACGATACACACCTCTACAATTTAGTTAAGTCGACTGGACTGAGAAGTGGGATCGAGAAGCAAAATTTACCGAACACGCCGACCCCGACCACAATATGTGAATCACATGATAATCATGAAAAGTAGGTAGAGATTAACCACGCATACGAGAAAAGAAACCAATCATACCGAACGATACAGAACTGAAAAGTTGAAACGAGTACATGAGTACACTGTATAATGAGTATCAGTATAAACAGAATAACACGTTATCAACATTGCGTAATAATTTTGAAGTCAGAGGACAGAGAAGAGAAGTGGGCAGACAAGTGGCAAAAGCGACGGGGAGTGAGCTAACGTAAAAACCTCATGAGTAGGAACTTGCGATGCGAAGTACTATGTGATGTGAGGCGTACAGAACAAGGATCGAAAGAACTTGAGACTTTTTACTTTAACGACATTTTATTAGCGACTGAAATACGAAATGGCGAAGCAACAGCGTTATCGGATCGAGAATGGTAGGGGAAGCACTTCGTGATGAGAGTGTACATATGACATATATATATTGTGTGTTTGTGATGATGATGAAGAAAGAGAGAAGGTGGGATTTCCGTTACAACACCCACCTGAAATTTTACCATTCAAGTTCTTCATCATGTTGTACTCTGAAAGTGAACGAATTATTATTATTAAAAAAAAATATTGAGTACAAAAAATGATATATGTATAATAAAAAGTTTCAAAAATAAAAAATAAAAATATTGACATCGTATTATTTGAATATTATTATGATAACTTTGGTTCCTAAAAAAAATTTTGTTTTGCTGTGCTTCGAAAATAATAAAAAAAATTGATTAAAATAAATAAATAAATATATAAATAAATATGGTAACATGCATAGAATATTCAATATTAATATGTTATATAAAAAATGGTATATGTAATAAGCAAAAATAAATTATTAAAAATACAAAAATTGGTAACATGCAAAAATATTAAAGTATTATGAGTAATAGATGATTCATTCATCGTGTATTTCAAGTATGAAGAGAGAAAAAAAAAATTTCGAAAAAGAAAAAATATTCATGTACACATATTACATTAAAGGAAAAAAGAAAAAAAATTGACAAAGGTATTTCTGATTACGAGTTTATTGGATTTAAAAGAACGTTACGTTTCATTTCTTATCTAGATGACATGACATGTAAAAGATTGTAGAATAATATACGTTGCATCGCTTATTATCTTTCGTGTATTGCCATTATATTTGAACTGGCGTTCAACATGTTTTTCAATAAGGCAACCTTCTTTCGATTTATCATAATTGCGGTCATGTAATGGGTTTTAATCTTTATTGTGTTTATTGTTAGAGGATTTTCTTTCATTAAATTGTGTGGGAATATTTCGTGTATTTCTCTCACGTTTGTTTGAAAATGTATAGGGTTTTTATTATACGAATTGTAGGGTTTATTCTTGCTCGATTTTAATGCTTTTTTCTTTGTTGCAATTTTTGAGAAATCGAGTATCTATCTCTTGCAAGAATTTTCTAGTAAAATGGTATTGTTAAGTATTCTTTTTGCAATAATTGAAGGTTAATTTTTCAGCAATTATTTTCATGTTACGACTTATGTTTTGGACTTGGGACGACTTGTATTTTGAAATAGAAAATTTTTCAAACATATTATGACTTTAAAATAAACGAATTATTATATTATGTGTAAATATTAGTGTCATTCAATATTTTGACAATTATATTCTCGAATTTTGACCGATCTAATGATTTTGTCAAAATATCTGCTAATTGATTTTCGGAGCTTACAGTTCTAAAAAATATTATTTTTTCTTCGAATGCCTCTAAAATCGAGTAGCATTTGATCATTAGGGCCCTCGACTTCTTTTGACTACCCCCAGAACATATTTTTTGGGTTGAAATATTATCTTCCATAATATCTACCATCAATTTATCTCCATAAATTTCGTAATTCATATATTGCATTACTTTTATTGTATCAAGGGTATCGAAAACTGCAATTATTTCTGCTGCAGTACTTGATGAGGCGTGAATAGTCTGTTTGGAGCAATTCCACTCCACCAAGTCTCCATAAGCAAATAACATAAATCCAGTTATCGATTTTCCTTTTTTTTAGATTGCATAATTCTATATTTGTGTCATCAACTTGGGGTGCATAAGAGGCATCAATATAAGCCTGTATACCATCCCCTTTTGATCTAAATATTATATTATAATTTTTAGTTGTATTAACATATCTAAATATTCTTTTTACATAATTCTTTAAAGTATCATTGGAATTATTCTGAAAATGTGAGAAGAAATTGACTGGGAACAATATGTCCAGTCTTGTAAGTCTTGCTAAATATAATAGCCCTCCTATCATCGACCTATATTCTGTATCATCTCTTCCCTTTTCTATTCTATCTATTTTTAATCCCGTTTCCATAGGGGTATTCGTATTTTTTACTTCGGAAATTCCAAATTTCTTAAGCATTTTGTCTATATGTTTATATTGTGAGAGTATTATGGTATTATTTTCTATATTTCTTATTATTTCTAGACCTACAAAGAATCTTGGGTTATTTATTATAGTAATTGTAAAATCTTTTTGTAGCTCTTCATTTATTTGGGTGATGGATGATTGCGAATTTGACGCAATTAATATGTCATCCACATAAGTTAAAAAATATGTTTTTTCATCATTATTTTTTATTACATAAAGACATCTATCACTCCTTGTTCTATTAAGGCCCATATCCCTTACTTTTGCGTCCAATAAGTCGTACCACGATTTGCTGGATGTTTTTAATCCATAAATTGATTTCTTCAATTCGAGTACCCGATTTGTATTTATATTTATACCCTCAGGTCTTTTTACAAAAATGGGTTTTATTATGGGTGAATTTAAATACGCAGTTTTCACATCATACTGCACCACTATTAATTTTTCTTTATTAACTATAGATAATAATAGTCTTATGGTTCCTATGGATGCTACTGGGCCATGGGTTTCAGCAATACCGTATTCGGTTTCATCTTTAAAACCTCTTGCCACAAGTCCCGCTTCCGGTTTTGGATTCCCAAACTCATCAAATTTCACAGTAAAAATCCATCCTGTATCAATGAGTTTCTGGCGATCGTAGTCTACCATTTTCCATACCTTCAAGTCATCAAGAGAATTAAACCCGTCGTTTATGGCTCCAATCCAATCCTCCCTAAATGGGTTTGTGTCTATTTCAGAAAACATTTTCGGAATATTATCCTCTATATATATTTTATTGTATTTAACATTGATATTCATAATCACTGGGTCAATTACCCCTAGATCATATTCATAATTTGCTGTCTTTATTGTTTGTAGTTTATTATTCATTAGTAGGGATTTTATATTTTGACTTTCATCCATTTTTACATCACATGAGATATAAGATTTTGTGTTATAGGGATCTTTGAGACAGTATCCTATATTCGTATAGCCCATCATTATATTTTTTTCTGCCCTGTGCGCCAGTTTTGGGTCGATTTTATTTTTTGATTTTGCTTTTGCCTTTGTAGCATTCTGTTTTCTAACCTCCATAGGTATATGCCTATAAGTTAGTGCTCCAAAGACTTTAAGATTTTTTAAGTTTGGCTTTATCCCATAAAATAGTTCGTAGGGTGTTTTAAATCCCTCATTCGCCTTTGTGGGTGATCTATTAATTAAATAGGCTGTTGTTACCACAGCATAGGACCAATATTTTATGTCTAAGTTGGCATCAATTAACATGGCCCGTACTCTCCTCATTAAAGTTTGATTTTGCCTTTCGGCAACACCATTCAATTCCGGAGAATATGATACCACATAATCCTTTGTTATGCCAACTTCATTGCAATAATTTATTATTTTTGTATCAGTATATTCTTTGGCATTATCACACCTTATAGTTCCTATTGGATATTCAGGGAATTTATTCTACATAGATATTATAATATTTTTAAATTCATTTGTAACCTGGCTTTTATTAGCAATGGGCATGACAAAAGTGTACTTCGAAAAGTGATGTATAAAAGTTAAAATATATTTCTGGTTCGCCACAGAGGGTGTAAATGGACCCATAATGTCTGAGGACGCTGAAAAGAGATGTACAAAATACATCGCAAGAAATTACTGAGAAAAAAACGAATTTAACAATTATATTTTAAACCACACATTAATAATACAAAAACGTGTTCGAGAGGAAGAAAATATAAAATGATATGACGAAAATAAAGTTACAAGAGAATATAAGAATGACAATGTGTTGAAAAAACGAGGCGAGTACAATTTTATTGGGTTATATTGTGAGAGTGACGAGAATAATAACTGCCAGTGTGGCCAAATACGATGAGCAAAAAATGAATGGGGAAATAAAGTAACAAACTCCCCCCATGACCCAGAAGGGGTCATGAGAACGATAATTGAAAATAAAAATTGAAAAAAAAAAAGGAAAAAAAGGATCAATACAATAATAAACAGACTTTAAAATGAAAGTTTACGGAAAAAAAATACAACATTTAGTGATTGATAGGTAGTTTTACAAGTTGTTGGACTGATCGACAAAATGTACCATCTGTAGTTCGTATGTCGACAACTCTGACTAGTCCTTTAGGATCTGGATAGGTTGCAGTAACAACACCCATTGGCCAATCCATTACTGAGACATTAGGCGAGTTAATTAAGACGACATCATCGGTTTCCAAATTTGTTCGAGGTTGCTTCCATTTGTTGCGAGATTGGAGTTGGTTAAGATACGAGCTGCGCCAGGAATGCCAAAATGAATTAACAATGGCTCTCATCAATCGATAACGAGTGAAAGGTTTTATGGATAAGTTGTCATCCACAGGAATTTCAAGTAAGGAACTTCCAACGAGAAAGTGACCAGGAGTTAAAGGTTCAGTTGTTGAATTGGTAGTTTGGTACGTTACAGGTCTTGAGTTCAGAATAGCTTCTACTCTAGCTAACACTGTGGTAAACTCATCAGCGTTGAGGATTTGGTTACCAATGGCTTTGAGTAAATAAGCCTTACCCGACTTGACAGCGGACTCCCAAAGTCCACCTTGGTGAGGGCTGCGTGGTGGGATAAATTTCCAATTAATTGATTTGGAAGTTGTAAATTTGACAATTTTTGACTGGTCAAGGAAGTTACGAGTTCCAACAAAATTGGTTGCATTATCTGAATATAACGTTTCAGGCAACCCTCGACGACTGACAAAACGTTCAAGAGCCATGAGGAATGACTCGGTGCTTAGGTCGATGACAAGTTCAATATGGACTGCCCGGGTAACAAAGCAAACGAAGAAGGCGATGTAGACTTTGTTATGTTTTATTGACCGATGGTTGGTGCATTTGACTTGATAGAAACCAGACAAGTCGACGCCAGTTGTTGTAAATGGACGAGCAACAGTAGTTCGTTCAGTTGGTAGATCACCCATAAATTGCTGGACCATAGTAGCGTTGATACGAGTGCAGTGGACACATTGGAATACTATCTTCTTCACCAATGAAACTAGACCACCAATGATCCAAAATTTGCTGCGAATAAAGTTAATAAGAAACGATTTCGAAGCATGGTAATACAATTGATGAATATGCAAAATATAAAGTTCAACGATGCGAGAGTTGCGAGATAATACAATTGGAAATTTTGTATCATAAGAGAACTTAGACGCAGATAATCGGCCACCAACTCGAATTAAATTATTATTATCTAAGAATACATTAAGAGAAAGTAGTTTATTACTTTTCTTTAAGGGAAGTTTGTTGATTAAAGAATTAAATTCATTGTTGAAGAATTCAAGTTGGGAGATATGAATTAATCGATTAAGTGCAAAGTTACGTTCATTTACTGTTAAAGGGCCGATGGTCTTTATTTTATTGCGTAAATAATTAAAATATCGATAGAGGTATGCAAATGCATTAATACATTTATTAAGAGATGAAAATTTATTTAGAATGGAGAAGGAAATATCGATCTTAATTACGTTAAAGCTGACCTTTTCATTACGAGTTTCAGGTACGTTAATAGAGATATTGAATTTTGACGAGGTATGAGTATTAAAATCATTTATCAGCCAGCTTGGACCATTAGACCATAATTTACATTCCATGAAAGTTTTAACAGACAAACCACGAGTAGCTAGATCTGCCGGGTTAGAACTAGTTTTAACATAAAACCAATGTTCTTTCGATACAAGTTGTACAATTTTAGTTACACGATTACATACATATTGTTTCAAACATTCTACGGGGTGATTTATCCAACACAAGACAATTTGAGAATCAGAGAACGCGAAAATGTTGCAAGATTCAATGTTCAGGTTACGAGCAACACGAGTTAAAAGTTGTGATAAAATAACAGCAGACTGAAGTTCTAATCGAGGAATTGTTAAAGCCTTAATAGGTGCTACACGAGTTTTAGCACAAACGAATGAAGTTGTTACATTATTTTGATTATCGATGACACGTATAAAAATAACAGCGCAATAAGCCTTGGGAGAGGCATCGCAAAAACCTATTAATTGACGAGTAGTTACATTGTTTAATGGACTATAGTGACGCAGTATATGATAATTCGATAGTAATTCCAAATTATTACGATACGATAAAAAATTACGTTCGAGTTCGCAACTGACAGAATCATTCCAATCTAAACCTTCACGCCACAAGTCTTGCATTAAAATTTTAGCTTTAATAGTAACTGGAGACAACATACCTAATACATCAAATATTCGAGAAATATCAGATAATAATACACGTTTGGTTATTGGTTGAGGTAATGGATTCAATTTTATAGATACATTAAAAATGTCGGGTTGTGGACACCAAATCAAACCGAGTACGAAAATAAATGATTCTGTTCCTAACAAACGGGAAGTTAAAGTTTCTAGTAGCGACGGATCGATACAGTTTAAAAATTCGGCAGAGTTACTTTGGTATTTCCTAAGTGGAAATCCGCCTGACAGTAACGTTGAGTGAACGAGTTGTTGGAGTTGAAGAGCTTCTTCGAGGGAGTCAGCACCAGTCATAAGGTCGTCCATATAGAAATTTGAGTTGATTACATTGGCAACATTTGGATGCAAGGTTTTGATGGAATGAGCAAGGACCTGGAGGCATTTAGTTGCAAGGTACGATGCAGGACCAGTACCGTAAGTCACTGTGTTGAGTTCGTAGTGACTAATTGGTTCGGATGGATCAGATCGCCAGATGATTCGTTGATATTTTCTGTCATCAGGATGAACAACAACTTGTCGGTACATCATTTCAATGTCGGCACAAAATGCAACACGATGCGAGCGAAATTTGATTATTGCATCAAACAATTCAGGTTGAAGAGTTGGACCAGTTAATAATTGGTCATTTAATGAAGTACCTGATTCGTCGATGGCAGATGCATTGAAAACAACACGATATTTTGTTGTAGTACTGGTGAGTTTGGTGACTATATGATGGGGAATATAGTATGTACCAGCGACAATTTCGAAGTTTGAGAGTTTGCTCATATGATTGATTTTTTCATATTTGAGCATGAATTCACGATACTCGTGTGTTAGAATTGACGAACGTTTCTTTTCGGATTTGATTAACACAGATTTGGCCTTGGGAAATGAACCATTTAAGTTGACAATACCAGGTCTGCTTGGCAAACGAACTTGGAATTGACCATTATTGAGACGTTCATAGGTAGATTCAAAATGATCTTCAATCATTTTGTGTTCGAGTAGAATTTCCGTAGCTTTGGATGATGAGCTATCTTCGAGGCACTCGATGTCGAAGAACCGTTTGAGTTGACTGTCGATATCAACCTTTGAAAGTCCACAATATAGTTTTGTGGAGAGGAACGATGACGATTTTTGTGAGCCAGAAATTACATAGCCAAATTTAGTATTTCTAAGACAAATACCTTCAAAAAAATGTCTTTGATTTTCTAAAATAAATTCGACATATTCAGCGCCTAATACTATATCTACATCACTGTGTGGAAGATCATTAGATTCAGCGAAATTAAATTTAGGAAAGTTATTCATAATATCTACAAAATTACTATGAGTTACAGTGTAAGGAATTTTACTAATTACCTCCGCCTCGATGGCGATACGAAAATTGGAGAAACGAGATTCCAAAACAAATTGGGTTGATGTGTTAAGGACTGACGAGTCATCATTAATACCAACAAGAACAGTAGGGTTTTTATTTTTTGCGAGTGTAAGTTTAGCGTGATTACAAAATTCACGACGAGTTAATGTTGTTTCCGATGCTGGATCGAGTAATACGCGAGCAAGTACAGTACCTGAAGCAGTTTTTGCCTTTACTACTGCAGTTGATAAGAAGACGGTCTTTCGAGTTGAGCCTACAGCACACAATGTTGACTTGGGTATGACGGGGTTAGGGTCAATCGTTGATGTTGGAGCATCCTTTGGTTGTGAAGTTGAAATTACATTTGATCGAAGCAAAGAACTATCTCGATGCAACATTGGATGGTGGTTACCGTTGCATAAGCGACAATTGGGACGTTTACAATCTGCAACTGGGTGAAACGGATTGAAACACTTTAAGCATAATTTGTTCCTTTTCACAATTTCAAAACGCTCATTTATGGTTTTAGAACCGAACAATTTACACTGGTTTAGAAAATGCCCTTCTTGGCATACGACACATTTTACTTTACTCAAATTAGTAATAAATGACCTTTTTTCACTTATAGTAACTGAAGGTTTTGAAGTTTTGTTCAATTTCAACGAATTAGAAACCTCCACCGAGTGATCATCAACGTTGAACGCACGGATCTGCAAGAATTTCTGTAGTTCACCAAACTTTGGATAGGAATCCGTTGTGGTTGTTGAATTTTCCCAGTCTTTCGATGTTCGGAAATCAAGTTTACTGGAAACGATATATGTCACGAATTTAGAAAAGGTTTCGTCTATCACTTCGTCAGAAGCTTTAAGACCGCGAATTATTATTTCAACTTTGTCCAAAAGGACACGAATTTGGTTTTCACTTTTAATTGCTTCTAAATTATACAAGTTACGAAACAAGGTTTTAATTACTGCACGTTTATTATCGAATCGGGAGAGCAAATGCGACCACGCTTCGGAATATGCTTTATCGTCGAGTTTAAAATCGCGAACAAAATCTTTGGCTTCACCAACGAGTGCTTGTTTAAGGTAGTAAAGTTTTTGAACATTAGATAGTTCATCGTTGTTATGAACTAGGTTTTCGAATAAACCTTTGAAATTTTGAAAATTTAAAATGTTACCATCGAACGAAGGAACAGCGATCTTCTCCAATTTTGGTTGTGCTGAAGAGTTGCGAAACGAAGAATTTAATTCGGATGGGACTAGAGACTGACGTTGATCGGCAATGGCTAATTTTTTATGGAATGTTTTGATGAGAGCTTCATTATGGAATGCTACATCACTGATTTCACGAACTTCTTTCATGTAGTTATTGGTTTTCAAAATGTAGTCATCAGCAGTTTCATCAAGTAGTTCAATTGCAGCGTCAGTTTCAGATTCAAAGTTAGATTTAATTTCACGATAGTCAGATAACATTGCTTCAAGCTTACTTAAATTTTCAATGTCCATTGATTTTTTTTTGTTGAGATCAGCCATTTGATCACGTAAACGAACGAGATTGAATTTGATGGTGCGCCTCCGCTTGTTGATAGCATCAGCCATGATGAAAAAGTTGAATTTCACAACACCACGTTACGAGAATAAAAACGAATCGAAATATTTAATGTTGATTACCGGAAGAAAACATCCGGCCCGAAGGACCATGAAAAGAGATGTACAAAATACATCGCAAGAAATTACTGAGAAAAAAACGAATTTAACAATTATATTTTAAACCACACATTAATAATACAAAAACGTGTTCGAGAGGAAGAAAATATAAAATGATATGACGAAAATAAAGTTACAAGAGAATATAAGAATGACAATGTGTTGAAAAAACGAGGCGAGTACAATTTTATTGGGTTATATTGTGAGAGTGACGAGAATAATAACTGCCAGTGTGGCCAAATACGATGAGCAAAAAATGAATGGGGAAATAAAGTAACAGACGCTATTTCCAATTTTCGAGTTGGTTTAGTTTTAATACCAGTGTGACCCAATCTCGAATTATTGGCAATACAACATATCTGGCAATTTACAAAATCCTCATCCCTAAAATTCAGATTCTCGGGGATGCCAACCGCCATAGTTTTTAACTTTTGCAGATATCTGGCATTTAAATGTCCAAGTCTCCTATGTATTATTAATTTTTTGTTAATATTATTATTTGTTTGTGATTTATTTGGTTTAGCATCAATTTCATTATTTTCATCTATCATTTCCTCATCTTCACCCCCTTAGGTGATTCGGTATTAGTATCCTCTTCCTGGATTTCTAATTCAACTGTAAAATCATCCCATTCATCATCTATATTTTGGGTCACGGGGGTACATATTATATTAGATTCAGTATTATTAATATCATAATTTATTTTTTTATTTTATTATTATTCTCGATATTATAATATATATAAAATATTCCTTCTTGTTTCATTGCAGTCATAATTATTTCTGCATTCTCAATAAAATATATATTCACAATATCTTTCTGTTGATCGATATTAATTATTCCAGAGTTCATAATTTTTATGGCTGAAATAATATCTAAGTTTAGATCCGGCACATAATGGACATCATTTAATTCTATTAATGACTGAATTTTACCGGAATTTTCGACTTCAATCACCATCCTACCTGTATGAGTGGCATATAGAAAAGTATTTCTTCCAGCACATTGCAATTTGACTGGAGCACAAATTTTTTAACATCAACTAATTTATTCAAATCAGACGTTAGATGTACTTCCTCAACTCCATCCTAAATTGCTCTGTGATTTAATATTTCGTAATTTTCATTATTATTATGGTTATTTTTATTAATTAATTCATTTAATAACCATTCATTGTTATTTCTATTAAATTTTTTTACCATGCAAGACATTTTCACTTGCTGCTCTGAACTATCTTTTTTATTATTATTTGTTTGATTTGTGTTTGTTTTTGGTGGGTAATTTCCCTGATTATTATTAGTATTATCGTTATTATTATTATGTTGTTGGTTATTGTTGCTACAATTTTGTGCTATATGCCCAAATTGGCCACATTTGTAACATTTCGGATTATTTTGATTATAATTCCTACCATTACTTCTATAGTTATTACCCCTATAACTTGAGTTACCTCTATAATTATTTCCTCTATAATTTCCATTGTTATTATTCCCATTATTATTCGTATTTTGGTTTTGGTTTATTTCATTACCATTCCCATTACTATTATTTCCACCATTATTACCATTATTACTATTATTACGATTTCCATTTCTATAATTATTATAACTATTATTATTTCCTCTGTAGTTATTCCTACCTCTATAATTATTGTATCTTCCCCTATAATTATATCTATTATTATTATTACTATTATTTCTATAATTATTCGATTGATTATTATTATTATTTTGCTTTTTTAAAGTCTGATCCCTAAATTTTTGGTCAGAATCCTCTCTCAATATTCTTTTGAAATTATCTAAATTTTTTTCGTCTGAAGGTAAATTCTCATATTGAATTTTTTGCAATTGCTTGTTCGTAGCAAAGGCTAATTGCAAATTCTCTAATTCTTCTGATTCAGTAACTTCTTTGCCGCTATCTCTTACGTCGGTCACTAATTCATCCCATTTTTTTAAAAAACCTTTCATATTTCCACCAGGCTGAAATCTGAACTCCACCCATTTTGCCTTTGCCATATTGGCTGTGACTGAAGTTTTCGTACCATAGATATTATCTAACTTTTTTAACATTAATATCGCTGTATTACAGTCCCTTATCTGTTTGGTTATTTCATTCGACACTCTTTCTAATACAAATGCCTTAGCATTGTCTTGCATTTTGCAATAACTTATCATATCTTTCTCGGGACGGAAATTTAAATCATCTATATGATTAATATATAATTGTAGGAATTTTTGCTCCCCAAAAATATCGTAATATCCGGCTCCCCTAATAGCTGAAATAATCATCCTGCGCCAGTCCAAGTAATATTTTCCATTAAATACCTTTCCCAATGGCGCTTGTATGGGTTTAATTTCATTTTGGGATGCCATATTTTCTTTAATTTTACGAAATCCTAACACACTTTTTTCTTTATTAATAACAGCTATATATTTTTTATTTTCTTTGGATTCTTTTTCAATTTCCTTAATTAAATTTTCCTTTTCACTATTTCCTTTTTCACCTTTTTCGATATTATCCAGTTTTATTATTTAACTAGTTAAAGAATCTGTTCATAAATTTCTCTTTTGATTTGTCAGAACTATAAATTCTGCTCGAAAAATAATTTACTGAAGATTCTAAAATTTTAATATATTTAAAACTGCTAATTTCTTCAATTCTTCCTGATATATCTACTACAAATGACTCCAATATTATCTCTCCTGTGAAATATCTAACATGGGGTAAATTATAAGTTTCCAACTTTACATCAACAACTTTCTCACCTTCAAACTTTTTTATTAATTCTTTTAATTCTTCCTTCTCAATATTATATTCTCCGATTTTTCCTTCAAACAAATTTATTGTAGGGGACATAAATAGTTTCTATAAAATTTTTCTCTTTCAGCCTCAGTTCAAATACAATTGCACAAATACGAAAAATAATTAACTTCAACGAATATTACCTTTACAAAAAAAATTTTTACCTTACTATTTCTGTTGTGTCGACAAATGATTCCTGTTTTCTATACTCTGCTGTCTACCGCTGTACTATCTGCTTGGATTTGGTTTGGAGTTGGCCGAAAAATTGGGTCTTCGATGTGTGGATCTACGATGAGTCCTCGATGACGGGAGCAGATTTCCTTTGGCTGTTCACTCGATCTCTTTGGCGGTCTTTTCTGGATTTAGCGTTCGATGACTTCCAGGATTGGCCGTTATTAAGTCGGGAACTTCAGCTTTAAATTTTCGTTTTAATTTTGAATTTTTCAAAAATTAAAAATAAATTAAAATTCGAGTTTAAAATTCTCGAGAAAACACGGTAAATACTTCGTGTATTAATCAACAGAAAACATGAAAAAATTTTCACACAACAGTAAATAAATTCAAATAATTATTTTTCCATTAATTCAGGATTTTTCAAGTCTCTCCTCAAAGTTCTACCGCAGCGATGGCTACCATGATGTGAGGCATACAGAACGAGGATCGAAAGAACTTGAGACTTTTTACTTTAACGACATTTTATTAGCGACTGAAATATAAATTACAACTGAAATACGAAATGGCGAAGCAACAGCGTTATCGGATCAAGAATGGTAGGGGAAGCACTTTGTGATGAGAGTGTACATATGACATATATATATTGTGTGTTTGTGATGATGATGAAGAAAGAGAGAAGGTGGGATTTCCGTTACAATACTATGATCGGCAATTGAACAATAAAAACGATATTCAAGGAAGGAAAACAAAAGTTACCCTAAGGCCCATATTCACAAACGTCACTTTAACTTCCCTTTACTTAAACTCCACTTAAAAATGACTTTTGGCACAATTTTGTATTTAAGAAAGTGGTAACATTTCATTTTTACATTGGAACTTTCATAAGAGATACAATGTTCCCAAATTTTTATGCACAAAATTGTGTGAAAAACTTTTTTAAAGTGAAATTTAAGTGAAGGGAGATTAAAGTGACGTTTGTGAATATGGGTCTACACTACATTGTGTTGACACTAAGCTCAGTTTTGAGACATTAAAACAAACCTGGTTGGTATTTGGTGTTGACCCAAAGTCAACCCTTTTTTGTAAAATAAAACAAACCTAGGCAATACCAATTACATCACATCATATTTCATTAGTAATCTCTCCCAGTGACTGAATATTCATGAAAAGCATTGAAAGCAGGCATTGTGAAATAGAAACAGGCACCAAATTTTTAAGAATAAAATTAATTATATTTTTTGAACTGAAACCAAAATAAACTGAAACACCAAAATTCTGCAATGAAAATCAAATATTGAATCACATAAATTATAATCATGAGAATGGACTTTTGAAAATAAGTCAAAAATCACTAATAGAGTCTGTTGCCAAACAATTTGGTGTTTTGAATTGTATGCCTACACATTCTCCAATTGAACCCAAACTGCAAATTGATTGTGATTCAAATGGCTTGGATCATACTTTAAATAATCAATATTAGCAGTTATTGGGTTGTCTTATGTATTTGATGTTGGGCTCTCATCCAGACATCTGCTTTGCGATATCCTACTTTAGTCAATTTCAAAGTGCAACAAAACAGGAACATTATAAATACTTATTACGTGTTTCAAAATATTTAATAACTACATCACACTTAAATTTACCTTACAATAGGGATAATAATAATAAATAAATAATAGAAATCTACTCTGATGCCGATTGGGCAAATTGCATCTCAACTTGCATATCAATTTCTAGCTGTCGTGTTTAAGTGTTTGGATCTATGTTCTCCTGGTCTAGTAGAGAGCAACCAACTGTTGCTTTCTCCAGTATAAAGAGTGAGCTGATTACTTTATGCGAAGCAACATCCGAAGGACTTTGGATTCAAAATTTAATTAACGACTTTTGACTTGACCATTCAAAAAGATCCATAATTTACGAGGACTTTTAAAGTTGCCTGGGACTCATAAAGTCAGGTAGATGGAATTCCAAACAATCGAAACACATAAACACTAAATACAGATTCATATGTTCACATGTTGACAAATCATTTATATATATGTATATTCCAACATCCCAAAAATTGGGTGACTTATTTCCTAAAGGTCTGCCAAAGCCTGCAATTGTCAATTTTTGTAATGACCTGAATTTGATATAATCGTTGGTGATTTTTATGTCTACCATTTATATGTATTTTAATAGTTATATTTTAACATTTTATATTTTTCAATAGACAGTGATGGTCACCTTTTATTTATTTATATATATATACTTGTTTTGATATTTTATAATCTTTATGTTTTTACCACTATATATTATTTGTCGGACGGAGTCCGTGTAACTCTTACATATCTTGTCCACTACCTGGCAACACTGAACTCTTAACATACAATATTCATATTCATACTCTTACACACACTGTTATACCATAGTGGGGAATTCGTTGTTCCTTCACTCATAATTTCAAATGTATTTTGTCCGTTAGTTAATCGTTGATTAAATGTTATTCAATTAAATCTGTTTCTGTCATTACTTGAAAAATACGATTCTCGGTTAAATATTGTTTCGAGTGATTTTTCTTTTAAAACGTGAACTGAATTAATTTGATGTGATACTAGTGATTTTGTTTTCATGTATCAACTTTATTTTATTTGCAAATATTCAATGAGGAGTTGGAGGATTGGGCAATTGATATTTGGTAAATCAAACTTCTTTTAGTTCAGCGAGGCAGAGAATCTGAAACTGGATAATTCCCACTGGTGATCGTGGTGACGGATGAAAATAGCTGAAAAACAATTGGTATAACATCGAAAAATTTTCAAAACTCTAATTCATTTTTTTTTATACAACTCCGACTTAGGCTGCTGGGATCAATCTTCAAAGTCAAATAAGCTGAGGTAAATCAAAATAACTGGAATTTGAAACCTAATGTCCTGGTGAGTGCTAAATTCATTGAAGCTGTTTCACCTTTACTTCTTCTCGGAACAACACATTACAAAATTTTCAATGTTGGACTTCATCCACATTGGTAGAAAAATTAAAGTTAAAAATCAAGAAGCTGCAATAGAAACATTGAATCTACATTGGTAATATAGATATTTGATTTTGTGTATTTCATGTGCATTTTATTATTGTATTCATTTTGGGGGATAAGTCTGTCTCTTAGTTCATAATTTAGATCTCATACTTCAAAATTTAATTAACTACTCTTTTAATTTTCGATACAACTTGACCAAAATTTAAATCAGATTTGAACAAGTTTGTAATATAAACGTATCTGGCTCAATGATTATAGCTGAGGACAATTTTGAGACCCTGTTTATAGATGTGACAAATTTTACATCATTTCAAACCTTCTATGGTACCATTACACTTGAATCTTTTGAAATTACGATCTCAGGATTAATTAATCGAGAAAAATAAAAAATAATTACAAAATTTACAGAAATTTCTCCTAATTACTTCTCAACTTTAACTATTTCTTCTGTAGAAAATCTCAAAAAATTTAAAAATAGATTCTTGTAAGTGAAATAAATAATTAATAATAATAAATTTCCATAATAAAAAATAAAAAAAAAATATAATATTCTCATGTTAAAAACGTAATTTTCGAAAAATTCTCCCTATTTCAGTAAATATTATTCATACCAAAAACATTGTCAAAACTAGTCATACTTTGAAAGTCTTAACAAACAAATCAAAAAAATATCATTGATTTTTCACGTCCAATTCCTTTGTTAGATGAATGTGGGTTTCTAGAAACATTCATTGAATTTTCTTGAATACTTTCTTTTATTAATACAATTCAAAACCAACGTATTTTTTCAAATTAAAATATAATAGAAAAACAACTTCTAGATTTTTCTAAAATCATATCTCACTTCATAAATACGTATTTTCAATTTAATTAATTTCATTTTAAAATTTTTTTCTTTATATAATTACTTTTGAAATATGAATATAACCATTGATTCTAAAGATTATTTGGAAAATAAAAATATCAAAACGTTTCAAAATTCAAGTGAAAATCAATCAGAAATACAAATAATTCAAAAAGAAGAAAAAGTAAAACAAGTTAACACACCTTTAGGAAAAATATTTTTGAGAAATAATTATTTGGTTTGGAAACGACTTATAATATCTTTAATACGTGGGACAGGATAGTATGATATCTTTGCAAATCCAAAAGGGTTAGAATACTATAAAAATAATTTTGATAGAATGGACTTTATTCCTTCTGATACTTATAAAGCATACTGCAAAAGACAGGATAATGCTAAAGCCTTCATTTTGGAAAAAATTTTGTATACAATTGCAAGAGAACTGTTGATGAAATCTTCACAAAATTGGACAGTATATATGGTGTTAAGACAAAAGTAATGGTCAATATGGCTAAATCCAAATGGCAACAATTCAGATATAAACCACAGGGAAATATTAGTTTTCTTAACAAAATGGGATACACTCGTACAAGATGTTAGAGATGCAGGTGAGGAAGTAACAGAAAAGTTAGACTTAGAAAATTTATTAATGGCATTAGGACACGAACAAGAAATTCCCTTAATGAGATTTGAAAATTTAAAAGAAGACGAAAAAAATATAAACAATTTGAAAAGGATGCTTAAAGAGGATTTTGATCAAAAAACAAGAGATATACAAATATTACGAGAATATAGAAATAATAATAATCAAAATAGATATCAAAATAACAACAATTATCAAAATAATAATTATAAAAACAATAATGGTAATTATAGAAACTATAATCACAATAATAATAATAATAATAATAATCGAAGTAATGGACCATATCAAGGTAGAAATTGGAAACAATACCCTAATAATAATAATAACAATAATTATAATGCTAATCAACAAAATTAAAATAATAATTACTCTACACAATTCACAAAATGAAAATACAAATATTAGATGTTTTCATTGCAATATATCAGGGCATGTAAAATCAAATTGTCCTGAAAACAATCAAAACACTAACTATAATTCTAACAATAATACAAATCATAATAATAATAAAAATGAAAATAATAATAATAATAACAAAGATAATAACACAAATACTAATTGTGGGTTCACCTCTAAAACCCACAGGCGAATGGATGCGGACTTGCGTGTTCGGATATTACCAATTTGGTAAGGCAGCCAACCTTTTACACTATCCTGAACCGGCAACTAGCGAAAGACATCGCCGGTGTATAAGTTAGGCTAAACACGTACGTCATCCGCGAGTATCGAGAGATAGGCGCGCGTTTCGTGTTTAGCCTAGACAGCGGCACGTGCGTATTCGTGTGCACGTCCGCGCTAGGCTACGCTCGTAACACGTCGGCTAAACAGAGAACGAATTTCGTCTGTTTAGCCTAAGTGCTACGAGCGCCTAATTTGTTTTAACGTCCGTAGACTTTATTATGCGGACTTGGTGATGGACCAAGTCCGTGGTCTGTCGACTGGGGCCGAGCCCCGAAAGAAGGGAGGACATGGTCCCCACAGCTACTCCCCCCCAGTTTCACTGTCGGTGGAACGACTTATGTTCCGAAGTCTGGGGGAACCCGTGGACGACTCATTTGTGTCCAGTGGGTGGCCTCGCATTGTTGCGAGGGTTGGCATTTCCTCCGAAGATTAAGTCTCGGAGGGCCACGCCGAGGGTATGTCCCGCAATAGTCCCGTCGTAGTAGGATAATCTACGGCGTTGCTGATAGTTAGCTCTGGATTGGATACCACGTTTTCTATTTCTACGAGGATGGTGTCCATGTTCGTCCGCCTGAGTATTCTTACGGAAAGGAGTGTAACCTTGGAGAAGTGGCGATTTGGAAATGCCAGTGTTCTGAAAGTTGTTACGGACGACAGAGTTGGAAAATTTGAAATTTGAAAATTTCGGCTCTGGTTTCGGAATTGTCGAAAGAGCCTGATTTTCGGAGGTGAGGAAAATGCTCGCCTTCCTAGCGTCAGGTGGCTCTGTGGTGTTAGCCACAGAGGAACAAGCCGCCGATTGGTCCGCAGGGAACGGAATGATTTTCGGGGTTTGTTGCGTCATCTCATTGAGAATTGACTCAATGTTAGCAACGTTCCCTGAAGATTGAGAATTTTTGGCAGGTTGAGGAGGTTTAGTTGCGTCGGAAAGCAACATCTCCTCCTCGTAATCGAGAAGTTGGTCAACTTCCATATTGGTAGTTGAGGACATAGTGAAAAATAACAATAAAAATAAGATAAAAATGTACAAGGAAATTCGAGAGTGAAATCAAAGCGAACAGTTCTAATTGAACTAAGAGTGGTGCTTTGAGCAACAGTCGACAGGCGAATGCAATGTGTTTGTCAGTTGTTGCGACGATTTGGTTCGATTTTCCTTTTGCAATCAGCTGTTTGTGACGTCAGTCTATAGTGTTTTATGTGTTTTTATCTAACCTTCGATTTTGAGGTCGACGTGCTAGTGTGTTAGAAAAAGCACGTGCGATAAGAGTATGAGATTTTTATTATATCTATATATGAGATTTCTATGTATTGGATTTTTATTATATCTATATATTTTTACTCTCTGCAAAATCGAGGTGATGTTCTTGTTGGTTTCTGATTGCGTTTTTTATGTGTTCCTTTTGGCCTGCCTCTTTGTTTAGGCTTGATTGGGCTTTTAGGATTATATGTGTGAGTGACTATTTCCTCATTAAATCTGACTTTTTTCTTATTTTTGGTGTTTGATTTTACCACTTCACTATATGTTTTTCGTGTTTTATTTGTTTGTGAGTCAGATTTTATGTTTGTTTTATCGTCTTTATTCTCTGAATTTTGTGAATTTTTATTTTTATTTTCATTTATCATTTTGTCCAATTCTGCATTTTCACTAATTAGGAATGCTGGTTTGACCCGATCTATCGACACCTTCTTTTCCTGTCCTGATACAAGTATTGTGAACGTTTTTTCTGTTCGATCAATTACTTTGTATGGTCCAGAATAGGGTTTTTGTAAAGCTCTTTTCATTCCTTCCTCTCGTAAGAACACATGCGATGTTGTAGCTAAGTGTCTTGAGACATAAGGTTTTTGTTTACCGTGAGTAGGTGCTTGTTTAAGGAATTGATTTGCATCATCTTTTATGTTTTGCACTAAGGTTTCGGGGTTTATTTCTTTTGATTCGATAAAGAAATCCCCTGGCAAGCGTAGTTCTTCGCCTAATGCTAGTTGAGCGGCGGAGTGGCCAGTGTCGGTTTGTAAGGCTGATCTTAGGCCTAACAAGATGGTAGGTAAGATCTCTACCCATCTTTTTGTGTCGGCAGCCATTATAGAAGCTTTAAGAGCTCTATGCCACCTTTCTACCTTCCCGTTTGATTGGGGGTGGTAGGTTGTAGTAGCCCAATGTTTAGCACCCAAGGTTTTAGTTAGTTCACTAAATAATTGGCTTTCAAATTGCCTGCCTTGGTCGGTTGTAATGCTTTGGGGTACTCCAAATCTAGCAATCCAGGTTGTATATAATTGAGTAGCTACTGTTTGTGCTGACATCTCAATTAATGGAATTGCTTCTGGCCATCTAGTTGCACGGTCAATCATCGTAAGGAGGTATTTATGTCCTTGTGATGGGGGTAATGGACCCACTAAATCTATGTGAAGGTGTTTAAACCGATCGGTTGGTCTAAACCTTTTAAATGCAGATCTCGTATGTCTGCCAATTTTGGCTGTCTGACAATTCAGACAGGCACGGGCCCAGTTGTTACAATCTGAATTTATTTTGGGCCATACGAATCTCGAGGTCATGAGTTTTGTAGTACTACGAGGTCCAGTGTGTGATAGGTTATGCACACTGTCAAACGCCATTTTTCTGTATTTTAATGGAATAAATGGACGTTCTTTACCAGTTGACACATCACATATTAGTAGTAATTTTGTGTCAGGGAGTTTTCTCAGTTTTAGTTTAAGACCTGTGGTGTTGGAAGATAGCAATTTTTGCAGTTCTTCGTCTTCCAGTTGGTCTTTTGCTATTTCGGCATATGGTAACTGAGATGGAGTTGTGATAGCTTCAATTCGACTTAAGGCATCGGCTGGTTCATTCAGCTCTCCTTTGATGTACCTTATGTCAGTCGTGAATTGACTGATGAATTCAAGCTGTCTAATTTGGCGAGGTGAGGCATGCTCACTTCTTTGCTCAAAGGCATGTGTTATGGGTTTATGGTCCGTATACACGGTGAAACATCTACCCTCTACATGGTGTCTAAAATGCCTTATTGCTGTATTTATTGCCAATAACTCCCGGTCGTAAGTACTATAATTTTTCTCAGTTTTGGAAAGTTTCCTCGAGAAGAATGCAAGTGGTTGATTGGTGTTATCCTTTATTTGGTATAAGGTTGCACCTATTGCAAAATCGGATGCGTCTGTTGAGATACAGAGTGGAAGACTGTCATCCGGGTGAGCCAGTAACGTTGCATTGGCTAGCATGTTTTTTGTATTTTCAAATGCTAGTTCTGCCTCTTCAGTCCATTCAATGGGCGTTTTGTCGCGCTTTTTATTGGTTTTAATAAGGGCGAACAGTTTGCCTTGTTCTGAAGCAGCATTTTTTATGCAACGTCTGTAAAAATTGATCATTCCTAGGAACCTTCGAAGTTCTGCAACGTTCTTGGGTTTAGGAAATTTCAGTATAGGCTCTACCTTTGTTTTCAGGGGGGCTATACCTTCGGGTGTTATTTGGTACCCGAGAAAGTCAATACTGTTTCTAGCAAATTCGCTTTTAGGTAAATTGACCGTAAGGCCGGCAGTGTGTATACGCTGTAATACGGCTCTTACGTTTTTCTCGTGTTCATCAATTCCACCTTCTGAGCATATGCATATGTCGTCTAAATAAGCATATGCGAATGGTAAGTCCCTCAATAGCTGATTCATGAAACGTTGGAAAGTTTGAGCAGCATTTCTAAGTCCAAATGGCATTCGCAAGTATTCGAATAAGCCAAATGGAGTGATGAGTGCTGTCTTGCAGATATCTTTTTCGGCCATTGGTATGTGGTGGAAGCCCCAATTAATGTCTATTTTGGTAAACATTGTTTTACCTTTCATATTGTTATTGAAATCCATTATATTGGGTACGGGGTATTTGTCTGGAATGGTTTTAGCGTTCAGGGCTCTATAGTCCCCGACGATTCTCCATGTTCCATTAGCCTTTTTGGTCATATGTATTGGTGTGGACCATGAGCTGTTAGAAGGTCGACAAATACCTTCTTCTATCATTTTAGAAAATTGCTTCTTGGCTTCAGCAAGTTTGTTGGGTGGCAATCTACGTGCCCTTGCTGAGCAAGGCTGACCCCTTGTTTCTATTACGTGCACTGTATCATGTTTGTATATCGGGTGTTTCCTTATTGATGGTAATAAAATACCTGGATATTCATTCAGTATTTTTAGGAAATTTTTATCTACAGTTGCACAACTTCCAATGGAAGTGTCTAGTAATTTGTAATTTTTTGTTATACCTTCCACATATTTGCCAGTGGTTAAGTCGATTAAACGTTTATTTTTTAGATCGACTACCAACTCATAGTGAGCAAGAAAATCTGCTCCAAGTATTGGTTGTGATATATCAGCTATTGTGAAATCCCAAGACATGTCCCTATGGAGACCAATGTCTATTTTGCAATGTTTTTTGCCATACGCAGCGAATGTATGTTCGTCAACTGCATTTAGTTTGGATTTCGGAGAAAATTTCTTATGTTTATTTTTAGCTGGTAAAATGCTGAGATCAGCACCAGAATCTATGAGGAATTTTCTCCTTTTTGTCCTGTCCATGATGAACAGGCGGCGAGAGAATTTGGGCAAGGGATCGGTAGCCACCGATATGACCCCTCGGTTTAGTTTGACTTACTAGTCTGTTCTCTCTTTTCGATCTCTGCGAGGAGAGTTTTCTTCTCCTGCGCGTCTTGGACCATTCTCTCCGCCCATCGTTTACAGCGGGTGTTGCAAGCCTTTGCTTTTTCTCCATATCTATTGTGGTAGAAGCAAAGAGCTGCTGACCAGTTTGGATCTAGTTTCTTGGGAGATTTGGATCTCCTCGGAGGTGTTGGACTCCTATTTTTATCATCTCTCCGTCCTCGAGAGCGTGACTGCCTGTTATTATAGCTTTTATTTCTATTGGGGTTACGTCCCCTGCTCTTGGATCTGTTGTTGAAATTACTCCTAGCAGATGTATAGTCTCTAGCCTTGCGAGTTTCCATTTTTAACTCAGCTATTTCGGCTCGGAGCTTACTCAGTTCGTCTGCTGGAGCTGCTGTTGCTTGGATGGCAGGTTTCCCTGTATACTCCATTGCAGTTTCTGCAGCCTTGGCTAGTGCTAGAAGGTCGTCATCGGTCCTTGCATTGGTCAGATTTAGAGCACCCAGCGATTGTACTACTGAAGCTGGTAGCTGCTCACAGAATCTATCTGCAATTACCATTGGAGAGACATGGTTATCACCTTTTTTAACCAGTTTCGTCATAAAAACGGTTGGTTTGTCGTCTCCAATTGACATCCCACTCAATAATTGCCTTATTTCCTGGCGTTGAGTGGTAACAAAGGTTCTTCTTATTTTCTGAATGAACCATTCGTACGGGTCTTCTTCATCTTCCAGACAGTCCATAATGTCTGGGCAGGCCCGAATTATTTCGGCTGGCATACTACCGCACAGTTGCTGGTAGCGCTCTTCACGGGGAATTTGCTCAACCCTGAAGCAGCCTGTCAGTTGCATGAGCCATGTTTCTACGTCTTTGGGTAAGAACGTAGGAAGTTCAACTCTCCTTTTCTTATTTTGGAGGTTGCCAAACAATTTCTGTTGTTTGTCCAAGGCTTCTTCTACACTAGCTTTAATGAGATCGTGAATTAGTTTTTCTTGATTTTCAGCTTCTTTGGAAGCGATGGTTCGAACAGCTGCTTGCCGAGCTATATTTTGAGCTGGCTGATCAGCAGTTTCAGCAACATTTTCATCTACCATTGTGAATAGATTCAACTCGTTAGAGGATCCTAGATGTACGAATCGTGGGTTACCACGATTGGTGAGACGTTTCCTTATTTTCAGGCGTGTTCCGTTACCCTTCCAAGTGGATAACGTTTATTTTGGAAAGGGGGGGTCGATTTCCCACAGTCAGTCTCCAAGTGAAGAGTCCAGTGAAAAGTTCCGCTAGACAAGCGCGATTGCTCGCACTAGCAGGCCAGCGGTATTCCGCCAGCTAGCGTTTTCACGCCTGCTTCCTAAAAAAAATTCCCAACGTAAAATATCACGTCGAGGTCACCAGGCTGTGGGTTCACCTCTAAAACCCACAGGCGAATGGATGCGGACTTGCGTGTTCGGATATTACCAATTTGGTAAGGCAGCCAACCTTTTACACTATCCTGAACTGGCGACTAGCGAAAGACATCGCCGGTGTATAAGTTAGGCTAAACACATACGTCATCCGCGAGTATCGAGAGATAGGCGCGCGTTTTGTGTTTAGCCTAGACCGCGGCACGTGCGTATTCGTGTGCACGTCCGCGCTAGGCTACGCTCGTAACACGTCGGCTAAACAGAGAACGAATTTCGTCTGTTTAGCCTAAGTGCTACGAGCGCCTAATTTGTTTTAACGTCCGTAGACTTTATTATGCGGACTTGGTGATGGACCAAGTCCGCGGTCTGTCGACTGGGGCCGAGCCCCGAAAGAAGGGAGGACATGGTCCCCACACTAATAACAACAACACAAATACTAATAATAAAAAACTAAATAAACAACAGGAACCACCAATAAGGATGAGTTTTATGGTTAAAAGACACAGAAACGATGATGGATGGTTAATAGACGAATTAACAAATGTTAATAATAATAAATAAAAAAATTCCAATTATAAAAATTTGACAAAAAATATGTTAATGAATGGAGGATTGGAAGTACATCTGGCCTCAGATATAAATAAATTAAAAAATATTCAGAAATTTGTACAACCCATAAAATTAATGTGGCCCCTAAAAGGAGACATAAAGGAACGATGTCAATTTTGATTGAAAATAAATTTAAAGAACAACAAATAATAGACTTATTAGACGTTCATTTTGTACCCGAATTAAATTACGATATTTTATCAGGAATAAGAGTCACTGAAACTGGAATACTGAATATAAATCAAGGCAAAAGTATTGCAAATATTTATTTTATAGAAACAAATAAAATTTTAATGTCAGTTATCAAAAATTATGGTTTTTTTTTATGATAAATTATGAATTAGTTGAGGATAATAAGGATAAAATTTGTATGCCTGTTATTAAAGATGATGAATGGGAAGATTATGAAGTAAAATTAAAAATAGAAGAAAATGATAATATAAATACACAAAATACTGATTGGAATGACTTTGAAATAGAGGAAACTGTTGAACAAAATGTAGGTTCACAAGATACAGATTGGGAAGATTATGAAGTGTCTTTAGATATTGAAGATAAAGATGATTCATCTCAGGGGGTGATACCCTAAAAATATACGAAATAGAAGATAATAATTAAAATTTTGAAGATACAAATAATAATAACAAACATGGAATAAATAATATAAATAATAATAATGAAAACATAGATATAATACAAGAACATATAGAGGATAATGAAAATAATATAAATAATTATATAATTCACAAAGATGAAACAATTTTAGAAAATAATTTAAATGAAAACAATACTATAGAAAACAATGAAAATAATAACAAAAAACAAATAATGATATTCACAAATAATACTATAGAAAAACAAAAATTATTATGGCACAGAAGAATGGATCATATAAATTATTATAAAAATTATCGATAGGAATACCAAGTTCATTAAAATTTAAAGATGAGTTCACAAATTATGAAATATGTCAAATTGCTAATAATAATAGATTGGGACATAATAATTTTAGAAATTAGCCCGATAGTAAATTACAACTGATTTCATCAGATATCATGTAACCATTCTCCCAGTCAATGCAAAATCAAAAATACTTATTGACGTTTATAGATCATTTTTCAAAATTTACTTTTGTGATACAAATAGTATCAAGAAATGATATTTATAATAATTTTAAAATAATAGTAAATTCCTTGAAAAATAAATTTCCCAAATACCCAATAGGAACATTAAGAACAGACAATGCGAAAGAATATACAGATATAAGAATGTTAAACTTTTGTCAGGAACAAGGAATCACTTTGGAAACTTTAGTTCCTTATTCACCCAAACTAAATGGTATCATGGAAAGACAGAATGAGAAGAGTTAGGGCAATGATCTTTGACAGTAATTTAGATCTACAATTTTGGACATATGCAGCTACCACAACAGCTTTTTTAATAAATAGATCCCCAACTAAATCTAATCCGGACTTTAAAACGCCATTGGAACTGTTTTTCAATTGTAAATCTAATCTAAATTATATTAAGATTTTTGGTTCACTGGCCTTCAAACACATACCTATGGAAATCAGACAACGCAATGCTACTACTCAAATTAAAAAGAAACAAATGAAAATTGATCCCAAACTGTCTAGTAGATCGGAAAAGAACATTATAATGGGTTACACAACTACTGGTTATTGTTTGAGAGATCCCTTTTCTATTAAATATAACATAGCTTACGATGTAAAATTCGATGAAAATAAAAATATTTTAAAAGATTTCGATAATTTAATAGTAAAACCATCTAAATATATTAAAAATCTGAATATTATCCAGTCTATAATTTGTAATATAGCTAAATACTATGATAACAGATATATAGAGGATTGTATTCCTAAAAATATTGAAGATGTGGAAAATAATCCTTTCAAAAATGAATGGGAAAGTGCCATTCAGGATGAATTAAAATCTTTAAAAGACATGGATGTTTGGGAAGAAGTACTGTATGAAAAACAAACAAATTTAATAGATATTAGATGGTGTTGTGAGTGTAATTCAATAGTTGAAATTACCTCAACAAATAAGATAAAATAGAAATATTTATCTTTTATTAAAATAGAATTTCAAATTATTACAAACACTTCAGAATTATACTTATAACTATTTCTTAATACTAGTGAAACCTAATGTCCATAGCAGCTAGTATGAACCCTAACGTTTCTACTTGACTGTAGGTTTAGGAATGATCATGTGTTCGAAATGAAGATACGACATCACCTTCGTTTTCATTGTTTCAATCAAATATGGCCGACCAAAAAGGTGGCGTGATATAGAACATCCGCCAAATATGATGACACATTACAGTCAGCATATCTGGTGGTGTCTGATCGAGAGAAGCTAGGTGAGATATAGACAGCTATTATTCCGAGAATTAGGAATAATAGTTGTCTATAATTTGTTCGACACGTTTTTGTAGACGAACTGAATCGTCTGCAAAAATGGGACGGAACAGATGGGTTTTTGTAACCAAACCTGATGAAAAAGGTCATCATAGGCCAAAAGCAAGATTAGTGGCTTGGGGATTCAAGGATAGAACCAAATATAAATTAGGGGAAACCTTCACACCTGTTGCACCAGCTTGGCTTATAAGATGGATATTCTCAATAGCTAATAAATTTGATTTGAATATTACACAATATGATATTAAAACAGCTTACTTAAATTCACCAATAAATTTTCCATTGTATTTGAAACCACCTATAGGTATGATAATAAATTCTAATAAAATATTAAAATTTAAAAAGGCCATGTATGGTTTGAAAATAGCATCCAAATCTTGGTATAAGTTATTAGATAGTAAAATACTTGAAATGGGTTTTAATAGATCTAAAGTTGATCCTTGCCTATATATTTGACAAGATAATGATAATACTAAAACTTTTTTATTAACATATGTTGATGATATACTTCTGGTAACAAAAAAACAATAATATAATTTATGAAATAAATAAGAAATTTGAACAATATTTCACAATGAAAATAATTAGTGAACCGAATTTCTTTGTAGGTTTCGAAATTAAAAGAGAAAGAAATAATTAAATAATTAAATTATCTCAAAACATGTATATAAATAAGATGTTAAATAAATTTGTTCTTAATGAAGCCAAATACTTTACCACACCTATGGAAACAAACTTAAGAATAAATATTAATAATAATGAAAATTCAACTAATGTCATAGAATATAGAGCAATCATAGGAGCTTTACTATATCTTTCTAGATTAACACGACCTGACATAGCGTTCGCCATTAACTATTTATCAAAATTTCAACAACATCCTACTATATAAATAAAAAACTATGTAAAAAGAATTTTTAAATATATTAATAATACTAAACATTATTTTTTAACTTTTAAATCATTAGGAAAAAATTTAGAGGCATTTGTAGACGCATCATATGCACCCGATGTCAATGATGAAATAATCGATAGTAATAATCTTTCCAAAGGGAAATCTGTGTCTGGATACCTCATTTTCCGTAACAGAGACCACATAAACTGGTCAGTCCATAGACAATCAATAATGGCAAGCTCTTCTACAGCTGCCAAAATTATAGTTATATATGATTCTTTCGATGATCTTAAAATAACTTGGCTTTTAATGAAAGAAATATATCAACAAACCATTCCAATTCAAATAAATGAAGACAATATATCTACTCAAAGAATTTGTTCAGGTGGCACCCAAAAACATGCTAGAGCATTAATGATCAAATGCTATAAAATTCTAGAAGAATACGAAAATAAAATAATAGAATTTAAAACTGTCAATTCACAAAATCAGTTAGCTGACTTATTAACAAAAGCTCTTGAAAAATCAGAATTTCAACATCTAGTCGAACAGATTCTTGAAACTTCAAATATATTTGCCATTTCCTAAAAAATATATAAAATAAATAAGAATACATAATTAAATACACAAAAGATCACACCTATATTACATAATAACTGACATTCTTTACCCTATTTTATATATAATAAATAAATTAAAAGACTGAATTATACTTATCTTTTTTTATATATGAATTTTTTTCCCCTTTTGTAATCAACACTAGTCATTTTAACATACATATAAATAAACAAACAAATAATATACTTTAGTTACCATTTATAAAAATGTAAACTCATGTTACCTTTTCTTCAATTAAAACAAAATGTTCAATTCTTTATTTTTTTTACATGCATTATTTTATATATCTTTTAAATACATAACTTATACTCGATCTTTAAGGGTTCAGAGGGATGTCGGTTGGAATCCATGTAACTCTTACATATCTCATCCACTACCAGGCAACACTGAACTCTTAACATACAATATTCGTATTCATACTCTTGTACACATTGTTACACCGTAGTGGGGAATTTGTTGTTCCTTCACTCATAATTTCAAATATATTTTGTCCGTTAGTTAATCGTCTATTAAATGTTGTTCAATTAAATCCATTTCTGTCATTACTTGAAAAATACGACTCTCGGTTAAATATTATCCTATTCATTGTTTTACTGGACTTTGTTTTGTCCAAATCATATATTTGTTTTACATTACCATATATAATTTGAGGAGACGTATGAGAATATGCTTCTCACATTATCATGTTTTCATAATATTTGACTGTGATGTTGTCGTCATCTGTGATATATGTTACATTTAGCTGTGACCAGACACTCTTCTGTGACTAATAGTCAATTGATCTCTCACTGTTATAATGTGAACATAAAATATATTGAGATATTCTACTGAATCTGTTTTCTTATGTGTCTACTACATTTTTGAGCATTTCTAATTATGATTACTGTTTAATATCTTCTGCTTTGTAATTTTTATTGCTGATTGTACTGAAATCTCTCAATTCAGTGTTTGCCTTCTCTCACAAGTAAATAATCATATAATTTATATTTAAGTGGAGGCTCCAAAATGAGCACTAAATTCAGCTCACATTATCACTATCTGAAAACAGGATGATGTATTTTTCCATAAGAAAATAAAAGAGTTTAAATTGACTTTCTGAGAATGAGGAAGACTTTAATATGGATGATCACTAATTGTAAGAGGATAATCGTTAAATCCTACCAAATTGTAGTGATAAAAACTTATTTTTAAAAGAAACTTTACATTTATACCCATTTTCATCCATTATCCTGTTTTCAACCAATAACCATTTTTTCCACCAGAGTGCGTATCTTTTGCCTCCACTTTCCAATTATAAAATTCAACCCCACTTTTCGTATATTTATCCACTGCTCTTCTCTCACTTCACAATTTCTCAGATTCTATTTAAGCTACCAAGTTGGGGTTTATACTACTGAACAGAGGAAAAAATTTGTTCCAGTTCTCTAACAAAATTAATTTTTTTCCCATCCTTAGTTTTTCACAAAGCTGCAATAAAAAAACTGCAAAATAATGAGATATTTTCATTTTTAAATTTTTCATTAATTTCAAAAACTAATGACAGCAGAAAACAATTTTCAGCAATTACACCCTATTTTAGTTACTTGTATATATATATATATGTAAGTTCGTTTAGTGGTTTGACTCTAATTTGCACTTCGGATAAAAGATAGTGTGAGATCACAAAATTCAAAATATTTATTCACACGTAATTAAAAAACGGGAGTGAAATTAGAAAATTCAAGTCATTTTATACATGAAACAAACAAAGATTAAATCTGTATATCTGGGTCAACGTTGAATGACCGCACAAACGAATGAATGAAACTATCAATGAATAAAAATTATCGGAAGCGAGTTGCGAAGTCGATGACGATAACAAAGAAAATTGTTCAAGTTAAGATTAGTCGAAAATGTTGTCAACAGATAAAAGAAAGAATGAAATTCGTGTATGAAATGACGTAATTGGAGATAAACAGTTAGCATGCAGTAAATAATTACATCGTAACATCTTAGCGTAGGTCAAACATAAATAAACATGAAAATATTTAAAACTTGCAAGTATGAGCGAGATTGGTGCGATTTAAGAAAAGACGATTTTGTCTTTTACATATATATATTATATACAAAGGGCTTTCGGCATAATATTTTTCCACCTATCAGACATTGAATGTACATGCACATGTGTATGATATTTGTAACTGAAGTCGGTTGTGAGGGGCATAAACGCAATTTTCAAATTTTAGCTAACCTACAGACTTCACATTCTTGAATTTCTAAATCAAAATTTACATTTTTGAGACAGTCAAATGTTTTGGCTGCTTGTTTCAGATAATTCATTGATGCATGACCAAGTCTTACATGATATAAATATCCTAATTTTCTTTTTATTGAATTTTCACACAGAAGTTTCAAACTTTTTAAATTTTCTAAAGTGATGTCTGCACCTAGATCTAAATATTCTAACAATTTCTGATCAGATTGTAAATATTTTTCTTAGATTCAGTTACTTGATTTTCATTTTCACTACCTGAACAAACATCTCTGTCTGTTGCAAAATAATTTTCTATATTTTCATCATCAGATATATTAATATTTTCTATATCCGATAAGCCCTCCTGGTGTGGGTTGGTGTAATATGGTGTAGTCCTTTAGGGCTTGTAACCAAAACATTTTTGGGGTTATTGGTTACTGGTTATTGTTCTGGTCAACCAAAACAACTTTTCTGCTTATTGGTTGTGAACTGTGGTTACTTTTTATTGATTGAGACAAATTTCGGGGTAAAATAGACAAAAACAATTTAATCAAGGTCAAATTATCTATAATTACTAATTTTCTGGGTAAATAATTGGTAATTATCAAAAAAAATATTCAATAATATTGATATTCTATGAAAACCAATAAAAACTGATTTTTTCTGATTATCATTCTGGTTAATGGTTTCAGCATTTTATGAGAGTTGGTTACTGATTATTGGTTAATTTAAATTTTTTTTGTTCTGGTTATCAGTTCCCAAATCAATGTGTCAATTTGTTTTGGTTTTTATGGGTTATTGTCCTGGTAGGAGTTGTGGTTACAAGCCCTACCTGACACACAAACTTTACACAATACTTTCTCTAATTTTTTTTTTTTTTTGATCTAGAAGCCAAAAGTAACATTTAATGAATGGAAAAATATCTACCATAGAAAAAAAAGGGGCGTAATACACTCCCATTTTGACATGGATGAACGAACATACCTACACAGCAAAAAAAAGTCCGCAACTTTACCTTTTAATTTCCGTATAGGTACATACGTATAGATATGAATTTGAGTTATTGGTGCCAAAATTTTCCTTAGCCCGTGAAACGAAAAAGTACCCACCTCAACCCTAGGGGCTAACATCGCACCATGCGTAATAAGTAGATTTTCTGAAGAAAACCTAATTATATATATATATATATATATATATATATATATATATATTTATATCTGTGTATTTGAGTTATTGGTGAAAACTTTCCCGAGGCCACGAAACGAAAAACATACTCACCCCAACCCTGGGGGCTAATACCGCACCATGCGTAATAAATAGATTTTCTACAGAAAACCTACATAAAAATAAACTACAGTAGGTACCAAACATTCGCGTCATGCGTTTGATGCGTCAACCACATCGAAGTCCGATTCAGAAAAGGGAAAGAACCAAAAATCTTGGAAAACAAGTATCGAGGCTCTACATCTAACATCACCGATCACGTATACCTACATCGAGTGGCATTGAAAATTTCTGCTACCTACGTAACATATAAAAATAAACATATGAAACACAACATGAGAACTTGCATCCTAAATTTAGAGTGATAGCGTGATAATTCACAAAAATGTCTATAATTACGGTTCGCTTTCGATAATGAACTCGTTAGTACCAACAAACAACAAAATCAATCACAGTATTTATTTACGTTAATTATACGTTCATTTACGTCAAGTTGAAGTTGAAAAATAATTTCTGACGAAAAAAGACGCAGATAGGTAATCGAAGAACAGAGTTCCATTGTTCGTAAAATTTACTGTCATTGGGTGGAAGACGAAGCGCGTTGCGGAACGCGGTTCAGCAGTTATTTAAATAATTACCGCTATTGTCGATAGAGAATATATTAAGGAAATAAATACTCACCAGAATAGCCACTCGGGAACTGCAATGTTTTATTTGCAAGAAATAACGACACCGGATTGGCACCGAGACACCGAGAGAAGCTTGTCCACTACTTTCGATACTTTCGAGTCGATTCCGCTCTTCGATTGGTGCATTCATCTTGTAAGAGTGGAATAGCATTTCTCGGTTTCGACCCGTTGTCGACATCACTGGCAAATAAAACAAACCTGTGGAGAAGCACTTAGGAGGTCACTAGGATAGGGGATTTCCCCTTCGTTTTTTCTTCGTACTTGGGAAAACAGTTTTTAATTTTTCACCTATCTGGTATTCGATAAGTACCTACCTATAGTAAAAAGTGAGGCACTTCAACTTTATTTTTTTAAATCGGATCTTCGTTTATTTCATGTTGGAAAGTGTAGTATATGGGGCATTTATCTAAGAAGCTGTTCAGTTACCGAGGCACCTACCTAAAACTTAAAGACAAACGTTAAAAATTATTTTAATAATTATATTATTCTATTACAGTGTAATTATCAATTTTTTAAGTGGGGTAGTTTATTTCCCCTTCGCAAGAGAGACAACTATGTAAGCCGCGAATGCAAGATCGATACTTAAGTATAAACAATGAATTATCTTGAAAAAGTTATACGTATATATTTTTATGTATAGATCGATATAACTTTATTAAGATCAGCAATTCTTAAGTCACTGTTGATATTTAGATATCATTCTCTCATTCAAGCCTAAATGTAGAACTCAGCACTGCCTAAATTCTTGAAGAACTGGGGCCGCACTGAAATTTTTAGTGTAGCACTTTTTTGGATAGGCATAAATAAGGTCTAAAATTTACAGGGCCATGTCTTCGATAAATCGACGATCAAAAAAAAAAAAAAGTAATCTGTTTATCAATATAATTTATATTTTTCGACGTTTTTCAATATTTTTGAAGTGGTAGGCAAATGAGGGGAAAAAAAAGCCCTAAACGGGTCCTGAGGGCCACAATTTGGCCACCCACTGTTTACGCCATATTTTTTTGCCACATGGAACCCAAACGTCTTTCACTGAGACAACTATAAATAAAATACGAGTATACCAAACGCGCAATTTTGTTCCTTTTCTGCGTATGTGATTTATGGGTCCCCCTTGCTTCAAGAGGATAATTTCTAATAGAAAAAGGGTTAGTTTAATAAATAATTACCAGTTTAGCAAAAAAACGCAAATTTTTTCAGTTTTTAATGAATTTTTAGATGAAAATTAATTCGTTATTCTTCATTGGAAGGAAAGTGGAACATTAGGTTGCCTTTTTTATCAATATTTTTGCAATAAATCGCGGAAAAATCATAAAATTTTAGTATGTAAGGATACTAATGAGACAACTGAGGAAGATATGGATGTCTTGTACCAAATTTACACATTTCGGACAAATTTTTTTTCAAATTGACTTAGGAACAAAATGGCCGGTTTAGTATTTTATACTCCTCTAGAGGATACACCAGCTCAAAATGTGTAGCTGTGTTCGATATGGTGAAAAAGTGTTGCATTAAAAATTCTAGTTCTGAAAAGTTTCGTTAAAAGGTAAGTTCTCAGTTCAAACTTATTCATACACATACGGTTTAATTTCTAGTCAGTTATAGGCGAAATGACAAAAACTCATAAAATGAAATATAAAATAGAACTAGAAGAACGTCAGGCGTCGACAGGCGATACTAATACGACCGTAAATTTCTAGAAGACCACTTTCTAATTAGAATCCGTTCTCATTAATTGTAAGGGGGTCATCAGAAGTTTCGGCCCCTTTTGAGAACCAAATTTTTTTCTGAGTCTACTCTGAAAAATCGAAAGGTCTCTTCAGAGAACTGCGAAGTTTTTTGGGTCGGGAAATTCGGTACTTGGTGAGAAAAAATTTTGTCGAAGTATAGACCGAATGTGTGCCCATTGGAGCGTCGAAATCAACTGCCAACTTATTTTAGCCTAAACTATGAGCATCAAAGTTACATCCAAAAATTTCTTAAGCTTTATTTTCGCGGGTTCATTGATTTTACTAACATAAACTCTTCGAACACCGTACCTAATGCGTAATTATAACTTCTATTCTCACAGAAGATTAATTAGGATACTAACATAATTATTCAAAAAACCACCATGGTACAAATAGTCGCAGATATCAAAAAACGGCTGTAAAGTGAAAAAATCGCCCAAATTACTTCAAAACTACAAAAAGACCAAACTTTGTAAGCTTCATTGAAAAAATATTTAAAAATTATAAGAAAACATGAAGTGTATACCCCAAATTAACCATATTAGTACCAGTTGTACCAAATAGTTTAACCACTGTTGAGTAGGTTTGTGGAATACCTTGTCGTGAGAGATATTCACACACCGAAGGTCTTCAACAGTTTTGTGTGTTCTGCCACTTTGTACATCAAAGTACAGGAGAGTCAAATCAAAGGCAAACACTGGCGATTTTGTAGCCAGTTTTGTGAGCTTATATAGTGGATTTGGCACACGCACACAGACACACATATGTACATATATGTATGGTATTATGTCATAAGTTACGTCGTTTCTTGTCACCATTTAGGTGATAAGAAACGACACAATTCATTAAGTCCTGGTCTGTGACATCACCAAAATTGTTATCAGGTAATTGATCATGGCCTGTATAATGTATCTTACTTGAACATACCTACAGGTATGAACATACAAACATTCAAATGTGTATTGGTTTAATGTCATAGAGACAAACATATGCCAGCCTTTTGGCAGTGACTTTCATCGAGGGGTGCAAGTCTCTAATACCTTATACGAGTATTGTCCCCACAAGGTTTAACTTTATTTTACCATGCACCTTATCAGTTAAACCCAGCCTATCCCACAGCTGAACATTAATATTTCAACTATTTCAAATATCACTTATGAACCTTACAAATCCTTATCTTTTTGACCATTAATTCACCAAACAGCAAATACTCACTATTTTTTTATATCAGTCATTTTTTTTTTCATACCTAAGAGGAAGGAGAAAGCCAAGGTCAAGACCTACAGTTTTCCACACCCTCGATGGGTATATTCAACATATAATAAGATAAGAACTTTGAGAACGTACTATAGCAGAAATTATACGCTCTTTTAGGTCTCCCAACCTATAAAAAAAAAATTTCATCTCATAGGTTTGAATTTTTCCGAAAAATTATGTGGCTTATGTGGTCACAAATATTTTTTTCATCACTTCTAATTTACACTAGGATGAATAAGACAAAACGAGAGAATCAGTGGATGATTTAAAAGAAAAAAAAAAGAGTGTATACTGGAACACATGGTGGAAGTGAAACTTTTTAGTTATACTGAAATTTTTATTTTGAAGAATGAATGTTTTGTTGGCAGCGTGATTTTTCATTTTTTGTTTTGTATAAACGTTAAAATGCAGAAAGAGTCAAATAAATTTAAAAAATACTGGCGCAGCAAATTTTGCTAAAAACAGTAGGTTTTCGAGGAAAAGAATTATGAATTTTGATAGTCACATTAATTATCTGTAAGTTTGTATGCGTTAATGATATGTTCTGATTGTATAAAATGAGTTAGCTGCTGACAAAATATTAGACAATGTGAAATTTAAAAGCATTATTTGTTGAGGAAATGAAAAATTAATTATGATGATAAAGTATGGTACGTATAATCGTATAATTTAAAATAAAACCAAAGAAATGTAATAAAGTTATGAAATAAAAAAAAAAAAAATTGAACAGTAGTTAATTTAAAAAAAAAGTAAAGTTTATGCAAATAAGAAATAAAAACAGGGTAAAAAGCTTTACCGGAAGTACCGTCTAGTCGATTCGCACCAAAATTGGTAGTATGTATAATAAATTATAACGAATATTTATTTCAAATTTTGCACATATGGTTCCAAAATTCTGCATTTTATGACCAATATAAAAACAAAAATAGCGGTAAAGTACGGTCTGATTGATTTGCACAGAAATTGGTAGCATACTACAGTAAATTAAAATAAATATTTATTCCAAATTTTGTGGCTATTGGTGCAAAATTAAAAATATTATTTTATAGCTAAATTAAAAATATTATTTTATAGCCAAAAAAATAAAAATAAAAATGATGTTACCGGAAGTAATCCAAAATCAAAGATCTGGTCCTGGGCTTAGTACAAATGTTCGTACCAAATTTTTTGAATATCGGACAAAAATTGCGACCTGCACAGTGGGTACAAGAAATTGACTTATATCTATCTATCTATATATATGAACTTGAGTTATTAGTTCCAAAACTTTCCTGAGGTCATGAAACGAAAAATGTACCCACACCTAACCCTTGAAGCTAATACCGCAACAAGCGTAATTAGTAGATTTTCTAAAGAAAACCTATACTTAAAAATTGTTTTTACCAATTAATTAAGAAGGCAAAGAAGGAAATGAATCAAATAGAGTTGAACGGGCCAAACTTTCGTAAGATGGGTCAGTGGTAACATTTTTTTGTTTCATATGCTTCGTTGCATTAGCGTTTTTAGTTTTTTTTTTTTTTTTTATGGGCTTTTTTGCATGATCATTTATAGTTAACTACCCAGCGCAAGGAAGTTTCACTTAAAAAAAAAAAAAAAAAAAAAACGGGCTATACCGGAGCCATAGTCGCAGAACTTTTGGGCGTAGAAAACGTCACGGGGCTGTTGGGAGTTTGGAAGAAATTAGTGGATCAGGCAGTCAGCAGAGTTTAAGTTTTGAGATTTTCGTTATTTGCTTTTGGCTATTTACTGTGTGGTACTCTATAAGCAATTACCTACTTACGTACGAAAACCTGAGAAAGTCAATTGTTACCAACACAAGTTTTACTTGCTCTCATTTAAACAATTTTTCATATTTTATTTTATTTTCGTAAACACTTAAAGTACTTTTCTGACGTATTGAACTCTGTTAGTAGGTCCAATGTACTCATTCGATTCATTTTAATTCACTCTCTTCATTTTGTTTACGTTTTTTTGTGCTTGGAATGGAATTTCACCCTATTTTTCTTTAAATATAAAGATATTGAGACATACCTGAAATTTTAAAAAATTATGAAACATACCAAAATTTTCCACGCATCTAATAACTTTTTTTTTTCAATTTCACTAAGACGAAACTAATAAAACCTCGTTGAATATTTTATTTCTATATGATATCTGAGTCAGAGTTATCTATTATTAATTTTACTGAAATGAAAAGTGGGTTAATTTTTGTGCTAAATGTGGAACGTGACCAATGCTCAATAATTAGTCGTATGACCTTAAAAGTTGAAAATGTAACGTATATTTTCGGCTATTTTTAGAAATGACGAACATATTCGTTCACTCATTTTCGAATACCAAAAATGTAGATATTTATCAACAATTATCATCCTATAACTCTTTGTAAACAACCACCAATTTATTCGTATTTAATTTTATGCATATAGATATACTGTCTGTATATTTATGACCTAGTTGTACCTGTCCCTCGAGTACTCGACGAGTCAGCACAACCCTATAATAACAACACCCTACTTCACCTTACCTATCCGACACGTACGTTTTCATACCCTGAACGAGTATATAATCCCTCGATTCAGTGGAATAAGAGACAGTTCCTCGACAGCTACTTCTTAGTACCTGGAACCTCTCTAGTAGAAGTTTCTAGTGAACAGTTAGTGTTGCTTGTTGAATTGTGATTGTATATGTATAAATATTAACGTATATTATTGTACCTGTATGTACAAATTATTATATTATTAAATGTGTTAACTCACTCTTGTGTTTGAAAATATTATTGAGTCTCAAACAAATGTTAAGGTCCACTATAGTTTGTGGATGATAAACTTGAATTTATTCTAGAAATATTACTACTTTAAGTACGTGATATTTCGTGTATGGTGTACTCCCGAAAGTGGTCTTAATTTGGTACATTACCACCTCTTTTGGCCGTTACAGAAAATTAGTTCTTTGGGCTCTTTGAACCTTCCTCTCTTCAATTCTATCATTTTTTTCACTCTATAGCTATCATCTAGATATATTTTAATTTCTATAAGGTATTTTTTGCTGTGACACAAAGTTAGAGAAAACGGCGAGACCAATTTTCATGATTGAGGTGTCAAAAGAAAGATCTCATCATGTGGATACGTCATCTGAAGAGAAAAAGACCATATCTTTCCGGGAGAAAAAATTTGGATTTTGACATCCTCACCCCCTCAAAAAATTTTTTCAACATTTTTTTCTCTCGTAAATATTTTTATCTTAATGATATTAATAGGTCCACAAAATTTCATACCTCAGTGTCACCCCCTTCTTTTGATATGGATCTCTAAAAAGTTACAAAATTGCAGTGTAAAACCTACACAATAGCTGTTTGGTTTGAAAATGAAATGAGGAAGTAGGATGACACGGGGGAAAGTGAGAGAAGGAAGAGAGCCATTTTAGGTACAAAAGTTGGTCACTCTCTGCAAGTGGGTTGTCCCAATGAAGGTTTTTAAGCTTTAGTAGAAATCTGCAAATTTTTAGTTTTTCCTCCTAGTATATCTCTCACTTCTTTATTGTTTGTCAACTGAAAAACAAAAAGATAAAAGGGAGAAAAAGATAATGAAAAACTCGGCGCTTCGCGCCTCGGGAGGGGGCTCCGCCCCCTCCACCCCCCGGGATGTTATTA